>JAKCOX010000196.1:0-703201 GCA_022605575.1 Laterallus jamaicensis coturniculus
TGACCCCTCTTGTTATGGTTGGCTCCTAACATGTTCTGTTACTCCCAAATACCTTCCCATAACTGCTTCTTGGTTAGGGTGGGCCTGTACCCCTATCAGCAAGGCTGCTGTGTTTTGAGAATGTGATTATTATGATCCTCTTCAGCATGAGTAACTTTTCCTTTCTCATGGGAACAGAAGAATATTGTCAGGGCTTATGTCTTGGTAGAAGAGAGCTAGGCCGCTGGCAGGCCTGCTGTCTTCCCCAACACACCACAGTCCTTTTTCTCCTCCCCCTGATGGCACTGACTATCATCAAACAGTATTTGGTAGATAGTGCCTAGAGTCCAGCACAGCGCAGTGAGTTGCACTTCCTTGGAATAGCAACAGCATTTCCCTTTCAAATAGTCTATCACTTTTTCCGGGTCCTGTTCAGTGGGGAAGCTGCAGACCATCGGTGGTGAGAAAATCTCCAGATATTTGCCCATGACTCTCCCACATGCCATGCCACCCCATATAATTTAGCCTCAGGGAAGATCACTTGGTGATATTCTTGAAACAATTTTTTGTAGGACATAAGACTTTAAAAACAGTCAGGAGAATGAACAACAGGAACATACTGGCCTGAACATCCCAGGGGTAGTCAAAGTTCTCAAAGGGCTGTTGCAACAAGCCTGAAGGGAAAAAGGTGAGATGAAAGCATCCCCCTGTCTTCCCCATAAATTGAGTGTGATTATTAAACAATGTTGAGAGGTGTTGCCCAATAGATGGACATGAGAGGAAGGAAGGAAGAGAGGAAGGGAGGGAGAGAGAGAGAGAGAGAGAAAAAGAGAGAGAAAGAGAGAAAGAGAGAGAGAGAAAGAAGAGAGAAGAGAGAGAGAAAGAAGAGAGCAGAGAGAGAGAAAGAGAGAAAGAGAGAAAGAGAGAGAGAGAGAAAGAGAGAGAGGAAAGAGAGGAGGAGAGAGAGAAAGAGAGAGAGAGAGAGAGAGAGAGAGAGAGAGAAAAGAGAGAGAGAGAGAGAAAAGGAGAGAGAGAGAGAAAGAAAAAGAAAGAAAGACAAGAAAGAAAGAAAGAAAGAAAGAAAGAAAAGAAAAGAAAGAAAGAAAGAAAGAGAAAGAAAGAAAGAAAGAAAGAAAGAAAGAAAGAAAGAAAGAAAGAAAGAAAGAAAGAAAGAAAGAAAGAAAGAAAGAAAGAAAGAAAGAAAGAAAGAAAGAAAGAACCACCCCTGGATCCAGCAATATCTTCTTCCAGTGACAATGACCAGTGCACATGGCTCTTTGGGTTTGCCTTTTTTACAGTCTAGTCTCTAATCTAATATAGTTCTTGGTCTTCTGCACAGGTGCCACTGGAGGGGGGGAAGTGGTCTCAAGGGGTCTTTTGAGTGGTTGTAAGCCCCTTCCTCAAATGAACCCTGTATGACCCCCATGCCATATACGGCCCCCTCCCCTGCTGTTCAGATCATAATTGTTTCCTGCCACAATGTTTGAGACATTAACCTTTCGGTCCTCTCATACCATACTCAAGGTTTTGGTTTCTATGATCATGTATCTAATGTTGAGAAGCCAGGTCTGTTGGGACCTGATGGGATTCACCTGAGCTAAATGGGGTCTTCATCAACAAGCTGGCCAGACTTATAAGGAGGGCTTTTAAAAATAGATTTAGCAAGAGACAAGAGCCAGGGGCTGCTGAGGTATTACAACTATGACAACTGCACATAAGAGGTTAAAACCACCAGGGACCACTCTAGCTCTTATGAAAACATTATGAATGAAGATCAGCAAGGAAGATATGAGAGAAGCAGACAAAGAAGGGAAGCAGCAAGAAGGTCCTGTTTTGGCTAAAGAATGTGGAATAAACAGATAAATACTTTCTACACAGAATCTTTAAGGCCATGGTGTCCATAGTGAGACCTTTTGCTTCATTAACTGTGAAATTAGTATTAAATTTGACCACACCTAAATAAGGTAATGAGCGAAAAGAAGTACATGTTTAACATGGATTACTCTAGTACTTGACTGTCCACCCAAGTCAATGTTAAACATCACCCCCGGGAGGGAACATGTTAAGGTTAGGGTATAAAGGATATTGAGGAAGTTACCCCTGTAGAGGGAGAGAAGAAATTGAAGATCTTGTAGAGGCAGATGACAGGCTATGCTCCCTCTCCTCCACTCAAGAAAGGGACACCTACTATGTAAGCAATTCTGATTTCACCCTTTTAGTGAGAATACCTGGGATAGTATTCTGCTAGCATAATAATTAGAATCATATATATGCACTATTGCAGTAATTGCATTTATTAATAGCAGTTCTGGACTCTTTATATCTGTTGCTGTGATAAACTTTCTATTAGTTTCAACTTTATGCAACTGTTTCAGTGAAAGATTTCTGCCTATGATGTAATAAAATATCTGGCAAGGAATAATCCTTTGCTATCTTCAGTATAAGACAACAGTGGATCTGTATCAGAGCATATTTTGCCTGATAGAAAGGAGTGGTCTGAGCCTGCAGATCAGGGATTGCATTTCAGGCTCTGGAAGTAAATATGATATAGAGAAATCTTCTCTTCCCTTATCTTCTGATTGAAGATTGACCTCTCTTGTCCTTTATCTTCCAAGCTATTCTTGTGTTCTTTGCTCCTCTAGTATATCTTTGTCTTTTCTATCCTGCTCCATAGGCAGCAACTCCCCACTTACATTCCTCATCTAACTCTTAGATCATCAGCTCCTTCCAGTCTCAGTTTTTTTACCTCAAATTCCGTCCAAGACCCTTTGCTCTTCATATAAAAATAGAATGTGTTAAGTTGGAAGGGACCTTTAAAGGTCCTTGTGGTGGTTCAGCCCCAAAGAGCGGCTGAGCACAACCCAACACTCACTCACTCCCAGAGGAGAAATAGACAGAGCCTCCATGGGTTGAGATAAAGACAGTTTACTGACAAATTCACCGTGAAAGAAGAACAATAACAGCCTGCAGTAAATTTCACCTTATCAACCAGACAATAACACAGAGCACTACATGACAGGAGGACTACCACAATATCCCAGCCACACTCAGACTGCCCTGGAAGCACCCAGAATCACCTCTCTCCAACCAGCCCCTTTTATGGGGGAATGATGTCAGGTGGTGTGGAAAACAGCCTGGGCTAACTCAGCTCAACTGTGCTAACTGACTCACCTGTGCTGACTGCTTTGGAAGGTTAACTCTGGCCTGGCCAGAACCAGGACAGTCATCCTGTCCAACCCCCCTGCAGTAAGCAGGGATACCTATAGCTAGATCAGATTGCTCAGAGTTTCATCATAAAGCATTTTCAGGTAGAAAATAATAGCTCTAAAATACCTGATTAAATATTTCCTTCATCTTTCTTCTTACTATGAATATTATTCCCAAGACTTTTTAATCAATGAATATTTTGAAATCATTCTGCTATGTTCTATTTTTGATAATGTATTTCTTATATCAGGCCAATAACAAGGCTCAGATTTTCATCTCCTGGTTTGTCTAATGGTTTTTACAAGTTCTTTTTGAATTAGTGTCCTGATTTTAGCAGGGATAATAAATTTTCTTCTTAGCACCTGGTATACTGATGTTTTGGATTTAGGATGTGAATAATGCTGATAACACACTGACGTTTTTAGATGTTGCCGAGCAGTCAAGGACTACTCAGCTTCTTATACTGGCCTGCCAATGAGAAGACATGGTACCCAGCTGATCCAAACTGACCAAAGGGATTTTTGATACCATATGACATCATGCTCCTGTTGTGGTTTTGTGGGGGGGAGGTTACAGGGGTGGCTTCTGCAAGTAGCTGCTGAAGTTTCCCCTAGGTCCCACAGAGTAAACACCAGCCGGCTCAAGGATGGACTTGCTGCTGACAAAGACCAAGATGATCAGTGATGGTGAATCATATTTAAGAGTAAAGAAACCAAAGCTGCCTGCTTTTTGCTGCCAGAGAATTGAGTGAGAAGACGTAAGAAACTTTGCAGACACCAAGTTCAGGGAAGAAGGGCGGGGAGGAGGCACTCCAGGTGCCAGAGAAAGAGAATCCCCTGCAGCCCATTGAGAAAACTGTGATGGAGCAGGTTGTCTCCCTGCAGCCCATGGATGGTGATGGGGAACAGAGATCCCACCTGCAGCCCATATGGACAGACACCATGCTTCTACCTGGGAGGAGAGAGGAAAAAGATCCAGTGAACCCACTCCATTATCCCCATCAACTCCTTCTGGTGGATTTGCCCACTGTGGGTCAAGTACCACTAACCCTGAAAACTCCTGTCAATGCCTATGCATGTGTAGCTACAGATGACCATGGAAAGGACCAGTGAATCCATATTCTGTCTTTTTAATCATTCTCTGTTCTGTTGTCATGGTTCAGCCCCAAGCAGCAGCTGAGCACCACATGCCACTCGCTCATCCCTCCACCAGAGTTTAAAAGGCATACTAATTTGTCAAAATGATAGGAATCATAAGAGCATGATATCAGAAGTACTGATGCACAGTTAATAAAGCATTCTTAAAGCTACCTGCCACTGAGGAGGCTGTGATCCCTATATCAGCCTGATGTACTACCTACTGCCTCTCTTTTGGTTTGATTTACCTTAGAAAGGGGCATGCCAACAAGAATCTCAAATAATTCAACATTAGTTACTTCCAAAGAAGCATGCTGGAAAAATGCACATTTAAAATAGTTGTTCTGAAAATTAAGATAGCAGGGTTTGCATTTGCTTTCCAGGTGCAGCTGCTTTCAGTGATTCACCAGAAACCAAATATATTTTTCAGTATTATCCATCTATCAAACTCAGACAAAGTATTCAGAGATTGCTTTTGAGTGGCTGCCCTCTGTGGCAGTAACTCTTCTCCCTGCTTTCACCATTGCAGCTACTCTCGTGAAAAGATTTGCAGCCTGCTGCTCCCATTTCTTCCAGGCATGTGGGAGAGAGAAATTAGCTGTAATTAACTGTCATGAGAACCCCCAAGGTGCAGTAACATTACTATTCTATAAGGAAATCTGATACAAGTACTCTATAGTTTGCAGCTAAGCCTGCTATAAATATACCTGTCACAGAATCACAGAATCATAGGGGTTGTAAGGGACCCCAAGAGATCATTGGGTCCAACCCCCCTGCCAAAGCAGGCTCCCTAGCTCATATTGCACAGATAAGCATCCAGACGAGTCTTGAATATTTCCAGAGAAGGAGACTCCACCACCTCCCTGGGCAGCCTATTCCAGTGCTCTGTCACCCTCACTGTGAAAAAGTTCTTCCACATATTGGTGCAGAACTTCCTATGCGCTAATTTGCAGCCATTGCCCCTTGTCCTGTCTCCACAGACCACTGAAAAGGGGCTGGCCAATCCCCCCTTAAGATATTTCTAAACATTAATTAGGTCCCCCCTTATTCTTCTTTTCTCTAGACTGAACAGTCCCAGCTCACTCAGCCTTTCCTCATAGGGGAGATGTTCCAGGCCCTTAATCATCTTCGTAGCCCTGCTCTGGACTCTCTCAAGGAGGTCCCTGTCTTTTTTTTATACCAGGGAGCCCAGAACTGGACACAATACTCCAGGTAAACCTTGCAATTAAACCTCAGTTGCACAGTTGCTGGGGTTGGTGTGCCAGGGACCAGTGTTATCCCCAAAGTCAGCTCCTGAGGCAACAACAGCTACTCTTTTGCAAAAAAAAACCCTCAGGTTCTCCATGCATATTTATAGCGTGCAGAAATGCTTGTGGTGTTCTATAGTCTGAGATGTCACTCTGCTGTTACACAGGTATTTCTTTTCCTCCAGCTAGAGGTTGACCATATTGATGGGGTTGGGTGGTCTTAAGCTAGTTCAGGCTTGGAGACATTCAAGGTCAGGCTTGATGAAGCTCTGAGCAACCTGATGTAGTTAAAGGTGTCCCTGCTTACCGCAGGGGGTCAGACTACCTTTACAGGTCCCTTCCCACCTAACACAATCTGTGATTCAATGACTCCAGATTCTCCATGGAAGCTTTGTGGGTCTGTCAGAACCATTCATCCTGCCAGCAGGATCACAGCAGGCATCAAGGATTAGTGGTCATGGTGCTACACAGATTAGGTGCACACAGTCACCATGGTTCAGGCTTTAAGAGGTCATTCAAGGCTCACTAAGGTAACATTTTGGGGCAGCCCAGGCCACACTGCCCTGACACAGGTCTGTGCAAGCCTGCAAGCCCATTGCTGAAGGATGCCACCTCATTAGCTGCCAGGACAGGAGTAAACTAAAACGTCCAGTCCTGGACTTCAAAACCATTTCTCCTCATTGCTGAAGGCACCTGTCATGTCCCACCAGGTGGACAAACCAGGGAGATTCAGATCTGTCTATCCCATCCCAGCATCTTGGTACATGTAGCATTAACATTTGCTACCTGCCCCAAGGGCTACGTTAACCCTCTCTTAGCTAGTGTCTTTTAACAACCAGACTGGCAAGTTTAGTTTATATAATCCTCTGTGCGGTACTCAGGAGTAACAATTACCCAGGAGGTCCAAGCAAAGCATAACTTTACTTAAAAGCCAGTAGCATGATAAACCTTGCAAACAAACCCGCACTACACTATATATATTCAGAGCAACTGATTACAATTAGTAGAACTTAGCAAAAATGGAAATGCTGTTACTATTATGTGCTGAGAATAAGGCTAGAAGTTCCGAGACAGAGATTGAGAAAGAAAGTAAAATAGAAAAATAAGAAGCTATCACCACCCAGAGATCACAGAATTGTAGGGGTTGGAAGGGACCTCAAGAGATCATTGGGACCAACCCCCCTGCCAAAGTAGGTTCCTTAGAACAAAATGCACAGGTAAGAATCCAGAGGGGTCTTGAATGTCTCCCTTCCTGGCTGAAGCCACTGGCTGAAACCAGGACAAGCAGTAAAGCATGAGACAGAGGGTCTTGTAGACATGTAAATTTATGTGTTGTCTCGCAGAGAGTTGAGGGAAGGTGCAGACAGAAAGGTGCCTTGACAGACAAACAGACAGATGCCTGCACAGAGGGAGTCTGCCAGGGTGGGACAATCGAGAGGGTATGAAAGTTTGCTTAGTTATTATTAAAGTTGTCTTCAATCCACCATAATCAGAGTTCGTGCCTTTCAATATGCTACAAATGGCACCCAACGTGGGGCACTGAAATGACTAGCTGTCAGCTCAGCTGAACTTCAGGACGAACACTGAAAGGAAGTGTTACTGGTGCGCTCAATTACCTTTCACAGGACGAAGGTAAGCAGCTGAGAACTATGGGGGTGAGTCTAATAAAAAAATAACATTTTAGAAACCTTTAACAAGATTTTGAAGGAACATGGGAAGATAATGGATAGTAAGGAGTTACAAGAAATTCTTTTTTTGACTTTTAAAAATGAGCCTTCCATAAACAGTCATAATATTTATCATCCAGAAATCTGTGATAATGTTGGGGTCAGACTTTGGGACTGTGCCACTAGAAGTGATGGAATCGTAGCTTCTTTGTTATCCTCTTGGTGGATCATTTTCAAGACCTTAAAGGCACATGTTGGTTCTTGGGGAGGTGAGGGACAAAAGAAGTCTACACCGCTGTCAGTCCCACCACCACTGACGCCCTCTTCCATGGACTGTACTGTAAAACCTCCTAATAATTCTGATCATCAAATTCCATTTGATCTGGGGCCGATAGACCTCGAAAAGGAGCCTGATTTGTATCCCCCAGACTTTCACGATAAATGGGCAGCTATAAGACAGGAAGCGAAGCAGGTGGAGGATGTGAACGTTTTGGGTGCCTTCCCGGTAATATATGCTCCTGAAGAAGAACCACAATAAGAGGGTCTTTCTTACAACCTTATAAAAGACCTCAGGCGTACGGTAACTGATCATGGACTTGGCGTTCCATATACAACCCATTTGATACAGTCTCTTTGTGATAGTTATGTTTTTACTCCACATGCATGATTTTTAAACCATGTTTCATCTTATTATGCCTGATATGCAATACACTATGTGGGAATAAAAAATGAGACAGCTTTCTAGATCTCAGGCTCTTAAAAGCATTCCAGAAGCTGTGATGCATGGAGACTGACTTCACAACTCACAAAGAGTTATAAAGAAGGTGTGTATGGGGGGGATTACTCCACCACAGATGTGCACCCCAAATGCGGCAATTTACCTTAACTATATACAGTAGAATGTTACATATTCATGGTATTTTGCAATACACCTATACATATGTATAATCTGTCCCCGCTTCATATTAAAATTAGTTCCAGGAAATAATTTCCATAAACTCCTCCCAATTGCGCTTGCGCACTGTCTCAGGGGTCTCAGGGGTCTCAGCGGTCTCAGTGATGAAGGCTCAAAGTCTTCATCAGGTTGAGCTTTTCACCTCCTCCCCTTGGCACATGCATAGTTGTGATTGTTCCTGCTGGGCACAATTATCATTGGAATGTTTCCTTCTTATCTGTCCCAGGTGCCACATTCCTTGGGATTCTTCCCCCTTATCAGTCCTGGGTCCGCTTTAAATTCTTTCAAGAACACTAATTACTCTAGACCAACTATACTAGAAAGAGTTGTTCAAATGAGACATGGTTTATGCAAGGTCACTTCTGACATAACCACTATGGCACTCCAAACCATCCTGTTATCAAGTCCCCTGTATCTATCCCCCCTTTTCTACAAAGTTAGTAAATTCTTTTACTACACCTTGATCCTAATGTAATGATTCTCTGTCTAACTTTTCAAAATACCTGTCTGATTCTAGCTTTTGCCTTAATTGATGTTTCTTCCTCTCAGTGTATGATTCCCCAGTGTTTTTGCAACACCACAGAGCACAGCGTAACATAATGCATAGAATCAAAGCTAAAGCTATAATCACTACAACTATTATAAAGAGCTGCCTCAGCCAACCTAAATTTGGAAGGCATGAAGTGAGCCTTTCTGCTGTCTGTGAATCCCCATGAGGTGTCGTCCTGGGCTACCTCACGCAGAGTCCTTGTCTGTTCCCAGATTTTATGTATAACTGTTTCAATTCTATGTTTCTGGTTCACACACGAACGTGATTGGTTGATGACTGTGCAAAGGCCCCCTTCTTTGACTAATAATAGGTCTAACGACATTTGATTTTGTAATGCTACCTTGCTCAGTGAAAATATTTCTTCTTGAAGTCCCTGGATTGCATCTAAAGTTTCATTTTCCAATGCTTCTATAGTTGCTGATATATATTTACTATGGCCTTTTCTAATTTGCTCACCCCCGGGTTAGGGATAAACCATCGGAGAAAACTTTGGAACCCAGAGGGATGTTCGATCAAGGGGTTGGTTGAACATGTTTGCCTCCATAGGGTTCGCATAATTCCAGATGGAAGGTTATCATGTATGTCTGCTTGGGGTGTTAAATATCCAGCCGTACAGGTTCCAGTCCAGTTAATGGGTAAAGCTCTTCTAGCAAAATTATCACCACATAACCACCACCAACCATGGGGTAGCTTACAGAAATTGGCCTGTGTCAAGGCCATGCTGGCCCCTACAAGAGTAAGTTTATCCATAAGATCACACTTTGAACCTGACACCCATGTCAAATTCAGACCTGTGATTGGTTATCATAATCCCAACTACATCCTAAGTAAGTAAGACTAAAATCCCCTACTGACACCCATTAATCATTTTGTCTCCTTTCCACAAAATAAGTTTTAGTCCAATTTAAAGTTGCTACTGTAAATTTAGGACCTATTAATTGTTTTGTCTCCTTCCCATATTTACAGTCTTGTTTTTTTCCAAAATCAGTTACCCAATTGGAAATATTAGTCCAGTCATGAGATGCTATCCCATATAGTGGAATGGTGAGGCCTTCTTCCGGTAGTTGAGTGCAAATCCAGCAAGTACTAAGATTTAGGTTCTGAGCAATTTTGTAAGAAATTTGCATAAACGAATTTCCTTCCCACCCTGAGCAAACATTCACTAAGAGAATATAGAGTATAGTCATGATAAAGATAACTTCCCTGTCTGGACTTGTGTGACCTTCCATGGAGATTTAGGTGCTTTCTTCACTCTGATATGATGGATCCATGCGCTCTGTTCCTTGAGTTTGATTGCTGTGAAGGAGGTAAGGAGTACTTGGAATGGTCCTTCCCACTGCAGCTCCAAAGTCTTTTCTGTAAGAGACTTCACATACACACAGTCTCCAGGTTCTATGTTATCTACAGGCCCATCCAGACCCCTACTTCGGGTCCCAATTACATGTTTTTCAATTTTTCTAAGTTGTTTGCCCAGTGCTACCATGTATGAGGTCATGATTTCATCCCCAACTTGTGTGGACATTCTTTTTTGTATTCCATAGGGTCATCCATACAAGATTTCAAAAGGGCTCAATCCTTCCTTTGCTCTTGGTCTGGTTCGTATGCATAGAACAGCCAAAGGAAAGAACTGAGGCCAAGGCAAACTAGTCTCTTGTCCCAGCCTTACAATCTGTTGTTTAATCAAATGGTTCATTTTTTCTACCTGCCCACTCGACTGAGGCCAGTATGGGGTATGAAGTTGCCGATCTATACCTAGGTGGAGACTAATTTGTTGGACTATTTTTGAGACAAAATGTGGTTCCCTGTCAGAGGACATAATTGCTGGAACCCCAAAGCATGGTATTATTTCCCATGTTAATGCTTTCGTTACCTCCCAAGCCTTTGCCATTCTGGTAGGGAATGCCTCTGGCCATCCTGAAAAGATATCAGTTAATACCAATACGCATCGATACCCCCCTTTTCTTGGGAGTTCTGAAAAGTCAATTTGTCTTTGCTGTCCAGGTCCATTACCTTTTCCAATTTGGCCCATTTCCAGTTTAGGGGTATTCTTGGGATTAGTCTGGAGGCAAAGGTCACACTGTTGGGATACCTGTCACAGTAGTGTATAAATTTTGAGTTATGATTTTTCTAATTAGGTATTTATATAAAGCTTCCATTCCCCAATGCCCTTTCTTATGTTCTTCCCTTACTAAAGACCATATTAAGTAAGAGTAGTTTCCCTTGTGGGGTGAGAGCCCATCCCTCTTCATTATATGACCCTTCTAGGTCTGTGATGAGTTTTTGATATTCCTTGGTATATTCTGGCTTAACGTCTAAAGAGATTCATCCATCAGGGACCAAAGCCCCTTCTGTTCTTACCTCTCTTTTGGCTGCTTGCTTTGCCTCTCTGTCCGCCAGCTCATTCCCCCTTTCCAATTCTGAGCTCACTTTCTGGTGTGCTTTAATGTGCATGATTGCCACTTTTTTGGGAAGTTGGACTGCTTCCAACAGTTTCAAGATCTCTTCTGCATGTTTAATGTTTTCCTTGAGAAGTCAAAAGTCCTCTTTCCTTCTAAATTGCTCCATGTGCATGCACAACTCCAAAGGCATATTTCGAGTCTGTATAAATGTTCACAGTCTGGCCTTTGGCTAATTATTATTATTATTATTATTATAATTATCCCTTTGAGTAAGAAATCGGGAAAGAGAGGTAGAAGACCTGCGTGGATAAGCAGGGAACTTATGAGTAAACTCAAAGGGAAGCAGAAAACCTATAAACTGTGGAAACAGGGTCTGAGATCATGGGATGAATATAAGGATGTGGCCAGGGCCTGTAGGGATGCAACTAGGAGGGCTAAGGCCTGCTTAGAAATTAAGCTGGCAAGGGACATAAAGGACAACAAAAAGAGCTTTTTCAGGTATGTAAATAGTAAAAGGATGACCAGGGATAATGTAGGTCCCTTGTTGAATGAGGCGGGTGTCTTGGTGACGGGAGATGATGAGAAGGTGGAGATACTTAATGCCTTCTTTGCCTCGGTCTTTACTCCGAAGGCTACTCAGGACTCACAGATCCCAGATGTAAGTAGGAGTGGTTGGGGAACGAGTGGTTGGGGAACGAATGGCTCCCCTCTAGTAGAGGTAGGGGTGGTCCAGGAGCGACTCAAAGGAATGGATGCACACAAATCCATGGGCCCGGATGGGATACACCCACGTGTGCTGAGAGAGCTGGCGGAGGTGATTGCGGAGCCGCTCTCTATCATCTTTGACAGATCCTGGACTACAGGAGAAGTGCCTGAAGATTGGAGGATAGCCAATGTCACTCCAGTCTTTAAAAAAGGCAAGAAGGAGGATCCCAGTAACTATAGGCCAGTCAGCCTCACCTCTGTCCCTGGAAAGGTGATGGAACAGCTTGTTTTGGATGCCATCTCCAAACAACTGGAAGAGAAGAAGGTCATGAGGAATAGTCAGCATGGATTCACCAAGGGGAGATCGTGCTCGACCAATCTCATAGCCTTCTATGATGTTATTACCAACTGGGTGGATGGAGGGAGAGCAGTGGATGTCATCTACCTTGACTTTAGCAAAGCTTTCGATACTGTCTCCCACAACATCCTGATAGAGAAGCTGAGGAAACAAGGGATAGACGAGTGGACAGTGAGGTGGGTTGAGAACTGGCTCTCAGACCGGGCTCAGAGGGTCGTGATCAGTGGAGTAGAATCTGAATGGAGGCCTGTGACTAGCGGTGTTCCCCAGGGCTCAGTGTTGGGTCCAGTCCTGTTTAATATCTTCATTGACGACCTTGATGAGGGAATAGCATCCACCCTCAGCAAGTACGCCGATGATACAAAACTGGGAGGAGTGGCTGACACGCAGGAACACTGCGCTGCCATTCAGTGAGATCTGGACAGACTGGAGAGCTGGGCAGGGAGAAATCTAATGAAATTCAACAAAAGCAAGTGCAAAGTCTTGCACCTGGGGAGGAATAACCGACTGTATCAGTACAGGCTGGGGGATGACCTGTTGGAGAAGAGCTCTATGGAGAAGGACCTAGGGGTCCTGGTTGATGACAGGTTGGCTATGAGCCAGCAGTGTGCCCTGGTGGCCAAGAGAGCCAATGGGATCCTGGGATGCATCAGGAAGAGTGTGTCCAGCAGGTCGAAGGAGGTGATCCTCCCCCTCTACTCTGCGTTGGTCAGGCCCCACCTGGAATACTGTGTCCAGTTCTGGGCTCCCTGGTATAGAAAAGACAGGGACCTTCTGGAGAGAGTCCAGAGAAGGGCGACAAAGATGATTAGGGGTCTGGAACATCTCCCCTATGAGGAAAGGTTGAGTGAGCTGGGTCTGTTCAGCCTGGAAAAAAGAAGACTTAGGGGGGACCTAATTAGTGTTTACAAGTATCTTAGACATGGGTGGCAGGGGGAATTGGCCAGCCCCTTTTCAGTGGTCAGTGGGGACAGAACTAGGGGCAATGGCTGTAAGCTGGAGCACAGGAAGTTCCGCACCAACATGCGGAAGAACTTTTTCACAGTGAGGGTGACGGAGCAGTGGAATAGGCTGCCCAGGGAGGTGGTGGAGTCTCCTTCTCTGGAGATATTCAAGTCTCGTCTGGACGCCTATCTATGTAATATGAGATAGGGAGCCTGCTTTGGCAGGGGGGTTGGACCCGAAGATCTCTTGAGGTCCCTTCCAACCCCTAAGATTCTGTGATTCTGTGATTCTGTAATTCCAAGGTGCGAGTGAGAGCAATTATTTCTGCCTTTTGTGCAGAAGTTCCTGTAGGTAAAGGTCCTGACTCTATTACTTTTTGACTGGTGGTGATGGCATACCTGGCATATCTCTTACTGCTTAGAACATAGCTGCTTCCGTCTGTGAATCAGTTTTCTGTACCTTCCATAGGGCTGTCTTTCAGGTCTGAATGGCTTGAATATACTGCTTTGATAGTTTCCAAACAATCATGATGTACTGGTTCTCCTATATTTCCACTGAGAAAAGAAGCTGGGTTGACAATGTTAGTGACAGTGATTTCTACATCATCTTTTCCCATCTTTGTGGGGAGACCCAGTGTCCGCCTTTGGCTTCCAGCACTACTGACACTGTATGAGATACTAACGCAGTTATTTTCTGGCCCAAAGTAAATTCTCAGGCTTCTTGGATGTTCAGCACTATGGCTGCAACTGCCTGTAAGCATCCAGGCCAACCCTTTGCAGTCGTGTCCAGTTGTTTGGAAAAACAGGCGACTGCCTGACAGTGTGGGCCTAGGTCTTGTGCTAGTATTCCTAAAGCAATTCCTTGTTTTTCATAGGAGAAAAGAAAAAATGGTTTACTCACATCTGGAAGTCCCAAGGCTGGAGCTGACATCAGGGCTCTTTTTAGCTGTTCAAAGGCTTGTATAGCCTCCTTACTCCATTGAAGGTGCTTTTGTTCAGTGGTTGTCAGTGCATACAGTGGTTTGATGAGCAGGCCATAGTTGTAAATCCATAGTCGACACCGCCCAGTCATTCCCAGGAAAGTTTGCAATTCTTTTACTGCCTGCAGTCTGGGTGTTTGACAAATTACCTCCTTTCGGGCCTGTCCTAAAGTTCTTTGTCCAGCATTGATTTCATAGCCCAAATAAATCACCTTCTGTTGCATTACTTGAGCTTTCTTTTTAGATACTCGGTATCCCTGGAGCCCTAAAAAGTTTAACAGACTCACTGTCCAAGCCATATAGGCATAATTTGTCTGGGTGCCAATCAGGATAAATGGTATATTGAATTTTATGTTGTATGTTGAATATCTGGAGATATTCAAGTCTCGTCTGGATGCCTATCTATGTAAGATGAGATAGGGAGCCTGCTTTGGCAGGGGGGTTGGACCCGATGATCTCTTGAGGTCCCTTCCAACCCCTAAGATTCTGTGATTCTGTGATTCTGTGATGTTGGGGTTATGTATGAATGTGAGTGAGTAAGACGGGCAATTAAGCACAAAGTGTGTGGAGCTTTGATCTGTGGTGAAATGTGAAGCAAAAGAGTGAAACAATTGTTGAAATATTACTTATGTATTTGATGTGAAGTATAATTGGGCATCACTCAGGAGTTAAGCTCAGCCACCCCCAGCTGCCCAGTGTAATCTGAGGTTTGGCTGGAACGCAAGGGGTTTTAACTCCTGCTAAACTTTGTAATTGGCAAATACAAAAGGCAAGCAACTACATTCACTTGCAATGGCACTAAAATTTTCAAATCTGTTTGGGGAGAGGCAAGGTCCGGTACCAAGGGGTTCTCCCTTAGGCTGCCTTTTGGCACATTGGAAGGAATTACAAAATGATTTTTGTAAAAATCAGCTCATTGAATATTGCAACCATGAGTGGCCATTGTATAAATTAAATAGCAAAAAGTGGCCTCCGAATAAAACCCCTAACTATAACACTGTTCTGCAGTTAATATTGTTTTGTAAACGGGAAAGGAAAATGGGATGAGGTCCCATATGTGGATTTATTCCTTTATTTAAAAGAAAAAAATAAGAGTGGCAAAGGAATGTAAATCAATTAACCAGGAAATGTCTCTTATGATCAAAGACAAAAAAGGTTCAAGAACGTTGCTCTGCATGTAACTCTACTAAAATGTGCTGTAAACATTTGGCCTTAAAAGGAATTGACAGAATTAGATATTGCTACCACTGCCCCGATAATTCCTGTTGTACCTTCCTCTGAGCATGGAATAAAAGAAGTGCCTGCTTATCTGCTCTGCGTAGATAAGTTTTTCGCAATTGCGACCGCTAACAAACTGTTGCTGGCCTTCATCTGCTGATGGATCCAGGGTAGTGTATCTGTGCATTGCAAGCCTCAGTCTTTCCATGAACTCCGTAGGAGTCACAGAGTAATTTTGTTTTACAGCATATAGAGCCGACCAATTTACTGTTTTGGGGATTGCGTTTTCCAAACCAAATTTCACCCATGCCTGATATCACTTCAATTGTTGATAATCACCACTATCATTCGGGTCCCATCCTGGATCTGTCAGGGGAATATATTGTTCCGTCTGTCCCCCAATGTTCCTGCTGTAATTTCAGCTTGCGCTTGCGTTTTGGCTACTTTCAAAACCAACTGCTTTTCTGTCTCTGTCATTGCATGTAGTATTGCATCATATCCTGCCAGTCAGGGTCCTGGGTCTTAACAATTAGGTCAAACTGCTTGGCAACCCCTGAAGGGTTGTCCCGATACCCTTTTACCACTTCTTTCCATGCATCCATATCACTCATAGTAAAAGGGATTTTAATACGAGTTGGTCCCTTGGAGCCCACTGCTTGCCTCAGGGGTGCCTGGATTATGAGGCCAATCTTGCTGTGGGTCCTAGATGTAATAGGGGTAAATCCCTTAGCCCCTTCTTGCTCCTCTTCCTCCAAATTCCCCTTTGATGTTTCTGGATGGTTAGAGGAAGGAGGGGGCATGAAATCCTCAAGTCTCTCGAAGTCCGCTGTCTTATATGTTTTGTCTTTGTACATCTTTGCCCTACACTGCAAGCTGAACAGCATCGTTTTAGCTTTCCCAGGTTGTTTCTTCTATTTTCCTGTTCTAATGCTAGAACCATAGGATCCTGAGGGGGAACTAACCCACAATCCCTTTGCCATTCCCGATGACTTTTAAGGGTAAAGAACATATCTGCATATGAAGCCTCATCCCATTTTCCTTCCCTTCTTAAAAACAGCATTAATTGTAAGATAGTATTATAATTTAGAGTTCCATTCAGTGGCCATTTTTCCCCGCTGTCTATTTTATAAAGTGGCCACCATTGATTACAATATTTGATGAGAGTCTTTTTGCTCTCTGTCCCTCCTTTTCCCACAATATCCTTCCAATGTGCTAAAATGCATCCTAGAGGACTCTTCTTCAGAATTCCCCTTTGAGTGTTGCCCATGGCTTCTAATTTTTCCAATAGTTTTTTAGTTCCCAAGCAGTCGCCGACCCCGTTCAACAATCCCCTCCCACCTATCCTCTGATATTTCCCACAAGGTTATTATCTCTAATTCCCAGCCACAAAATATAGTGATGATCTCGGTCTCATAAGATCGGCACACGGGACACCGACACTCGTACCTAAAGTGACGGCTGCTGTGCCAACTGTGCACTTGATGACAGGTTAAGCCTTCAAACTTTACCTATGCCCTATGTCCTAGGTTCAGGTAATGCTTGAGACAAGGGATTTCTCCTAAAGGAAACGTTAGGGGTTGGGGTTTGTTTTCTTGAGATATACAAATCACAAGCTAGTGCAGAGTATCTCTGCTGGATCCTGTATAATCCCAATCCTCCTTTTTGGGGTGGGGTCACCCTCCGACTCCCATTCCCCAGGGGGCATATGAAGTTTTTTTTTTTCTTAACAATCCTGGGAACTTGAAACCACCAGTTTAGCTTTTCTGCTTCTAATATTCTTTCTAGTTTGCAAATCTGTATTTCTCCAGCAAATCAGTATTTCTCCAGCAATGAGAATAATATGGTTTCTCTAATACATTCTCAGTTCCCAACTGATTACACAAAACCAAAAAACAAACCATAAATTTCTAGTGCGTAGATTTTTCTCTCTCTCACAGATACGCTGCAACTCAGCCACTCACCACTCACACCAGAGTTAACTCATTTCACTCACACAAACAGTTTGTCAAATTTAAATCAATTTTTCAGTTCCTTGTAGCAATATCCAAACCCAATACCAATAAATCAATGCCACCAGAAAAGTGACTCACTGTTGGGGAATGGAACTCTGGTCTGGCAGGCAGGAGTTCTCCCACTCAGACTAGTTTTTCTCACACTCACCACACCAAAAATCGTTTCCAAATTGTACAACAACCTCCTGTTTACATATAAAACATTCAAATACAAACAATGGTTTACACAAAAAGTTTTCACAAACAGTTTAAATTTGTCATACACTACATCCATCTCTGGCTGGTCTCTTCATGGAGATTCGGAACCGCAGATCGGGACACCGCACTCGCTTTGCAGTCAAAGTGTGTCTCATTCACTCAAACACTCAAATAACACACGGTACCGGGCACAAAAATCTCTTGTATCACAAAGCATAAAATGGTTATGAAAATCCCAATTATAACCACAGTGATGTAAATTTCAATTCCCATGGTCTGCAGGATGATAAATGATAGCTATCCAAGTGGTAACTGCCAAGGAGGCTCGCTTACCCTTCTCCTGTTTCTTATACAGTCATTAGCAGGTCCATCCTGGCTCCCAACATTGAGATGCAGTGACAACCTCAGTTAGCCAGAGTTGTGGACTGCCCTTAGAGATTTCCACAAGCTCCTTTACCAGATTCGAATCACAAAATCACACAGAATCACAGAATTGTAGGGGTTGGAAGGGACCTCAAGAGATCATCAGGTCTAACTCCCCTGCCAAAGCAGGTTCAATCCACCCAGGGGCGAGCATTATGCTTCTTTACCGCGCGTAGGACATCTCCTTATGGCTTATAGTTATCCCCTCCCAAGTACAACATACCTTGGTCCATTGAAAGATGGTCCTTGTCTGTCCTTGTGGTGATCTGAATGAGTAGGGGAGCCCTCCAGAGAAGTCTCCGGGGCGCCCAGAGGAGTCCTGTCCTCAGCAGCCTCCCAAGGGAGCACATTATCACCTGGCTACTCTGATGCTGGGATAATGGAGCTAGCAACCTGGAATTAGAAGGCAGGGAGGCCAAGCAGCTGGGATCCCTGTCAAGAGGAAGTGGCATTGACAAAGTGATTGGAAAGAAGTCCCAAGCCCACAGCCTCTGGAGGTGACTCCTATCAGGTGTAAGGGGAAGATACCCGTTCATTGAAGATGTTGTGTGTCAGCCAGGCAAGTGGACAACCATGGAGCAGGGTATTCAGTATTTGAGGGAGTTAGCTGTGTGAGAAATGGTCTACTATGATCCTGATGACCCATGGCTGCCCACTGGATCCTGATGGAGTCCTGTGTTCCTGACCCATGTGGCGCAAGATTGTGTGGAGTGCACCAGCATCGTATGCCAACTCACTGGCAATAACAGACTGGGGAAAGGAAGACGCACCAACAGTGGACGAGGTGGCTGGCTGACTCCATCTATTTGAAGAAAGCCTCTCTTCCTCCCTCGTCTCAGCTGTGGAGAAGTTATCCTGAGAGGTCCGGCAACTCAAAGAGGATATGTCCTACTGCCCACCTGTACAGACCACGATTTCATCCATCAGAAGTAGATGTTCCTCTGTTCCAGAAAGAGCTAATAAAAAGTACACTCCACGAGTCATCCTTTGGTTCTACCTGCGCGACCATGGTGAAGATATGAGGAGGTGGGATGGGAAACCCACCTCAGCCCTCTGAGCTAGAGTGAATGAGCTGCAAGGAAAAACAGTTTAAAAAAAAAAAGATTCCTTCAAGAAAAAAGCTGCACCAGTTTCCAGTAGACAGCCCACTAGGCTGTGTAATTGTCATTGTACTTGTGACCCTCTTGAAGGGACTTCTAAGTCCTCCTTGCAAGAAGTAAACAGCAAATACAATGACCAAGATTACAGGGGCCCTGCCTCCAGCCAGGTGGAGGAAAGGGATAATCAGATCTATTGGACTGTGTGGATCCGATGGCCTGGCACATCAGATCCACAAGAGTACCAAGCATTAGTAGACACCGGTGCCCAGTGTACTTTAATACCATTGAACTATGAAGGGTCTGAGCCTATCTATATTTCCGGAGTGACAGGGGGAACCCAGCAGTTGACTCTACTGGAAGCTGAAGTGAGTCAACTGGGAATGACTGGGAAAAGCACCCCATTGTGACTGGCCCAGAGGCTCTGTGCATCCTGGGTATAGACTTTCTTCGGAGAGGGTGCTTCAAAGACCCAAAAGGGTACCGGTGGGCTTTTGGAATAGCTGCGTTAGAGACAGAAGAAATTGAACAACTGTCTCTTCTGCCCGGACTGTCAGAATCACAGAATCACAGAATCACAGAATCTTAGGGGTTGGAAGGGACCTCAAGAGATCTTCGGGTCCAACCCCCCTGCCAAAGCAGGCTCCCTATCTCATATTACATAGATAGGCATCCAGACGAGACTTGAATATCTCCAGAGAAGGAGACTCCACCACCTCCCTGGGCAGCCTATTCCACTGCTCTGTCACCCTCACTGTGAAAAAGTTCTTCCGCATGTTGGTGCGGAACTTCCTGTGCTCCAGCTTACAGCCATTGCCCCTAGTCCTGTCCCCACTGACCACTGAAAAGGGGCTGGCCAATTCCCCCTGCCACCCATGTCTAAGATACTTGTAAACACTAATTAGGTCCCCCCTAAGTCTTCTTTTTTCCAGGCTGAACAGACCCAGCTCACTCAACCTTTCCTCATAGGGGAGATGTTCCAGACCCCTAATCATCTTTGTCGCCCTTCTCTGGACTCTCTCCAGAAGGTCCCTGTCTTTTCTATACCAGGGAGCCCAGAACTGGACACAGTATTCCAGGTGGGGCCTGACCAATGCAGAGTAGAGGGGGAGGATCACCTCCTTCGACCTGCTGGACACACTCTTCCTGATGCATCCCAGGATCCCATTGGCTCTCTTGGCCACCAGGGCACACTGCTGGCTCATAGCCAACCTGTCATCAACCAGGACCCCTAGGTCCTTCTCCATAGAGCTCTTCTCCAACAGGTCATCCCCCAGCCTGTACTGATACAGTCGGTTATTCCTCCCCAGGTGCAAGACTTTACACTTGCTTTTGTTGAATTTCATTAGATTTCTCCCTGCCCAGCTCTCCAGTCTGTCCAGGTCTCGCTGGATGGCAGCGCAGTGTTCCTGCGTGTCAGCCACTCCTCCCAGTTTTGTATCATCGGCATACTTGCTGAGGGTGGATGCTATTCCCTCATCAAGGTCGTCAATGAAGATATTAAACAGGACTGGACCCAACACTGAGCCCTGGGGAACACCGCTAGTCACAGGCCTCCATTCAGATTCTACTCCACTGATCACGACCCTCTGAGCCCGGTCTGACAGCCAGTTCTCAACCCACCTCACTGTCCACTCGTCTATCCCTTGTTTCCTCAGCTTCTCTATCAGGATGTTGTGGGAGACAGTATCGAAAGCCTTGCTAAAGTCGAGGTAGATGACATCCACTGCTCTCCCTCCATCCACCCAGTTGGTAATAACATCATAGAAGGCTATGAGATTGGTCGAGCACGATCTCCCCTTGGTGAATCCATGCTGACTATTCCTCATGACCTTCTTCTCTTCCAGTTGTTTGGAGATGGCATCCAAAACAAGCTGTTCCATCACCTTTCCAGGGACAGAGGTGAGGCTGACTGGCCTATAGTTACTGGGATCCTCCTTCTTGCCTTTTTTAAAGACTGGAGTGACATTGGCTATCCTCCAATCTTCAGGCACTTCTCCTGTAGTCCAGGATCTGTCAAAGATGATAGAGAGCGGCTCCGCAATCACCTCCGCCAGCTCTCTCAGCACACGTGGGTGTATCCCATCCGGGCCCATGGATTTGTGTGCATCCATTCCTTTGAGTCGCTCCTGGACCACCCCTACCTCTACTAGAGGGGAGCCATTCGTTCCCCAACCACTCGTTCCCCAACCACTCCTACTTACATCTGGGATATGTGAGTCCTGAGAAGCCTTCGGAGTAAAGACCGAGGCAAAGAAGGCATTAAGTATCTCCACCTTCTCATCATCTCCCGTCACCAAGACACCCGCCTCATTCAACAAGGGACCTACATTATCCCTGATCATCCTTTTACTATTTACATACCTGAAAAAGCTCTTTTTGTTGTCCTTTATGTCCCTTGCCAGCTTAATTTCTAAGCAGGCCTTAGCCCTCCTAGTTGCATCCCTACAGGCCCTGGCCACATCCTTATATTCATCCCATGATCTCAGACCCTGTTTCCACAGTTTATAGGTTTTCTGCTTCCCTTTGAGTTTACTCATGAGTTCCCTGCTTATCCACGCAGGTCTTCTACCTCTCTTTCCCGATTTCTTACTCAAAGGGATGCACCTATTCTGCGCTTGGAAGAAGTGCTGTTTGAATGTTAGCCAGCACTCGCAGGCTCCCATTCCTTCAAACAGAGCAGCCCATGGGATAGCCCCTATTTGATTTCGGAGGAGATCAAAGTTAGCTCTTCCAAAATTCAGGGTAGCTATCCTACTTTTTGGCTTGCCTCTTCCACTCAGGATCTTGAACTCGACCATTTCATGGTCGCTTTGTCCTAAGCTGCCCCCGACCTTCACTTCACTGACGAGCCCGTCCTTGTTAGTAAAAACAAGGTCAAGTACCCGCCCTCCCCTAGTAGGTTCCTGCACCATCTGTATCAGGAAGTTGTCTTCCATATACTGCAGAAATTGTCTGGACTGCATACGACTGGCCGTATTGCTTGCCCAGCAAATATCTGGGTAGTTGAAGTCCCCCATAAGGACCAGCGCCTGCGATCTTGAGGCTTCTTCCAATTGCTTATAAAATTCATTATCAACCCGCTCCTCTTGATCAGGGGGCCTGTAGTACACGCCCACGACTATGTCACCCAAACTGGCCTGCCTTTTAATTCTTACCCACAAGCTCTCGACAAACGGTTCATCCCTACCCAGGTGGAGCTCAATACATTCTAGGTGCTCTCTAACATAAAGAGCAACTCCTCCACCTCGTCTCCCTAGTCTATCTTTCCTAAAAAGCACGTAGCCATCCATGGTAGATGGAAGATCCTTCTGTTCTGAGGCTGCTAAAGGTTGAAGAACAGTTGACTGTGCTAGAGGCTGAGGTGAGCCTAACCGGAAAGGACTGGGAGAAACACCCCATTGTGACTGGCCCAGAAGCTCTGTGCATTTTAGGTATAGACTATCTGCGTAGAGGGTATTTTAAAGACCCAAAAGGGTACCGGTGGGCTTTTGGAATAGCTGCTTTGGAGACCGAAGAAAATGAACAATTGTGTACCTTGCCTGGACTCTCGGAAGATCCAGCTGTTGTGGGGTTGTTGAAGGTCGAAGAACAGCAAGTGCCAATTGCTATAACGACAGTGCACAGACGACAATATTGTACAAACCGAGATTCTTTGATCCCCATCCATAAACTGATTTGTCAACTGGAGAGTCAGGGAGTGATCAGCCGAACTCGCTCACCATTTAACAGTCCCATATGGCCAGTGCAGAAGTCCAATGGAGAGTGGAGGACGACACTAGATTATCGTGGGCTAAATGAAGTCACTCCAAATATGAGTGCTGCTGTGCCGGACATGCTAGAGCTCCAGTATGAACTGGAATCAAAGGCAGCCAGGTGGTACGCCACAATTGACATTTCAACTGCTTTCTTCTCAATCCCGCTGGCACCAGAGTGCAGACCACAGTTTGCTTTCACTTGGAGAGGCATCCAATACACATGGAATCATCTGCCCCAGGGGTGGAAACACAGCCTCACCATCTGTCATGGACTAATCCAAACTATATTGGAAAAGGGTGAAGCCCCAGAGCACTTGCAGTATATTGATGATAACATTGTATGGGGCAACGCAGCAAAGGAAGTTTTTGAAAAAGGAGAAAGGATAATTCAAATCCTTTTAAAAGCTGGTTTTGCTATAAAACAAAGTAAAGTCAAGGGGCCTACGCGAGAAATCCAGTTCTTAGGAATAAAATGGCACGATGACTGTCGCCAAATCCCAATGGACATTATTAATAAAATAGCAGCTATGTCTCCACCAAGCAACAAAAAGGAAACACAAGCTTCCTTAGGTGTTATAGGATTTTGGAGAATGCATGTCCCAAACTACAGTCTCATTGTGAGCCCACTCTACCATGTAACTCGGAATAAGAATGAATTCCAATGGGGCCCTGAGCAGCAGCAAGCCTTTGACCAGATCAAACGCGAGATAGTCCATGCAGTAGCCCTTGGGCCTGTCCGGACAGGGACAGACATTAAAAATGTGCTCTACACCGCAGCTGGGGACAATGGCCCTACCTGAGTCTCTGACAGAAAGCACAAGGGGAGACTCAAGGGTGACTGCTGGGGTTTTGGATTCAGGCCTACAAAGGATCTGAGGCCAATTATACTCCAACAGAAAAGGAAATACTGGCCGCTTATTGAAGGGGTTCGAGCTGCTTCAGAAGTGATTGGAACTGAAGCCCAGCTCCTCCTGGCACCCCGACTGCCGGTGCTGGGCTGGATGTTTAAAGGGAAGGTCCCTTCCACACACCATGCCACCGATGCTACAAGGAGCAAGTGGGTTGCTCTAATTACACAGCAGGCTTGAATAGGAAACCCCAATCACCCAGGAATTGTGGAGGTGATCACAGACTGGCCAGAAGGCAAAAATTTTGGGATGTCACCAGAGGATGAGGAGGTAACACGCGCGGAAGAAGCCCCACCCTATAACAAACTGCCAGAGAATGAAAAGCGATATGCCCTGTTCACTGATGGGTCTTGTCACATTGTGGGTAAGCATCAGAGATGGAAAGCTGTTGTATGGAGTCCTATAAGACGAGTAGCAGAAGTCACTGAAGGAAAAGGTGAATCAAGCCAGTTTGCCGAGGTGAAGGCCATCCAATTAGCCCTGGACATTGCTGAGAGAGAGAAGTGGCCGATGCTCTATCTTTATACTGACTCATGGATGGTGGCCAATGCCCTGTGGGGGTGGTTGCAGCAGTGGAAAAAGAACAACTGGCAGCGTAGAGGCAAACCCATATGGGCTGCTGACTTATGGCAAGATATTGCTGCTCGGTTAGAGAAGCTTATTGTAAAGGTACGTCATGTGGACGCCCATGTACCTAAAAGTCGGGCCATGGAGGAACATGAAAACAACCATCAGGCAGAAAAGGCTGCTAGGATTGAAGTGGCTCAGGTAGATCTAGACTGGCAACATAAGGGTGAATTATTCATAGCTCGATGGGCCCATGACACCTCAGGTCATCAAGGAAGAGATGCAACATATAGATGGGCTCGGGATTGAGGGGTGGACTTGACCATGGACGCTATCGCACAAGTAATCCATGAATGTGAGACATGTGCCGCAATCAAGCAAGCTAAGCGGTTAAAGCTCCTCTGGTATAGAGGACGGTGGATGAAATACAAATATGGAGAGGCTTGGCAGATTGATTATATCACCCTCCCACAAACTTGCCATGGCAAACGTTACGTGCTTAGAATGGTGGAGGCAACCACTGGCTGGCTGGAAACATATCCTTTGCCCCATGCCACTGCCCGGAATACAATTCTGGGCCTGGAGAGGCAAGTCCTATGACGACACGGCACCCCAGAAAGAATTGAGTCAGACAATGGGACTCATTTCTGAAATACTCTCATAGACACCTGAGCCAAATAGCATAGCATTGAGTGGGTGTACCACATTCCTTATCATGCACCCGCCTCTGTGAAAATTGAACGCTACAATGGGCTTTTAAAGACTACACTGAAAGCAATGGGTGGTGGAACATTTAAACATTGGGATACACATTTAGCCTAAGCCATGTGGTTATTTGACTCCAGGGGATCTACCAATCGGGCTGGTCCTGCCCAGTCAAAATTTCCACATACTGTAGGAGACAGAGTCCCAGTACTGCATATGAAGAGTGTATTGGGAAAGACAGTTTGGGTCATTCCTGCTGCAGGCAAAGGTAAACCCATATCTGGGATTGTTTTTGCTCAAGGACCTGGCTGTACTTGGTGGGTAATGCAGAGGGATGGAGGAGTTCAGTGTGTACCTCAAGGGGATTTGATTTTGGGTGAGAATAGCCAATATAATTAATGAAGTAGAAATTGTTTTATAATAATTGCTAAATAACCCATTACTGTATATTTTATTGTTTCTATAAACGCTGTATGTTGTACCAATGGCATTACAACCGGAATCATACAAATTAATGAAGAATCGGTGCCACGATGATGGAACTCAAACCCAGCCTCCCAAGAATTTTATTTTTTTTCCCCTTTGAAAATAAACACCTTTGACCCACAGAATATGAGCATTGACCATGCCAGGTGTATTAGTCGAGAGCTCGAGATGCAGCATGCAACGATCCAATGGCACATATGACTACTCATACCCTGAGAGACTGTTACAACAAATGGACAAATGGAGCCTGAAAATCATGGACTACATGAAACCAACAAACTCAGAGGGATGGTCCATAGACTGAAGGAATCTGTATACATGTGTACATACATATATGTGTGTGTGAAACAAGAAACTGCTTGTACCCCAAAAAAATTGCTGGATCTGCTCATGACGTAAATGGTATGGAATAAGGGGTGGATAATGTCCTGGTTTCAGCTAAGAAGGAGTTAATTTACCTTTTAGTAGTGGATGGAATGCCATGTTTGGGTGTTAGGACAAAAGCAGTGCCGATAGCACTCTGATGTCCCCATTTGTTGCCAAGCAATCAAGGACTTTTTATTTCCATACTAACGAGAAAGGAGGGACACAGCCAGGACAGGTGACCAGTACTGGCCAAAGAGGCTATTCCATGCCAATCCTCCTCCTCCTGGATTTGCGGTTTTGGGGGATGGTCGGGTTCCGGGACAGCTCTGGGCGGTACGGCCTAAGTTGTGTGGTTCGGTGAGAGATTGCATTGTGTATCACCAGTTTCGTGTATCTTGTACACTAAAGTAGTATCACTGTTGTTCTGTTTTATCTTTTTTTTCTGCTATTTTAGTAAACTATCCTTATCCCAACCCGCAGGGTTTTGGTTTGGTTTTTTTTTCCCCCTCTCTTTACATTTCCCTTTCTTTCCTTCCCCCACCCCCCGCAACTTTCCAACCCCCCCTCTCTCTCACTTGTTAAAGGAGCAAGTGACTGTGTGGGGCTAAGCTCTCAGCTGAGGCTAAATCACCACACTGAGTTAGCCTGGGCTGTTTTCCACACCACCTGACACCACTTCCCCATAAAAGCAGCTGGTTGGGGAAGGATAGGGGCTTGTTCCCTCCAGGATAGTCTGAGTGTGGCTGGGATGTCGGGTTGGTCAGTCCTTGCTGTTGGGCAGTGTTCTGTAATTGTTGGGTCAATAAGGTACTCGTGTTAGCACTGGGTGTGAGTGTAACTGGCCATCACTGTTCTACATTCATGGTATTTTTTGTCAGTAAACTGTCCTTATCCAGCCCACAGAGACTCTGTCTGTTTCTCCTCTGGGAGTGAGCGAGCGGCATGTGGTGCTCAGCCACGGTCTAGGGCTGAACCACCACATGGTGTTAGACCACTGTCATTAGTAAGGGCTACTAGGGCTTCCACTTTTGCAGTTAAACTGGACAGCATCATTTTGGTTTTAAGATGACCTATTCCCAATCCAAAGAACCCTTCAGCCCATACTGCTAATTTCTGAGATACAGTGCAATCACCAGTGTCTGTACTTTGTTTGGTATGTACTTGGTATCCTTGGGAGATTAATTTCTCAGCAGTAAGGAGGAAATAATGATGGTATTCCCAAAGTACACTGCAAACTGGGATTAACAGGGTTTAACATATCTCTAATAATCCTGTCTGAGCATAACCAAGTTAACTGATGTGGAGTATATATAGCTGAGTCATCACAATTGTCCATAGTTCGAGGAATCTTACAGGAAGATTTCTTAGTATATTCTAAATCTTTATAGCTTGTGCTGCTATTACATCTCGTTGCTGGAGGGTATGGCTTTGTTTAATTTTGACACAAGCAGGTTGTTATAAACGGTCGTGACAAATTTACAAAGTTTCCAAAGAGAATTTATTTGAGCAAGCTATCAAGCAGGCAAAACAGCGCTGGGCGGCCCGGGAGACCCTTGTTCCCTCCAAAGGCACGCACTTCACCCCGCCGAAGTTCCCTTTTTTATAGTCCAGTAGCTCTGGGTATGCATAGCACATCCTGATAAGCTCCTGCGGCTGCGCATGCTGTTACTGGGGGGTCGTCCTGGTCCTGGTCCTGGTGGTCGTAAAGGTTGTGGTCTTCCTCTGCGTTTCCTTATTTGATCATGTTGGCCCAGTGTAAAAGAGTAAGGAGAGCTTTGTTGATTCAGCAGGATGTCGCCACTCTGAGATTAGGTATCTTGCCACCTTATCAGGAGGTAGTCTCCTGGGGTTTTGCCCATTAGCAACTCTAACAAAGACACAAGGAGCAAGAGGGGGATTTCCCCCCCCTTCCCCATCTGCTGGTTTGGAAACAAATTCCTTATATTTTTATTACAATTCCCCCCTTTTAGTTCTTACCATTTTGTTTTTCAAACCAGGTAACAGTCTCTCGGGCTAGAGAGAGAATTAGAGTCTCTCCTTTACTGGTTTCATCATCCTCTAGGTGTTCGCATTGCTTTTTTAAACAATATTAAATGGGCTGACGCTAATTTACTCTTTACTAATCCAATCACTCTGTTCAAAATGCAAGGCCCAAAGGTTAGAGTAAGCATCAACAACATTAAAGGTTCAGCAATGGTTGACAACAGTGTAGTTAACCAGGGACCACAATTTATACCATCCTTGTTAAGCCTCCTTTATCGGTTCCAGGTTCCCCAATACCTTATTCTTCACATTCTTTCACTTGTCCACCCTCTATCCATGGATTGGGTAACATCTAAAAAGAGATATTTACAGTTTCCATGTCCTCTCCACCCCCACAGTGGGATTCACCCATATGGACCCCACTGGATCCTTAGGTATTTATCTATATATCATCCCATGGTATCCAACTAGGGGCTATGGTCTCATAATCCCAATAACTGCAGCAATATTGATTAGAGGAGTTGCAGTACCCCTTTCCAGGATTTGAACTAGGGCACATATAAAATTCCATATATTCCCAGCATCGGGGCCTCAGGACTAGCTGACATAGAGTGGAATTAAAGCTTGATCCCCTTGTAGTTATCTGAAGATCGTCAAGGGGCAGTATACTCAAAGTATTACTACCCCTTTTAGGAGAATTGGTGGGTCAATGGTGACCACTTCAGAGTGGTGGTAGCTATTCTCGGGTATTTTAGTTTGGGAGGTTTGGGTTCAGGTGTTATGTGCCATCCCGGACCTAGATTTAGGGGGCCTTCTCGCAACTGTATTGAAGGTTTTGGTTCCCCACAATTTCCTTACGTCTCTGCCTCCTTTGCCTACTCCGTTGCTTGGAGCAGCAAGGTGTTGCATCTTCTCGGCAGCAGTCATAGTCTTCAGGGGTTCTCCCTTCTCTCCTTTTGCCAGTGTTATATGCCTCCCAAGTTTTATTCTTTATTTCCAGGGCTAAACTTGTTTTTGGCACACCACTTTAATTGTTTTCCAGATTGGCCTCCCTATACTTATTAGAGTGTACACATCCAAGCTCTGGATTTACACCTTTTGTGTATATTTTCCACCACTCTGTACACTTCCAGATGATTTGTCTGGTTTTTACTGTGTATTCAAGGGTTAGTTCTGTTAATTTTCTTTCAGCCAAATAACACTCCTCACAAATATCTGGGGTAAAATTTCTTTCTCTACAATGAACCCACCAATTGTCCTTACACACGTTACACTTAAAACAAACAAAAGGGTAACATATACAACCAGGAATTGGGCAGAATGTAGTCCCATTCATTAAGTCCTTTGTGTGATAGTTTCACCCATCAGTCTTTCTCTGGAAGGTGACTTTCAGGTTGTCAGGGTTCCTTGTTGCCTCCCAACGAGATTCTTGAACAGGTCCTTTTATTCTGGTAGTGTGAGTCCAACCTCGTTCGGCCATTCGAACCGCAATATCTGTGGTAAGCAACACAAGAAAGTGTCCCTCCCTACGAGGGATCAGGGAGGATTCTTTCCAGGCCTTAATCAACACTTTGTCTTGACCCAGTGTATTGCTATATCTAAGAGTGGTTTCTGTATTACCAATCCTTTCTTTATTAGTTCTTGCCTTCACTTCATTAATTCAATGATATATTCTTGTAACACTCTTTCAACTTTGGGGTGCTCGGCTGGCATTTCCAGGTCATAGGGTATCCCATACAACATTTCAAAAGGGGAGATTCCTATATCTGTCCAGGGTTGTGTCCTCAGATTTAATAAGGCCATCGGAGGGCATTTTACCCAGTTCATCTTAGTGTCAATCATCAGTTTGGTCAATTGTTGTTTAATTTCTCTATTCATCCTTTCCACCTTCCCTGAACTTTGTGGGTGCCACAGGGTATGGTATTCCCATTTCATCCCCAAAGGATCTAAGACTTCCTTGATTGCTTTAGAGGTAAAATGGTGTCCCCCGTCTGAATCAATTACAGCTATGTTTCCATACCTTGGCACAATATTTTCTAATATTATTTTTACTACTGTTCGTGCGGTGGCACGAGCTACTGGGAAGGCTTCCACAAAGTGAGTGAGATGATCTACTAAAACTAAAATGTATTTATACCTTCCTACCTTTGGGAGTTCGGTAAAGTCGACCTGTATTCTTTCAAAAGGTCTCCTTGTCAACCCTCGCCCTCCTGGTACCCTTTCCCTGAGTTGCTGTTTATTCACCTTGTAACAGGTTAAGCATCCCTCCAAGATTCTTTTTGCTAGACTCTGTCTATCCCCACACAGGCATAAAATTAAAAGAGGAGAACTGCACAAACATACATATGCTCAATAGTGAATTGGTTAGAAATCTGGTGTAATTAATCTTTAAGGATATAATTTTTCTTCAGTATTCTTGCCAGTGCACTATGGGCAATGGCAGAGGAGTGTTTGCATCCTTGGGGAAGTTGGTTGAAGGTATATTGTACTCTCTCCCAAGTGAACACAAATTGATGATTCAGCCAGCCCAGATAATTCAGTGGAACCAGCAGTTTTTCACCCAATCCTTGTCCCTTGGGTGAGGGACGATATCAGTACATCTCAAGATTGTATAACTTATTTATCCCCTCGGCCAGCGAAGAGACATTGTTACAGGTATTGACTGCCTTAGGTGCGGCCATCCTTTAATTACGCAGTTTACATACAGACTTTACAGGGGCAACACATACTGAGAGGGCCAGACCTTAGTATCTGAATTTCCCCTATTCACTCTCAGGAGGTCACATCATAATTACACAGTTTACGTTACAAAATTCAAAGAGGCACAAACCACACTGTTCACAAAACAGGCATGACCCATTCCTGTTCTTAAAGCATTACAAATCCAATTGTTAGAAATGACAAAAGGTCCTAAACCAAGGACTCCAGGTAGAAACGTTAGTGAAGCAGTAATTTATTATACGGTCTTGCAAGATCGGGTGACCCAAAAAGTAGGCACACTTTTGGTCAGAGCCCGCAACCTTTTTATACCATGTTCTTGTACATTATTCATTACTTGTCCCGCTTCGTATTAAGATGAGTTCTAGGAAATGATTTCCATAAACTCCTCCTAATCGCATCTGCATCCCATGGTGGTCGTCAGGGGTCTGGCAGATTCCCGTTTCCCATAGGTGATAGGTGAAGAGAATTAAAATGCATGAGTCTCTTTGTCTGGGACAACTGCTTACTGGCAAACATTTGTTCTTATCTTAACTCTTCCCGGCAACTGACATGGCCTAGGGCTGAGGGAAGTCAAAGCTCCATACAGGTTTTAGATAAACTTGTTGGTTGAGCTTTGTCTCCCCCAGCTACCTTTTATGGGAGAGAATGGTTGTTGTCCATAAGAGCAAAACTTAATACTCCCTTTTAGTTCTCCATTTTACAAGTCAGTACAAAAATTACAACAACCCATTTTGGTTTGCAAAAGCAACATTTCCAATATTTCCCACGCAATCTTCGAAGGAACCAAAAATGGGCCAATATAGGTGGTCCCTTCTTATTTGTTTTCCACTCCACACCTGCATACAATAATGTAACATCTTTTCTTTACTCTTTCCTTGCCTAGACAGCCAGTCCCCCTCAGTGGGCAATCATTAACCCTAAGGGACTGTCTGACAGTGTATCGGGTAGCCCTATCTTTGGACCACCCATGGGATCAGAAGGCTTGCCCTTCTTCTGTCCCATCTTCCGAGGTGCCCCCGCACACACACACACTTGCTCCCCTCGTTCGTGGCCCACGCCCTCGCGGGCAATGGGAACCACACTACAAGAGGGTCCACACTCGCTTCGTCCGGTGGACCACTAAGTCCGGTGGATGTTTCAGTTAATTGCACCTCAGTAAACCCACCCTGACCGAACAGAACACGCAAATACTTACTCAGCCCTGAGTCTTCATTCGGGTCTTCGTGCACGAAAATTATGGGGTATCACAGATTCTTTTGCCTGCATGTCCAAATCTAGGGTTGGATGTACAGGATTTGGACGAGGGATCGGTCACCCGAGGGCCATCCGAAGATGGGGCGCCCCCCCCGAGCTCGGGTCCCCGACCAAATTGATCTGTATCCGAGTCACGGCACCAAATTGTTATAAACGGTCATGACAAATTTACAAAGTTTCCAAAGAGAATTTATTTGAGCAAGCTATCAAGCAGGCAAAACAGCACTGGGCGGCCCGGGAGACCATTGCTCCCTCCAAAGGCGTGCACTTCACCCCGCCAAAGCTCCTTTTTTTATAGTCCAGTCGCTCTGGGTATGCATAGCACATCCTGATAAGCTCCTGCGGCTGCGCATGCTGTTACTGGGGGGTCGTCCTGGTCCTGGTCCTGGTGGTCGTAAAGGTTGTGGTCTTCCTCTGCGTTGTGGGTCATGTTGGCCCAGTGTAAAAGAGTAAGGAGAGCTTTGTTGATTCAGCAGGATGTCGCCACTCTGAGATTAGGTATCTTGCCACTTTATCAGGAGGTAGTCTCCTGGGGTTTTGCCCATTAGCAACTCTAACAAAGACACAAGGAACAAGAGGGGGATTTCCCCCCCCTTCCCCATCTGCTGGTTTGGAAACAAATTCCTTATATTTTTATTACAGTGTTGACACCCTGCGTCAAGGCCACCAGGGGTAGCAATCCCTGCTGTCATCTCTCCTCTCCTCATGGTCTTGAGACCATAAACAATTGGCAGGTGGCCCTTGCATTACATTGAACCATGCACATGAATTGATGGGTATTGAAGGAAATTCAAAACACCTCTGTGTGTTTACTGGTTCCACATACTTCACGACCAAGCGCTTTCCTCAGTATGGCTCATTCCTATTTTGTGTATCTGCACATGGGTTTCTGGAGTGTTTGAAGGATCAGGGTTGTTGGCCTCTGCATCTCAAAGTCTTATTGTCCTGGCAAAGGGGAACCTAAGAACAATTTAGGCTCCAAATGGAGGTTCAATTTAATGTATTATTAAATGGCCACTTCCATTCAAATTCTCCCCAAATGATAGACTTATTCTGGTCCCAGAGCCAATCTAAATTTTTACCCTTGTCCACAGGGAGAGCTGTTATGGGGCTCCTTGAGTAGGGGTATCTGGCAAAGGCAAATGGGTAGTCACATGAGAAAAGTTAAGCATACAAGCAAAACCTTGTATCATTTTATAGATCACATTGTCTGGTTCAGTGTGATTTATAATCGGAGAAACTTCGACGTTCAAAAGCTCGAGGCTCTCTGTTCCATATACTAGATTGTCTGCTTATGTCTATGGTTATAGAACTGACAATTATTATTATAAAGATTTTTACAATTACAGCCATGATGTAGAGCTTATTCTTAAAACTTGAGTTACAAACAATCACTCCTATTGAAAAAAACACACAGACAGACAGACAAAATTAAGACCAGAAAACCAGAACTCCCAGTCCCTGCTTCAGGTTTGAGTATCTCTTCAATTCCTTCCAGGTACAGTTCATATTTCAGAATGATACCTACAAGGTCTCCACCCCATGTCTTCTCAGCTGTCCCTTTTCTTTTTCCTCCTGCAGCAGTCCTGTGATTGAAAGAGAATTGCTCGAATGTGCATATGCTTGACAGCGAATTGGTTAAAAATCTGATGTAATCCACCTTTTAGGATATAATTTTTCTTCGATATTCTTGCCAGTGCATTATGGGCAATGGCAGGGGGGTGTTTGCATCCTCGGGGAAGTTCGTTGAAGGTATATTGTACTCTCTCCCAAGTGAACACAGATTGATGTTTTATCCTCCTCTTGAAGAGGAAACATAACCTTAACATCCAGAGTGGACATCCTTGCATGTTTAGCTTGGGTTTGGCTGACTAGTTCAGCAGTGTCAGGACCAGTGGCTGTGGGTGGCACTGTGTTATTGTCTGACTCCTTGTGAGCCACTGCCAGCTGTCTCCTACCATCTGGTGTACGTACTGGCCACATTGGGGCCTTACAGAGTGACTGGGGTCTGGTTGCAGAATCATGGGTCTCCAAGTCTTTGATCACCTCTGTGATTCCCTCCTTAGCAGCAGATGCTAAAGGATATTGATTAACATTTGTTATTCTGGAAGGAGGTGACTTAACAGCTGCTTCAAGTACTGGAATCTCACACAGCAGGGCTCCAAAGCTCCACACTGTTCCATTAAGTAGTTTCCAGACTTGGTTTGCTAGGACATCAAATCCTAGTATATTATTTCGGTTATGGACCAATGACAACCTTAATCTTATGTGGGAAATATTGGAAATGTTGCTTTTGCAAACCAAAATGGGTTGCTGCAATTTTTTGTGCTGACTTGTAAAGTGGAGAAATAGAAGGGAGTACTATTAATATAAGTTTTGCTGTTATGGCAAAAACCATTCTCTCCAATAAAAGGTAGCTGAAGGAAACAAAGCTCAACCAACAGGTTTCCACAGTGCTGATTCATACTGGGGCACCAAAACTGCCACATTAACGCAAACTGGCAAGACAATGTGGGGTTTACCTAATCTGAAACCTGTATCGAGCCTTGACTTCCCTCAGCCCTAGGCCATGTCAGTTGCTGGGAAGAGTTAAGATAAGAACAAATGCTTGCCAGTAAGCAGTTGTCCCAGACAAAGAGACTCATGCATTTTAATTCTCTTCAACTATGGGAATCTGCCAGACCCCTGACGACCACCACCATGGGATGCAGATGCGATTAGGAGGAGTTTATGGAAATCATTTCCTAGAACTCATCTTAATACGAAGCGAGACAAGTAATGAATAATGTACAAGAACATGGTATGAAAAGGTTGCAGGCTCTGACCAAAGGTGTGCCTACTTTTTGGGTCACCCGCTCTTGCAAGAACGCATAATTACTGCTTCACTAACGTATCTACCTTGATTCCTTTTTTTAGGACCTTTTGTCATTTCTAACACCCCCCATGTTGCTGCTGGTTGGGCTGTTGCTGATGGCTGGGGTGGCGAGTATTATGATCAATTGCTCACAGAATCTTTTCCTTTAGGCTTTGCACATAGATTTTCAAGGCATCAGGGAGACCCTTAGTCAGTGGTTTAAGGCAGACTGGATCTACCAGAGCAGCAAGGGGAATGTCCTGCCTCCCACACTCCTACATGGCTTGAATACACGCAGCCTTTTGCACTGATTCAGCCAGCCCAGATAATTCAGTGGAACCAGCAGTTTTTTACCCAATCCTGTCCCTGGGGTGAGGGATGAGATCAGTGTATCTCAAGAAGATACAATAACATCTATCCCCATGGCCAGTGAAGAGACATTATTGTGGATATTGACTGCCTTAGGGGCAGCCATCCTATACAACTCAAAGGGGCAATATCATCCTGAGAGGGCCACGCCTTAGTATCCAAATTTCCCTTGTTCACTCTCAGGAGGTCACATCGTAGTTACATACTTTATGTTACAAAACTCAAAGAGGCACTATCATAAACAAACCACACTGTTTACAAAATGGGCAAAGATTTGTTCTTGCGCCTGAGCAGGAGCCTTGAAAGTTCTCAAAAGGCCCTCTTCCCATATACTATTAAACCCCCTTCCATTCCAGCCAAACCTCAGGTAATACTGGGTTGCTCAGAAGGCATCCTTCAAGTCTATAACACTATACCATTTGAACTCCGGGCATAGTTGGCTCAACAAAGTATATGGATTAGCTACTACGGGAATCTAGTGAGTGTCCTCTTGTTTATTTCTCTCAAATCCTGCACTAAACAATATGAGCCATCCGGCTTCTTAATGGGTAATATAGGAGTGTTATAGGGTGACATGCAAGATTCCAATAATCTTTCAATTACCAGTTGTATCCCCTTTTTATCCTCCTGGGACATTGGGTACTGTTTTACCCTTATGGGGATCTCGGGGTTCATGATAGTAATTTCGAAAGGAGCGATATCTAATTTCCCAACTGACTCAGCAGTGTACTACATTTCAGGATTAATTTTTGCCTCATCTTCCACAGTGAGAGTGTACAATTTGACTGTTATTTCCTTGTCTTTTACTTCTAAATTAATTCCTACTTCAATCATTAAGTCTCTTCCTAACAGATTATAATCTGCTTCAGGTACTAGTAAGGACCCTGTGCATCATTTTTCTTCAGTATTTTTGCCAGTGCACTATGGACAATGGCAGAGGAGTGTTCACATCCTTGGGGAAGTTGGTTGAACGTATACTGTACTCTCTCCCAAGTGAACACAAATTGATGATTATTCTCCTTTCGAAGAGGAATTATCATCTTTAGCTTGCTTTTGGCCGACTGGTTCAGCAGTGTTAGCACCAGCGGCTGAGTGGTATTGCGTTACTCTGATTCCCTGTGGACTGCTGCTACCGTCAGGGTGCTCTGGCTGCAGTACCACAGGTGTCCAAGTCTTTGATCACCTCTATGATCCCCTCCCTAGCAGGAGATGGTAAAGGATATTGATTAGTGTTCGTTATTCTAGAAGGAGGTGACTTCTTAGTTTCTTTAAGTACTGGAACCTCACACAGCGGGGCTCCACAGTTCCACATTGTTCCATTAGGTAGTTCCCAGACTTTGCTAGGACATCAAATTCTAGTATATTATCTCAGTATGGCCCAATGACAACCTTTATCTTAGACATTCGGTTTTCCCCTGAAGACCAAACACACACAGTACTCATTGGTCTGTTTCCAGGGATTACAGTTACTCCTATTACTTTTTTTTTTTCTCTCCTGGGTAGCAGCCAATCCCAACCTCCCGGCTGACAACACCTATCTGAACTTCCCCATCAATTGTGATATTTATAGGTCTGCACCTGGGATTAGCGGTGAACAGAACATGTGGGTTAGTGTGCTGGTCAGGTCATTTTAAGGTGGATAATACGCAAGTGGGTCGGCCTGAAATTCCCCCCCCACATTTTCTAGTTTAAATCCATCAGGTCCTTCCTCAAGTCTGAGTAAGGACTGACTGGCAGGCACAAAAGATTTTCCCCTTCTGTGTTTTGGTGGTGTAGAAAATGCTGGGAAATGTTGCTTTTGCAAACTGAAATGGGTTGTCGTATTTTTTATGCTGACTTGTGGAGGGCTAAGAGGGAGTACCGTTAATATGGTTTTGCTGTTGTGTTATGGCAAAATCCCTCCCAAACAAGGGTTAAAATGTGAGTGAAGGAAACAAAGCTCAACCAACAGGCTTCCACAGTGCTGATTCATACTGGGGCACAAATTGCCACATTAAGGCAAACAGGCAAGACGATGTGGGGTTTTGATACTATCAGAAGCTACAAAATTAACATGCCCAATCTGAAACCTGTATGGAGCTTTGACTTCCTTCAGCCCTAGGCCCATGTCAGTTGCTGGGAAAAGTTAAGATAAGGACAAGTACCTGCCAGTAAGCAGTTGTCCTAGACAAAGAGACTCATACATTTTAATTCTCTTCACCTATGGGAAACGGGAATCTGCCAGACGTGCAATGTGTATTGTCTTATGTACTATTGTGAATAAGGCGCCTTGGTTGAGCCTGCAAAATCCATAGTTAAACAGGGGAAGGAGGAAGACTTCAAGCCTTCATCACCAAGACCCCTGACGACCACCGCCATGGGACAACGCGCAGACTCAATTGGGAGGAGTTTATGGAAATCATTTCCTAAGACTCATCTTAATATGAAGCGAGACAAGTAATGAATATGTACAAGAATATGGTATAAAAAGGCTGCAGGCTCTGACCAAAAGTGTGCCTACTTTTTGGGTCACCTGCTCTTGCAAGAACAAATTACTGCTTCACTAACGTATCTACCTTGAGTCGTTTTTTTTTAGGACCTTTTGTCATTTCTAACAGGTGGTATCAGAAAATTTCATAAATCTACTAATTTGGCTGCTCCACCAAGTTTACCAATGTGTGAATAATCTGTGAATTGCCCATTTAGGGCTGGGCGAGGTGAATTTAGTGCTAATGCCCTTCTCCACAGATCGTTTAGCTGAGGACTGGTTTGTTGAAGGGGGGGATCCTTCTCTAAAAAAGCCAAACAAATCCATGCCTGGCAAACCCAGAGCTGCAAATTTAAACTTTGCTCTAAACATCCCATCTTTGTGCCATAAGTAACAATTTCTTGTAATAGTTCACCCCTCCCGTTAAAACAGGCTGTTGTTGCTGGTTGGGGTGGCGAATATTATGATCAATTGTTTGCAGAATAATTTACTTTAGGCTTTGCACAAAGATTTTCAGCGTGTTCAGGGACACCCCAAATCAGTGGTTTAAGGTGGACCGGATCTCCCGGAACGGCAGGGGGAATGCCCTGCCTCCAACACTCATACATGCTTGAATACACACAGCCTTTTTGCACTGATTCAGCCAGCCCAGATAATTCAGTGGAACCAGCAGTTTTTTCACCCAATCCTTGTCCCTTGGGTGAGGGACGATATCAGTGCATCTCAAGATTGTATAACTTATCTCCTCGGCCAGCGAAGAGACACTGTTACAGGTATTGACTGCTTTAGGGGCGGCCATCCTATTCTTAAAGCTTGACAAATCCAATCTTCGCAGGAACCAAAATGGGCCAATATAGGTGGTTCCTTCTTATTTGTTTTCCACCCCATACCTGCATACAATAATTTACTCTTTCCTTGCCTAGACAGCCAGTCCCCCCCAGTGGGCAATCATTAACCCTAAGGGACTGTCTGATGGTATATCGGGTAGCCCTGTCTGTGGACCACCCATGGGATCAGAAGGCTTTCTTTTCTTCTGTCCCATCTTCCGAGGTGCCCCCCCACACACACACACTCGCTCCCCTCGTTCGTGGCCCACGCCCTCGCAGGCAATGGGAACCGCACTACAAGAGGGTACACACTCACTCCGTCCGGTGGACCACTAAGTCTGGTGGATGTCTCAGTCAGTTGCACCTCGGGAAACCCATCCCGACCGAAAGGAACACGCAAATACTTACTCAGCCCTGAGTCTTCATTCAGGTCTTCATGCACGAAAATTATGGGGTACCGCAGATTCTTTTGCCTGCTTGCCCAAATTTAGGGTTCGGATGTACAGTGTTGGATGGAGGACCGGTCACCCAAAGGCCATCAAGGGATGGGGCACCTGCCCCCGAGCTCAGGTCCCCGACCAAATTGATCTGTATCCGAGTCACGGCACCAAATTGCTATAAACGGTCATGATAAATTTACAAAGCTTCCAAAGAGAATTTAATTGAGCAAGCTTTCAAGCGGGCAAAACAGCGCTGGGCGGTCCGGGAGACCCTTGCTCCCTCCAAGGGCTCGCGCCTCATCCCAACTGAGTGCCCTTTTTTATAGTCCAGTAGTTAGCACATCTTGATAAGCTCCTGGGGCTGTGCACGCTGTCACCGGGGGTGTGGGGGGTGTGGGTGTTGTCGTCCTTGTCGTCCTTGTCTCTCTGGTGGTCGTGAAGGTCATGGTCCCCCTCTGCGTTGTGGTCTGTTCTGGTCATGATGACTCGGGAAAACTTTGTGCTTAGTCATTCAGCAAGAGGTCTCAACCCTTTCAAAGGGGAGGGTTAACGAGTTGCCAATATGCCTGGGAGTGGCTTATCATCATTTTACACAACAATGGGGGGGGCTACTCTCCTTCCATCCGTATCTGTTTGAGAACAAATTTCTTATGAATTCATTTATTACATTCTGAAGTAAGTCTGCTGAAGAGAGACAGGATAAAACTATGGAAAGCAAAAAATTAATATCACATAGGCCTGTTTTCATGAGATACATTCTAATTTATCTGTCTGCTTGTTAACCAAAAAGCCCTGCATGTAAGCCAAATAGAGCACGATATGAAACAGACTAGTTGCAGAATGAGGTATCAATTAATTAAGAAAATACACATAGAAATACAGAGGAGGGAAATGTGGGAAATAGAATCTATATAATCTCATGTATACTTACTTAGAATAAACTAATAGGAAAATGAAAAATGGAGAAAACATATTTTTAAAAGAACTGAATTTTTAGAATGGCTCAAGTGGCACAAGCTACAGCAAATTTTTTTTCCTAAAGCACAGTAACACATTTTTTGAAGAAACCTAAATTTCCTTTAGTAGTCTAACAGTGAGAAATTTCCTTCTGACCCCAAGATACTTACATTTCACAGCTTTAAGCATAAGATTATTTTAATTGGTTAGATCATATACATAGACTTCAAAACTTGAATTTAGATATAATTTTTATAAGAACAGCCGTTTGAAATATTTTTTTTCCTATATTTTGTATTTAATTCCTGCCCTGGGTTCAACTAGGATAAGGTTAGTTTTCGCCGGAAGTTGTGATGCAATGTAGCCAGGACAGGTGATCCAAACTAGCCAAAGGGGGTATTCCATACCATATGATGTCATGGTCAGTATAAAAGGGGGCTAGTGGGGGAGGGGCGGCGTGGTTCCAGGAGGTCCAGCTCACAGTCAGGTTTTGTTCGGGATGGGTCTGAGCAAGTGATCTGAATTAAACGGTTATTGGTGAGAAACTGCATTGGTATCACCAGTTTTGTATATTCTAAGTCCTGTTGCTATTTCCCTCTCTTTTACTGTCCCAGTAAACTGTCCTTACCAAAACCCACAAGGTTTGCCTTTGTCTCCCCATTCTCCTCTCCATTAAACCGCGGGGCAGGGGTGAGCGGGCAGTCACATAGTGCTCAGCTGCCAGCTGGGGCTAAACCACAATTCCACACCTTTGACATCTTAATATGCATTTTTGTCTTTGGTTTCTTTAGTAGTTTAAAAAACACAAACCAAAGTTCTTACAACAAACCAAAAATTCTTCCAGGAAGCTAAAACCAAAACAAAGCACAAAAACCTAAACCAAGAAAAACAGACACCAAAAAAAAAGCCGCACCACCCACCACCAACCAAAACAACCTAAGGATAAAAAAGACAACAGAAAGAGTGCCACTTTATTACTCTAGTCATTGACTGTCTTTACCTATACATCTTCAGAGAAGTCTATCTCTTTTTCTGAGCTCTGGCTGAGATATTTAAACTAAGGGGCTACTAAAGAGATGTCAAATTAAGTGAAAAGACAACGTAAGATATACAAGGGTGGCATCTATGTTTTATTTCCAAAAATACAGCCTCAGTGAAGAAAGAGAAATAGGTACCATTCACAGGGAACATACAAGGAAAAGTAGGTGCATTTTGGGCTTCCTAGCTCCTCAAAGTCATGTTCATGTTCTGAAGATGGAAGAGAGTGTCTTTAGCTGTAAAGCAGCTACTTTAAAGATCCTACACAGGCTTCAATAAACTGTACTTAGCATTGGAACATGCTCTGAAGTCTGCACTATAATTTGTAAAATTTTATAAGAAAAAGGAACAAATATTCATTGATAGCTACTACACACAAAATAAATAAAACCCTGAAACTTGCTTTTGAAATTGCTTTGCACAGCTTTACGTAAGACAGAAGAGGTAAGGCATCAACACACTACTCTGATCCTCAAGTGGAATATTTTTAAATATGCTAACATAATGGAAGAGGGTTTTTTATCTTTTTCCAATTTTCTTTTTAAAAAGAAATGACGAGAAGTGATCCAAATCACAGAGAACTTGGTATTACATTAATCTGACCTGCATATTTGCATGTGGAGTTGAAGTGGTACTGTTCAGAACTCCAGGGATGCATCAGACAGGAAATGTTCAATGCTGACCTTGAATTTGAAAATCCACTTCCACACATAACTCTTCAGATTGAAAAAAAATTTTCATGAATTTGAAACAAATTTTCTTAAGAAATTGTTACACTTTGTTTGCTTGTGCTCACAGAGCACAACTTGGTCTAAGCAGGAAGCACAAATCCATTGAATTTCTCCTCTAACACATGTATAGCATGCTTATAGCAATTTAAGTGCAGTTGAGGTTCTGTATTTTTCTGTACAAGCATAAACCCTAGAAAGAGAACTAAACAACTAAGAGGTAGAAGGCTGTGTCCAAAGAAAGTGTAAGTCTTCAGCCTGTGCTTGTGAAGTCAAAATAAGAAACAGATTATTCCCTATATGGTTTTTCAAAACGAAATTAACTGTAGTGACAGTGACACTTCCAACAAATATTGTAGTCCTTTAATTGGCAAGAGTATTGCAAATAAGGGATGGGTAAAACAAATTCAGAAGCTATTCTGGGGGAACCGTAAGTATAAAGTGCTTTGGAAATGAGCGGATTAAGAAAAAAAAAAAGGGTGTGTAGGTTTACATTCAAACCTGTGTCACATGTGACATGGTTTAGTGCTCATAACTACAGCTTCCAAAAGACATGAGGCTACATTACAAGCACAGAACTAGTATTCTGTTTAATAGTCAGTCCCCTGGGGACGTGGGAGTAGAAATCAGCTAAATCACTGTTCTTGCCTTTAGAAACCAGGATGCTTATTTTCAAAACAACAAGAGCCTTTTCACAGAATCACAGAATCTTAGGGGTTGGAAAGGACCTCAAGAGATCATCGGGTCCAACCCCCCTGCCAAAGCAGGCTCCCTAGCTCATATTACATAGATAGGCGTCCAGACGAGGCTTTAATATCTCCAGAGAAGGAGACTCCACCACCTCCCTGGGCAGCCTATTCCACTGCTCTGTCACCCTCACTGTGAAAAAGTTCTTCCGCATGTTGGTGCGGAACTTCCTATGCTCCAGCTTACAGCCATTGCCATTTTAACATAGCTTCCCTAAGTACAGTTTTGGAGAAAAGCACTTTTGAAGAAAAACCAAAAATAGTCACTGAAATACTTGCCACTCTGTGTCACAAACTATAACTGAGACAGTCAGTTATTTGGTAACATACTTTCACAACTCCAGTGTTGTAGACTCCCTTGGCTGGACAGACGATTGCGAAAATGTATGCCACATGCTTGTACAACCACTACACTGGTGTTTGGTTGCCCCAGCTACAGCTGTTCTGCACAGGATAAACTTACCCCTCCCACCCCCTCACTTCCCTCCAAACTAACCTTCAGGTTAAAGATTTTTTCGAACAGTATGTTTGGGAGAGACATTTAATGAGGTAGCTGTAAGTAGTACAGTGATGTGTATGTCAATGAAAACGATTCCTTCCTAACAGAGAAAAGTCCAAAATTAGGTGAGAAACTGCATTTGAATAATATATAGACTAGGAACGATGCGGTTATGTCTGATGGATTGAACATATCTATCTCAGAATAATAAAAAAAAAAGATTCCTGGGATGCCTTATAGGTGCCCCAGGCATAATTCGAGCATTGTAAGCACAATCAGAATGGCATCAACAAAGTGTATGTGCATTCTAGGACAAAAACTTACAAGTTTCATTTTGGAAAGATCCAAACTGAACTCTTAAAACATTTATTTTAGATAAATATGAAAAAAAATTAATATAACAATAACACTTTAATAATTAGTTAAGGAACCATAAAATCTAAAACTTCACTACTTACATTAACAACTCACCCATTACAACTCAGTACTTTAATGATGACATATACTCTGAGGGATATGGAAACACTTATATGATTATGCTGTGGCTCTTTGGTGACTGGAAGCAAATTTATGCCTTGGGCTTTCACTCTTCTAGTGAGACTTAGGAGTGTCAGGCACACAACAAAAGCATTAGGTGTTTGAGTTCAACTACAACTCTGTCTGGGGCCCAGAGTTAAAGTGTGTTAGCTTTACAGTAAAGATCAATTGAACTGATCCATTCATTACCCTGGAACATAAACACCACCTGCATTTAGGCAGAAGATCCCACTAAACAACACCAGATGAGTCAGGATAGATTACTTTTTTTTTTTGTCATGAGCCACAAATCCATTAAAGACCTATTCCAGTGCTACAAGATATCTCATGTTAGAAATAATGTTTAGCACAATACAGTAACAATACTCTCACTACTGACACCACAACAGAAAAAAAAAAAGGCTAAAGTTTGACTTTAAATAGCTTTTTAATGGCCACACCTCACTAAAGAACTTATTATGAATATTGCCCATGCCTACCTTTATACATCTTAGAGTCATTAATATAAACAATAACTTAAAAAAAAATACAAAAGGGCATTACTGAATAATTTTTAAAAATACTTATTTGTAATTAAAGTTTTGTCAAAAACTATGGTGATCTTTTATAGCTGCAGATAAAGAAAATAGTCAAGAATTATTCTGCAATTTTACAATACTGAAATGAAAGATTAAAATAATAATTTAATTTTTATTTATTTAGATTGTGGAAGTTTCTGTACTTTCTTAAACAGTACAATATGGTTAGTGTTAATTCTAAAAGCTTGACAATATCCCTTTGTTAAGTAAGCTACAGTTTCCATGTACAGAACTTGTACTCAAAGGGAGAAAGCAGTAAGAATAATAACAAAAAACAATAATTGTTATACATATGAAAAATCTATAGCATTACAGTGAAAAAAATAGTACAAAGCTATGTAAAGACAAACAAAATTGTTACTGTATCAATTACTGCACTGCAGCACTTTTTAAAAAAAAAATTATTTTTTTTTTTATGTAAAAAAATCCACCTTATCTTGGTACATGCTTTTGCCAATAATGCAGTTCATGTTAGTAAACCAGTGACTGCTACTCAGAGACTAAGCACTGCAGAGATTACAGCTTCAGCCTCAGGCTTTCTATTTCTTATCTCTGAAAAGCATCAGCCCATGTTATGCACAGGAATTTCTTTTCCAAAAATGAACTCTGCTACCATTTTTTTTTTCCACAGCATGTAACCTGAATGTTTGTGATAGGCAAAACCAAACTAGTTATCACTCTGGGTAGTACAGAAGAGGAAAATTCAACTCTTAATTATTGAGAAACTTATTAAATTTATTCAGTACTCTGTAATTAATATTTTAAATCTATATTGTATCCAACAGATCCCATCAAAGAGCATGTATGCCCTCTGGCATATTACACAATGCAGTAATGGTCTAAATCCTCTCAAGGTAGACAACTTTAAGACTTTAGGTATCTATCATTTTATTATAATTTATTTCTGAAAAAATTATTCTAATGAATACCAAACTGAAATAATAAAAAAAACCCTCTTTGCTATTGGGAAAAAAATTTGTTTATGAGCAAGGAAACACTTGCATTACCTATTAATAAAAGATTCTTTAATATGAATAGTATAAGAAATGACTAACAAACTAGTGACAACTTCATTTTATACTGCATCTGTATGAAATTCTTGTTTTTATCATTCAGGAGTTTCCTTGTGAAGTATTTTCAACTCTTTCTACTAGTAACATGCATCATACAATGCCCACTATTCTCAAAATATGAAATTCCCACTATAAAAGCTGGTCATGCCCCTGAGAAATACAGTATTTCATCATTTGCTACAGAAATGTCCTGCTTCCAGAGCTGCAGGGATGACTTCTGCTTTTTCTACCTATTCCTGTTCTAACAATACCTGTCTTAGCATGAGATGTTGCCTTTTGTATGGTGAAGAAAACACCATGTACAGGGAAAACAAAAAGGTGAGGAAATACATCTATTCAGAAAAATTACTAACTAGATTCTGAGGAATTATGAATCAATTCAGTTTAATGTTTTTTCTGTACATATTTTGGAATACTGTTACTATTCCTGACAAATCAAATAGCACATTAGAATTCTGCAAGCTAGTTTCATAAAAACAGCCTACCATAAATTAAATTTCTAAAAGAAAATAAACGAAGAGAAAGATTTGCCTATTGAGGGACACCCATTTTAGATCGGAGTTTAGGGGGTTTAACACTCCCCTAAAAAGTTTTGTTGTTTTAGATTATTTCTGATTGCAAATCTGGTGCTTTTGTTACTCTCTAGAAAGGCGAACTGCTTATGAAAGGCTTCTGGCAATTTAGTCAAAACAAATGTTTCTGAAAGCTTTCAGTAGCATTTTTTCAATTTACAAACTGTGAAAACATCTTTCAATTAGTAAAAAAAAGGCTAATATGCAATTAAAAAAAAATTTGTGAAGGAATGTAACGTAATCACTCAGATTCATATCCATTCACTCCTCAGCAACCACTATCTCCTTTTCACACAAACCTCTCAATATTAATCCAGAGAAATGCATATATAGCCAATTAGCCCAAGCAGAATAGTCATTCAGCTTTCTCCAAATTTAAATTACTATTTGGACAGTATTAGAAAGAAATTGAAGCATACAAGGAATAAACAATAGTTTCTTTTTATATCAAAATGTACTCTTGAAAATGTGTTTGGCACAGTGCTAAATCATAAAGTTAATACTAAATATTGCAGGATATAATAAACCCATGGAGTTAACTTGTGTTTAAACCCTTTAAGGGATAAAAATAAAAAGATACCAATTATTCAGAAATCAGCCTATACAAACTGTATAAACAATGTTTTTATGTCTTGTTTTGAAAACCACTAATATAGCAAATTTTACATAAAAGACTGCAAAATAATGTAAGTGAATTTAAACAGATCTTTACAATAAGAAATTCAAATGGAAACAGACAAGTAACAAAGTAAAAAAATTTATTGCAGTATTCATTCCACCAGATTTGCTGAGGATCCCTTTTCTTGTATTATTTCAGGGTGACCTAATACATCAAAATCTACATTTACAAAAACTCCTCCTGCAGATAGGTCATAGATACTGCATGCTTTTTTTTTTTTTTTCCTTCTTTTTCTTCAACAGAATAAATTATATATCCAGGAGATTCTGACATTTTACAGCCTGGAAAAACAATGCTTCCCTGGAAACTGGGCTAAGCTAAAGAAAGCCATCCGCTGCTAGGTTAAACTCCAAGAACACTTTATTAAGAACATTAACAGACTAATTTCCAACATTCACTTGTTTATTTTTTTAAACAGAAAGCTTTTTTTCAAGATATAAACAATTTTTTTTGTTAAACTATAATACAGTGGGATTAAAAATGAACTGAGAAGTGTCTGCTGCACAACAGCGAAGGAAGCTCCCACATAAATGTTTACCAAACATTTCCTTCTTTTTTCCTGCGTCCCAGGTTCCATTCTTACTCTTCATTTAACTGATTTTTTTTTTTTTTTTTTTGCCAGAAAGTTGATATTTCAAGTTTTTCTGTTAGTTCAATTCCTGTAAATTTGGCTGCATGTACAAATTCATTAACTGGAAGTTCCATCCTTGGCAGCATATAGCGATCGTAAAGTCTGAACAACTTTATTAGTCAGCTTATTAGCACTCGTTAGAGCAATTTTTTTGTAAATAATGTCTGACTCTTTAATAGTGTCTACCCAAGGCACCAGTTTACGGCCATCACGGCGCTTAGCCTCAGTCCAGGAGCCACTGTAGGAGCCTGCCATCCACTGAACACTGAAGCCATTGCTGGTTTTCTGTACTACTCTTGCAATTTGTGGTCGGTCTTTGTACTTTGGACAGCAAATAGCGATGACATCCATGACATCAACACTTTCATTCATCTGTGCTGCCAACTCCGTAGAGTCTGAATTTCGTTTTGACCTTCTCAATGACTAAAACATTGGGGGGGAAAAAAGACCAAGTGTTACACAGAAGAACTTTAGTGAAATTATTGCTTTTATTGCTTTTAATCCCTTGACGCCGGGAGTTGGGATTTCCCAGCACACATTCCATTGCCGGCAATGAGACGCACCGCGACCGCCAGCGCCAAGGGGTTAACATATCCTTGTAAAACCACATACTCTTAATTTGTACCCGTGTCTTTATCTCTTATTGATATATAAAATTATATATACACACGAATCATAAAGCTACATAAAAACTTGGCAACAATAAAAAGGATATCACACAGTACATTCCAAAGGAAAATTAATAAATTTTTATACGGGATAAATCTCATTTTCTGGTTTTTTTTTTTATTGTCTTTTTTGTTAAACTTTCTACAAAAGTTGTATAAACGGTTAAGTAGAGAATCTCTATCTACAAAATGCTTTCTTTCATGTGGATTACATTACTTGGTGTACATTTAATATAATAGACTGACATTTATAAGCACATAGAAATAGTTTTACGTAATACGCTGCGAAATACGTTGACTCCTCCTCCGCCTCACCCCTGAAGTGCCTCCTCCTCTATCCTCCCCATCACTTTCATCATCCTCTGTCTCAGCTGCGTTGTTTTTAGGGCTGCCTCCTCCAAGCAGCGAGGTAATTGCTTTGTTCCGAGCATTTGTGCTAGCTGACACCTCTCCATCTTCTTCCTCTTCATCAGGATCCAAATGTTCCATAAGGAGCTTGAACTATTAAAAAAATCAAATCCACATTCTAATTTTAAAAATAGACATCCATATCACGCTACATTAAATAAAAAACAAATTAAAAGATAAAGAAACAGGGTAAACCAAATGGCAGACAACTTCAAACTTCAACAGCTTTTGTTTTGTTCTACAAACATTTACTCCCATGTTCTAGTAGATATGTAAAAGCTTTCTTCCCTTATTTCCAAAATTTTAAGTTTTCTCTGGTTAACATTTTAAAAAATTGGGGAGGGGAAAAAAAAGGTAAATACACTAGATCTATTCTCTGTTCCTATGATGGAAACAGGGATAAAGCAAACAAGTTCTATGGTGCTAGCATACAAGATGGATACCAAAAATTAGAAAATACACTGTAAAGATGAATAACCTTAGTTGAAATTTTTACTGTGTTTAAATTTATTAGAAGACTTTGAAAGATAATATTGCTAAGCATCCTAAAAGGAAATTCCATAAGATTACCAGGAACTTAAAATTTTGAAATATTCATCCAGTATATCAGCAACTACTTTCAAGTTTATACTCTGTTACCTAGTTTGAAATTATTTCAGATTTTCTGCAAAGCAACTTTACTTACATCTAAGTATTGTTTTACTATATTCCTCTTCACTTCTTCAGTGATCTTGGAATTAGCCATATCACTCCGCAAAAAATCCAGAGTTTGTTTTGGATGGAAATGAACTCCTGTCTTCCTGTTTATCGCTTTATCATAAACTTTTGCAGATTCAGATGGAGAATATTTCTGAATTTTACTGTTTAAAGAAGACAAAAGGGAAGAGCTTTTAAGTAAAGTCCAAAGCAATTTCAAGGAAAGTCTTTTAAAATCTTCAGTATAAATAGCTATATTTTAATAATTCTGTATACAGTAGACATCCTGGTAAGAAATTAAATCATTGCTTTTTCTAAGCCAAAGTTTCATTGCATTCAACCAATTACATTTATGCTTTTTCTCTCATACAAATATATTGCTTAAGCAACTATTAACTATCAACTTAAAGAAACAACCCAATTTTTCAAACATAATCCTTATAAAGAACTCACTAGATAACAAGATGGCCTATTATCTAAATATTCTTACCTATCAGAGAATCCACAGAGGTTCTTTAAATGCTGTTTCAGCATCAAAAGTAATAATATGCCTTGGGAGACATTTGCAAATTCAATTAAAGGTGCTGAATTTTCTGGTAGACATTTCATCACAGCATTTATATCATTTTCTTCATCAGAATCTGAATCAGAGTCTACTCGTTTCCCAAACCTCCGAGGCTTAGAAGCTTCCTCTTCACTTTCACTCTCACTACCACTGTTACTGTCACTCTCAGTCTCCTCATCTGATGAAGGCTTTCTTTCCTTTTTTTTGTCTTTCACCATAGACTGCAAGACAGAGAGGTTAACACACTTTCCAAAATTAGGGTAAGTAGCATGATGTAAATTTCTAAAAAAATCCCCCAAAAAAACCCTTTCCAAAATCATTATTGGCTTAAATTAGGAAGAATTCCCTGAACAATGTCTTTAATTCATAACTTGATATTCAAAGATTAAAAATATTTGTGGCAAAAAGCCCTGAAAAAATGATCCAAAGTCACCATGGTTACAGAAGGAACTGAAGCAGTAAATACTCCACTGGCATGTTATTCTTAAAAAGATTGCTCAATTTTGTTAGTGGAGACAGTAAAATGCAGTAGAAAGCCAAATACAATAAATCAGGAAGAAACGTTTTTCACCTGAATATAACTTTTGCATGTTATATATATTTCTGTATGTACTTTGGTACAGACTAGTCAGAGCTGGTTTTAATCCTTGTCTCTGTTAAAATACTATGACAGTAATTACACTGCTGACCAGACAAACCCCCAAGTCATCATATACAGTATTACTAATAATCAGTTCTACTACTTTTAGACCTACAGAATTTCACACTTGCATTATTACTGCACATAGTATAATTTTTCATAAACAGAACTTAAGATGTCCCAAAGTAGGATCTCATCCTCTATGCGCTGGTACTACACACTGGTCCCCCATCTAAAGAAGGTACTGTCTCTTTTTATCAGAATAAAAATTAACTTGGATAGGGTGAGAATTCAAAGCAGTGTACTTTCCAGGTATCGACTCTGACTTGTACTTACTAGTTGGATTGGAAATTCTAGAAATGGGTTTGTTTCCCGACAGTTTGGACCTTCTATTGTTAAAGTTATCCTGGAAATGAAGACACTGAAGTCTTTAAGAAACAGAGGCCTTTTTCTTAGAGTTGCGTACTGCTACAACAGATACTACACCATTATTAGAGTTTTTATATGCTACCTCAAGAAAAGGGATATCATGCACTCTTTTCTTGTAACAAACAATGTATTTAAAGTCTTCCGGGTGACATACAACTGCCATCAGCTACTTGACAACAACAGAAAAAGTAAGCATATTTTGGTATTAAAATTATACATCCAAGCACAATAAAACATATTTTTTAATGATTCTGGATTCATGTATTTCCCAGATGCATGCAATTAATGATAATTCAAATTACTTCAGCAATATTAGGAAATGATACAGACTTAATATTAATATCTCAAAATATATAATTCTTTTAAAAAAGAATATAAGCAGCAATGTAAGGAAAATTTTTAACTAGCGTCTACCAGATGCAGGCCAGAACAGAAAGGGTTGTTTGTTTTCTATCTACTGGTTACAAAGTAATGTTACTGGTCCATATGATAATAATGGCACTGTATTCACTGAATAATCAACCAAATTATAGAGAAATTTATGTTGCCACCATAATAAATAGACTAAAAAATAAATGCACATACCTCTTTAAATGACTGTAGTAGGTTGCTACCAGAAACTGATAGTGTAATGTCTATATGATGCATTATAAACAGTGGTTCTTCCTGTGTTTGATAAGGAAAACAGGCTAGATTGTCTGCTATGTACAAGAGCATATTCACCTCTGTTTTCTGGAAGAAAAAAAAAGTACACATAAATATACATACAAATATCTTAGATTTATACACTTATCCTGTGTTCCTAACAGTCTAGAGCAAAAACATGATCACAAATTTTGTACTACCTACCCCCAAACCCACTCTAAACATGTATATATGAAAAATTTAGTCATTCCTAAGGATAAATTATTTCTGATAAATCCAAACTGAGTACAGAATGATGCAAAGTATTTACCTATTATATAGGCAAATACCTTATATTACAAAGGAAAACAAAGTACCTTCGGGAAATAGAGTAATCAATAATTATGTAATAAAAATACATTGTAAAAGGAGAATTTAAGCTTGTAATACGATATTTTATTTTATTTTCAAGTGAAGGAAATGTGATGCTTACTGCAGTATCATCAAAGAGGTTGAGTAAAGAAATTAGAAATGCTCGTCTGTGTTGACGGTTCCCTCGGATCATGGAGTACAGGTGTGAACACAATGCATTGGATGATTCATCATGTCTAAAGCCTCTTACAGGATCCTTTGGGCAGGTGTTGATTGCCTGTTGTACCTGGTAAGACATCTTCATACCTGCCACTGCTTTCATCTGAAATGAAAATGTATTTACTTTTATTTAAACCATTGCTTTCAAGCAGTAAAACTGAAAGTAGAAAATTCAATAAACACCTGTCAACAGAAACTAACTAATTTTTTAGCTTATTTCCTTTTAAGTGGATGCTCAATGAAGTTTAACTTTCAAATATGCAGAGATGCAGTACTACCTTTTGAGTTGGCAAACATTAAAACAGAATTTGCGGCAGGGATCAAAATGTATTGTGAACTGCTTTCACCATAAATTCTATGTTAGAAATGTTCAGCTAATCTGTTTACCCACTGCAGCCAGGTATTGCAATTTAAATAATTTTCAAGAATATTTAACCAAATGTGTATGCTTGATATCACTTGTAGTGAAACCAACAACTAAGTCCATATTAGTACAATAAGACGGACAAACAGAAAATGAGGGGTTTTGCATATATGTTGCAATTTCCAGCTGATTTCACTTACTTCAAGGCTCCTGCTCTAAATTCAGAACAATCAAACTCTAGCTACGCTGTTTGTCCAACTCTCCTCATACTACCTCTGCTTTTGTTCAGTGTAGCTGTCTCTTCTCTCTATACATTGTCTTAAATGCCAGATGCCTACATAGCAAATTTCATCTGTTAGACTTCACTTACTGGATCAGGTATATATTTAGATACCATGAACAGTGTGATGCTCCAATTTCAGTGGAATAGAATCAGATTTGTGAAGTCCCACAATGTAGCACATACACTGAACTAAGAGAGAGGCCTTCTGAAATGAGAGGGTGTTGCAGCTCAACTTCAGATCTTAAGCAAAACTAATGGTAGTATGCTACAACTCCAAAAGTCCTCACTTAGCCCTGAGATTTTCCTTTCAGCAAGATCCTTCAGTTCTTATATTCATGAGGAAAACACTACTGTGAATTATAAATTAAAAGAAAATTTTAGATTGGAAGAAATGCTTCAAATTATATCCACGTTATTTCTAAGAACAGTGTGGTGGTTTGACCCTGTCTGGAGGCCAGATGCCCACCAAAGTTGCCCTTTTCAGCTGGACAGGGGAGAAAATATATATTGAGAGGCTTAGGAGTCGAGATAAGGACAGGGAGAGATCATCCCATAATCAGCGTCATGGGCAGAACAGACTCAACACAGATTAAAAATGAGAAGTACAACCAGATCTTAAAACATCTCCCCCCACTCCTCCCTTCTTCGCAGACTTAATTTTATTCATGATTTCTCTCCCTTCTCCCCCCCAGAATGGAGGGCGGGGGTAATGGGGGTTTTAGTCAGTTCCTCACAAGTTGTTTTCCTTCTTAGCTGGAGGTGGGGGCGCACGCGTTCCTCACACTGTTCCCCTGCTCCAGCATGGGGTCCCACCCATGGGAGACAGTCCTCCATGAACGTCTCCAACCTGAGTCCTTTCCCACAGTGCTTCAGCTCCTCACCAGCTGCTCCAGTGTGGGTCACTTCTATGGGGTGCAGTCATAGAATCATAAAACATCTCTCAGTCTCAGACTGCTCCAGCCTGGTCCCCCATGGAGTCACAAGTCCCCCAGCAAACCTGCTCCGGCATGGATCTCTTTCTCTCTCTCTCCATGGGCTGCAGATTTGCTGCCATGGGCTGCAGATTTGCTGCCAGGGGCTTGCTCCAATGCGGGTCACAGCGTCTTCCATACGTCTCCACCTGCTTTAGTGTGGGGCCTCTCTATGGGCTGCAGGTGGGATCTCTGCTCCCTGTCATCTTCCATGGGCTGCAGGGGGACAACCTGCTCCACTATGGTTTTCATGGGCTGCAGGGGCATCTTTCTCTACAGCACCTGCAGCACCTCCTCCCCCCCTTCTTCACTGACCTTGGTGTCTGCAAAGTTTCTTACATCTTTTCACTCCCTTCTCTGGTGGCAAAAAACGTCTGTTGCGGGTTTTTTTCCCTACTAAATGTGGTTCACAGAGGTGCTGTGAACATCGCTGATTGGCTCAGCTTTAGTCAGTGGTGAGTCTGGCCTTGAGCCCAGATATTATTTATTCTGTCAGGCCTAGGGGAAGCTTCTAGCTGTTTCTTGCAGAAGCCATCCCTGCAGCCCCCTCTTCTCCATCAGAATCCCACCATACAAAACCACAACACACAGAAATCTCCAAACAGGGGAAAGAGTTGGGATTTTTTTTTTACAACTGCTTATTGTTATTGTTTATTTGATACTTTATATTCTTTTTCTGCAGTTGTGGTCTATTCAAGTGTTACATCATCAGAGCACGTTACAGTATTTTGTAAAATGATAAATTAGAATTACTTACGTGAATGAACCCAGCATATTTTTTGTCTATTTCCACCAACTGCTGGTCAGCTTTGTTTCGCATAGAGGGCTCTGGATCTGTGCCCATAGCAATTAAGTATGGCACACACTTGAAAAACAAATGAAATAATTATTCAGTCATTGTACCTCTTCTTTCTCACTCTTTGTTCTTCTATTGCACTGCTGGTTTTATATTCTTATTACTGCAAAAACTATAATAGGAATTCTATGCAACTCAATACCTGAATACTTTTTGCAAGCAAATAGTACAAAATACACAAGAGACCAGCATTATAAATGATAGAAGTTGTGTGACATTTCAGTAGGATTTCAATTTCTCTCAAACATTAAAATCAATTTACACTACCCAAAAAGTCATTAAAAAAAAAAAAAGACTGAACATGCACAATGGCTGTGGTATAAAAAAAAATACAAAAATATTATGTAAGTAAAGAATAATGGAAATGATAACTGAAATTCTGACATTGAATGTAGAATTCCATAGCATTTGGAGAACATGGGAATTGAGGTGGAGACAAGCTGACAGTTTTCAGGATAAAGAATCAAATAAAGAAAACAGCTTGGCATACACCTGAAATTTAAAAGTATAATAGAAATATGATCCAATGTACATTTATAAGTGCTCTGTAGGCACTGGCTGGTCTTTTACATCCTGATCCAAAGACAAGAAAACACAGCATTTGGAATCTCACTGGCTAAACAATGTAAAAAAGATTTAAAAATATGCTTTCTGAAAATGTCCTTTGCTACAATAAGAAATTACTGTAACATAGTGGGAAGAGAGAAACTAGAAATGTATCTAAGCAAGCGTAAAAACCTCTGAAAAACTGAATAACAAAAACTGTCATCATAAAAGCCTACCATACCTGAACAGGATGGATGAGACCCTGGTTTAATGTCAGTGCAATGACATTTAGAGCAAAGTGGCGTACACTGGACTGGGTATGAAAGAAAGCCTCAAGGACCTGTTTGAGATAAAGCTGCATGATGGAACTACTCATCCCTGAAGAAATATCACCCATTTCTTTCAGGTCTTCCTGCTTTGCTACTTTTTTCCCTGTAAAAAGGACAACAGTAATAGCACACTTACCACAGTATAATAATTTACTTTCCCATTACTTGATGCATACTAATCTTTAAACTTTACAATACACACACATTTCAGCTGTCTTAGAATGGCTTTATGATCTTTAAAGTCATGTTCCTCCAAAAAAATTTTAATTTTTAAAATTTCTTATTTTTTATCTGCAAATTAACCTTAGAGAAGATTTTGATAAAAGTATTACTACCATTCATTACAGCAATTACGCATTCCTGATGGCTTTCAGGATTTATATATCTTGAAAGAGATGTATAAATTAATATACCTATGTAGATAATGATTTTTTGAAAATTATTCTAAGATTCCAGGTGACAGAAGATAGGACAAGGGGAAATGGCAAGAAGCTGTGCCAGGGCAGGGTCAGATTAGATGTTAGGAAAAAATTTTTCATTGAAAGAGGTGTCAGGGCCTGGAACAGGCTGCCCAGGGAAGGGGTTGAGTCACCATCCCTGGGTGTGTTTTACAGACGGGGAGATGAGGTACTTAGGGATATGGTTTAACTTAGGACAGGAACGGTTGGACTTGATGATCTTAAAGGTCTTTTCCAACCTAGTGATTCTGTGTTACTTTATGTACAATATAATTGATTAGATAACAATCTTAAGTGACTCAGTTCACATATATTGTAACTATATACATACAAGGAAGTTAGGTTTTGCATGCCTCACTAGCACAGAAGAACTCAACACTTACAGTCTCTGTCTGCCTGCTGCATACGTGTGTCCTCCTCCTGCAAGTAGGTCTGGAGGTTTTTTAGCACCTGGATTTTCAAATTTACTGAACAGTTCTTATCTGAAAGAATGCTGTTGTACAGAGTTTTCACTTCCTGTTCAAACATTAAACTTGGGTGTTGTATAAATGCAAATCCTAAGGGTGCAAGAAGAGAAGAAATAATCCACATTATCTAGAAACTGTACTTCTGAATTTTAAGTCTTCAAAATAGAAATATGAAATTTATCTCCTCCTAACAGCATACCTTTTTTACAAATAATATTGCTTTTTCATATGAGCACCATTCAAAGCTTATAAGGGGTTCTATTAGCCATGACTCTGACAGATAAAGATGGGCTGACAACTCAGGGCAGTTCCACTAAGAGTCCTACAGGTCTGGAAGCATGTCCAGTGTACTGGTCTGCATCTGAATGACTAGGAGCTCTCCAAGAACAAGGGAGGGACACTGCTAAAAATTACCCACTGTTTTTCCCAGTAAATTTGTAGAAAAAAAAAATCTTCTGAAACTGTGAAGAGTTATTCATATGGAAGCAGAGAAAATGTGGAAAATTATACCATGATTATAAAAATACCATGATTATTTAAAAAATAAAATCTTAAAAGAAAAAAGTGAACACAGTAAAACTTTGATCTAAATTAGTGACGGTATGCATAATTTTAGCTCATGTATGTAGATTTAGAAGTGCTGCTGAAAAACTCTCTAAGAGTATCATAAAAAACCCCCACAGTAATGGGAATATAACCTCCCAATTTAAACTGTGTTTAACAGAGAAGGGCAACTAGGCTGATTAGGGGTCTGGAGAACAGGTCTTATGAGGAGAGGCTGAGGGAGCTGGGGCTGTTCAGCCTGGAGAAGTGGAGGCTGAGAGGAGACCTTATTGCTCTCTACAGCTATCTGAAAGGAGGTTGTAGTGAGGCAGGTGTTGGCCTCTTCTCCCTAGTGACTAGCAATAGGACAAGAGAAAATGGTCTCAAGTTGCACCAGGGGAGGTTCAGATTGTATATTAGGAAAAATTTCTTCACTGAAAGATTGGTAAGACATTGGAACAGGCTGCCCAGGGAGATTGTGGAGTTGCCATCCCTGGGGGTATTTAAAATATGGGTAGAAAAGGTGCTTCACGAGATAAGTTTAGTGGTTACAGTGATGTAGGGCTAATGGTTGGACTTGATGATCTTGAAGGTCTTTTCCAACCTTGATGATTTTATGATTCTATCATTCTACTTAATTTTTTTAAGACTATGAGAAAAGCAGACATTAAGTGCATTTTTCAGTCATAGGAAACTAGATTTCTGAATGAACACACAGAAAACAAACATAAATGAAGAATGAGGGGAAAAATGAAAGCAAATAAAATTATGCAAAGCCAATGTATAAAAGTGGCTGTAACAAAGGGAAGACTGAGTCAGGTTTTTAAAACTGTCTCTGTGCACACAGAAAAGAGTGTAGGTAAAGGCTAAGTCTAGGGGAAGACCTCTGTGTTTAAGATCTCATTTCAGTCGCAAAACAGAAAAAGAAGAGAGACGGAGGGAAAAGAAAAAGGAATGTTGCTCCTTTTTGTAGTATGTAGTATAATTGTGCAGGTGCATATTAATGTTTATAACTTGACTACCTCTGAGAATGTCCAACCCATTTCTTAAGGTTAATTAAAAAAATTAAAAGCACTTGCATTTATGTGTAACAGTCCATGACTCTTTCTTTCCTTCATTTATTTAAGAGTCTAAAACCACCAGTATTTCCAGGGAAATTCTTTTTCTATCCCCTCTAGATGGGGAGGAAATCTTACTTGGCATAAGAATATGTCATAGGAGATGAAAAAAGGCATCTGCTGTGTTCATTTAAGGACTGATTTCACATCTCAGGGCTGCTCTTATACCACTTCTCTTCATACCTTTGTTTTCACTCTGTTGAGAGCTGAACTTGGCTAAGACAATACTTAGAGGTTTTGCTAAATTTCCTAACAAAATTTTGTATCCTCAATCTGCCTTGCAAATACACATCTAGAAGAGATCCATGATCATTAAGCTTATGGTTAGGCTTAATTCCTCAACAGCAGTGACACATCCCAAAGCGAAGGCTAAAACTGCTGAGTGTAATTACTGAAAGGACACTTGTAAATGTTGATAGGAAAGTACACACTCTTAAGTACTTGAAATGGGTCTACATGGAAATCTGAAGAGCAACTATTTACAAGGGCATGTAGTGATAGGACTGATGGAGGGTAGATTTAGATTAGAAATTCTTTTCTTTGAGGGTGGTGAGGCACTGGAACAGGCTGCCCAGAGATATGGATGTCCTCTCCCTGGATGTATTCAAGGCCAGGTTGGATAGGGCTTTGTGCAACCTGGTCTAGTGCTGGGTGTCCTTGCCCATGGCAGGGGAGTTGGAACTAGATGATCTTTGAGGTCCCTTCCAACCCAAACCATTCTATGATTCTAATGTCAGTTCATGTAAATACTGTAAATGTCAGTTCATGTAAATCCCTGAGATACCATACCAATGCCTTCAGCTAAAGAATCTATTTAAAATTGAAATACTACCAAAATCCCAAAAGAAACAATATTTAGAATATGACATTATCTCAATGCCTCGTGAAATCTCAGAAAGCATCCCAGACATGGTAAAAATTGATGGAGTTCCTTTGACTTGTGCAGAATATTTACCCCTACACTTAAAATTTAAGTTTTTTCAGCATTTTTACTAGTTATTCTTTAACCATACTTTGTGGACTGAAAAACAAGCTCCAACTCCAAGTTACAACATACTTGCATGTGCAGAATAAGAAATAACATCTCTGTTACTTTGGAAACCTGATACTTTTTAAGACTTGATCACACATCAAAAATGCATTCACTGTCAAAAACATCGATTCTGCTGCAGAAGCATGCAAGTTCAGAGTATACCTTTGACTGACTACAATTTTTATAGCCAGTTCTCAAATCAATCATACAGTTAACTTTGATTAAAACTGAACTCCCCAGCGACTACATGAACGAATGAATTCCTGCTGAAATGCATGGATTTTTACTATAGCAGAATAATCAAATTATTAATATTTCTTACCAAGGCCAATAATGGCTTTTGTCTGTACTTCTTCATCTGAATGCTTTGTAAAATACATCAGCAGTTCAAGTACTTTATCCTTAATGTTAACCTGAGGAAATTAAAACAAAAAAAATAGCTATCTGAAGATGAAACAGATGGTTTTAATCTCATAAAAAGCATAAATATCAAAAAGGAGAAACACAATCTTACTGCATGGCCTTTGCAAAACCATGTATTTACAGACCAAAAAGCTATATTATATGCATTATGAAAAAATACATAGCTTTGAGGGACTAGGAATACTGTGCTTTCAAACTGAAGTGAAACATTCAATATACATAAGATGTGGAGAGTAAATATAAATTATTTTACCTTACTGTTGCCCTTAAAATCTTCCTGATCAAAATCAAAATGCCGACACAATGCTCCAACAGTGAAAAGTGATCTAAGGAGGGCTGGTTTATTTGCAGTAAGTATTGTACTGTTGGGGTCTTCTTGGTGTTGGCTTTTTAATTTTGAAAGTGCACCTATAGTAAGATAAAAGTTTTGATCACAGTATTTAATCATGGTGTATCCTTAAGACAAGACTTGTAGCCAGAACTGGAAAGTGACAATTACATGTTCTGATTTTACTTACCATAGTATCTATTAAAACAGGCCCACACAAATTTATAGTTCTGGGTGACCTTGTTCACAACAGCCCCAAGACAGCTCACACAATGCTGAACAACCTAGTATCAAGAAGAAACAAACAAGTTATATATTTAGAAGTTAAAACTGATATTTTCATGAAGTTATGTTGGAAAAAGCTATGTAGAACTTTAACTCATAATCTAACAGATGAAATGTCCATCTCCTAGACTGGTCTGAAAACCTGCAACACATACCAACACCAGTAAAGCAAGAACATTGTTTTTTCATGGCTCAAAAGTTATCATCGTAATTAAGGCAGACTTTCTTGAAATCAAACCCATGTATTTCACAATGTGAAATGGAATCAACCGAATAGTAGCAATTAAAAGCTTACCGTCATGCCATATTTAATGATGAGTTTCATGAGATCTTCTTCAATAGTGGCAAGAAAGGTCTCACTTGGGTGCTCCATTAGTGGCACTACAAGTTCTAAGATTTTTGCAACATTGCAGATCACCATGAAATCATTCTGGGTCTGAAACAACAGTATTTATAACATTTAACATTTCTGGCTGTGTTACCTAGCTAAGTATTCTTAATATGCATGATGTAATATATATGTATTAGTATTACACAATACATATTAATATTATACAATTACATAATAGTAGAATAATGTATCTTATGTAAGTTATTTGTTAAAGATTTAAAAGAATATTTAAATTGTTTACATCTGCTTTTAAATTACATATTATTTTGAAAGCAAGTTCTTGTTTTCTACAGAACTTCTGGGGGAAAAAAAAAATTGGTAGAATCGGAACTTCACCTCTCATCAAGGCTGTGACAGACCTAAAAGCTTTTGGTCCTGATAATTTGAGTCCTACAACAAATCTAGGAACACTTCCTGATATGCACACTAGAGAACACACAACACCTGGCAAGAGGTATTGACAACAAATGAAGTTGTGTTATGGCTGAATGTGGCTTAAACAAAATAAATAATAATGCACAAATAGAGAAACGACAACTAAAATGAGTACTGGTTTACATTATCATGATGGAATATGTATTGTGAGGAATCTGTGGAAAACATTTATATATTAAATATACATCCTGATAGAAATTTACTTTTTGACAAATCAAGTTCACTAATGAGAGAATAATTCCCAAATGCTACTATCAAGATATTTAACATATTCAAGCTGACAGCAGTAATTCCACAATTCATGTAAGTACAAAACTTACGTAATGCACTAAAGAGATGTTGCAGCAGGTAAATAATCAGATAACCCTTTCCTGTACTGTTTGATCAGAAGCAGCTCTAAAAGCCCGTTGTAGATTTGCCTAGAGAATGCTCCACGGCTGAACCTGTAAAATGCTAGGCTACACCTACAAGCTAAACTGATAACAAGAATTCTCAAGCCTGCCCTTCCCTGGGTAGTTGACCTTATGTAATAGGATCGCTGCCACCCACCCACCCAAGCTCTTCCTTGAGCCATGGCTGCATTATCTTGCCCTGTTCCTTCTGCCAGATCAGAGGTTCATCACAACCTTCACTGAGCCAACTGTTCTAATCAAAATGGCAGAAAGCAATGCACTGTGTTTCAGAGGAGGGAAGCTATTTTATTGGGTTGGGGGTGGTGTTCAGCATTATAGCACTCTATCATTTTTGTAAGCTAAACTGTCTTACAGTAAAGTGCTAAAGAAGATAGAGCAGAACATTTTCCTTCTGATACATTTCCTATATCTTAGATCACTATCTTATGGAATCATACCTTTAGTCTTAAGATTCATATGTTAAATCTTACCTACTTTTAAGACTGTGACTAAAAACCAGAAGAGATTTAATTTAGTATTTCATAACAGGTGAAAAAGTGTGGTTTAGTCTTCAAGGGAAAGAGTTAGCATAGCACAGGTTTCAGTTCCCTTTGGCTCTAAAATGTGGAGATAGAGTATGAGGAATAACATCTTAGAATCTTAGAAGCTACAGAGATCACTGAAATAGATCATCGTAAAATAGAAACACAGTTTTTATTTTTCCTTTCCTATCTTAAATTTCATCAAGCATACAAGACAGCCATTAATCAGCCATTAATTTCCATGCCTAATTATCTGGGGAAAAAAAAGAAAAAAAAAAAAGAAAAAAAAAAAGAAAAAAAAAGAAAAAAGACTGATTTTCTAATTTTCTCTACTTACACTACATTTAGTGGTCAGGTATGGCTGCATAGTCATGGCATGTTTGACCATTAGCTGGGGCCTGATTTTGCTGAATAAGAACAAAGTGGTTATACAAGCAACCAAGCGACCAGAATTCACACCTTTGTTGTCAGAATCTGCAAGAAAAAAAAAAGAAAAAGAAAAAAAAGAAAATACACAAAGTAATGTTTGAGTAATGAAAAACATATGGCCAAAACATCATATGAATACCTCTTTCACACAGAACACTGGCCCAGCCAACATTTCCTATTACAACTGTAGAACATAATGTAAATAAAGCTTGCAACATTTGTTTTGTTTGTAGTGATCTTAAAATTTGAACAAGTTATTTTAAAAGTAGTTATCTTATTGTGGTTAGCCAGAGAAAATTAGGGGAGTTTTATTATTATACAATACTCAAAAGTTCATAATGAACTTAAATGCAATAATTCATTACCATCAGTTTTGCAATAGGAATTCTGTAACAGTAACTTTTTGTGATAGTAATTTGAACAACCACTATCACAGTATCATATAAAATTCAAAGGACACACTGGGTTGTAAACAATATTACCTGATAAGGATTCCTCATATTTAAGAATGTGCTCAACCAAATTGTCAACAAGTTGAGTACAGGCTTTCTTCACAGGTTTATATGAGGCATCCTCTTCTGACTTCAACAGCTATAGAAGATGAAACAGAAAATTATTTAGTATTAAGGGTGCATTCATTTACATTGGATACATGCTTGTTTTATAACAATTACTACAGATACACAAGGATTTTGCGCTACAAAAGCATTCAACTTCTCCATGAAAGTTACATGGTGAAGAAAAAATTAAGTTAAAAAAAAAAAATCAAGCCAAAATGCAAGAGAAGAAAAATTAACTGTGACAAAAAGACAGAATAGAACAGTTCTACTGATTTTAGCGCTGGAATGAAAGCTAACTTTGTGCTTAATGAAAGAATTCAGATAACAGTAATGGAATCATACTTGTCAGCAGTAACTAAAAGGAGTTATAAGGCTTTTTAAAATGCTTAGGAAAAAAAAGGAGTAAATTCAAAAGGAATGTTGTTTTTGACACTAAGAAAAAATATCGAACTAAGATGAAACAGTTCTGTGAACATTTCAATCAGTTAATTTAATTGAACCTATAAACATAGATTTTTCTTCAGTGCACCCATTAAGAGGCACTTTGGTAAACTTGGCTCCCTATTTTCATGACACTCCAGGTTAAAGAAAAATCTTTGGAGACCTCTAATTCCCCCATGCATGCTTTTTAAAATTTTGCTTGAAAGGTAATGAGCACATAAAAGTTGTAGAGGAGAAAGATAACACGGGCTATGACATATAAACAAAGTAAACTAATTTCTTAGAAAAAACAGAGTAAAATATAATATAGAAGTAAGCTATACTCTGGAAATTCACTACTGCTATAAACGGTGTAACAAATATATTGGATGTGAAAATACATTTACGTACCATTAAAAAAAAAATCGACATTACACTAGAGGCCTCATTTCAGAATTAAGTATCTTAGCTATGGACTTCATGTTATGTCACTCATTATTGAAGAGACCATGAGATTATAAACAAAAAAACCAACCCACCCCAAAAGTGAACTATTTTTAAAATAGATCATATATAAAAAAAGAAACTAATGTTGGAGATGAAGAAAATTACACCAGTGAAGATTTAAAAAAAGGTCTGACATTTATAGGGCACAAATTGAATTTTTCTACTGTAAAGGACTGCTCTTGTAGTATCCTTTCAATGTATTTTAGTACCAAATGTTAAAATTCTTAAAGTGATTGTAAGATTGTCATTACTTACATTTTGAAGAAGCTGTTCAAACCAATCATAGCCTGTATCTCTACAAGCTGCAACCTAAAAGTAGTTTTGAGAATAAACTGGTTAAAAAAGGCATCCGTCAAAAAAATTAGTTCCATACAGATGTCATCTTAAAGGACCAGCAAACATGCATAGATGTATTTTTGCATACATTCAGTACATCTTTGGACATCAGAAACTGCCTTCTGCACTTGAAGAAGACTTGTCACCATTTAAGTGATCCACAATTTGTATCCCATACAACACAAGGCTTGCAGATTTTACTGGAGATTGTTGGCTCTAACTAAATTTTGTTTTTGTAGAATGTTTTCTACAGATTAAAGCACAAATACAAGTCTGACACATTAAAAGTGAACATGGGTGTATATGTATGTACGTACATATTTTTATACAAAGAAACTAAGCCTTTACTGATATCATGTCAGGAACAAGTCATAGGTGCTCCAAAATAGAATTGGCAGGAGAACTGAGAATAAAGCTGAAGTGAAATCAACTGATTTATCAGTATGGAAAAATGCACACTAAGCTATCATTTAGTATAAATATTGAAAAACAGGATGGAGGTTAAAGCCATAATTTTAAATAGTGAAGAAAGTACTTTGATATTCCCATCTCGGTATAACTGATATTAAAATACCTTCTCAGCACAGCGGTTTTACAGATTTTTTTTTTGAGACATGCTATTTTATTTGCTGCTCCTAAAGAATAGACAAAATTATGCAGATACTAGTTTGCACTGGGTGAGAACATAACCCTGTATTTGTTAAAACAGCTCAGTAATCTTTCAAAGTAAATGTTATCAATTGAGGATTTTTTTCATTTAAGAGACATCTTAGGCTTAACTGTATACTGCTACTAGCATTTCCTGGAAAATGTTAAATATAACATAAAGTTGATGTGTTTTAACAAAACAAGTATTTTACACAACCTGAATATATGGAGTCTCAGTTATCACTGCCAGCAGATTAGTGAGCATTTAAAGTTTTCTACAGCCTGTTCCATCAGATGAATAATTCTAGCATATATTCAATGTCAGCATAAAGAATGGTGGTTAAATTGCTTGGGGTTTTTTGTTGGGTTTTAAAAAAATTTTTCTATTCTAAAAGAATATAGACAGTATTTCAATGATACTGAAAACATAATAAAATTTTGCATGCAAATTATTTCAAATTTGTTTAACATACAACATCAGTGATGTTTAGTATTTTCCTGGTCATTGCTTCTTTGTCATGGTGTGGAGTTGGAGTAAACCAGAGCTTCTGGAATGTCTCATTTACTAATTTCTGAAAGAAAAAAAAAGTAATCATAAATAAATAAGCTTATACAATAGATTTATTGACATTATGTGTAATTTCATAAAGAATTATTCAACCTAAGTGAGACTGTTTTAGAGAATGTTATCTGAGACAGACCCAGATCTACTACTACAGCAGTTATACTGGCCTTTAAGCCAGCGATCACTGGGAACTGATGCTACAGAAAATGGAGTTACCACTTTCACTAATCTGCATTCCGCAGGAAAATATAGTATCTTGAGGAGCTGACAACTGAACACAAGTTTACAATTTCTACAGCACAATTAGCTACAATTGTAGATTACTTTGGCATTTTCAGAACAGCTGTGACAAGGTGGGGAAGAGAGAGAAGCCAAGTCTTCCTACATAAACACAGGATGTTGGTTCCCTTGCACTGATGGGTTTTGGGTGAAGGAAAAGATGGTATAGAATGAAAATGAACTAACTATTCCCAAATTACTTATAAAGCATATGATTGCAATAAGTGTTCCTCATCCACGGAAACTTAAAATAATACTTTGCAGATACTGCATGATCTTTCTGAGGTTGTTGGAAAGGCAAGGAAAAGGAGGAGAGAACAAGGGCATCCTCCTTTCCTAGCAGCACCTTGGATCCAGCAGTTCATCTACTTGGTTAAATAGTCTTCTATGAAAGCCACTTGGCATTAATGTATCTCAAATGGTAAAAATATATGCTGCAGCTTTTAAGTTGCAGATTTCAAATCCCACTGAAAGTGTGATACAGATTTATTACAGGTATATTCTTAATTACACAGAAAGTTAAAAATTATTTTTGCCAAGCAAAAGTGTCAGGTTTATGATTCAACGCTTCTTACTTTTACGCCCTTCTGCATATATATGTCACAAAGAGTAGAGTATGATCACATAAGTAACAGTTTAGGGGGAATAAATGATTCATTAAACATTCATAATTAATGCAAATTTATCACAGATTAACGCTTTGTATTTTTTATATTCAGAATTTACAAAACTGGCATATACTAACATCAAGTATTTAATTTTGACTTTAAGTTTATTTTGTTTGTAGAAAGGAGTTTTATATGCCAATTTTACTTGTTAGAAAAGTGCCAGAGACAACACTTGCAAGAAGAAAACCATACAACTCTAGAGAATAACTTTAAAAATTTTTTGATTGTCAGCAAGAACTTGAAGAAAATATGACAGACAAGAAAGAAAATCCAGTCAGGCAGCAATATAGAAAGTGAAGACATTTGCTCTCAAAAATTAAAAGTGAAAAAAAAAAAAATTATAAAGGAGCAATTAAATACTTTTTGATTTGGGAGTGGGGTGGTGGTTGGTGCCAAATATAGAAACATATTATGATATTCAGAATCCTGAAGGATATATCTCATTCTACCTTAATGCCTTCTTCATCATTGACTCTTCGAATCATTTTCACACACATCTCTGTAATTTTGGGAAATGTTGGTTGTTCAATGCAGATATCCCTAAGTATCTTTATGACTCTTTTTCTGACACTGATACCAGTATCCTGTGAGGAGAAAAGCATTATGCTCTTGAAAACAAATCAGACGTTAATTAACTTATGTATTATATGAATCAATATTTGAAGATAACTCAATCTAAACTGCAAAACATATTTAGGAAAGGCAGCTAAAATATTCTGGAGTGCATTTATACAGAAGTTCAGCATAACTTGTATCACTTTCTTTGCAACAATTCTAAAGGTTCTGTCTGAGTCCCCAAAACACATTTATATTGTCCCATTTAAGAGCTCATGATGTTGCAAATGTATAATTCTACTTCTTAATTCGAGAGTTTAAAAACTAGATGCAATGATGTTTTAGCTACTTTGTTGGAACACACAAGACATGGTAGATCTGGACTATAATATTTCAAAAGTTTTTGGATTAAACTTATCCGTAAGATACATGCAGCAATTCTTTTCAATTTTCCTAAGCTTCATCTAAAGGAGATGGATGAGGAGCTTCATTTCATATTACTTTATTCAAAACCTGTTTAATCTGAATGTCAGGACAAAGGGCTTTATGCATGTTCATATGCACATCTCCAAAACCCTTCACTAACATATTTTACTGCATAACTATAGCAAGTGAGTAGTATTTGACTAAAAACCTGACATAGATGCTAAAATGTAGTGTTATCTTACACTGCATTTTATCTGAGGATCTAGTTAAAAATCCATTTTTTATACAAACACTCCAATAAGAAGCCTTTTAGAACACTAAAACATAGCACACAAAACCAAAGTAGTTTTATCTTTTTTTTTCTTTTGGATTACAAATGGCAACTTTAGATTACTGTGTTATAGATCTTTCTTCATCACCCATACTACTGAACTGCCCTCAATGACCCATATCTCAGACTTCAGAGATGTAGCAAAATTCCTCATTTATTCCTAATTTAACTTAATTTATGCCTTAATAAAGGAATCAAAAGGAATATAATCCTCGTTCTGATGCAGTACAACATTCTATATATGTTTATTTTTTGATGTTTTTTACATCAAAAGAGAAGTTGTGGATGCCCCCTCACTGGCAGTGTTCAAGATCAGACTGAATGGGGGGTTTGGGCAGCCTGGTCTTAGATGATCTTTAACGAACATTCCAACTCAAAGCACTCTAAGATTCTATGATTTAAAAGCATGATTCTCTCTAATAAAATAAAAAGATAAAATGGGAATCATAATTCCATATTATTAAACATATAAACTCAGTTGAAAAGAAATTTTCCAATGATACTTAGTTGATCATAAATATCACAAGTCACCATACCAATATTCTTTCAATCAGCATGTCATAATACTGCTCAGCAAGCTGAGGACGACAGAGCACAAATCGGCCAAGCAGCTCCACAGCTGCTTCTCGTACACTAGTGGAATTATCCATTAACCGTCCATGAACACCTCGTTGCATATCCAGCTAAAAAGACCAAATAAAACACAGATCCAAAATAAGAAATGGTTCTTTCAAGCGTTACAGAAGAATGCCTGTGGCATGATGGATATTTCATTTTTTTTACCCTGGCTAGAATACTGGGGTCTACAGCAACAACCTCAGACAAACACTTCATGGCTTTTGTTCGAACAGCAATTGCATTTTCACCAAGTACACGCAGAATCTAATAAGAGAACAAAAATAAAGATTGAAGGTAGCAAACATTGTTTAACATGCAAAAATGCAACATGTTAGTGGTGTTCTCCCAGAAAAATCAATGAAAGCACACTGGTCAAACTACAGCTTCCAAAGTGACAGTAACACGTACTGAAAGCAACTGACCAAATTTGCTTGCATTTTCAAAGGAAATGAAGATCAATTTAATGAGTTAATTTTAGAAATGAGCATGCATCTTACTGAAACTGTAAAAAAGGTTTTCAATATTTCGTAATTATGCTTTTACTGGGTACATCTATTTTGCCATATACATACATGGACTAATAAAATAATGTATGTAAAATATGACATGAAATACATGCAAGAAAAATAAATATAAGCATTTATGTCATCGATACAGACTATGAAAGCACATGGTGTTATTGTGCTCAACCATGAACACTACTGCAAAAGTGTTTCGAATCAGAAATAAACTGTGTTTCACTGTACTAATACTTCTAGCTCAGTTTACCTGTGTCAAATAAATATCAAAGCTCTGGGCAAATGGCCTCATAGAGGCCAAGTAGCGAACAATCAAACATGCATCTTCATAGTCCACAGTATCAGAATTCATTCTGCAACAAATCCAATATTTTAATTAGTACATGTTTATAAAAAATTATTAAAACCTTCATGTTCAATAAAGAAATCAGTGGTGCTGAGGCGTACTTTAATGTACTGAACTGAGATGGACCAGTATTAATGATGCTGCGAAGAAACATTTTCCGACTTTCAGCTCTATGCATGATTTGTCCTGTGGTCTCAACATCTTTTGCATGATGAGTTCCTTCAGATGAATCCTCATCCTTCTGAGATTTCATTGCTTTCTCTGTCTCCATAGTTGTATCACGGAACCACTGCGCTATATAAAACTTCCGAGAAAACTGGAGAAATACAGCCAGATATACAGAAAACAAAACGAACAGATATAGATGAGACAAATTAACAGATTTATAATGAGATTAAGCAAGTCTAATGCATCAATTATATTTTGGAAAACACAATCAATGGTATACATTAGGGTGACAACTGAATTGAAGCAACTAATATGCATGACTAAAACCAATTTTATTTAGTACATGTTATTGAAATTATTTTTATATACACTTGACTTCAGAAAGCTGAAATTTACCACTAATGATGCATCAGTTTCTGTGTTCTCATCCAGATAATCTAGCAAAGCCTTTTGCAGTTGTTGAATTTCTTCTCCTCCTCCTGAAACCTATCAAAAATATAGTTATTTATAGAGTATTGCACAGTGGTAATTATCATCTGAGAATCTGAAAATCTGCATGTCCACATATAAAATACACTGAAGTTAGTATTCTGCAATTATAAATACAACTAACAATTTTTTCATCTATTACTTCTAAACTTTATACAGACCAACCCAAATTAGACTGCGGCTCCAAAGTCTGAAAAAGATTAAGAGAAGAATAAGGCTGTTTTTAAAATTCACTGACTGATTTGATTTTCATTCTGTGATCCTGTATGAAGACCCTCTGTCCATGAGGAAAAAAGAAGGGCTGAAATCACATAGTAGACTGAAACAAGGTTTAACCCATAATTGTCATCATTAAGTGCTCTCACCAATATCAAATACTGGAACAACTTCTCAGGTGAACAAAGGATAAAAGGCAAAAAAGTCAAATGAAAATAAATATCAAACAGACAGTAGTAAAAACATATGTGAAACAGCAAAAAATAAAAAGAACTTATCCCTTTGCAAAAATATTTCATATAACTATTTTCAGGGATAAAGCATCCATACAGAGAAAGTGCAGCAAGTATGCTCAATCCATCTAGGAAAGAACTTAAAGAGGTTGAAAACAAACAGACATTTCATAAAAGTGAATAAAGCCTATCTACAGAATAGGGTAATAAAAATTTTCCCATGAAGCACTTTTAAGATGCAAAAAAGGATTACATATGAAATATTAATCTGAGAACTAGTGCTGGAGACTATGCATAAGATTTGTAAATATCTAAACTGTATTAATGTTAAAAAACAAATGTTTTTTTTTCAAGAAGGCATTTAATAGGAACTATATATATATCCTGATCTCTTAAATAGGTCTAGCCTATGTAAACTGAACAATGATTTTGTATATGACCATCAGACAATGTACTCCTCCCCAGAGAGGGGTTGTAGAGAATAAATCAGTATCAATTAACTTGTTAATGAATCAGAAACTAACTTTCTCAAGATATACAAGACAGCATAAAACCAAAAATACAAACCACCCTTTTTTCCATAGTATTATACTAAAATATGCAGGTCCTTGCATTTGCTGATACTAAAGCAGAAGAAAAGATTTATTTTTTTGCCAAAATGAATGAGTTAAAGAATTCAAAACATGTGCACATGATACTAATATAGGATTATTAACATATATTTTGCACCCTAATATATGAACCAATGTTAAATTTCAATCAATGTTAAATTCTGTGGATAAAAAGCTGAAAAAAAAAGTTGCTTAATGAACCTTAACTATCTAACTATTTTCAAATAAGTAAAAAACAGAACAAACAAAAAGAAACTGTGAAGCCCACAACAAATCATATTCAGTATTGATAATAAAAGTAGAAGAATAAATTCTGGCTTAAACATTTTTCTTCTTTGGTGATAAAACCATCTTAATTTGTGCATGAACAGCATAGATTGAGAATCTATATTTATACTGTTTAAAAATGTCAAAACAGAATAGATTTTCTCCTAAATCCAATTCTACAGTTCATGAGTCCAAACCACAGAAGACTGAGTTATAAGCATTCATCAATCATTGGGGAATATCCTGGTAATGATATCAAAGGGTAGAAGGAAATATTCAACAGAGTCTAAGTATTCGATTCAGCAGCAAAGAAAAATCTGTAGAGGTATAAATTCATTTCTGAATGAAAACAATAATTTAAAATCTTTCTGATGACTGAAGTTGAATATGTATACCAATGGATCTTATTTTCTTGCCATTTGAACAACAAAGGGAAGCTTAGCATTTCCAAGTAGTTATTTGTGCTTATGTTACAAATAATTTATAACACACTGTCCACCCTGACTGATAGTACTGTATAGTACACACCTTCCAAAATGTACAGATGGTACTATCTACCATCATTGATGTTAAGCTTCCCAAATAACTGAAAAAATGCTTTTAGCACTCAAAAGCTCACAACAATTTTACTTTTTGCAGATGCCAATGCCTAGTTATTGCCTCATCCTGTAAAAACCCCAAACAAATAGAAAAAAATCAGATCACTGCTTGGGTATGTATATTTTAGAGTATCTTTCAGTACTATTACATAACTTCTGGAAATAAGGAAATTAAAAAGGATTTTTCTAAAATATTTCCCTACAAAGTCTAATGGAGAATTGTCAAAATCATGGCCAACAGAGGAGAATTATAACCCCTTAGCATATAGAAGTATACATTATATTAAGCCATGGACATAAAGATTAGACACTATATGTAGTACAATATTCTAATTGACAACAGTTATGGGAAATATCAGCATCATAAAGGAGTGGATGAATTTTGATTCTTTATTTGAATGCCTGTAAATTGCACAAGTTTTTCCTTCAACATAAATCTGTAGTAGTCATTATAAAGTACATATAATAGATCTGGAGTCTTTTCAGGTAACTGAAAGGGAAATTAACTTGATATAACTACTCAACTTTAGATCTAATCATGCTGAGAAAAATTAGTAGTTCAGAAAGAAATGTATAGCATCCATAAGAAATGTGTAAGTCTGCATATTTAAAAGAACACACAAGACCTGAGGTTTTCTCATCATGCTATGTTATGTGGAGAACCCAAATGCATATATTGCTTTGTTAATTGCTACCACCCTTGCAGATTTGGAGACATTTTGATAAGCAGCATTAGTAGAAATGCAAATATGTATACTCTAGTGAAAGATGTATGTAAGTCCAGTACATGACATAAAAACTAACCATACAGTCCTAACAGTTTAACTCTCTAAAACCTGTATATGACTTCCATAAGCCACTTTGCAATAGGAAATGCACATACATACACACACATATATATTAAGGCCTCTAAGATATAATCCAACTGTTGCTCCATTATTTCTTCTATATTGTCACAAGAAAAGTGGTTTTACTATTGTAATTAACCAGTTAAAATGGTCACTAGGGAGATGGTGTGAGCAAGACATGAATTAAATAAAATTGAGCATATTTGATTCAGAAATCTGAACAACAATGAAAACTCATTCTCCACAATGCAGTTTTTTCATACATCTTTAAAATTTTCAAATTTCTCACACACCTGTTTGAGGATTCTGGCTATAGATCCTTGATCCATTTTGCTAGTGACTGCATCTTTCCTGAGTCTTGCAGCTACAGTTCCAAGATAGTCAAGTGATGCAACTCTTAATGCCATTTCTGTAGATTTGTTACTGAACTGATGAACCTTAAAAAAGCAAATTAAACTGTTATAAAAAATTGTTTATTTATGCAACTGTGATTCATGTCACAAGATGTTGCTTGACCTTATTAAAAATTCTACCTAGCTTCTATGCTGCATAAAATTATGGAATTTAATATTATATCAGAGATACTCTCCTTACTTTACATTAATATTTTTTCCTTTATTGGGTCTCTCTCTCTCTATCTCCAAATATGTCTGTTAAGAATTTAAAAAAAAATAAATTATACAATAAATTGGATATCTACTAGAGCATAGATCTTAAGAACCATAATGCACTTTCCTCATTCTTAACAGTATAAAGCAAGCTATATTTTACCAGGAACAGGACCATAAAATATTTTTCCAAGGAACAGCTCAAATTACTGTGTTAAGTACATTGTAATACTGAAGAACAATTCTCAAAAACACATCAACTAGAATATTCTCATTCTGTACAATGTCACATTCCATAAGTAAATGTACTATTACTGGTAAAAGACCAAACTACTTAATTGTTTTCAGGTTCTATGGTAAAGGAATGATCCACTGAAGTATTTCACAGAATCACAGAATGATAGGGGCTAGAAGGGACCTCTGGAGATTAGCTAGTGAAACCCCCGCTGCCAGGGCAGGATCACCTAGAGCAGGCTGCACAGGACAGCATCCAGACAGGTTTTGAATATCTCGAGACATGGAGTCTCCACAACCTTCTGGGCAGGCAGCCTGTTCTTTTTCCACAGACCTGCTTTCCAGCAGGTCAGCCCCTAACCTATTCTGGTGCATGGGGTTATTCCTCCCTAGGTGCAGGGCCCTACACTTGCCCTTGTTGAATTTCTGACTGACCCCTGAGGAATGCTACTTCTTACAGGCCCTCCAACTAGACTCTGTGCCACTGATCACAACCCTCGCTGAAGTCAAGGGAGACAACATCCATTGTTCTCCCTTTATCTACCCATCCAGTCATGTCCTGGTAGAAGGCTATCAGGTTAGTCAGACATGACTTCCCCTTGGTGAATCCATGCTGATTAATTTAACATGAATAATTGCAGGTATTAGTCTGACTTTATGAATATCCACACTTATTAGTTGCTATACTATAGCATTTTTCTTAATGTGGAAAATGTCATGGAATAGAAGATGATTTGCATGAGAAAGTGTATACATGTGATCTTTACCAAGTTCCATATCAATGATCCTGTGACCGAAATTTTATTTTCTACACAATTGTAATAGTGATACATGTAAGAAAATCCTTAAACGTTGCATGTGAATGTCAACAATCAGAAAGCATTCCTGTAATAGTTTGAGCTGAAAGAAACAAGTTTCATTGAAATAAGAAATAAATTAATATAATAATTAGGAACAAGAATCCCTTACCAATAACCTTCCTAATAAGCTAAGTAGCAACTCTGCAGCTGGCCATTCTGGTTTATTGACTGTGGAAAGAAGATCTTGAATGAAGTTCTCAAACAGTGGTCTGTAATCTTCTTCTCCTTGTTTACTGCCACATCTATTTAAAAGAAAACGCATTTTGTAAGTGAATCTAAGAGTCATTTAAGTTTTTCTTCTGATGTAAACATAAGTAATCCTATGTTTAACCACAAAACCAGTTCTATGCAATTCTAAAAAGAATATCCAAAATATTATAAGAAAAATGGTTTTTATCCATTTACAGACAAATTGTTTAAACAGTTATCACTCCAAGTTGCACTACAAGTAAAGCAGCTAATCCAGGGTAATAGATTTTTGTTCCTAAGATTTTATTTATTGTTTTGAGTTAAAGTCTACATTAATTTGGATGGACAAAGTAGGTAAAATTATTAAGCTCAAGCTATGGTGGGGTATTTAGGAGGTGGTGTGTTCTAAAACCTAGTCTGACTTATCTCACAGTAATAAGACATCTTAGGTTAAAATCAGAATGTAAGGGGAAAAAAAAAAAAAGATAACATACCTGATAGTGTTTCACTTATATGTGTCATACCTAACTTTAATGGCACCAGAATTATGCAGAGTGTGGCTAGATGGCTCATAAATAACCTTTCAGCTTAACAGTAGAAATTAGCATCATAAAAACCACGGGACTTTTTGTTACAAATCCTTTGATTACTCAGATATATTTTTCCCTTGTTGATCTGTTGACATTCCTAACTTTATTTAAATAAAAGTAATTTCAGGGTTTTTTTAATATCTTTGTTATTCTGAGGACTGAAATAATCTGTTTTCATCACTTAAATATGTATTCAGCTTTCTCTTTTATGCTTCAGATGACTAAAAGAACCCTGATAGATTATCAGACAGATTCTTAAATGTGTAAAGAACTCCCTGTAGAATTTCTGTTCCATAAAAATTTTTGTCCAGACAGGTAGCTCTCTTACGAAACTAGGAAGTATATCGTTATAAGTAACTTTATTAGTAGTCATTTAGCATTGTGAAGTGGTTTGGTTTGTCTTAAAGTATGACAGATTTTATTTGGAGTTTGCTTCATTAATACACTAAAGAATACAATAGTACTTACTTCTTAAGGAAAATAGAAAGAAAGTTTTGTGCTGTTCTCATTGCTGTTTCATAAGAGTTAGTAATAAGCACATCTTGATCCACCTAAAAATAACAAGATTTGTGTAATATTTTAGCATACACAGAAATATGATTTCCAGATCAGTATTTCTCATTCATCAAGGAATTACAGCAGACATAAAATTACAAGGCTTAAATATTAGAGGACCGTCATAACATGATATACCTGCAAAGTTATTACTGCACAAAAAAAAAAAAAAAAAGATGTCTCTTTAAAAAAAAAAAAACACCTTACTTTTTTGTTTGATTCCTCCTCTGAATTAGGATCTTTTTCTGTTGATGGCAAATGCACCACACACTGAATAAGCTGCAGAACTAGCGCCGTTACCATCTGAATATACATAGGCTCTCCATCAGTGTCACTGCTGTTTAACCTGTTAATAAGAAAACATAACATTAACAGTAAAAAGACTAAACAAACCACAAATTTTTGGCCCTAAATAACATCTTTTTAAAATGTAAGGGTCCTAATTCAAAGTGGGTATCTACCATTTATGCTCCTATACTTATCACCTTCCTATTTGCTAGATCTCTACTAGGAACACGCACTCATGTTAACATTAAGGTTATTGAATTCAACTTCAAAGATTCAGTAAATTTCTTTTCCTGGGTATTTCCTGTTTGTCTACCCTGGATTGGACAACCTATTTCATTGACAATTTGTCTGTCTCCAGGGAAAAGATGTATGCAGACAAGGAACAAAATCAATGCAAACAACAAATATTATAGAATAATTTAAGTGTCCAACCTAAATTTTAACTGAAATCCAGTTCACATCAGATTCTTTCTCAAATTGAACCTGGACCTATACTATTATTCAGAAGATGCACTGAAATCCAGCTGAAATGCTTAAAAGACAGTTAAAATGAACTAAGCAGTTCTTAAATGAAACTCATTTAAAGGAGTATTAGATTGATTTCCTGGTAAGAATGCTCTCAGTGTATCCTCAAAGAAATTCTGCCAAAATTTTCCTATTAATATTTAGCAATGAAGAAATTATTAAAATCCATTCAAACAGAACCAATTTTTCCAACAAAAACCTTTGAATGCACACTAACATCACACTCATTTACATCCTTAGTGAGACGAATAATATGTCAATTATTTTTGTAAGCAGACATACATATGATGGCATAAGAAACTGATTACAAAATACATTTGTCAGGCAATTCTGCTCTCACTTTAGAGGTTTCAAAATATTGTCACACATTTTTAAGAAAGTTCTTAATTTTGAAGCCTACAATCCTACATCTACAAAACTGTAAATGCTACTGTCTACAAATTATCAATCTATGACAGAAATTACCTGAAGTTTCTTAAACTCCTCTTGCTAGTTGGTAGTCTTGCAAGGGAAGTGAAAATTTCTTCTAGTATTAACTGTCTATGTTTTTCATACCTGGAGAACACCTATTTAAAAGTTACAGGATTGTTAAAAAATTATTTATTGTTATATAATATATTGCTTGTTATATATATACTGTTAAATGTATACATATAAGCACACTTTACATGACATTTAAATAAATTATATTTAATGCATACCTTGTTTTAATAAATTTTTTTCAAAGCAAGCATTTCTGTATAAAATACATAAAAACTTTTTCAAATGTAGATTAAAAAAAATCTTCATACAGCATAAATGCATAATAGCTCTTAAAAATACCATATGTTTAATAAATTTCTGCCAATGGTACAATATACTCTATAAGGAAGTCAAACTTTTAGACTCCAGTATGGAGCAAAACTCAGTGGTAACATAAATTAACATGAACATATGTATTGTTTTAGAGCACATCTGAGAAATCAGTTTTAATCCATATCCTAAGCTCTAATGTTTGTTTGACATGAAATATTCTTTCAATTTACAGGCTCAGGAGTGTAGGGTTTGCCTCTCCTTTTGTTTAGGCAGAATTACTTTTATAAATACTGGAGTACATCATCCTTACAAAGACAGAAAACTTCCACTTGAACAAGCATATCTGTGTTGTACTGCATTTTTCCTGAAATAATATTTTATCTGCCCCATGAATTTTTCACATAGCCACAACTTCAGAGGAAAAGGACTTATTCTATTATACAGAAGGATCCTACTAGTTCTATAGCTTATTTCACTGCACAAATTAAAATGTTAGCAAAGGAAATAAGGAAAAATCATGTTGTTAAAATTTCTTAAGGAAAGGACAGGTAAGAGGAAGGGGTTTGTGCTTACAACATAACCAAAATTAAGGAAATTCCTTGGATTAAGTAGGCTATTCCTTCCTATAGAGTTCTGCAAATAGGAGCAGCTTTTGTAGACTTAATGCTGTTCCTAGATTATGATACCAAACTGTAAAAACATGCAAGAATAAAATTAGTTCTAAACTCCAATACTCTGCAGCAAAAATATAGCTTACCTAAATGCCCTAATAACTCTCAGAAGTACAGGAACATGAAACCGCAAATTAAAAATTACTTACTGCAGTAACTAATTTGATGGCACATAACTGTAGTTCACTGACATTTTCTACAAAGAAAGGTGTTATTCCCATAGATGATACCTATCGATGGAAAGTAGTTATTATAAGTATATTTGACTAACAAACTGATATTTATGCAGTTTCACAAGTAGGTTATTCATTCAGCAGGTAAGATGTTCAACAACATGTATTACTTTATATTATTTGGAAATAAAGATATTAAAGGATATTTGAATACAATCAGATTTCTTAACTGTACAATAAAAGCTATTAAAGATTTAAACATAAAATGCTCTTTTTCAGATTACATACTACACGACAAAATATTTACTGATGTTAATAATTCAAAACTTTGTACTGATTTCATACTTCATGTCAAGACAATCACACTTTACAGTCTTTCTAGGAAAAGAAAAACAAATAAACATTCTCAGACAGAAATTCTTCTGATAAAACTTACCTGAAGAATAGTTGTATCAGTAAGAAGCTGTATCTCTAGCAACTCTGACAATCTGCTGACAATGTCACAAACTTTGTTATACAACATCACGATAACTCTTTGCTTGTGGGTGGAACACTTGGCACGTTTTGCTTTTGAACTTAAAACACCACCTAGAAAATAAACAAATGTTTATTAATTTTTTCAGTATTTCACATCAAATATTGGAAAGAACATAATCTTCCTCAAAACACGTCCCCAAAATAACTCCATGACCATTTTGTAAATACAATTGCTTACAGAAGAAAAACTATTTAGTAGAATCAGCTGGAAAGCAAAAAATTAATATTTTCATAATTTCTCTGAATTCTGGATCCAAGATTTTGAAAACAGTTCTTGAAGTTGAGCACCCACATCTGAAGTAATGCATATGACAACAAAACACTAAATGCAAAACATTTAGCATACTAACCACCATGAGGATCCACTCTATACACAGGATCATATTGAGGATAGAGAGTGTTCTGCAAATGAAATTTTGTGTATTGAATAACTCTTTCTATTACATCTTCAATATATACAGCTTTAGGCATATTTGGTGATGTCATAATATTGATAGCAGTAAGACAAGCATCAGCAGATTTAGTCACTCTCTCCATAATAAGATCTCTCCATAATCTCTCCTCATCTTCAGTGTCATTGTTCTGTAAAAGGCAAGAAAAAACAAGATAGCGAGAACAAGTAAAATTTTTATCCTTACTAAGTAAAAGATAAGATTATTTTAATATTCCTACATAAACACACAGAGAAAATGTTTTATTTCCTTTATGTTACAAAAGTAGTTTAGCAACTACTGTTTGTTTTAGTAGCAACATGCTTGCAACCCTAAGTTACAAGTCTGCCATATCTCACTGTATTCTACCGGTAAAACACAAAGAAACTTTCTGTGTTATCATTGTGAAGCACTATGAAGGAAGACTGCTACATTCTTCACTTAAGAATGATGTACCTTAAATCAAAATCTGAAGTAATTCATCTAGGGTTTTCTTCATCAGCCTATGCACACCAGTTGCTGCTTTGATCTGTCTAATTTTTGCCACTAGAGGGAAGTCTTACACAAAAATACTGATAAGTCACACAAAACTCAGAAATTTCTCAACTTCACAGACCAACTCGTCTATTATCAATAGGTTTAAGACACATCTTATCAAATATAACCATTTAGATTTAGCACAGGTTATAGAATCTTGGTCTTGGACTTGCTCTGACCTTACAGTGGGAGGGGATTTACTCCCCCAGTTCCCACCTAGAGGACCAGGGATGCAGGGTTCAGGGATTTGAGAATTATGAGAATCCTGGCTGCCAGAGAAGACCGAGGCAAAGAACTCATTCAGTACCTCAGCCTTCTCCTCATCAGTTGCAGCCAATTCTCCTTTCTCATTTACCAAAGGGGGTACGCTCTCTTTGGCCTGTCTCTTCGGGCCAATGTACCTGTAAAATCCCTTCTTGTTGTTTTGAACATCCCTCGCCAAGTTCAGTTCCATCTGCACCTTGGCTTTCCTGATCCCATCTCTGCAATTCCGAACAGCATCCCTGTATTCTTTCCAGGCAACACACCCTTGCTTCCAGAGCTTGTATTAACCTTTCTTTTCCCTCAGTTTGGCCAGCAGGTCCTTGTCTAGCCAACTTACTATGCAGGTCCTTGTCTAGCCAACTTACTATTATTTTGTTTACATAGATTACTTTAACTTTGCAGCAGAAGCATAGACCTAAATAAAGCATTTCCTCAGTTCTTAGTGCTCACAAGAAGAATATCTTCTACACGAAAACTGTAATAAGTCTTCAACTGCATAATGGATGTTTTATGGACATGTAAAAAGGTAGCAAAGATATGTCCAATGGTGCAAATTACAGCAGTTACCGTTAATCTTTCATGGAGAAAATATAATATTTAAAATTAAGTCAAAAGATAAATCAATTGCCCCCAATACATCTTATCAGTATTACAGTAAAACACATGTTTTTAATACTGATATAATATAACAAATTGAATTTTACTTCAAATCTTAAAATTTGGCAATCTCTTAATCACATATTAAATCAGAAAATCCTTTCACACACAGTATTTTACACTATCTCTATATGGGACTCAAGTGAAGAAAGCCCTATTCAGTGGTGTGAAACAATGTAATTTGAAACTCACATGATTAAGTAATGTAGAAAGCTTTGATCCATCTTGAATATTCTTCTCCAAAATATTCAGGACTTTTACCATTTTATCAGTTGAGAGCTAAAACAAGAAACAAAACACATTAAACAAGTGTAGGAACATAAAGGCTTCCAACCTGCTGAAAAAAATGTCCACGGATGAAAGACAGAACATGTTATGCAATCTGGCAAACATTAATTGTAAGTAATCTGAGAAAAGGATTGGATCCTGACTTGTCTGATTTCTGACACAGTATGTTTGAGAATGTGGCCTTAGAACATATTTCACTAGTTTAATTCTGTTATCAGCAATCAAACTGCATTTTTCAACCAGCAAAATTGATAGAAATGTATTTAAAACTGCATATCTGTAATTAATGTTGCATAATTAGATACTTTTGCTTCTAGAAACAGAAATTTACTAAATACAAGTATCAATCACAAATGCTAACTGACCATATAGAGCTTTATTAAGATAAAATCCAAATTCTACGGACAAGCAGAAATAAAATGCCGATACCTGAGTCCTAAAAAAAAGGAAACATACTCTTAACTGTGTTAAATGTGAAAAACTAGTATGTTAACTTTTTTCAACTCAAACTCACTTACTGATGTTACACAAAATTATGATTAAAACATCTGTAGAATATGCTAAACTCCAGGAGTCAGTGATTGCTCTGCCAGAAGACACTGCTGAGAAAGCAGAGACCTGTCAGTACCAAGTAGCTCTCTCGAGAGAGAGGCTGACGTGGTGTAGGCGTTGCCAGGGCAACGGCGAGAGATTTAAAGGGCTGTAAACAGGAAGTAGGCTTCAGTCCACGAGGTCGACCGCTCGGAACCGGCACAGCCAGAGCTGCAGCGATCGATCGCGCACGGCAAGAGCTTTTGAAGTGATTGCTCTGCCAGAAGAAGCTGCTGAGAAAGCAGAGACCTGTCAGTACCAAGTAGCTCTTTTGCGAGAGAGGCTGACGTGGTGTCAACTCCATGCCTCAAGACTGCCTCCACTAGGAAAGACAGAAAGGTGATTCTGGTTGGGGATTCCCTTCTCAAGGGAAGAGGGGGCCCCATGTGCAGACCAGACCCTACCCGTAGGGAAGTGTGCTGCCTCCCTGGGGCATGGATCAAGGACATAACTAGAAAACTCCCGGATCTGGTTCATCCCTCTGATTACTACCCATTACTCATTGTTTAGGCAGGCAGTGATGAAATCTCTCAGAGAAGCCTGAGAAGTATCAAAAGAGACTTCAGGGGTTTAGGGAGGCTGATTGAGGGAGGGGGAATGCAAGTAGTGTTTTCTTCTATCCGATTTGGAGCAGTGAAAAACACGAAGTGGGCCAGGAAAACAGAGGTGTTGAATATTTGGCTGAGAGGCTGGTGCCACTTTATGAACTTTGGGTTTTTTAATCACAGGGCTGTTTACTCAGCATCTGGCCTGATAGCAGTGGATGGGTGCCACCTGTCCCTGTCCTGGGTTCAGCCCAGCAACAGGCTATGTTAGCCCTGAGAGTATTCCATACCAATTGTGTCATGATCAGGCAGTCTGGCCCCCCCCACCTTGCAGGGGTGGGCAGGCGCAGTGCCAGTTCCGGGGGCGACTCCGGACCCATCAGAAGCTGCTCCAGACCCGGGCACGGGAAGTTCCGGTCTGGGCAGGCGTAGTGCCAGTTCCGGTTTCTTGCTCTCGCTCTCTTTTGGATCGACGCGGCAGGCGGTGGTGAGGGGGGTGCTCGGGGGTGCCAGGCTCGGGGCTCTGAATCTGAATCAGTTCGGGCACGGCTCAAATTACATAGTGGGGTGAGAGGTTTGCACAGTATATAATAGCACTGTAGCTAGTTGTTTTCATATTTTCTCATGTTGTTTAGTAAACTATCCTTATCCCATCCCGCGGGCCTTTGGTTTTTTTTTCCCTTACTCGCGGCTCCTCGGTTCCCTCCGTTCGCCCATCCTCCACCTCTTAAAGAGGTAGGGGGCTTCTTTTTCTGACCTTTGTGGCCCCAGCTTTTCCGCTGAGGTTTAAACCACAACAGTCCCCAAGAGGGTCAAGAATCTTAGCTCAACAGCTGGCAGGCCTCATTGACAGGGCTTTAAACTAGTTAGGAACGGGGGAGGGGAAATAGTGCAGCTTGCTAGGGTTGAGCAAGTAGCCTCTAGCCTTATACAAGATTTGAAGGGTGAAGAGGGTGAAATTCAACAGGATAGAGAAGGGCTTGGAGATGCTGAAATTCTACAAGACTGTAGGGAAATACCTCTAAAGTGTCCCTTAGGAACTTCTGGGGACTCCTCAGAGGAGGTAGTATTGCTGACCCCCCTTTTGGAACCTTCTAATGTCCCTCTAGGAGGCAGTGGGGGAAAACTTCAGATTCCTCCCAGAGGTTTGAGGGAGGGCTCCTCAAAAACGTTAGTGAGGCAGAAAGCCCAGCTGAAGTGTCTTTACACGAATGCATGCAGCATGGGTAACAAGTAGGAGGAACTGGAAACAGTGATGGCACTGGAAAATTTTGATGTAGTTGCAATCACGGAGACATGGTGGGATGATTCCCACAGTTGGAATACCCCTGTAGAAGGGTATCGAGTTTTTAGAAGGGATAGGTTAGGAAGGAAGGGTGGGGGAGTTGCCCTCTATGCTAAAAAGTGGATAGACTGTGAGGAGCTCTCTCTGAGAAGTGGCCAGGAGCAGGTCAAAAGCCTGTGGGTCAGAATTAGGGATGGGGCTAATAAAGAGCAGCTGGTGATAGGGGTTTACTACAGGCCACCTGATCAAAGAGAGAATACTGATGAGGCTTTCTTCCTTCAGCTGCAGGAGGTATCGTGGTCACAGGCACTCATTCTGATGGGGGACTTTAACCACCCGGACATCTGTTGGGAAAACCACACAGCGACCTGCAAGAGATCCAGGAGACTCCTGGAGTCTGTAGATGACAACTTTCTGGTTCAAATAGTTGATAGACTAACCAGAGGAGATGCATTGCTGGACCTGGTGCTCACCAACGTGGGGGAGATCATTAAAGGTGTTAAGGTTGGAGACAGCCTGGGCTGCAGTGACCATGCCCTTGTTGAGTTTGTGATCTCAAGGGATGTGGGCCTGGCAAAGAGTGGGATCAGGACACTGAACTTTAAGAGAGCAAACTTTAGGCTGTTCAAGGACCTGTTGACCAAGATCTCCTGGGAGGTGGTCCTTAGAGACAGAAATGTTGAGGACAGCTGGCTACTCTTTAAGGATGCCTTTCTGAGAGCTCAAGGGCTCTCTGTCCCTCTGAATAAGAAAGTGGGCAGGAGGGGCAGGAAGCCAGCATGGCTAAGTAAGGAGTTTGAAAGGGCTCTTTGTAGAGAGGAAGGATGTAGGCAATTCAATGTGATGCTGGATGGACACCATACATTTACATTGCACTAACAGCATATAACAGCATATAACAGAATGGGTGTATTTTTTGACTTTGCCATCAGGTTCTGTTTTACTGTGGTTGCTCAACAATAACTGTAACAAAAAAAACCATGTTACCTACTGCATATAGTGCTCTGAATCAGCGCTAACACAGAGAAAGACCATGTCTCTGCTTCAGAGACAGTAATAGTTAAGATGTGGTAACTTCAGTTAATGCAGCAGAAGCACAACTGTTCACAGCATGTCACATGCACACCTGAACAAGGTGGAATATTACAGGGGACACAAGTTTTTGTATGTTTAATAAAATTAAATGATTAAAAATAAATACTATGAAGATGTACCTTGTCCATAATGCCCATTGCCTTGATTTTTGCAGATTCACTACCCAATTCACTAAGTTGATGTTTTCCCAGTAGCAATTCTTGTGGAATCTCATCATCATCACCTTAAAAAAATTAAAAAAATTAATAATCATATTTCTAATAAGACTTCAAGGAAACCATTATTTTACAACTGATATGAAAAGGCCAACTGAAGAAAACGAACTTATTTTCCAAATAGCTAATATCTATTCAAGAAATATTAATAGTTCCATATAATGAAGACTGATAATGACAATTTTTGCTTGTGTTAAAATGACTACTTATTAAATATGACTAAAAGTCATAAATTAAAAATATTTTTAATTTAACAAAATCCATTTATTACAGCTCTTGTGCCATCACCCTCATTTCAGTAAAACAAATTTTAAATTATTGTAGTCCTAATTCTAAAGTTCAAATCTGGGGAAAGGCAATAGATGAAAACCACATAGGAATTATTTAAGTACTGCATCTTAATCACATTTACCCTTACAGCCCCCTCCCCATGTTGCAAAACACATAGACAGAAACAATTACTTCACTTTTTAATCTAATGTTGTAGACGCTGTTGCTGTAGTGTTTTGCTTATTACTCCCCTTGTTCTAATCTTGTTACAAAGATGGTAGGAAAAAATAACAAAAGCTACATTATCCATTTCAATAGAAAGTCATCTTGGCCATCCTGAACTAATACATCAGACACTTATACTAAGCTGGTTTATTTTCCACTGAAATGGATAAGGAGCATACAGTTCCTGATTCAGTGCCTCACCAATAAGTGCATAAGCACTCTGCAGCTGAATTGAATAATCAAGCTTTATTGGGCCAAAGGTCACAATAGATGCAAAATTATGTGCCTGACATTACTGTCACGAGAATCATTTTATGTTAGTGTTGTCTACAAATACGTTTGACAGAAGATAACACCATAACAACATCCCAAAGAGGTATCCTTTCCACTCTAGGGGACTACAATTTCTTTCATTGTGATTTATGTCCCTTTTAGATTCTGCAGGAAGGAAGAAGGATCTTCTTCTTTCTGCAGAAGCATGTGACATTGGAAAGGTAAAGACCTCCATTCAAGGTAGAAGACATATAAATGCAGTATACCATAGCATATATCACAGGTAATTAAATCACAAAGAAGGAAGTTTGAAAATACTGAGATGCGAGGTTTTTTGTTTCACGTGTTTCTAATTGTGGGAAACATTTTGAAGATTTCCGACATATTACCAAAAGCGGTAAAATCCATGTCTTCTAAATTTTCCAAAATATTCTCTATTGAAGCAGTAAATCTTTTGAAACTCGAAGAATCCATCATTTCTGGTGAAAAAAGAAATGTATTGTATTGATAATTATTTTATATACAAAACAGATAATACAAACTGTAAAAAATAAATCTTCTAAAGTTACCTTCAGGTGTTAGTTTAGGTTCATAAGCTTTCCTCCTTTTTTGTTTTTCTTTTTTCTTAATTTTTCTAGCCACTATTTAATAAAAAAAAGACTGTTTACATATCTTACATATATTCAATACTGCATGTAAAGATGTTTATTTTAAAATGTTTAACATATCCTTTAAAAATGCACTAGAACTGTGCTTGAAAATATTTTTTTTAAAATCGGTTACCCTCACTGAGGCTAGGAAGAGGAGAATAATCGTCCATATCAGAGTCATTGGGACTGCGATTACGGTAACGCCCACTACCAGAAGTTCTCCTTCCTTCATGATAATAACCACTTCTTCTATGGTCACCAGAACTTCTTCTGTCATGTTCTTCATACTCCCAAGCTTCATCTCTATCCTTTTTATGTCTTTTACGAGAAGCTAGAAATGAAATGCATTTTCAGTACAAAAAAATTATCTACTTTTAATAGCTCAAAATTAAACATATTGTATAGATGTTCTGTAAAACAAGTGAACACACTAAAACTATCATATAAAGTTCTGTGATGGCATTATTTTAACAATTTCTTTTGAATTACATGAAAATGGTTCCTAAAACTGACACCAGCAAACACTTAAAAATACAAATGTATATAGCATTTTTTGTTTAAACAAAGTAGAACAAGTGAAAGTAAGTTTAACCCTTTCATAAGAAAACACAGAGATAATTTCTTCAGTTATCTACATTGTGACTATTACTGGGTGTTCATGTTCCAATTCAGTGATTGCTTTGCCCATCTAACACACTACACCATGACACACAGCGTTCCAAAGAACCTCGGTAACCTAGTTGCTTAAAGGTATTTTGTTTGCCAGGACAGCTAATGTTTTTTCTTGATATATATTGCAGGAAATTCAGAGTAAAGGAAAAAGCTAGAGTCACAATTATGAGCGAGGCAGTGACTATATAACACAGAAGGTTGCAGTTTTGCATGGCTGGGTTCTGGTGGAGAAGAGGAGGGCTGCAGGGCTGGCTTCTGCAAGAAGCAGCTAGATGCTCTCTGCAGGCCCCACAGAGTAAACACCAGCCAACTCAAGGCCAGAGTCATTGCTGACCAAGGCTAAACCAATCAGCAATGGTCACAGCACCTCTGGGAATCACATTTAAGAAAAAAACCATAATCAGCCACTTTTTGCCCCAGAGAAGGGAGTGAGAAGATGCAAGGAGCTGTGCAGACACCAAGGCCGGTGAAGGGGGAGGAGGAGGCGCCCCAGGAGCCAGAGAGAAAAATGCCCCTGCAGCCTGTGAAGAAACCCATGGTGGAGCAGGTGTCCCCTCACAGCCCATGGAAAAAGCCAAGACCCCACCTGCAGCTTGTGGAGAGGTCCCAGGCTGAAGCAGGTGGAGACATACATAAGATCTACATTAGAGCAAGCCTCAGTCAGCACTTGCAGCCCGTAGAGAGAGATAGAGACACAGAGATGAGGGAGAGAGATCCGTGCTGGAGCAGGTTTGCTGGGGTGTGTGTGTGTGAGACCCTGTGGTGGACCAGGCTGGAGCAGTCTGGGCCTGAGAGACATTCTATGATTCTACGACTGCACCCCATAGCAGTGACCCACACTGGGGCAGCTGGTGAAGAGCTGAAGCCCCGTGGGAAAGGACTCACGAAGGAGACATTCATGAAGGACTGTCTCCCGTGGGTGGGACCCCATGCTAGAGCAGGAGTGTGAGGAATGCCTGCCCCAGCCAAGAAGGAAAATAACTTGTGAGGAACTGACTGAAACCCCCATTCCCCCAGTCCTTGCCCCTCCTTATGCCACAATGAGGAGGAAGAAGGGAGTGAGATCCTGACTAAGGTGAAGTCTGCTAAGAAGGGAGGGGTGTGTGTGGGGGGAGGTGCTTTAAGATCTGGTCACACTTCTCATCGCCTGACTCTGGTGTCACTGGGGGGGGCAGTGTAGTGTAATAAATTAGTTTTCTTTCCTTTATTCCATATTGAGTCTGTCCTGCCTGTGATGCTGATCGCGGAATGATCTCTCCCGGTCCTTATCTCCCTGTCCTTATCCCAGTGGTTCAGGAGCGACTCAAAGGAATGGATGCACACAAATCCATGGGCCCGGATGGGAGATACCCACGTGTGCTGAGAGAGCTGGCGGAGGTGATTGCGGAGCCGCTCTCTATCATCTTTGATAGATCCTGGACTACAGGAGAAGTGCCTGAAGATTGGAGGATAGCCAATGTCACTCCAGTCTTTAAAAAAGGCAAGAAGGAGGATCCCAGTAACTATAGGCCAGTCAGCCTCACTTCTGTCCCTGGAAAGGTGATGGAACAGCTTGTTTTGGACGCCATCTCCAAACAACTGAAAGAGAAGAAGGTCATGAGGAGTAGTCAGCATGGATTCACCAAGGGGAGATCATGCTCGACCAATCTCATAGCCTTCTATGATGTCATTACCAACTGGGTGGATGGAGGGAGAGCAGTGGATGTCATCTACCTTGACTTCAGCAAAGCTTTCGATACTGTCTCCCACAACCATCCTGAAAGAGAAGCTGAGGAAACAAGGGATTCAATACTGTCTCCCACAACATCCTGATAGAGAAGCTGAGGAAACAAGGGATTCAATACTGTCTCCCACAACATCCTGATAGAGAAGCTGAGGAAACAAGGGATTCAATACTGTCTCCCACAACATCCTGATAGAGAAGCTGAGGAAACAAGGGATAGATGAGTGGACAGTGAGGTGGGTTGAGAACTGGCTGTCAGACCGGGCTCAGAGGGTCGTGATCAGTGGAGTAGAATCTGAATGGAGGCCTGTGACTAGTGGTGTTCCCCAGGGCTCGGTGTTGGGTCCAGTCCTGTTTAATATCTTCCTTGACGAACTTGATGAGGGAATAGCATCCACCCTCAGCAAGTACGCCAATGATATAAAGCTGGGAGGAGTGGCTGACACGCAGGAACACTGTGCTGCCATTCAGTGAGACCTGGACAGGCTGGAGAGCTGGGCAGGGAGAAACCTAATGAAATTCAACAAGTGCAAGTGTAAAGTCTTGCACCTGGGGAGGAATAACCAACTGTATCAGTACAGGCTGGGGGATGACCTGTTCGAAAAGAGCTCTGTGGAGAAGGACCTGGGGGTCCTGGTTGATGACAGGTTGGCTATGAGCCAGCAGTGTGCCCTGGTGGCCAAGAGAGCCAATGGAATCCTGGGACGCATCAGGAAGAGTGTGTCCAGCAGGTCGAAGGAAGTGATCCTCCCCCTCTACTCTGCGTTGGTCAGGCCCCACCTGGAATACTGTGTCCAGTTCTGGGCTCCCTGGTATAAAAAAGACAGGGACAATCTGGAAAGAGTCCAGAGAAGGGCAACAAAGTTGATTAGGGGTCTGGAACATCTCCCCTATGAGGAAAGGCTGAGTGAGCTGGGGCTGTTCAGCCTGGAAAAAAGAAGACTTAGGGAGGACCTACTTAGTGTTTATAAATATCTTAGACATGGGTTGCAGGGGGAATTGGCCAGCCCCTTTTCAGTGGTCTGTGGAGACAGGACTAGAGGCAATGGCTGTAAGCTGGAGCACAGGAAGTTCCGCACCAACATGCAGAAGAACTTTTTCACAGTGAGGGTGACAGAGCACTGGAATAGGCTGCCCAGGGAGGTGGTGGAGTCTCCTTCTCTGGAGATATTCAAGTCTCGTCTGGATGCCTATGTACATAATATGAGATAGGGAGCCTGCTTTGGCAGGGGGGCTGGACCCGATGATCTCTTGAGGTCCCTTCCAACCCCTAAGATTCTGTGATTCTGTGATCTCCACTCCGGAGCCTCTCAATATCTATTTTCTCATCTGTCCAGCTGAAAAGAGCAACTTTGGTGGGTGTCTGGCCTCCAGCCAGGGTCAAACCAACACATTATTATAATCAGTTTTCAGTCAGGACCAAAAAGTCCTGCAGAACTGAAGGTTGAAAAACAGACTTGATGGAAATAAAAGTGGTGGGAGGAATGGAAAGTTTAGTTCACTCTTTTCAAAGACAGTCTTGAATGGGAGAGGGTGCTAAGATGTAATAGAAAAAGGATACAGGAGAGGAAGTAATTTCATCCATAAAATCAGCCAGCTTCTATTATCTAAGGTAGCAGGAAAACTGGGCTACCAAAAAGATGCAGCATTATTCAGTTACACTTTAAATGGAAAAAAAAACAAACACAAAAAACCCTACAAGCCACAAAGGACATTCTTTTCTGTTGCTTTGATAAAGATCAGAGGTATCGCTATTATAATAGTTAGGTGTATGCATGCATAAGCATTGCATATCTGTTGGACAAGAACTTGAAACTTATTAAAGATTTGTTTATCCTGCTTTTTTACCTTTTGGACCCTAAGAACACCTAAGCAGCAAAACGTTATGTTTTACAAAAGTTTATAAAGAAGTTTAGATAAGCAAAGGTAGAAAGAGTCTAAACTTGGAAAAAATCATAATAAGCAAGATGCCATCTCAGGTTAACAGCAATAGGCACTACCCTTTTAAAAACTCGATTCCCCTCCTGTTTCTCTGCTCCCTTCAGGGACAGGAAGGCTGCAATGAGATCCCCCCCTCAGCCTTCTCCAGGCTGAACAAGCCCAGCTCCCTCAGCCTCTCTTTGTAGGGCAGGTGCTCCAGCCCTCTAATCTTTGTGGCCCTCCTCTGAACCCTCTCCAACAGTTCTACATCTTTCTTGTATTGTGGGCCCCAGATCTGGACACAGTACTTCAGATCAGATGGGGCCTCATGAGGGCAGAGGAGAGAGGGACAATCACCTCCCTGTCCCTGCTGGCCACCCCTCTTCTGATGGAGCCCAGGATACCATTGGCCTTGCGAGCTGCAAGAGCACACTGCTGGCTCACCTGAAGTTTCTCATCTACCAGAATCCCCAGGTCCTTCTCAGCAGGGCTACTCTCAAGGAGCTCTTCTCCCAGTCTGTATCTATGTCTGGGATTCCTCCAGACAAAGTGCAAGACCTTACACCTGGCAGTGTTGAACCTCATTAAATTCACCCAGGCCCATTTTTCCAGTTTGTCAAGATCCCTATGGATGGCTTCCTTTCCTTCTGTTGTGTCAACCACACCACTCAGCTTGGTGTCATCCACAAACTTGCTGAGGGTGCACTCAATCCCATCATCAATGTCATTGATAAAGATGTTAAAGAGAACCGGTCCCAAGATAGACCCCTGGGGGACCCCGCTTGTCACCGACCTCCACCTGGACATAGACCCATTGACCACCACCCTTTGGCTACGATCTGTCAAACGGTTTCTTATCCACGGTATGGTCCACCCATCAAATCCACATCTCTCCAATTCAGAGATAAGGATGTGATGGGGGACTATGTCAAAGGCCTTGCACAAGTCCAGGTAAATGACATCGGTTGCCTTCACTTTATTCACCGATGCTGTCACTCCATCATAGAAAGTCACCAGATTGCTAAGGCATGAGGGACACGCTCAATCCTCATGTGCTCCAGCATGTCATCCAGGAGGATGTGTTCCATGATCTTCCCAGGCACAGAGGTGAGGCTCACCGGCCTGTAATTCCCTGGGTCTTCCTTGCTCCCTTTCTTATAAATGGGAGTGACATGACCTTTTTTCCAGTCCCCGGGGACCTTGCCAGAAAGCCATGACTTTTCAAATATGATGGAGAGCGGCTCAGCAACCACATCAGCCAGCTCCTTCAGGACCCTGGGATGCATGTCATCCGGCCCCATAGACTTGTAGACATTCAGTCTCCTGAGGCGGTCTCAGACTTGCTCTGCTCTTACAATGGGGGGATTTACTCCCCCAGTTCCCACCTAGAGGACCAGGGACGCAGGGTTCAGGGATTTGAGAATTATGAGAATCCTGGCTGCCAGAGAAGACCGAGGCAAAGAACTCATTCAGTACCTCAGCCTTCTCCACATCAGTTGCAGCCAATTCTCCTTTCTCATTTACCAAAGGGGGTACGCTCTCTTTGACCTGACTCTTCTGGCCAATGTACCTGTAAAATCCCTTCTTGTTGTTTTGAACATCCCTCGCCAAGTTCAGTTCCATCTGCACCTTGGCTTTCCTGATCCCATCTCTGCAATTCCGAACAGCATCCCTGTATTCTTTCCAGGCAACACACCCTTGCTTCCAGAGCTTGTATTAACCTTTCTTTTCCCTCAGTTTGGCCAGCAGGTCCTTGCCTAGCCATGCTGATTTCCTGCCCACTTTCTTATACAGAGGGACAGAGAGCCCTTGAGCTCTCAGAAAGGCATCCTTACAGAGTAGCCAGCTTCCCTCAACATTTCTGCCCCTAACGACCACCTCCCAGGAGATCTCAGCCAGCAATTCCTTAAACAGCCTGAAGTTTGCTCTCCCTAAAGTTCAGGGTCCTGATCCCACTCTTTGCCAGAAATTACACTGAATTCCACTTTAATGGAATTTCTTTTCAGTCCAATGGTCTCCTGGGCTCCATCAGAAGAGGGGTGGTCAGCAGGGACAGGGAGGTGATTGTCCCTCTCTCCTCTGCCCTCATGAGGCCCCATCATCTGATTTGAAGTACTGTGTCCAGATCTGGGGCCCGCAATACAAGAAAGATGCGGCCGTGAAGATGATCAGAGGGCTGGAGCACCTGCCCTACGAAGAGAGGCTGAGGGAGCTGGGCTTGTTCAGCCTGGAGAAGAGAAGGCTGCGGGGGGACCTCATTGCAGCCTTCCAGTACCTGAAGGGAGCAGAGAAACAGGAGGGGAAATCAACTTTTACAAAGGGTAGACAATGGCAAGACAAGGGGGAATGGATTACAGCTAAAGGAGGGAATGTTTCGATTAGGTATTAGGGGGAAGTTTTTTTTACAGAGAGAGTGGTGAGGGGCTGGAACAAGCTGCCCAGAGAGGTGGTGAGTGCCCCATCCCTGGAGGTGTTCAAGCCAGGTTGGATGGGGCCCTGGGCAACCTTGTGTAGCTCCAGGCCTGGAGGTTGGTGGCCCTGCCTGTGGCAGGGGAGTTGAAGCTCTGTGATCCTTGGGGTCCCTTCTAACCCAGACCATTCTATGATTCTATGATTCAGTGTTGGCTAACTGAACTACGATAGACACAAACTAACTACACTCTTATGAATAAGTAGGAAATTCCTTCCTAACCTAAGAGGCATATAACAATTTTTTTTACACTTATGAACTTTACCTGACTGCACAGCAAGTCTAACTACAAGCTTCCTCTCTTCCCTTGAAATCACTTAATTCAAAAATAGTATCATAAGCAAATACTATAATGAGAAACCATTTGCAATAATTCCAGTTTTTCAAGCAATATACCGTGGAAATAATAGAAGAAGAAATAATTTAAGAAATTTCTCAGCATTAACACTCTTAATTTATCATGTCAGAAAAATCCAAGAGGGGATTCCTTTGCTTTTCTTACCAATGAAACTCAGAAAAACTTAAAATGTATTTACTGAAATTTTTCTTTGCATAACTTTGTGTACAAGTTTTCTGAGTTGCTTTACGGGATATTTTCTTCAATCCTGATTGGCGAAAAATGTTTCATTGCACAATTAAAAAGAAAATCTAGGCAGTGACTTCCCATAAGGTAATTAAGGAAAGAAATTTAACAACTAGCTCCTTTTAATCTTGAGTGAAAAACTGAAATCAAATAATTTTTCTTTTAAAAGAAAAAACGTTCTTAGCCAAGTAGTTGTCTGGACAGCAAATTTGTTTTCTGATCTTTTAGGGTAGCCAAGAACAAAAAAGTATATCCTTTTGTAAAAGCAAAATATTAGCCTTCTTTAGGAGTAGGAACAGAACAATGTACTACTTACATTCAAAAGCTTCTTCACTGTCATCGTCTTCATCAGAACTGATTTCAGCATATTTTGGTTTCTCATTAACTGTGCTACGTTTGCGCTTGTTCATTTTCACGCGCTCACAAAGTGGCATGGTGGATTCAATTTCTGCCAGGAGCTCAGGAGGCAACTCTTTTAACACTGACTGATCTATGCCACCTATTAATGGAGAGCAAGAAGAAGAAATGTGAACTTGAAGACAACAATAATAATACTAATGACTCAACTCTACAGTCCTTTCTCAGCAACTGCTTACATTATATCCACTAACAAATAATACAACAGTTTGATATACTTGGATGTATTTGACAGTGCTTTCTAAAGTTGCATTTATTATTTACGCTGTAATTAGCAATTAATATAAATTGAATACACAACAAAATATCTTGTCAGGCATATAGACAAATTCAAATTGGTGAATTTCCTTTGTAAAAAGACATCCTTGCTCTACTTCCACAAAAATTTAGTCTTATTTTGGTTCATCCTCTGAATTCAACAGGTTTTCTCACAGTGTAAGTAAATTAAGGATTCATTATGACTCCTAAACAGTTCTCTTTATTCTCATTCATATTATTTAGTGTACACAAGACAGTAATCTTCCCTTTTCAAGTAGGTAGAAACAATCTGTGGCAGAATCTCTGGGGTCTTATCCCTAAATACAGACCAAATAATTGACACCCCAACCTCTGCCTTATTTTTTCCCCTTACCTCCTTCCCAAGGTATCCTATATTATTTAAAGAGAAAATAATCTGCCAAATGCTATACACACCTCCAAGAAATTATCTGAATGATAATTAATTTTAATTGCATTCACTATATCACTAACATAACTTTCTAAAATTTATTTTCATTTTTACACTATTATCCTGTCTTCTAATCCAAGCTTAGTTTTCCTTCACTCTTAAACAACTTTAACTGGAATTAGAAGAGCCTTAATATGAGAAAATAGTTTCCAGCAACACAATTTTTTAAAGAGTCTTGTATATTACTAGTTTCACTTATCTTTACATCCATAAAAACTGCTTATAAGAAATTAAACTAATGAACAGAAAATGTTTTTCCTATAATTCTCAAGTATGTTCAGCAAGTCATTCCATTTAAGTGCATTTTGAAACAAAGATTGAACTTAAAATATTGGGGTTTTTGAACTGTGGTAGGGAAATATCTATAAAATAAAACTGATAGCAAAAGTTGTCCCTGCTTTCCCAGTGCTCTGGTCACTATTTGCTTTAAGTTGCCATACTGTGATAATCACCAACCTACCAAATTCTCAATATTGCCTTCAAAAACGCTAGAAAACATTTCACAGTGTGGTTTACCATGGCCGTGAAATGATTATACTTCACAGACTGGGCACCTGATTGAAGATAGCAAAAGCATGCCAGCACAGACAGATCAGTTCCTCTGTGTGTACCACCAGCTGGCTAGATATCAGCCAGGTCTAATGCGGACACCAAATAGCCATGGCTGAGCAGTGGTGTCCCTGCACTACTACTCCATGTTTCTTTGTGCACCTATACAGTGTCTGGAGAGTGAGTTTACATTCCGCCCCAGACTAGAGGAAAATTTGCACATACATGCATACATGTTTTAGGACAATTTCCACAGGTGAAATTGCAAAACGGCATCAGATTCTGTTTTTTAACAGTTTCCTCAATTTCATGCACTGTTGGAAATTTCATTGAAATCAGCGGGATAACACACAGTATAAAGCCTACAGCAAATCTGGCCAAAGACATTGCAAGAAACAGCTTCAAGTGAAGGAACAAAATTTACATTAATATTCATACAGATGCTTAAAAGCTAGATGTAGTTACACTAACAGGACTATTTTCTAAAAATATATCTTTAAGCCTCTCCAAGTCTACAATGAAAGGTATATTTAAAAAAAGAATAACTATTAAGACAGATTTCTAGGAGAGGAAATCAGAAAAGGAAACAAATCAATTGTATACCTAGCTTGGCAGGAATTCCACAACCAAATTCTAATTAAATTTTTTTCAAATTCAAATTTCAAAACTATGCCTGAGTGTTTCAAAATGTTATTTTACGATTGTGACAATTGCTTTGAGAAATTGTTAGAACAAAAAACATCTCAGTAAGATGAAAGGTGATAAATTTTAAGTAAGAAAACCCTTAAAAACAAAAAAACCCCCTGAAACAAGAATCAAAAATCACAGGCTATTACTCTCCTACCTCTAAGGAATATCTATTCTTGCCTTCCTTATTGATTTTGCTCCTGGGGTAGAACACTACTCAATCTTTAAACATAAGTCAATTACCATTAAGTTAAATAGACCTCAATGAAAAAATAAAAATGCAATTAATTTAAATATTTGAAAAAATAATTTTATTTCCTTCTCAAAAGTTCCAAGTTTTTTATGCTTTCCAATACTAAATTCAATCTAATATGTGAACTGTACTATCTCTTATTTCAGATATTTTGGATGACAGTATACGTTTCCCCCTTTTTCTTTTACTAGGGAACATGAAAAAAGCTTGCTTTATTCAAGAAGGGTATAGCAGAAAAGAGAACAAATAGAATTATTGTAAAAAGTGCTCTATAAGCTTTCTATAAAAATTTTGTTTCTGTCACAATGTTACCTGGAATAAGTCTGCTGCATGCCCAGCTTCCTTAGCTGCCGAGGATTGTAAATAACCAAATCTAAAGAATTTTACTCATGCAGTACGCAGGAGGTAAGCATGACTGCATATGCATGAACAATTCTGATATACATAGAAAAGGACTCCTCATCCTTTCTGAAGAAATTCAGGGTGGTTATATACTGTGGGACTCCAGTCAAGAGCTTGTTCGTATTTATTTTACCTTATTACTTATGTTATACTGAGTCAGGCCAACATAATCTTCACTAGAAACATCTCACTAAATTCCTTTTTTTATAGCTCCATTAACACCACCCCCACCCCCCACCACCCCCCAAATAGCCCCAAGAAAAGTGCCAAACTAACCAAATCCTTATTCCACTGTAAGAAATCACAATACAGATAAACTTCACATTATTGAAACTGAAGGGCAAGTCACAGAGTAGCTTGTAAGAACAATTCATCTTTAAGAACTGCATACATGAACAACCACTTCTTCAGTGCTTCTCCAAACACATGGAATGCTGTTCATGAGTTACTAGTTGCTTGCTGGAAGAACATATGCTTCTTTTTGTTTGATTGCCATTATCAAAAGGCTTCTTAGAAAAGACATTAAAAAATCTTCAGCTTTTACTGAATATCCACTGACTGTCAAGATACTTGTTTCTCACCAAGCAATTCTTGACAAAATATAATACAGTTAACACCAACCAGAGAATCTTGGCTAAAAATGAATTATTCTGTAAATATCCTCCCATATTTTATCTGGAAAACTTTTCAAGGGGTTTTGCCATGTATCGTAGAAAGAGTTTTACAAAAGTCTAGTGGATATAGTACTTCCCTTCTTAAAGTACGGCTTAAAAAAGAAAGGCAAAGTTTTGATTCAAAGTCCAGCATTGCTTTTTATTCATAACTTGATGGGTAGTTTCAAGTTTGTAGAATAGTCTTTAACTTCAGCTAATATTTATGTAAATTTAATCTTTAGAAGGATTCAAAACAATTTTGCCTTGCATTTGAGAGTCAAATAGATCTCCCTGATTGAGGCAGATACATCCATCTCAGCTTTCATGACAAGTTGAACATTGTAAAAAAAAAAAAAAAAAGCAAAAAATGTAACATCATTATGGATTTTTATAAGGTCCATTCAATATGCACAGCACAACTATATTTTGACACCACAATCACTGTTTTCAGATTAGTTTCACCTGGCTTAATATGGTAACTTCAAACAAGTAATTATGGAAAAGGGATGATGTGATGTGCGGGAGATTCCTGGACTAACACTCAGGGATCAATGTGATCAAGTGAATGCCATTTATTCAAACCATTTGTCAGCTTATATAGACCCGTGCCATGTGCTCGTGTCCGGATAGCTCCACCCCTGCCGTGTGCATGTGTCGGGCCCCAATTTGTTGAGCACGTGCCCAAATACACTCTGTGATTGGCTACAAGCCCCACAGCACACACGCAGTTGTTAAAATTCAAAGGCTGGATTGCTCACATGCCCACTGTCTGCTAAAAAGCCTCCAACAGTGATGCATCCACAGGTCCTGAGGGAATCACAGAATGATAAGGAATTAGAGGGGACCTCAAAAGATCAGCTAGTCCAACCCAACTGCCAAAGGAGGAACACCTAGATTAAATCTAGGAGAAGGGAGAGGTGGGAGGAGGTGCTTTAAGATCTGGCCACACTTCTCATCACCCGACTCTGGTGTCACTGGGGTTTCAGGGCAGTATCGTAAATTAGAGAGCTTCTGTCCTTTATTCTGTGCTGAGTCTGTCGTGCCCATGACACCGATTGCGGAATGATCTCTCCCTGTCCTTATCTCCACTCCTGAGCCTCTCAATATCTATTTTCACCCCTGTCCAGCTGAAAAGGGTAGTGATAGAGCGACTTGTTGGAGTACATGCACGTAGGCACAGAGTGCAGACTAAAGCAGAGCAGAAGAAGCACGGCACGACCAATCAGGATCAAGGTCGAGATGACCTTAAACGAAGATATCCCTCAGAAGAAGCAAGTGAATCCGGGAAAAACTGGATGAAGGAACTGTAAGAATGAAAACAAGAGGCAGGCTTATAATGATGTAACCCTTAACAAATAACCAATGATAGATTGACTAATAGGCATATATTAGCCACAATGTATAAAAGGAGCTAACTTAGAACTAATAAACGAAGTTGCTTTTATCACTCATATTGAGTAGGCCTGCTTCTACCCTCACCGGCACGACTTTGGTGGGTGTCTGGCCTCCAGCCGGGGTCAAACCACCACAGGATGGAAGGATACAGGCCCTGTTGGATAGAAAGTCAGAAGGGCTAAAGCCCAACTGGAACTCAGCCTGGCCAGTTCTGTAAAAGATAAAAAATCCTTCTATAGATATATTAACAGTAAAAGGAGGGTCAAGGAGAATCTCCAGCCCTTATTGGATGCAGGAGCTCCACCTGAGGATGGATGAGGAGCCAACACAGAGATTATGGGTCAGCTTTAAAGAGAGGGCAAGGACCAGGGACACTATAGTGGGGGTCTGCTACAGGCCATCCGAGCAGGAACACTGAGCAGATGAGGCACTCTACAGACAGACAGAAGCAGGCAAACACTCACAACCCATGGTACTCATCGGGGACCTGAATGACCCCAATATCTGTTGGGGGGACAACAAATCAGGGCACAAGAAACCCATGAAGTTCCTGGAATGCACTGATGATAACTTCCTCCTCCAAGGGATAGAGGAGCCAACAAGGAGGGGTGCCAGGCTGGACCTTATTCTCACCAACAAGGAGGGGTTGATAGCGGATGTGAAGCTCAAGCGCAATCTCGGCTGTAGCGACCATGAAATAGTGGAGTTCAAGATCCTCAGGGCGGTGAGAAGGGTGCGCAGCTCACTTTCTACCCTGGATTTCAGGAGAGCCAACTTTGGCCTCTTCAGAGCCCTGCTTGGTAGGGCACCATGGGACAAAGCCCTAGAGGGAAGAGAGGCCCAAGATAGCTGTCTAGTATTCACCTCATCCAAGCTCAGGACTGATGCATCCCAACAAAGAAGTCAAGCAATAACGCTCGGAAGCCTGCGTGGATGAACAAGGAGCTCCTGGCCAAACTCAAATGCAAACAGGAAGCCTACAGAGGGTGGAAGCAAGGACAGGTAGCCTGGGAGTAACACAGAGAAGCCATCTGAGCAGCCAGGGATCAGGTTAGGAAAGCTAAAGCCCTGATAGAATTCAATCTGGCTAGGGACATCAAGGACATGAAGAAAAGTTTCTATAGGTATGTCAGTGATAAAAGGAAGGCAAGGGGAAAACATGACCCCCCCACCCAAAGGAAATAGGAGACCTGGTTACCCAGGATATGGAGCAGGCTGAGGCACTTGGTGACTGTTTTCCTTCAGTCTTCACCAGCAACAGCTCTAGTCACACTGCCCAGAACGCAGAAGGCAAGGTCAGGGACTGGGAGAATGAAGAACCACCCACAGTAGAGAAAGATCATGTTTGAGACCATCTAAGGAACCTGAAGGTGCACAAATCGATGGGACCTGATGTGATGCATCCACAGGTCCTGAGGGAATCACAGAATGATAAGGAGTTGGAGGGGACCTCAAAAGATCATCTAGTCCAACCCAACTGCCAAAGGAGGAACACCTAGATTAAATCTAGGTGAGGTGAGTCCCTGAAGGACTCCACTAGATACAGGCCTCCAACTAAACTCTGATGCTTGCTGATGCTTACGTCAACTTTCCAGGATCAGAGGACATTCCTTCCATAAAGTCAAAATAAACTCTGTTATCTTCTCAGTAATAACTTATCTTTGCTTTCCAAACTATGGAAAACAGATGTATGCTTCACATTTTGGTGTAATTTACCATTAACTAACAAGCCATTGAGATTAAAAAACACTAAGAAACCTAAACTCCAAATTGCTACTTCCATAACCATGAGACAGTTAATCCAGTGGAAACAATACATATCAGTTTCCTTATATGGTTACTTCAAACTATTTGTGACATCAAAATGTTTGCACATACACCTATTGCAACAAATGAACAAAAGCTTGAAGAAAAACTGCACCTGAAGTTCAAAACTAAGTTTTATGTTAATGAAGTCTTCTGCATAAATTAGCCTCTCATAAATGAATGTACACAAGTCCATGGGACCTGATGAGATGCATCCCAGAGTCCTGAAAGAATTGGCTGACGTAGTTGCCAAGCCACGTCAGTCAGGTGTAGTCCCTACTGACTGGAAGAGAGGAAACATCCAGGGGAAAGTCCTGTCTGACCAATCTAGCAGCTTTCTACAGTGGAGTGACTGCATCAGTGGACAAGGGAAGAGCTACAGATGTCATCTATCTGGATTTCTGCAAGGCCTTTCACACGGTCCCCCACAACATCCTTCTCTCTGAGTTGGAGAGAGATGGATTTGATGGGTGGACTGTTCAGTGGGATAAAGAATTGGCTGGATGGTTACATCCAGAGGGTGGTGGTCAATGACTCCAAGTCCAGATGGAAGACAGTGACAAGCGGTATTCCTCAAGGGTCTGTGCTGGGACCGGTGCTGTTTAATGTCTTTATTAATGATATCGACAGTGGGACTGAGTGCACCCTCAGCAAGCTTGCTGATGACACCAAGCTGAGTGGTGAGGTTAACGTGCCAGAGGGATGGGAATGCCATCTCCTGGACAGGCTGGAGAAGTAGGCCCAGGTGAACCTCATGAGGTTCAACAAAGCCAAGTGCAGGGTCCTGCCACCTGGGTTGGGACAATCCTCATTATCCATAAGGGTTAGGAGATGAAAGCAGCCCTGAGGAAAAGGACTTGGGGGTACTTGTGGATGAAAAAAGCTGGACATTAGCCACCAATGTGCATTCAAATCCCAGAAGGCCAACTACATCCTAGGTTGCATCACAAGAAGTGTGGCCAGCAGATTGAGAGGTGATTCTGCCCCGTCAAATACGGTCCAGCATTGGAGCCCTCAACACAAGAAGGACATGGACCTGTTAGAGTGTGTCCAGATGAGTGCCACAAAAATGATCCAAGAAAGCAAGCAGTTTCTTTCTGGATTAGCTCAAACAGCCTTCCAACTTTGTACTAAATTTAAAAAAAATAAAAATACACTGTTGCTCCATAACAAGAATGCCTTCTTTCTTGCTGGAGCCATATTACTGCAACTACAACAGCACAGACTCACAGCTTAATTCTACTACAACCACTCATGCAGATAAGGTTCTATTTTAAAAGAAAAAAAAAAAGAGGGGATAAAAGTACTTCCAACTTTTTATAAAGACGCTTGGAAACAAACACCCTTTAAAAATAGTTAAGCACTGTTACAGTATAGCACTCCGGCACTACATTCCAAGGGACAACAAAGGACTACCTGTGATTGATGAACAGTTTAGAATGGGGAAGGGTCTGGAGGGGAAGCCTTATGAGGAGAGGCTGAAGTCCCTGGGTTTGTTCAGCCTGAGGAGACCTCATGGCAGTCTGTGGCATCCTAACGAGGGGGAGCAAAGGGGCAGGCATTGATCTCTCTTTGGTGACCAGCAATAGAACCCAAGGGAACAGTAGGAAGCTGAGAGGGGGGGGATAGGTTGGATATTAGGAAGAGGTTCTGTACTGAGAGGGTGGTCAGGTGCTGGAACAGGCCTCACAGGGAAGCGGTCACAGCCCCGAGCTTGACTGAATTAAAGAAGCATCTGGATGATGCGCTCAGTCCCATGCTCTGACTTGTCTGGGCCTGTGTGGAACCAAGAGTTGGACCTGATGGTCCGTGCAGGTCCCTTCCAACTCAGAAGAGTCTAGGATTCTTACTGGTAAAGCTGAAAATTTTCAGCTATCCCTTAGTGTGCAAATTTAATTATATCCTTTCCTCTGTGCTCTCCCTTAAAATTCTCCAGTATGTTCTTTATATCTGAGTCCTTGGTGATCAGAGTCCCTTGCCCACCAGCATTACACTCCTCCAAAATTCTGTGCCCTGTAGTTTTAAGAACAGAAGGGGAAACAGGGAAATCACAAACCTTTTCTCAAAGAGGAATTTAAGGTGTGAGGAAAGTACATCTGCTCATATGACAGAAGTTCCACTTTTATCTCAACACCATATCCTCAGCTGAAAAACACACCGTCAAGATGAATACTGATGACAATTATCTGAGTAGCTGTCCATTTACTTCAGTTGCTTTCACCTTATCCCATTCTCTGCCTTAATTTTGTGGAAGGGTATACAGCTACATCCTATAAACTGGTTATAACTCTATTGAGCCCCTTACCCTCACCTTTTGACATGAAGGGATAACTCCTGAGCTCAGCTCATGTACAAACATCTGAAAGATGGTGGGAGGCTGAGAGCCCCTCACCACCACCCAAGGGACTGCACCCACAGGATTCTCTGCTGCAATAGACTTGGCAGGAGGGAGAGAAGTAGTTTTAGAAAGAAGCATGTCCTATATAATTCCACAGAACCTGCTTGAACACATCTTTCAAAATAATTTTTCCTCATCTACCTCAATAGTGGCACAAAGGAAAGGCTCTCAGCCTCAGGTTAAACAAAAGGAGAGGTTCAGGCTCCCTGTTTATATCCCAGTCCTTAGCTCTGGCCTTGAGAAACAGGACCCTGCCAAGTTGGTGGGTCAGAGAAGAATCTGGACACAGCAACTGAATAATTCCATGATGCAGAAGAGGGCATCACTGCCCACAGCTAAGCAGCACAGATTCATTATTATCTCTTAGAGAGAATAAGCATTTTTTGAGAGGGAATAGATCACCCTGAAGGAGACAGACCGAGAAGCAAGGCATATACCCAATGCACACTCCCCAAAGATGCCAAAAAGCATGAGAATTCACATTACATCGGTATCAATTATTTCCTCAAGCTGATTGCTGCAGCAACTATAGTCACAATTTATTTCATTCCTTATTACTATTCATTGACTTCTCATCTTTATAAAACTGATAAGACTAGAGCAGTCTACTTTTGCAAGATAATTCACAAAACAACATAGCAGTACTCAGAGTAAAATGGAACAAGACTGGTAACTGAAATAAATGCAGTGCTGCACAAAGAACCTCGCTTTTATGAGTCAAGAGTGTCAAGGGATTGCTTTTGGATTTCACTGTGACTGCTTTTGAACATATACATTGAAATTTAAGACAACTCAATTTATTGTATTAAAAAGTTAAGGTATTTTGGACAGTTGCAAAACACAGTATGTAATTTTTCATTACTATTAAAGTTTGAAATATGAAATTTATGACTGATGCATTTTCCCAACCATGTATTCTGATTTAAAAAAAATTAGCTTTCAAAAAATACTTTCATTAGATGGAATAAAATTAAACCTCAATTTTTCTTCTCATAAAAGAAAAAACTCCTATATAAACAACAGAATACAACCAAGATCTTTGCAGAGAACAAGAAAAACAAATACCATTATTTATATATGATTTGTGACTACAGGTACCTCGCTCTATCATGGAAAGATTCTAGTCCTTAATCACTGAAAATATCACATGAAGCTACTCTTGTTTTGCTTCTTCAAAGCAACTTAATTACATTAAGAACAAGAAGAAAAAAACTGCAGATAGTTTAGCTTTTAATATACGATACTACAGGAAAGTTGCTAAGAAGATAGTTAAACCGTAAGTATGTTTAAGAAACCTTTATTTAATGCAAACACCAGTTCAGTAACTTGAAGAACAAAAAGAGTCTCACCCTTTTATGTTCATTGGCAATATTCTCATGGAGCAAAAATAAATTGCAAATTTCAAGTAAATAATTTAAATTCTATTACACAAAAAGTCACCTAAAACAGGTGAGAATGTTGAGCAGCAGAAAGTTAATTTACCAGAAGCAAACATGAGGCTTTCCCCCATTTGTATTTTGCCAATTTACCCTTTGTCCAGAATAAAATTCAAACCAAAAATTTTGATCACATATCCCCACATATAAGCCAAGAAACAACATCTATATTTAGATACTTATCACAGAACGTTAGGAGTTGGAAGGGACCTCGAAAGACCATCTAAGTCCAACCCCCCTGCCAGAGCAGGATCGCCCAGACTAAATCCCACAGGAACGCATCCAGACGGGTTTGGATGTCTCCAGAGAAGGAGACTCCACAGCCTCTCTGGGCAGCCTATCCCAGGGCTCTGTCACCCTCACAGTGAAAAAGTTCCTCCTTATATTCACATGGAACTTCCTATGCTCCAGCTTGCACCTGCCGCCCCTTTTCCTATCACTGGCTCACCTTCACTGAGAAGAGCCTGGCTCCATCCTCCCGACTCTCACCCTTTACATATTTATAGACATTAATAAGGTCACCCCTCAGTCTCCTCTTCTCCAAGCTAAACAGGCCCAGCTCCCTCAGCCTCTCCTCATAAGGAAGGTGCTCCACTCCATCATCTTGGTGGCCCTGCGCTGGACTCTTTCAAGGAGTTCTATGCCCTTCTTGAACCGAGGGTCCCAGAACTGGACACAATACTCCAGGTGTGGTCTCACCAGGGCAGAGTAGAGGAGAAGGGCCTCTCTTGACCTACTGACCACACCCCTTCTAATATACCCCAGGATGCCATTGGCCGCCTTAGCCACGAGGGCACATCGCTGGCTTATGGTCTGACTTGCCGACTGTACACTCTATTCCCTCATCCAGGTCATCAATTAATATATTGAACAGTACAGGTACCAGTACCGATCCCTGAGGGACTCTACTAGATACAGGCCTCCATCTAGACTCTATCCCATTGATCAAAACTCACTGGCTTCTTCCCTTCAACCAGCTCTCAATCTACCTCACTACATGACCTTCCAGACCACACTTCCTCAGTTTAGCCGCGAGGATGCTGTGGGAGATGATGTCAAATGCTTTACTGAGGTCAAGGTAGACCACATCTACTGCCCTACCATCATCTATCCACCTGGTTATAGCCTCATAAAAGGCTACTAGATTAGTCAAACATGACTTCCCCTTGGTAAAACCATGTTGACCGCTCCTAACAACCCTCTTGATGTGCCTAGAGACAGCACCAAGGGTAAGTTGTTCCATCACCTTTGTAGGGGTAGATGTGAGGCTGACCGGTCTGCAGTTACCTGGGTCCTCCTTCTTGCCCTTTTTGAAGGCTTTGCTTTCCTCCAGTCCTCAGGCACCTCTCCTGTTTCCCGTGACTTATCAAAGATGACTGAGAGTGGCCTAGCAATGACATCCACCAGCTCCCTCCGTACCCTTGGGTGCATCCTGTCAGGACCCATGGATTTATGGACGTCCAGGTTGCTTAACTGATCCCTAACTCAGTCCTCATCAACCAAGGTAAACTCCTCATTTATCCTGATTTCCGCTGGGGCCTCGGGGCTCTGAGGCTCCTGAGGACAGTCTCCAGTAGTACAGACAGAGACAAAGAAGGCATTCAGTAACTCTGCCTTCTTACTATCCTCAGTCACCAGGGCACCCACCTCATTCAACACAGGGCCTACATTGCCTCTAGTGTTAGTTTTGTCTCCAATGTATTTGGAGAAGCCCTTTCTGTTGTCCTTGACCTGCCTTGCAAGGTTTAATTCCAAGGAGGCCTTAGCATTCCTAGTTGCCTCCCTACATGCTCTGAAAACAGTCATATTCCTCCCAAGCAGCCACCCCCTCCTTCCATGACCTATAGATTCTCTTCTTCCACTTGAATTTGTCCAGCATTCCTGTTTAACCATGCGGGTCATCTGGCTCCCTTTCTTGATTTCCTACCCATTGGGATGCTCTGATCTTGAGCTTGGAAGAAGTGGTCCCTTTTCCGTCTAGTACCCTGTCCCATGAGATTTCCCCCAGTAATTGCTTGACAATGCCAAAGTTGGCCCCGCTGAAGTCCAGGGTTGTGATCCTGCTTGGTGTTCTGTTCCTACCACACAAGACCCTGAACTGCACCATCTCATGGGCCCTGCAGACAAGGCTTGCCCTCAACCGTCCCCGCTTCAACCCTTATTAGTGACTATAAGATTCAGCAGCGCTGCTCTCCTAGTTGGCTCATCCACCATTTGCATCAAGAAGATATCGATGCACTGGAGGAACCTCCTGGATTGCAAATGGCTGGCTGTGTAGGCCTTCAAGCAAATATCTGGGTAGTTAAAATTCCTCATGAGAACCAGGGCCTGGGGTTGCAGGGCTGCTATCAGTTGCCTGTAGAAGGCCTCATCAACTTCCTCATCCTGATCAGGTAGCCTGCAATAAGACACCCACAACAGTATCACCCATGCTAGCCTGTCCCTTAATTCTCACCCCCAAGCTCTCCACTTGATCCTCATCTGCCCCTGGACAGAACTCAATACGTTCCAGTTGCTCTCTCTCATGTAAAGAGCAACTCTACCACCTCGCCTTGTTGGCCTGTTTTCCTAAAAAGGACACAGCCATCCATGACACATTCTAGTCATGTGAGCTGTCCCACCACGTCTCTGTAATTGCCACCAGATCATAACCCCTTGACTGCACAGAGATTTTAAACTCCTCCTGTTTATTCCCAATACTGCGTGCATTGGTATGCGGGCATTTCAGGGAGCAAGCTGAGCAGGCTGATTTTACCTCAGGGAGGCAGGAGGCCTTCTGGTCCTCATTAATACCAGACCACTGACCCACTGGTGGGAACCCAGCAACACCACCATCCCCCTTTGAATCTCAAACTGGCGGATGAAGCAGCTAAGCCAGTCTCCATCATATTTCAAAAGTCATGGCTGTCTGGTGGAGATCCTGCTGACTAGAAAAGGGGAAACATAACCCTCGTATTTAAAAAGGGAAAAAAATAAGACCCAGGGAACTACAGGCTGGTCAGTCTCACCTCCGTGCCTGGCAAGATCATGGAGCAGATCCTCCTGGAAACTGCATTCAGGCACATGGAAAGTAAGGAGGTAAATGTTGACAGCTAACATGGCTTCACTAAAAGCAAATCCCAAGCACAACTACAAACTGGGTGGAGAATGGATTGAGAGCAGCCCTGAGGAGGACTTGGGTGTGATGACTGATGTAAATCCCAGCATGAGTCTGCAATGCATGCTTGCAGCTCAGAAGGCCAACCATATCCTGGGCTGCATCAAAACCACAGTGACCAGGAGGTCAAGGGAAGTGATTCTGCCCCTCTACTCTGCTGAGACCCCACCTGGAATACTGCATCCAGCTCAGGGGTCCCCAGTACAAGGAAGATATTGAGCTGTTGGAGCGAGTACATAGGAGGCTCAGAAAGATGATGAGAGGGCTAGAGGACCTCTCCTATGAAGAAAGTCTGAGAGAGTTGGGATTGTTCAGCCTGGAGAAGAGAAGGATCTGGGAAGACCTTATTGCATCCTTCTAGTACCTAAAGGGGGCCTACAGGAAAGTGGGAGAGGGACTATTCACCAGGGAGCGTAGTGATAGGACATGGGGTAATGGGCTTAAGTTAAAAGAGGGTAGATTTAGTTTAGATATTAGGAAAAAAATTCTTCACTGTGAGGGTAGTGAGGCCCTGGAACAGGCTGCCCAGAGAGGTAGTAAAGGCCCCCATCCTGGAAGTGTTCAAGGCCAAGCTGGATGGGGCTTTGAGCAATCTGGTCTAGTGGAGGGCGTCATTTCCCATGGCAGGGGGTTGTGAACCAGATGATCTTTGAGGTTCCTTCCAACCCAAAGCATTCTGTGGTTCTATGAAGCATTTGAAATTTCTGTGGTTGCACAGTTTTGGTTTTGTTTGGGATTTAAGCTAACTACTGAGTAATCCAAGATTCAATTTTAAAGGACAGAATTGCACGGTCAACTGCTGGACTGCTGCTTTATACTACCTGTACAGATACTAAGACATATTAACATTTTCTGAATGTTTTACAAGTCTTTAACAACTGTTTTGCGAATTATTCTGGTTTTGACACTGTTCAGAAATACTTTGCACAAATTCTAAGAAACTATAGAACTGATCAATAACCAGCACAGACTGATTTTTTTTTTCCCCTCTTTATCAGATTACTGAGGACTTAACAAAAAGCAGTCAAATTTTTAGACCACATAACACTGAGTCTCATTTGTCCCTCTTGGTTCCTACAACTGTTGCAGCAACTTCTCAATCTGGGCAGACTGAATTTTGTTTCTATGTAGAATCTCCCTCAAGAAATTACTGTCTTTACCTTGAGAATGTTCAGTTCAGTTTTGTACATACTTAAAATTTATTTAATTTTACTAAAATCTTTTGAAATTAAACCAGTAACAAAACATTTAAAAACAATTACTAATGTAATATTAAAAAAACCCTTTTAAGTAAACTAGATTTAATTCTCTCACCATCTAAACTTATACATACTACATGCAAAAAGATATACCATCATGATGAAAGTCTATAATGTTCATTCTTATAATTTAAAAAAGAAAACATTAATTTTGCTTGTTTACTATTTTGATACCATAATGCACTGGTTACATACCATGACGTTTATAATAATGATAACTCACACAGTTCTAGCTGCCTGATCACAAGTCATAACAGTGGAAACTAATGCAACTCCAGACTTTAGAAGCTGGGAGGAATCTACGGTGGGGAAAAAATTCAACTTGCATACTTTGACTATAGAACTGAAAGCCACTGGCAATAGCAATTTTCAGTCGGTATCCCAGACAGTAAAAGCTAACAGAAATTCTACACATGATCAAAGCAGTTTAGAGTATTAGTAAAACATACAACTTACCTCATTGGTCATCTATATGCTGCTTTTCTGGTTGGTTTTTTTTTCCCCCCCCTCTATTTAGCTCTATACCATACAAGCCTCTAAAAATCACAGCTTACATGTGGTGTTAACAAAGAACATTTTAGTTAAAACACCTTCATTCATCAATTTTATTCATAGCAGCTTGTATGGGGCTATGTTTTGGATTTGTGCTGGTAACAGTGTTGATAATACAGGGGTGCTTTTGTTATTGTTGAGCAGTAATTACTTAGAGAGAAGGCCTTTTTTGTTTCTCACACCACCCTGCACAGAGTAGGCTGGGGGTGCACAAGAAGGAGATGCAGTTGGGACAGCTGAGCCCAAATGACCAAAGGAATATTCCATACTATATGACATCATGCTTAGCAATAAAACGGTGGGGGACGACGACGGGGACACTGTTCAGGGACTTGCTGGGGATTGATTGGTTAATGATGAACAGTTGTTTTAATTTGCATCACTTGTGTTTATTGGGGTTTATTTTTCTCTCTGTTTTCCTCTTTTTTTTCCCCTCTTCCTTACAAATTACTACAAATTCATGCTATCCAGATTTTTTTAAATCTAAACTGCAACAGTGTTACTATCTTAAATAGTCTAAAATAACTCAAGAAAGATTTCAATAATATAGCATAGCATTATGTTGGAAATAAAACCACAATGCAGTATTTCCCATTCTACCTTACATATCAGCTAAAGCAGATTTAAACCATGGTACAGATGATGATGATAACAGTGAGTATCTACCAATGATTCTTGAAAACTTTAATGACGGGAGTCACTGTTGGAGAATCTACAGTTTAAGTCATCTGCTTCTCCTCAGCATCATCTATTGTACTCCTTCCTTGCACAGTCAACTCGTATCCCATCCTTCACCTTGCAAGTGCCACAAAATTCATTCTTTATCAAGCTGATTGCTGTAAAGTTTTCAACATCATGAAAACCTGAAGTACTTTTTTATAATTTTAATGCCCACTGAAGGATTTAATGCAAAAATCCTCATCAAGTTGAGCAGAACTCTGTATTTTAAAAAAGTAACCAGAATAACAGAAATTGAAATCTCCATAATTTGGGTCAGAAATGCTTCTCCATTACAGAATCAGTTTTATTACAGACTAGAAAGGATTTTTAGATTTTAGAAATAAAGCACGCAAGAGTTTAAAACCATACTTCAGCTCTATGAAAACTGATTCATGTTAGGAGGGTGTGTGTGTATCATATTGTCCTGCTACTTTAAGCATACCTCTTGGTTATAACAAAGTAGCCTAAAATTGCAAGGTTTGCCCTCTCAAAGTGATCTCCCAATATTGCCAGAACAGCTTAAAACCAAGTGAGGTTTAAAAGCCTGTAATCAGAGAATTCTGGCACACGTCAGAGAGCCCAAACATTTTGTCAGGGATGGAAAGAAGCAAGGCACTATCATCAGAAGCTCTAGAGATGACCCAAGACACTTTGCCTGCTTCTCTCCCCAGTATAGGGAGACACAAAAACCAAAACAGGCTGTTTAACATGCAACAGAACAAAGGATAAGTTGCTTCATGCAGCTTTGTATCTTACCTTCACACTAAGATCAACATCACACTCTAACCCAATCCTGATTCTGGCCAGGCCAGAAATAACCTTCCCAAGCAGCCAGCACAGGTGAGCTGAGTTAGCCTGGGCTGTTTTCCACACCACCTGACATCGCTTCCCCATAAAAGGGGCTGGTAGGGGAGGGGTATTCAAGCAGCTGGGATCCCTGTCTAGAGAAGGAGGCATTGATAAGGTGATTGTCAATTGAGGGCTTGGGACTTCTACAGTTCAGCCCACTGTTAAACACCCTGCAGGTCCCACACACCAGACAAAATCCTTCAGCTATTCTAGCCCAATTCTAGGGTTACCTGTACCTCTAGCAGGATGATTATATTATGACAAGCACCTGTACATCAAAATTCACATGCAAGAATGATGTAGAATAAGCTGGATTTAAAATAACACCATATACTAGATCCACTTCAAAATAAAGACATGATTAGTGTAACATCCATTATTCAAATTGACTTCAGTCATTGAAGAATTTCTAACATACTCTTCTGCAGAATCCACAAAACTATACTTTAGCACCTTCTGCAATACAGCAGCATAGCACTAGGAAGCTCTAGCCATTTCCCCGGTACTACTGTAGAGAAAAAACATCTAAGACTTAACCAAGTTACTACTATTTCCATGGTGACCTCTGGAGAACCAAACCAACAAACTCAAATTCTAGCTGATGTTTCACTTGCCAACAAACCCATAGTAGTTAATTGGAAGTTTTGGTCTACTGAAAACAACTCACAGCTGATCTCCAAAACATCTGTAGATAGTTAACCCATTATGTAATGTTGTGTAGACCACAGTCATGAATATATAGCATACTTCAAATTTTACCCTTACTGTCCACTGAAAATGGTTCATTTTGTTCAGGTTCCTATTTCAGATATTAAGGGTAAGCTCCTCTCTAACTTCAAATCTATTCAGTAGGCAGCCTGACCTCCAGGGGTATTCCTGGGTGCCTCCAGGATAGTCTGAGTGCAGCTCCAGTGTTGGGTTGGTCCTCACATCCTGCAGCACTCTGTAACTGTTGGGTTGGTACAGTACTCTGTTATCACCAGGTGTGAGTGTAGCTGGCTGTTATTGTTCTATTTTCACAGCGATTTTGTCAGTAATCTGTCCTTATCCCAACCCATGGAGGCTTTGTCTGTCTCTCCTGTGGGTGTGAGCGAGCAGTTTGTGGTGCTCAGCCACTGGTTGGGGCACCCAATGTGGGGCTCGAAGGGCTGGGGTAATGGTAGATCTGACCCAATTGTGTTAAAAAGCTGTGATAAAACGTTTATCCTGTTATTTGAAGAGGTGATAGCAACAATGATGTTTTGTCTGTTCACATGGCTTTGGTATGTGAACCCACACCCACTTCATGTAATCCCTGTCCAGCTGTTTATCACCTCAGGAAGGGGAGTCAGGATCCTAATTCTGTTGTACTGTGTGATACTGATTTATGACAAGATATCATTTGTGTTTGTCAGCCTCAGAGGGTATCTATATGTGGCATTTCTGTCATTTCCAATTCTTAGGCAACATGTCTTAGCATTATTTAATAATCACACTCAATTTATGGGGAAGCTGGGGGGGATGCTTCCTCCTCCCCCTTTTCCTTTAGGCTTGCTAAAACAGCCTTTGAGAACTTTGACTACCCCTGGGATATTCAAACCAGTATGCATCTGTTGCTCATTCTCCTGAATGTTCTTCAAGTCTTAAGTGTTACAAGAACTTGCTTTGAGAATATTACTAGGAAACTTTCCCTGGGTCAGAGGTGGCATGGTGCATGGGATGGTATGATATTAATCTAGACAAGAAAAACAGATCCATAGACTGTGTGGCTACCCAAACCTCAGAAACCAACACTGTAGCTGAGCCAGAAAAAACCCCTACAATAATCACTGCAGCTACTCATAGATCAACCCTGTACTTGAGTCAGAAAGCTACCGGTGCCAATATCAGTTCCCCTATATAGAATAAGAAATACAAGAAGAAATCAGTCTGCATCATGAAAGATGATGATGAACCAGGATTATCATGAGAACCTGAAGAAGAGGTAGTACCAGAGGTTATAACCTGATCCTTGTCCTTGAGTGAGCTGAGAGACATGAGAAAAGATTTCAGCCACCTTTTGGGGAGCACATCATCACCTGGCTACTCCGATGCTGGGACAGTGGGGCCAGCAGCCTGGAATTAGAAGGCAGGGAGGCCAAGCAGCTGGGATCCCTGTCCAGAGAAGGAGGCATTGATAAGGCAATTGTCAATTGAGGGCTTGGGACTTCTACAGTTCAGCCCACTGTTAAACACCTTGCATAGAGTAGGCTGGGGGATGCACAAGAAGGAGATGCAGTCTGCATTGTATACTGTAATGTCAGACAAATTGTTGACCCACATTTTTACATATTGCAATACATTGTTTCAAAAATCATTCATGCAAAATAGCTTTAGCTTTTCATAGAAATAAGAGGGACCTGATCAAGCATCCAAGCCCATGAACTAAAGGTAGTTTCAGACTTTAAACAAATTGCTCTGACAAATTAGGTAATAAATTTCTATCATATACGTGGGAAAAAGTAATTTTTCAAAAGTGAACTAATTAATGCACTTCTAAATGTGCAAACCAAAGCACAATGAAACTTGTAGATTTGGTCAAGCTTATTGTTACTGCTATAAACTATATTTACAACTGGTTAAAGTTTACTTATTATCCAGAGACCTAAGAACAACTAAGAGAGCAAGAATAAAAATATTTACTCTAGTGGCAAAGACAAAAATGGGAAATAACTTAACTTCTAGACTAGTTAAGTTGAAAAGAGGTAGTCACTAATATCTCATAAAAGAGGAAAACCAGGAAGATTGTAGAAAACTATGTTTTTTTCTACAAATTCAGTTAAATTTAGAGCTTAAGCTTTAAAGACTTCAGCTGAGAAGAATCATGTTAAATTATTTGCTGTAAGGCATGAAATATATAATTTACTTCTCTGAAAAGTGGCATAATTTACTAGAAAACTTCAGAGAAAGTTATGACCTGCTTGATCCACCTGACAGTGCATGTACATGTAAGAAAGTGAGTTATTACTCTGGCCTTCCCACATGCAAATGTAGTTGTTACGAGGAAGTCTAAGATAGTGATTCCAAATTTCAGATTTGTGGAATTATGGTCTTTCACAATGGTTATCTTTACAGAAGCAAAATCTGTAGTAAGCAAGCTGAGTTACAGCCTTTTCAATTCCAAAGGAAATATGTTTTTACTCCAGTTATTTCCTTGCAGCATAGCTGTTTGCCCCACTGATTTCAGTGAGTACAACAGTATGTCTGTTTCAGCATCAAGAGATTTTTATTTTGGAAATAAATTTGAGTTGTACTCTGAAGTTTTCTTGATGAGTTAATATCCATACACTATTTCTATCAAAGTTTTGACAAATTTTCCTTTGTAGAAGCACTATACATAAGGATTTAAACAAATATTTAAAATTAATATTCCCTTTTTGTCTACAGTTTTCAGCTGTACCAAAAAGTACTGGTGAGTAGCTGTGCTGCTCAGAAGAATGTGAGAAGCATCAGAAGTAGGCTCACTGAGCCAACACAATCCTGATACAGCTTTTCATTGTGGAATACTCCCTTTCTTGTCACTCCTACCTAGAAGGTGACCACCTAATTGATTACTCTGCTTTACAAGTGAGACTATTTCCAGCAGTGTTAGAACCCCAAGATGGACCATCATGTTACACAAAGACCATAGAATTTTACGCTGCTACAACCTACTAGTGACTACAAATTACAGTTATAGGCTCTGAAAAATCACCTGGAATTTAAAAAAAACCCCAACCAAACACACAAGCATAGAACACAGAAAAATCTAAAAGCATTGTTTTAACTCTATGACAAAGATGATTAAGCAGCAGCAAATGTTTTATTTGCACCTGTAAAAAGATGAAGAGGACCTTTGAAGAAATGGCAAATCTTCACTCAAGTTTCAGATCATAGCAGCAGAGAACACTGTATATTTAGGAAGGCTTGTAATGAGCAAAAAAAAATATTCTGCACTGTACAGAAAATGAAATCCTATAACAATCTACACAGTGAAGCATTAGCATTTGGCATTAGATTCTGCATTGTAATTATTACTTTTTTAAGCAACAAAGTCTTTTTAGGTAATATTGGCAGACCCAAAAGGTGTTTCTGCATGTCTTAAAAAATGTGCAGTCATTTGTCCTAGATCTAAAACTTGCATTATATATGTGTGCTTATTTTGGAAATCCAATCCTTCAAATATATTAGAAACCAACTCAGACATCTTGCAGCTTCTCTCATTACTCAGAATTGTTTCATACTTTAACAAAGTAAAATATGTCTTGTTCAGAATGCAGTAACTATAAAAGTGGTAACAGCTCCCATCTCAAGATAGCAAGGGATGTCAAGGACAACAAGGGCTTCTTCAAGGACATCAACAGCAAGAGGAAGACTAGGGAAAATGTGGGCCCACTGCTGAGTGAGGTGGCTGCCCTGGTGACAGAGGATACAGAGAAAGCAAAGTTACTGAATGGCTTCTTTGCTTTAGCCTTTACTGCTAAGGCCAGCCCCCAGGAATCCCAGAGTTCCATCTCAATATAAAGAAAAACATCTTTACTGTGAGGGTGACAGAGCAGGAACAGGCTGCCCAGATTGGTTGTGGAGTCTCCTTTCTCTGGAGATATTCCAAACCTGCTTGGATGCGATCCTGTGCAACCTGCTTTAGCAGGGGGGTTGGACTACATGATCTCTAGAGGTCCCTTCCAACCCCTACCATTCTGTGACTCTGATCAGTATAGCTGTAAGATGCAAGAGAGGTATTTGCTGAAGCTCTGAAAAGAATGGATAGCAAACAGATACAAACTCAAAGGGAAAAAGTTTCATGGATTCCCCAACAAAATACATTTGCATTAAATCCAGGATAAAAGGTATTCACATATATTAAAACCAGAAAAATCACAGAATCACAATGTTGGGAAAGACCTTTAAGATCATCAAGTCCAACCATTCCCATCCTAAGCTAAACCATATCCCTAAGTACCTCATCTACCCTTTTTTTGAACACATTCAGGGATGGTGACTCAGCCCCTCCCTGGGCAGCCTGTTCCAGGCCCTGACAACTCTTTCAGTGAAAAATTTTTTCTAATATCTAATCTAAACCTGCCCTGGCACAGCTTCCTGCCATTTCCCCTTGTCCTATCACCTGTCTGCCTGGCTGAAGAGACCATCACCCACCTCTCTACAACCTCCCTTCAGGTAGTTGTAAGCAGTGATAAGGTCTCCCCTCAGCCTCCTCTTCTCCAAGCTAAACAGCCCCAGCTCCTTGAGCTGTTCCTCATAGGATTTGCCCTCCAGCCCCTTCACTGGCCTCGTTGCCCTTCTCTGGACTCGTTCAAAGACCTCAGTATCTTTGTTGAGGAGCCCAGAACTGGACACAGCACTCGAGGTGTAGACTCACTAATGCCGAGTACAGGGGCACAATCACCTCCCTAGACCTACTGGCCACACTGTTTTTGATACAAGCAAGGACACCATTGGCCTTCCTGGACACCTGGGCACACTGCTGGCTCATATTCAGCCTGCAGTCAACCAACACCCTCAGGTCCTTCTCTTCCTGACAGCTCTCCAGCCAGTCTCCTCCAAGCCTGTAGTGCTGCATAGGGTTGTCCCATGTGCAGCACTCTACACTTGGCCTTGTTAAACTTCATCCCACTGGTCTCAGCCCATCGGTCCAGCCTGTTTAGGTCTCTCTGAAGAGCCTCCCTACCCTCAAGCAGAGCAACACTTCCTCCCAGCTTAGTGTCATCTGCAAACTTACTGAGGCAGCATTCAATCCCTTCATCAAGGTCATTGATGTTGAACAAAACTGGACCCAAGACTGAGCCCTGGGGGATGCCACTCATGATCAGACTCCAGCTGGATTTTGTTCCATTTACCACCACCCTTTGGGCCCAGCCACCAGCCAGTTTTTAACCCAGCAGAGGGTCCATCTGTCAAGGCCAGTGGCAGCCAGTTTTTCAATCAGAATGCTGTGAGAAACGGTGTCAAAGGCTTTACTGAAGTCCAGGTAGACCACATCCACAGCCTTCCCCTCGTCCATTAAGCGGGTCACCTTGTCATAGAAGGTGATCAGGTTAGTTTGACAGGTTCTACCTTTTGTAAACCCATGTTGACTAGGCCTGATCCCCTGGCCATCATGCGTGTGCTGCATGATAGCTCCCAAGATGACCCTCTCCATGATCTTCCCTGGGACTGAGGTCAGACTGACAGGCCTGTAGTTCCCCAGATCCTCCCTCTGACCCTTCTTGCATATGGGTGTAACATCTGCCAGCCTCCAGTCGAGTGGAACTTCCCCAGTCTGCCAGGATTGCTGGTAGGTCATGGAAAGGGGTTTGGCAAGCACATCTGCCAGCTCTCAGTACCCTCGGGTAGATATGAACATAGCTTCAATAACTTTCCTCTTAGCTAGAGTGCATCTTTCAGAAAAATGTTCAAACATCAGGAGAGAAAAAAACCCCATTGCTTCTTCCTTGTAAATGCCAAAAGGAACTGGTGGGATGGTTCAATCTTAAACATGTACTACTGCTAACCTATTCATATAATAACAAAATTTCAGACCTGTGTATAAAATTTTATTTAAATGTTACTTTGCTTTACAGTACAATGCAAGGCTTATGCACATGCACAATAAAGGTATGATTGTCAAAATTAAAGTTTATGGAAACAATGTAAAAAGTTGTATAGACTTTTGTTATACATAGCACTAATTTTAGCTTAAAACAAGTCAGTTTTACTGAGTTTTATAATGAATGGGCATTAATCCCTTAGGACAGAATGACTATCTAAATGCTGTTTTGAACTAGCTGAACTAATCCTATTTTAAACTGGATTTCAGATAAATCACAGCAATTATGTTGTATGAACAAAGCCAGGAAAAGACATTTTCTTGGGAGAGGGACGGATGAGAAAGGAAAAACAAAGAAAAAGAAATACAAACAGATAAAAGGAAGGAAAGATAAAGCAAAATATACTAAACTACATGGAATAAGAGGGATGCAAGCATTGGTGGAATAATAATGCTAAAAGGGAACACGAGAAAAAGATTTGCTACAATCTATTAAGAAATATAGGATCATAGATAAACTAAAGAATGTGTATGAAAATTACATCTTCTAGTGTATTAAAATATTTATAACTAAAAATGGTACAGTGTAAACAGTGAAGGCTATTTATCTCAATTAGAGTGAGGACACTGTGGAAATGACATGAATAATTTCTATATCAATCAGTTGTTGATAAATAGACTTTATTTTATGAAGATATATCTTTAAGAATTATGAATGGTTTAAAACAGTGGAGTTGACCTAATTATTTAGCATAATATATCTTAGGAAGTAGGTTACCAGGAAGTTGGGGAAAAAATGTAAAAATAAAAATACACATGAGAAATATGAAGTTCAAAAACACTTCCTGCAAAATCTGATTGACTAAACACTCAAAACTTGATTTGTAAGAGAAACAGTTACAACAGTATTCTTTCCATGAAACTTATTTCTAATATCATTGTAATAATCTTACTTTAGATACAATAGCAGAAACATTGATATCAAATTAAAACATTCCCCCAAGTTATAACTCCCAAGTTATTTTAAAATATGTAAGAAATATATGACTTCAGAAAACACAAATTACACCAGAACACTGTAGAAAAGTTATAAACATGACTTTAAAATGAATGCATTGCTCATGTGTGACACAGCTACTAGTCATAGAATTGTAGAATGGTTTAGGTGGGAAGGGGCCTTAAAGATCATCTAGTTCCAATGCCCCTGCCATGTGCAGGGACACCCTCCACTAAGACCAGGCTGCCTAAAGCCCCATCCAGCCTGGCCTTGAACGCTTCCAGGGAGGGAGCCAATAGGATAAGAGTCATTAAAGCCTTTACACATTACTAAAATATACTATATAAATAACCACATACAGTAGACTACAAAAAAGTCTACTTCAGAAACATTTTAGAAAGCATACATGCACTGTATATGGCTCTGAGGGCTCTCAAAATTACTGATTTTCTGGACAAAGAATTGTGTGAATTCAAAGTCTATCCTTTTGAGACTAGACCTGAATTCCGTCAGAATGTTTTCAGTATTCCCTATCAAGAACATAGATGTTTCATCTGAAACCTTTAGACTAAGCTGACAGCAAAGGTGTCATAATTTTACGACTGAATCTAGATACCATTCACTATTAGAAATAGAATTTTTGCCTGTTCTGAACCTCAAAAAGGGAGAGGGGAAATGTTCATATGTCCAGGATAAAGAGAAAATATTTAAGGAGGTGGCTAATGTTTTACAGATAAGGAATACTCATCCTGAATTATTAAGTCTTTAAGTGTCAATACAATCAGGTTAATAGATAGAGAACAGATGTACCACAATAAATTCATTATACAGATATCAACTCTGTATAAATGCACATAAACATAGTTATACATTAAAAAAGATAATGTTTGCATCATTTCTTATCAGATAAACTTTGCAAGAAAACATTTTCATTTCTAATTCATTATATACCCGGAACTATATCCATAAACAATCCTGTATACAGCTGAAATCCTCTCCCCTGCCCCTTTATTTGTCTATTGTTGAGACATGACAGCTCTATAAGCATAACTATATAAGAAACTTAAATGCTTTAAATGCTAAATATTAAAAAAAGAAAGGAACACTGACCAGTTAGTAACACTTATTTCACAATGTGAAATATTGTACTTCAGTCTGATAACAAAGAAGCCAAAATTATAGCACCAGGAAGAAAAGCAATCTTATAAAAATCTGCAGACAAGACGAACAATCAAATATCAAACCTACAAACTATTCTGAATAATTTCCTGTTCATACTGCTAATTTGAAGATGCCAGTCCATTGTTTACCAGTTTACCTCTTTCTGCAAACGCTGGATGCTATAGTCAACAACAATCTGAATACTCCTAATGACAAAACTTTTTGTAAGCTTATTGTCTCACAGCCTAAAGTGTTTCCCAACAGAGTTGTATTTATAGTGTAAAAGAAGCAGGTTTTGTATGAGGAAAGGCTGAGAGAGCTGGGTCTATTTAGCCTGGAGAAGAGAAGCTTATAAATATATCTAAAGGGTGGATATCCGGAGAAGGGGCTAGACTGTTTTCAGTGGTGCCCAGTGACAGAACGAGGGGCAATGGGAACAAACTGGAATACAGGAAGTTCTGTCTGAACACGAGAAAAAGTTTCTTTAATCTGAGGGTGTCAGAGCACTGGAACAGGTTGGCAGAGAGGTTGTGGATTTATCTCCTCTGGAGATATTTGAAACCTGCCTGAACACAATCCTATTCAACGTGCTCTAGGTGATCCTACTTTAGCAGGGGGTTTGGACTAGATGATCTCCAGAGGTTCCTTCCAACTCCTATAATTCTGTGATTCTGTATGAATCTGACTTTGTAACTGCCTTATTTCATCATGTCAAAACATCCCTTGGAAAAACACATTTCATTAAAAAAAAAAAAAAGAAATAATATTAGTGCTTGTATACATAGTATTTCCCACCACTCCAGCTACACCAATTTAGTTACAGTAGTACCAGTCCCTTATACAGACACACTTAAACCTGTTTAGATCATTCATACAGCAGCTATTTAGATAAATTAACAGATTAATGTATTTTAAGACTATTTAAGTGTTCCTGTAGACAAGTTTCACTTTGTTCACCAAAATCACCATATAAGCAAGCATATAAACTAAATATGAAATGTTAGCGTTTAATTTCTAATCATAGGAGTAGAGAGTACAGTAGAACAGGAGTATAACAAGATATAATGCAATTAATATTAAAAAATCTTACCTTTATTCGATTTGGATGACTTGTTCTTGTTAGGTTTAAAACAAGAGCCCCTTGATTTATCTCCTCTATCCTTAATAAATTTCTGCACATCATCCAATGAAAGCTTTTGAAGGACAACTACAGGCTTAGCTCCTTTATTTAGATCTTCAACTAGCCCAATCTTCTCCACTTTGTCCTTCTGTTCACCTTTAAATTCAGTTTTTCTTGACTCCTGAGTGACATTGCCATCTTTATCACGCTTGATTTTTGGAATGACAAAATGTTTCAGTGCGCCAGATCTTGCCCCCAACAAGTAACTGGGAAACTCTGCTTTATTGTCAGCATGGACTTTATTACTATCTACTTTACTCTTATTACCATCTGTCCTTCGTTCATCCTTGCTGTTGGGTGACTTAAAACCAGGTTTATCAGGTCTTGATTTACTAGAATCTCCTTTACCTTCCTGTTTAATGCGAGGGCTGCCAGGTCTTGATTTCTGATCCCCAGAAGAAAACCTTTCCCTTGATTCACCAGACTCATGTCTATGTTTCCTTTCAAATTTCTCAGTTTTTGAACCATCAGATTTAATACCATGCTTAGAATCATGTTCATTTTTGTTTGAGGATCTCAAATATTCAGGTCTTCTAATCTTGGATGGATCTCCTCTGCATCTCTCTGACTCCTCCTTGTCCTCAGATCTTTGTTTAATGTTATCATGGTCACGCCTTGGTGTATCAGAAACTGATCGCCCATCAGGCCTTTGTTTGGATGGATCAGATCTACTTTCATATTTCATCCTTGAAGGATCAGATTTCACATCTAGTTTATGCCTAGATATTTCAGTTTTTTTATCTGACAATTGTTTGCTTGAATCCCTCCTGTTATCATGCCTTTGTTTCGGTGTTTCGAGCCTGCCTTCACTCTTCTGTTTCGGCATTTCAGGCCTGCCTTCACTCTTCTGTTTCAACGTTTCGGGCCTCTGCCTAATTTCCTGCTTGCCATTATTTTGTTTTCCCTCACTTTGTTTCATCTCCATTTGCCTGCTTTCATTTTGTTTTGATTCTGTCTGTCTGTTCTCAGTGTGTTTCATTTCCATTTGCCTGCTTTCATGCTTGCTTTCATGTTTAGCTTCTACCTGCTTATTCTCATTGTGTTTACTTTCCACCTGCCTGCTCACATTTTGCTGAAATTCCATTTGTTTGTTTTCATTTTGCTGGATCTTTTGACCCTCAAAGTCTGACTTTTTCCTAAAAATTTCAGGATGGTTTTCAGGTTTAAATTTAAGAACTGCAGCAGTATCTTCTTGGGGAACATATGCAAACCCATCATACTGCTTAATTTCTTCAGGTTTTTTGATGGTGTCCAAATCCTGAGCTACTGTTGCCTGAGAGTCTGCTCTTCCTGCTTGCTGTAGATCAATACTAACCATCAATGCTGGCCTCACCCCATTTCCTGCAGAACCTGTCTCCTGAGAAGCTGCTCTATTTCCTCCAGTAGCACCTCCAGCCTCCTGTGGTTTGTTTTCTTGTTTTCGCTTCTTCAGAGGTTTATCTACAAATTAAAAGAGAAAAATCACAAATGCTATATATAGAAACAGGTAAATGTCTAAGCAAAAATGTCCATTCCCCTCCACCCCCATCAATTAATCCTCATGCATTTGCACACACAATAAAACAAACTGAATTTAAAAGCAAGAATATAACTTCTCTAACACCTTTTAATGTATTCAGACTATCATTCATTGTCAGTCTACCACATGTGCCAATTAATCAATAAAAAACCCCACCCTCAAAACATATGAAATTAAAATCCCTGTAAAATTCTCAGGAGAACCATATAATAAAGCAGCTTCAATACATAACAAAAATATCCCAAAATATCAATTTACACTTGAAGCAAGTTTTAATGAATACTGCTATAAAATATTCTCTTCTGCAGATTCAGCCTGCTTCATTATACATCAACTAAACAACGATTTGCAATGATTAAGACACAGATTCTCCCTACTCAATTCAGTGCATCAGATTGACTTTATACATGTTGTAGAAAGGGACAAAAATTATTAAATTAACTCCAACACTCCATGCTTCTCTTGAAACAAGGAATATATCAAGACTTGTATTCTATACCATAGCACAAATGTATTAAGTGGGAGGCCACTGTACACTTATAAGCTTGAGTATTTTCCCTTTGCAACCATAATGCTTTTCATGGATTAATGTTCAGTAATAGTTTTACATAGTGTCAAGAGCTTGACTCTGCAATAATCCTTTCATTTTACATTGAAAAAAAAGTCATTAAGGGTAGAATACAGAAAAATAAAAAGTGAGCCAACCACACACTCTGTAATTTGGTAGACTTCATAGGATTGAGAAACACGCGGAAATATCAAAAAGCATATGTTCTATTCATTTAAAATACAACCTATTTATATTACCAACACGGTACGCTAAACTAAAATTAATTTCTATCATGAAACTCAAAATCCCTACCTGTGCTATGGCTTATATACTCATATAATTTTGTACTTTGTCGAATTTTCTCTGTAATCAAGGAATATGATTTTAAGTCTAATTAATGACCAAACATTGGTTGGAAATTGTGTTGTAGATGTATTGTCAAAATGTCTAGACCACAAATGCAATATAAGAAAAATAACTTATTTTGTGCCTAGATTTGTGGTGCCTTATCACCAGATGAATTGAGGCAGCTCTCTTTTTGGAAGCAGGGGAAGGGTAAGTAGGATGAAATCAAGGAAGAGGAAATTAAACTCTAAGGAAAAACACCCACAACCTCTCAAGTCTTAAACCAAAATTATATGACTTCTAATTACTTCTATACTTGTAGACGATTCTTTTTCAGAAGACTTAAAATTCTGAAGGATCATATCCAAAATTAACATAAGAACAAGGTAACAGGTAGTAACATGGTCAGTTCAAGTAATGTGAACAGGTTCGTGTTTGGGTTTGTTTCTATTATTTTCATTCTCAAATGGTACATTTCTAACTTCCTGAAATGAAAAACATTTAATGTCAGCCACACTGAAGAAGTCCTGTAAAGCTCTGATGGTGGCCTTTAAGACATTACTGTTACCGGTTATGTGTCCCATTACTTCAAATGAAGTAGCAGAAGGGTACACACATTCACATTTCAACAAGTGTTTCATTGTCCAGTGCATAAGCTTAAGTCACTAGTGAAGATGGTTTGCATTAACCTACCAGACTGAAGAAGTCAGCGAAGAGCTAAGCAAATGTTTCCTTCTTCTACCCCTACTATAGAAGCAAATGTCCAGGAGTTATGATGACTTAAACTGCTGTACCTGGATCAACTGAAACTCACCTTTCAGAGCCCTCATGCTGAGGTCTCCAAGATTAAACAATGAAAACAATTCAGGTAGGACCCATTTACTCTCTTCAACTCCCATAACTACTCAGGCTCAAAATGCTGCTTTTCATCATCATCCAAAACATCAAATTTTAAGTTGAGAACATAAAAACAGATGATCACATTACAACTTGGCATATTCCCTCTAAATACAGAGCTCTTCCGATGCACCTTCTTAATTTCTCTTGACAACTGAGTACTGATGTTTTAGTAAGTTATAACAACAACCTGTTGACATCTTATCTGAGAAGAAAATCATGCCTTAAAAGTTTTCTTTTCCTAAATGGCAAGGTGATTGCAGATGGAGTTACAGATTACTCACAGGTTTCTTCATATTTCCAGTGCATCTTGATGGTGATCCTCAGAACTAGACTTGATCATTACTGTTTTGCCTCTATGAGATTTCTGGAACTAGGATAAAAAATCTGGCCCAAGTATATGTAGTATCAGGTTGAACTAGTGCATTAAAGGTAGAACGAGTACATAGTACCACTATCTTCATCGAGCATAATGGAAAAACTGCACTGAATGAGCACAAAAACGTTTCAGGTTGACATCATAGCTGCAGAAATATGAAAAGTGGAAACCACCATTGGGCTTTGAGGGCTTTAACAAATCTTGAACTCACTTGGAGCTATGTGAGAATAAACAGAGTATCGGATAGGTGAGAAGAAGTAATTAACCTCTGAAAACATATGTCTTCAGGTTTTCTCTTTGCAATCAAACATATGCAAGTTTGCATAAATCTGCCGTCTTATTAAAGCATGAGTCCCAAGACCCTTAGGGTCTTAATGAACAGATGAACTTAGGAACTTTTACAATAGCCATTCAAATATACTTCATATCCTTCAAGGAATCTGTATCCAAGTTTCATCTGCTTCATCCCATAGATAGTAGAATTTCTTTTTATCATCAGGATCTAGGACATTGTAAAAATGTCTGAATAATATTTTTCTTTCAAAATCTTGCAGACCTAGGTTCAAAGCTTGCCGCAGTTCTGAACAGGTAGGCTCACAAGCCCTTGAGACCAATAAAGTGTGATCAGGATTTTTCTGCTTCACTCTATGTAACAGTTTTTGTAATAAAAGAAATATGTAGTAAGCCACAAAAGAGCTTTCTGACTATATAAGAGATCAGGTATACAAGTTTGGGTTTTTTCAGATTCTTTTATTTTTAGAAATATTCATTCAGGTAGATATATCCAAAACATACCTATATTTTGTTCAATTCCTTGAACAAATTTATGACAGTTGGGGGTACAGTCTGATCTCAGCTATTCTCATATGTATGCATACTTTTGTCTTGGCAAATCTGCATGGATGCTCACCAAAAGGTGGTAAATTTGTACTCAAAGCAAGACCATAAGCTATCTTATTCTAAAAAAAATAGCAGAGATTTTCTGTCAAATTAAATGGGTCACTGAGGTACAAGAAACAAAGTATTACAGTAACCACAAGTTTGAAATGGAAAAAAAGGTTATGTGGATTTCCAAGCAGTTATGAACAGTATTCCTGGAGACAGGTTGTGGCCTTCATCTTTGTAAAAATCTGCATGTCAAAACACTGAGTACTTTCAGATTCAGAAGTTATTTAATTACTGCAAAATCTTTGTGCAAAACCATATTGCACTGGAATAATCACAAATACATTTGAATACATTTCTGCTGAAACTGCAAGTCAATCATGATTTGAAGAATAACCATCCTGAAAATAGATAGGATGATAGCCCAAAAACTTCTAAAAGTGCTTGTCCTAGCAAACTGAAATGAGGACCTTTTGTAAATACCTGTGAAAAGGTAGTAAATCTAAATAAGAATCACATGCATGGTTGCTGAGCTTTGGTTTAGCAGAAAGGTAAACACTCTGTTCTATTAATACTGTTTGGTAGACTTTAAAATCCAGAGATTTCTGAATGATCTTGAAGACACAACTGATGAATTAGCACTTCCCCATCTGCACCTTGTAAGGGACTCAGCTGGAGACTTCATAGACAAGATGGTTAAGTGTGAATGTACTCCTCTTCAGAACCACAAAAATGATTCTCTAACACTGAATTCTGGATAAATCATTTTGATGACTTCAGTACCAACTTTCTATTTTTAAAGTGTAGCAATTAAGAGTTTGATATTTTAAAGCTCTAATACTCTTCAGAGATTATTGGGATATGCATTCACTCATTTGAAATACTACTTATTTGCATTATTTAAATCAGCAATGAATAAATTTATACCAAATATACCAGTCCTAAGCAGTTATTACTTTCATTTTTGAACAACAGAGACGTCAGTCAGTGGCCAATTACAAGTTTATCTTATTTAAGATAACAGTCAAGACTAGAATTTTTCAACAAATAACATAGCCATATGCCTAAATAGCAAGTGTACATTTACTGACAACTCTTTTCTTTTCCTAGTTATTTTTCATAGATCTCTTCAAATCGGTACAAGTGTCCTGCTCACCCCAACCATGCTGTGCAAACCACAAGAATCTAAACCAATCAACATATTCTAAATACAAGGAAGATTTAAAATTACTTTAATGGCACTGATGGACACCTAGCAATGGAGTAAGAGCAAATAACCATTGTTATCTGAACTATTTAATGAACATTAGGCATTACTGACCATGAGAGTTTGCTCTCACCTGCTCCCCACTCAAAACCATATCCCAATAAACAAAGAATTGAACAAAGACACCCTTCCTATCAGTACAAGAGATTCCCACAGCACTAGCTCCTCTCTTGAAGAAGAGAATCAGCAAACATAAGTCATGAATTTTAGAGTTACTGCTTACTCCCTTACAGAAGAAACTACAGTCATGATCCTGGTATAGAAAGCTTTATAGAACAGAATATAATTCCAAAGGCTCTAGATACCAGAGAGCTTCCAGCTGCTACAATTCAGAGGAAGGGATTTATGAGAATCTGAATAGAACCAGCTGCTAATTTTTAGCAATCTATCAAGAGACTTTATCAAAATTCTGGACACTATGCAAAAAAGAAAGCCTATCAGGAAGGATGTCCAAGCACATTCAGATAAAAAATAACCAAAAAAACCCAACAACAAAACAAACCCACCCCCACAAAACACAAACCAAACCATCCAACCAACACCCCCAAAAAAAAAAGACTCCTGTAGTCTCTGACATGCCTTAGGGTGTAGCATAATTAAGAATCTTCATTTTGGTGAAGTTCTGCTTATTTTCTTAAATATTACAAGAACATAATCAGCATAAATGGACAATGAAATATTGTGATCAAGAATCTCGACTTGTTTAGAGACTGGAAGCTGACATTTAACCTCCCTGATTTTAATACTGCTTTTACAAACAATATGATTTCAATTTATTTATGAAAGAGATTTTTCTGACACAAATTCTAGGTTTTATCCATGTGATTGCTTTGAAGAATTGCAGTTTTGTAAACTCAAATGTTAAGAAATCTGAGTAAAACCTGAGGTGCAATTACTTTTGAAATATACAACACAGTACCTAATTTCACAAGAAAGACAAAACACAATAACAGCAGACTTAATGAACCCTACTTATGTATCACTTACAGATTAACATATCCACTTAGTTTCAAATTAATTTGTAGGAAAACCAAACTTTGTAAATAAGCAAATAACTGAAATTTAATGGAAACTGGAAAAATGGGCCCGGGTGAACCTAATGAGGTTCAACACTGCCAAGTGTAAGGTCTTGCACTTGGGCCGGAAGAATCCCAGACATAGATACAGACTGGGAGAAGAGCTTCTTGAGAGTAGCCCTGCTGAGAAGGACCTGGGTGTCATAGTAGATGAGAAACTTAACATGAGCCAGCAGTGTGCTCTTGCAGCTCGCAAGGCCAATGGTATCCTGGGCTCCATCAGAAGAGGGGTGGCCAGCAGGGACAGGGAGGTGATTGTCCCTCTCTACTCTGCCCTCGTGAGGCCCCACCTGGAGTCCTGTGTCCAGATCTGGGGGCCCCAATACAAGAAGGATGTAGAACTGTTGGAGAGGGTTCAGAGGAGGGCCACAAGGATGATTAGAGGGCTGGAGCACCTGCCCTACAAGGAGAGGCTGAGGGAGCTGGGCTTGTTCAGCCTGGAGAAGAGAAGGCTGCGGGGGGACCTCATTGTAGCGTTCCAGTACCTGAAGGGAGCATACAAACAGGAGGGGAATCAACTTTTTAAAAGGGCAGATAATGGCAGGACAAGGGGGAATGGTTTAAAGCTGAAGGAGGGAAGGTTTAGATTGAATATTAGGGGGAAGCTTTTTACGGAAAGAGTGGTGAGGTCCTGGAACAGGCTGCCCAGAGAGGTGGTGGATGCCCCATCCCTGGAAGTGTTCAAGGCCAGGTTGGATGGGGCCCTGGGCAACCTTGTGTAGATCCAGGCCTGAGGTTGGTGGCCCTGCCTGTGGCAGGGGGGTTGGAGCTTTATGATCCTCGGGGTCCCTTCCAACCCTTGCCATTCTATGATTCTATGATTCTATGATTAATGGTGAACACTTGTAATCTCCCTTCCAGATGTTGATTTCATTCTAACATCATGCCTTGCATTTAAAACCATCTTCAATTAACTAGATCCAGTAACATTTATACAGGATGAAAATGAAAAAAAGCCTGTGTCATTTTAGGTTGATGTTCGAGTGAACTTAGTGACTATGAAAGTGACAGAAATGCTGGGCGTAAACAATCCATTATAGAAAAGTGACTGTCCCAGAACAAAACTGAGTAATTACTGGGTATGTAATATTCTAAATGCTCCCATCCATTTAATAGGAACAATCAAGAGCATATGTTACCTGGAAACTATATATATTTTTCTAGTCTTAGTTTACGCTACAGATAAAAATAAAATACACTTCTTACCAAACTTCTGGGGTTTAGTTATTTTTTACACCTCTTTACAAGAGCAGGTTTCTGCACTACCCTAGATAAAGCACAACCTGGGATAAACACGTTACACAAGAGCATCAAGAGAAAGTAAACACCATTTTAAAAAAAAAGCCTCTGATATTTTTAAAAAAACCCCACATTTTTCACTCAATCTGTATTTAATTCTTTTTTAAAAAAATAAAAGAAATTAATTTTTCCTGGGTAGAAGGAAACATTGCGACACTTCATTGCAATTTCTCTAGAAATAAGAGGAATTAATTCATACTTTCCTTAAAACGTCCGAACAAAAACCAAAAATGTCTCTCATCTAAAGGAACTGGACACTGCAAAGCTGCTTTTACTTGGGAAATGTACATGAGGTGCCAGTTTCATCCATTACATAACACTACAAAATGTAGATCTAATCAATGTTTGTATACACAAAATACACAATATATGATTCTCAAACTGTCCTATTACATAGAGACACAATCATATTTTTCACTGTCTCATTTCAATTTCTGGTATTAGTGGCTGTAATCGTTCTGCAAGTTTACTATACAAATAAGTATAAACATATCTCCATTTTTAAGTAAATAAAACCCCTATAACATTTTTGGAAATTGTGATTTTGCGTGGCTTCCCCTAAGCCCAACAGCATAAATATCATCAGGGCTCAAGGCCGGACTCGCTGCTGACCAAGGCCGAGCCAATCAGTGATGGTCATGGCGCCTCTGTGAATCACATTTAGGAGAAAAAAACCCCACAAGCAGATGCTTTTTTCCACCGGAGAAAGGAGTGAGTAGTTGTGAGAAACTCTGCAGGCACCAAGGCCAAGGAAGAAGCCAGGGGAGGAGGCACTGCAAGCTCTGTAGAGAAAGATTCCCCTGCAGCTTGTGGAGAAGACTATGGTGAAGCAGGTGGAGACATGTGGAAGATGCTGTGACCTGCACTGGAGCAAGCACCTGGCAGCAGATCTGCAGCCCATGGAGAGAGAGAGACACCCAGGCCAGAGCAGGTTTGCTGGGACTTGTGACTCTGTGGCTGAAGCAGTCTGGGCCGAAGAGACTGAGAGACATTCTCTGATTCTATGACTGCACCCCATAGAAGTGACCCATGATGGGGCAGCTGGTGAAGAGCTGAAGCCCCGTGGGAAAGGACTCTCATTGGAGAAATTTGTGGAGGAATGTCTCCTATGGGTGGGACCCCACACTGGAACAAGGGAAGAGTGTGAGGAATGCCCCCCCTGGTCAAGAAGGAAAACAACTGCCCCTCTCTGTGCCACAATGGGGGGAGGGACGGAAGGGAGAGAAATCATGAATTGTTGAGTATGCAATGAAGGGAAGGGTGGGGGAAGTGTTTTAATCACAGAATCACAGAATGCTTTGGGTTGGAAGGGACAGCAAAGATCATTTAGTTCCAACCCCCATGCCATGGGCAGGGACACCCTCACTAGACCAGGTTGCCCAAAACCTCATCTAACCTGGCATTAAATGCCTCCAGGGATGAGGCTTCCACAACCTCTCTGGGCAACCTGATCCAGTGCCTCATCACCTATATAGTAAAGAATTTCTTCCTAACATCTAACCTAAACCTACCCTCTTTCAGTTTAAAGCCACTGCCCCATGTCCTATCACCACATTCCCTGGTGAACAGTCCCTCTCCCACTTTCCTGTAGGACCCCTTTAAATATTGGTACGCTGTAATTAGGTCACCCTGGAGCCTTCTCTTCTCCAGACTGAACCAGCCCAACTCTCTCAGCGTGTCTTGATAGGAGAGCTTGATCAAGAGTCTCTTGATCATCTTCATGGCCCTAAGATCTGGTTGTACTTCCATAATACTTTAAGATCTGGTTGTACCAGATACGGTGGTTCTTCGGTATATCTCCACCTGCTCCAGCGTGGGGCCTCTCCACGGGCTGCAGGTGGGGTCTTGGTCTTTTCCATTGGCTACGGGGGGACACCCGCTCCACCATGGGTTTCTTCACAGACTGCAGGGGCATCTTTCTCTCCAGCACCTGGGGCGCCTCCTCCTCCCCCTTCACCGGCCTTGGTGTCTGCACAGCTCCATGCATCTTCTCACTCCCTTCTCTGGGGCAAAAAGTGGCTGCTTGTGGGTTTTCTTAAATGTGATTCCCAGAGGCGCTATGACCATTGCTGATTCGCTCGACCTTGGTCAGCAACGACTCTGGCCTTGAATCGGCTGGTGTTTACTCTCTGGGGCCTGCAGAAAGCTTCTAGCTGCTTCTTGCAGAAGCCACCCCTGCAGCCCCTCTTCACCAAAATCCAGCCATACAAAACTGCGACAACTTCTCATTACCCAATTCTGGTGTCACTGGGTGTGTGGTGCAGCGTAATAAATTAGTTTATTTATTCTGTGTTGAGTCTGTTCTGCCTGTGACACTGATCACGGAATGATCTCTCCCTGTCCTTATCTCCACTCCTGAGTGTCTCAATATCTATTTTCTCCCCTGTCTAGCTGGAAAGGGGAGTGATAGAGCGACTTTGGTGGGTGCCTGGCCTCTAGCCAGGGTCAAATCACCACAGTAATAAATCGTAATATACTGGTTATAATTACATGTTGTGTCATTTCATTAATTTGCTACATAAAATTAGATGTGAAAAAACTATTAATTCTAAACAGTGTTCTTCTGTTAGTCTCCTCTTTAGGGGACATTTTTCGGGGAGATGTGTAATGGGGAGAAGGGAAGAGCTTGATAAGAACTTAAAAGGTAAGATAAAAAGTTTACTTACCTGTAACTGTAGTTACACTCCAGCAGGTTCACACTCTTGGGATGTGTGTGTCTGCTGCTATGGGCTTGAAATGAACTAAAAAAAGAAAGGCCCACAGCAGGCATCCAAATGCCCCTGAACTTATCCAATTACTGGAAATAAAGTTATTACAGCTTCCCTTCCTCCTAATTCAATGAATCTACAGTAAGTTTCCCAAGTGGGTAAAATGGATATATATTTTTTAAATTTTATATATATAGTATATACGATATTTTATATAGTATATTATATAGTATATAGTATATATATTTATATATACTATATATATTTATATACTATATATTTATATAGTATATACTATATTTTATATAGTATATTATATAAATTACAAGCATATATTTGTATAAAAATATTAAAACCACAGAAATTACATTTCTTGCATTAAAAAAATGCTTCTAATGCTTTTAAGTTTAAAAAAAATTAGCCTCCCAATGAAATGGATTAATGATTTCATTACTCTTCACACAAACTCTAGAGAACAGTACCTTTTACAAGTGAAATTTAGCAATCTGAATAAAATTTTAAAAATAAATAAATTTGAAAAAGATTCTCTGAAATAAGATGGGTTGCTTTCTGTATTTTCAGGGTTATCTTCCCATTTTCCCCTTTTTAGAAGACTCAGAGCTCCTTTTAACGATATCTTAAATGTTTTTGATTCACAGTATTTGGGGTTTTTATAAAAGCATGATAGGTCTTGAGGTAGAAACCTTGAACCTGAAAATTAATTCAGCAACAGGTCTAAATCTTGAAAAATAAGAAGAATGTTCTGGGAAAGGTTTAGACTGAAAGTGACTGACTAGCTTTGAACTACTTGACTATAACAAAAACAACCCAGTTGTATTTGAACAGTGGCAAAGCACAAGTTAATGCAAAGAACTGAGGTTATCAAAATTAAATTTCTCCCTAAATACCCCACTCCCCCAAGGAAAAAGAAAAGATTCCTGAGAAGAACAGAAATTCATGGGATGTAATTGTATAAAACTCCATAAGATTTCCTGTATTTACTTGGAGTAGTCAACTTCAGAATGTGAACTAAGCACAGCTCCAGTTAAGTGAATAAACCAGGTTTAGAATATGGACCTCTGCTTGTTTTGAAAGCATTCAAGAGCACTGAGTAGTACAGAAAATGTGACTACCAATACTGATTAGAAGACAGTTTGCTCACGCACATTATTTCTAATTTCTTTAGAAAGGTATCCTGACATACTTCTTGCGGAAAAAGATAGTCCCTTTCTGCATTAACCCTTCACGTTTTTTCAACTCAAATAATCTGAGTCTTGATAAACAATAGCTGGATCAAGGACGAAACCAACTTTTTTAAATTTTGCACTTCTATTATGATGAAAAGATCATATAATCCATTCAATCCAAGATCCAAATAGACCAAAAGGATAGAATTATAAAAGAGCTCTGAAAAACACTTGGATATGGAGGCAAAATTTCTATATTTTAAAATCTCTCCTTGTGCATATCTGATAGACGTTAGGTCAAATCTTCCAGATTTTGCATTAGTGATTTTTGCACTAATAATTCCTTTTTCAGAAAGCAAAAGCAGGACAATCAGGTTCCAGAAAGATATGCTGCTTTTCAAATGCGGTGGCACTTCTGCAAAACCCTGCATTAGTTCCACCTCTGGAATGGAGACTGCCTCCTACTTTGAAAGACTTTGTTTGGTGGAAGCTAAATATTTTAACAGCTTTGTTAGAATTAGGAATTTATTATTAAATGGTTTCTAAAGGACTGCAGTCTCCACCTGCACCAAACATGATAAAAGGACCTCAGCGTTAAAAAAAAAAAAAGACTTAGGCAAGTGTAGTAGTTGTATAATTTTTAGTAATTCCCCCTCAAAAAAACATTTCTGCCTCTCCTGTGGAATAAACAGTTCCACTGCACTACTGGTTCACAACCTCAGAAAGAACGTCACATCCATCCAAAGTCTTACTGTTAAAAAGAAGCACCTGAAAACCTTTGATGAAGCACAGTACTGTAGAATTTTCATGTCTAAAAAAAGAGACCACTAATATTCTATCAAAACTTGTGAGTAAAATTCTACTCAAAGTAATTTATTGAAGGCAACAACACTTGCCTACACAGAAAGTGTAGTGTAACTGTAATATGTACTCCCATGCCTCAGTTACAAAAGCAGCTAAGAAGCTTTCATGCAGATTTTAGCATGTGCTAGCATCTAGAGTAAGATCACTTGAGGGACACTTGCTGTGTACAGCTAGCACTATACATTCTTGTTCTAATTAGACCGAGTACATGCTACATTCACAGTATTTTCTTGACATAATGTGATCTGAAGTGACTTTATATTTACCAAAATGCCAAGCTTTTGCATTAATACAGTAAGCAACTTCACAAAAATGAATGATGTATTTAGGAGTTACTGGATATATTTCTAACAGACATATTCTCATAGGAACAACAGAGGAAGCTTAATCCTGCAGTCACACGAAACCAAATGGCTATAACTAGAACAATCCCAGAGTGTATCAATTTGTAAACATAGTACAAACTTAAAAGCAATGGCAAAAGTGTTACCAAAAAGTAAGAATCATGTTTCAGGAAATCTGTCCAAGACTGCTAAAAATCTTTCTACTCAATACTATTCATGGCTGAAACCTCAGCAACTAAAGTGAAAAGAGCTGCTGTCTAGCATAGGGGCAACTTAGCACCAGTGAATAAATGGTAATAAGTTATCCCAATATAAGGCAGCAACTCTTGCAACTGATCCACAGCAGTCAAAGAAACTTAGGAAGAACTGAGATCTGGCAGAGAATGCAGGTAGAAGGGAAGCATAGGGTTGGAATCCTTATTTGGTAAGACAGTTATTGAGCAGTGGTGAGAGAGAGATGACATTTTAGCAAAAACACTCCAAAAGAAATAAATTGGAGTCCACCCATGGCTATGTAATTATGGTAAACAACCTTAAGTAATGTTCAACATCATCTGAAAGCCAGAACAAAAAAGAGTGTTTTAATCTTGCCCTAAGTGTTTGAAGGCTGCTGTACACCATCAAAAACACACTGCATTTTTTGAGATGCTTCCCAGCTAAATTGTGTTGGAAAATCTACTCAAAGTGTTAGGTTTTTAAGTAGTAGGAGACAAACCACAAGCTCTCCATAAATAAAAATTAGTAGAAATTATGTAAGCAAAAGTTACAAGTTCTGCTATTTCATTAAATCAAAATTAAAGGCAGTAGAGATCTCTTTTGAGGTGAGCACCCATTTTCTCCATGTATTCATGAACAATGTTTTCTAACAAGACTTGATCTGGTTACGAAATAAGAAATACCTAAAAAGTTAATCCTTTTAGTAATTGCAAAAAGAACATTTACACATGCACAAACACAACAAGATCTCTCACTCTCTCTCTCTCTCTCTCCAGGCATCTTTAAAAAAAAATTTTAAAATCTTTGAATAGGGAGAAAATTTGTGTGCTCTCTGCTGCTTCAAGACCCAAACTATAGGCAAATTCAGTTGCCTCCATGCAAGTATGTCCAAAATAGACCATTTTTACCTAACGACTTCCAAAATCAATCTGCATCATTTTCCACTCTGCAAGTTTTTTCTTGGGAGTATCTAATAAATTAGCATTATACTATAAAAGATTTTTTTTTCTCAGAAGTTGAACACAGTGCAGAGAAGGCTTCTGAAAACTACTTTGGTCAACCAATCACTATCTAGTTTATAAACCACATCTTATCTTTAAGATTTACATGATGGTTTTGCATCCATCTTTGATATTTCTGAAGACAGAGAAAAAGGAGAAAAATCAAATAGTACAAATTCAATGAAATGAGTTAAGACAACCAGTACAAATACTGAAGTAAAGAGCAAACATTTCAGAGGCTTGTCTGGTTCTGTGCTAGAGACCATCTAGATATACAGTAGCTCTCTAAAACTTGTTATGCCTACATAATAATGAATATCCAGTTGAACAAACATTAGAGACAATATAGTAGTATACGCTACCCAATCATTATAGTGCGTTTAAAAGAAAAGATATGATTTTAATTTAACACCTCCTTCACATTAGTTTCAAACTGTGATATGAATAGAAATGGAATAAAATAGTTTTCCTGTATTTTCTTAAATCAGGCAATATATATATTTAATAATTCAACTCCCAAAATTTATTAGAATTTTTTACTTATGGTACTCCTGGGATTTTAGAAACTATAAACAATGTCAATTGTACTTCAGTCTCATGGTTCCAGATAAGAGTAGCTTAAAAATAGTTTTGAAATGTTAGAAATTCACTTTCCATCTATTAAGATCCCAAATTAAAAATACCAGATATTAAAAATATGCATATATGAGAGATTACAGTTCATTGTTGGAAAGGAATGGAGATGAATGTTTTAGAACCACTTATACCGAGTAAATAGAATTGAACTGTATGACATGACAGGAAGGGTTTTTTATATATATATAAAAAATATATATAAGGGTTTTATATGCACATATATATTTATATAATATATAGTACATACACACACAATCCTTTTACCTTTGTCTTGCACTTCTTTTGAAAATCGCTCCCTTTCAATAGCTGATTCACGTTCTATTCGCTCAATTTCAGCCAATGCATCCAATTCTACTTCATCATATGATGTTATAGTTCCTTGTTGCGAAACCTGTTGCTGTGTCTGTAGCACAGGAGTTTGAGGTTGTTTTGCAGCAACTGAAGTGTTCTGTTGTAAAACAGGCACCTGTTGTGCCTGAAGGAAAGCTGTCTCTTCATGCTGTGGCAAACACTGAGCAGTATTTAGTGGGTGGTTAACATCCTGTGGAGTAATGGGTGTTTTAGAAGTCTGTCCTGGATACTGCACATTAAAAGCAATATCACCCTCTGACATACTGCTGTTTTCCAAACCAGAAAGTACATCATCCTGCTGGTCCATATCTGAAGATCTTACACGAGAGAGTCTTAATGTAAGCTTAGTAGAGTCCTTAGAAGGAGAACTAATGATATCATACATTGCAGCTTTTTCAGTCTGGTCTTTTTCATCCTTGCCTAACTTAATTTTCTTTTGTTTCCTTTGCTTTCTTTCTGGAGAATCTAACAATATGTCTGGGGGAACATCTCTAGGTGATGAATAAGGTGGAGGCTGAGATTGTTGGATTAAAGGTTGTCTTGATCCTAGAATAATAATTCAGAAAAAAAAGAACAGTTATGTTGTTCCATGTTTATATAAAAACACACTAAATATAACCTACATAATTTAAATAGGTATTTATACATATATCTGTGTTCACAAAAGGTTTAAATAAGATTAGTAAAAAGCACATAATTCCTAGGTCAAGATGTAATCGAGACAGTTGCAGGTAGAGAATGTATGGTTTCAGAGAAGATGAAAAAAAAAAACACCACCAAAAAATATATAAAAATAGTATCTGCAGGTTCAGAATTCAACTATTAGAAAATAGTCAATGAAAGGAAGTTGACTACAGAAAAGGGAAATAACAAAAATATTCTTAATAAGGTCCAGTGATGAAGACTTAATGATCAGTATACAGGCATTAACCATTTCAGCCACACATTTTTAGATATATTTAAAAAAACCCCTCCACCATACACAATCTCCTTAACTTCAGATCTGACAGTCTATTTTCAACTGTTTTGGTGGAGGTGTTTTAATTGTCTTAGAGCACTTTTGTATCATTCCATACCTTACCGCTTTTTTTTTTTTTAAAGTATAAATTTTTATTTCTACATGTACCCATTACAGGCTTTGAGTATATCTAGATAAATTCCTAAGACATATTTATTAAAAACATTTTCTAATTGACCACATTAAATTTTTTGGTCTTTAAATTAAACCAGCTCCCCATAACTGTTAGCCCAGAAAAAGCTCTGAAAAACAGAGAAACTGCCCCGATTATAGTTTTGAGCTATAATTTTTGGCTTAGACAGGAATACTGATGTGGGGGAAAAAAAAACCAACACAACAACAAAAAAAATTATCAGCTAGACCGATAGGGCCAGCCTCCTCTTGTTAAACAAAGCAAATGATAAAGATTCATCCCCTGGGGAATACTGATCTGAAGAAAGTAGTAACTGAGATTGTTATTAGCCATTCTGTTTTAGGATATCATGGGTCAATACTCCTAACAACACTCAAAAACTAATTGGAATACAAATCCCATGTGCTTAATTCAAGATACACTACAAAACAAGAAAGCAGCTTTATTCTGAAGCTTAAATTTCTATCAGATATTTTAAGAAATATTAAGAATCATTAAGCAATATACTAACCTGTAGATATAAACAAAATTAAAATTGATACCTCCAGCAAAGTTTCAATTTAGAAGAAAGGTGTGCTTTGACTAATGACTTCTTTGCACAGACTACTAATTTTCTCTTCCTAATACAATCTGTGAGAAGTCATGTAACCTCTGTATGTAGAGCACAATAAGAAATGGGTTTATCTTACCCTTTCTTGACCATCAGTAGCAACTTCATATTCTGCCAATAAAATCCACAATATTGGGAAGCCCTGTTTTGATTCATCCTGATTCTCAAGATCTTTTCATTACTCCATTTCCCCATCTCAAATTAGACACCACACTCAGTCACTAGTAATGAAGACCTGGCTACATCCTATGAAGATCTCTCACCTGCCTTCCACCAGAAATTCCTATTCTTGTGGTGCCCTCTCCACACACGCACACTTCTCATAATTACTGCAGAATGATCTCTCCCTGTCCTCATCTGCACTCCCGAGCCTCTCAATAGATATTTTCTCCTGTGTCTAGCTGAGGAAGGCAGAGACAGAACAACTTTGGTGGGTGCCTGGCCTCCAGCCAGGGTCAACACACCACATTGCTTGTTTACTTATTTTGATTAGAAAAACTATATTGACACTTACAAAGAGCATAACTTAATTTAAAATTCAAACTTAAAGGGATAGCATATGAGAGAAAGAACAACATACATTTGGGAGGTTTTTCAGGACAGATTGTATTTACTTTCCAATCTTACAATAATTTTCAGGGAAAAGTCCCACCACTTTCTGCAGAGCTTCCAATGTCTCATGAAAAACCTCAACTTTTAATGTTCTAGCTTAGAACTACTGTATTCAGAAGCATCATTGCATAAAAAGTTAAGACTTGAGGAAAGCAACAAGAATGAATATTTATTTTGGCCCTATCAGAAAAGATCTTTGTATAAATTTCTTACACCTTTCTTTTGAAGGAGAAGGTGAGATGATCATTTTTCTTAATAAAAACCTTTGAAAGCACTGAAGTCTATACTACAGATTTGAGAAGATTCCTAATTCTTCCTGCCACTATACATTCAAAGACCAAGTGTAGAAGAATCTCTCTGAAGCAGTCCTATAAATCCCTAAGAAAATAAAATAAGTAATCTTTCCAGATTATTCAAAAAATAATCAAGTACCCATTAACAATTTCTGGAGGGAATAAAACTTTTTTCTGTAAAAGAGTGCAAAATTATATTTTCATAAAGGTGGTTGCTATTCCTTATAGATACTTTCCTCAGAGTTTAAGGAAATATATGGAAACAGGACTGTAAATAAATGAACTCTTCTCTTTGGAAAGCAATGGACTAAAAACATTGTGGAAGGCTTTCCTTTATACAGATCTTTAGAAGTTGTCTTAAAAAAATATGATAAAATCGTTTTTTTAATCCTCATATTGGAAAGGATTTAGAATTCTTCTGTACTCCATGAATTTGAGCTTTGTTTTGAAGTATGATTAGCATGATTAGTCAATTTTTTGACCTTTGGAATTTTCTTCTGGATCAGGGCTCAAAATAATTTTGTATTCAAAACTTAATGACATAGTCTCTAGTACTATTTGGATATAGAAGTCAGAAGAACTAACTAAATACCTCTTTAAAATGTCTGTTCTTTAAAATTGGGAAAAAATACATTTATATATGACTGCTAGACTACCTTTAATGGTTCCATCACTTCCAGCTGGAGAGCAGACTGACTGTGGTGACCTCAAAGAAAAAGATGCAGCATTCCTTATTGAAGGATCACCATCCTAAAGTGACAGTAATTTAAAAAAATAACATTATAAACATGAACATTTGATAAAATAAAGACTGAAATTAGTACATATACTGATAACGTGGACTGAATGAAAAAGCATACAACAAATATTAGAAAACTATTTTTTATATAAAAATCTTTGTAACTTAGACCATTATTAGACTACTATATAGGCAACATTCCAGAGCACAATCAGCCTTAAGATGAATCTAAACCAAAATATACACAAAAAAATAAATATATGTATGTCTTCTAGCTAAATAAGCACTTTTGGTTGACATTATTATAGATTCCATTCAGAAGTCTTTTGTTACAGCACTCATAGTAAAAAGCTGAAAAGCAGAAAGATGAACTCTATATAATATTAACTGAAAGAAATTGAGCATAAAAGTAGATTTTTTTTTTAAAGAAACTGATCATTTTTTCACTGAACTTACCCTTAAAGTTTATTAGAATATCATCTTACTTTCACAGTTAAGAAAACTAACACTTTGTATTTATACCCTCCAGCATGCACACACATCAGGACTGAACAAAATCTGTAGCGCTCCCATTGCAGCAGCTGAGATAGTTGGATAGCAGCTACACAGCCCCTCTGACAATGGCCAAACAGCCAACTTCCACATGCACAGCAGTAGACTAGACACTATACATGACATACCCTGTGAAGGTGTAGTTCACAATGCTTAAGGAAAAAAAGGTTTATATTTATGGACTGAAGGTGCTTACAAGGCAAAAAATATAAATCCACAAGAAATCACATTTCTTCAATTTCACCATCCATGGCACTTAGAAAACAACTCTGTTTTTTTTTCCTCCCACAGCAAAATGAATCTAAAATTCATACTGTGATATTACGCCCATTTACAAGAAGGGGCAGAAGGAGGACCCAGAGAACTACAGACCTGTCAGTCTGACCTCAATGCTAGGGAAGGTTATGGAGCAGATCATCTTGAATGCCATCACACAGCACATACAGGACAACCAAGTGTTCAGGCACAGTCAGCATGGGTTCAGGAAGGGCAGGTCCTGCTTAACTAACCTGATCTCCTTCTATGATCAGGTGACTCGCTTAGTGGATGAGGGAGAGGCTGTGGGCGTTGTCTACTTGGATCTCAGTAAGGCCTTTGACACTGTTTCACACAGCATTCTCCAAGAGAAGATGGCAGCTCATGGCTTGGATGGGCATACGCTTCACTGGGTGAAACACTGGCTGGATAGTCAGGAACAAAGGGTTGTGGTAAACAGAGTTAAATCCGGCTGAAGGCTGGTCACCAGTGGTGATCCCCAGGGCTCAGTACTGGGGCCAGCTCTGTTTAATGTCTTTATCAATGACATGGATGAGGGAGTTGAGTGTGTCCTCAGTAAATTTGTCGATGATACTAAGATTGGTAGGAGTGTTGATCGGACAGAGGGTAGACAGGGTCTACAGAGGGACCTGGACAGGCTGGATAGATGGGCCAAGGCCAATTACATGAGGTTCAACAAGGCCAAGTGCCGTGTCCTGCACTTGGGTCACAATAACCCTATGCAAAGCTACAGGTTTGGAGAGGAGCAGCTCGAGAGCTGTCTGGAGGAGAGAGACCTAGGTGTGTTGATCAACAGCTGGCTGAAAATGAGCCAGCAGTGTGTCCAGGTGGCCAAGAAGGCCAATGGCATCCTGGCCTGCAGCAGGAACAGCATGGCCAACAGGAATAAGGAACTGATCCTTCTCCTGTACTCAGTGCCGGTGAGGTCACAACTGGAGTACTGTGTGCAGTTTTGGGCCCCTCACTACAAGAAGGACATCAAGATGCTTGAGTGTGTCCAGAGAAGGACTACAAGGCTGGTGAAGGGTTTGGAAGACAAATCTTATGAGGAGCGGCTGAGGGAGCTGGGATTGTTTAGTCTAGAGAAAAGGAGACTGAGGTGAGACCTCATCACTCTCTATGACTACCTAAAATGTCTTTTCCAACCGTAACCATTCTATGATTCTATGATTAATTACACTTATTTTTGCAAAAAGACTTGTTGCCTCACGTGAGGAAAGCCTCATGTGCAAAGAAATCTAACATACCTTAAATCTACATGCAAGTCAAAAAGAATTAATTTCCTGATGCATGGGTTACTTGTTTATTTAATAAATTAAATTATGGAGCTGATATTTTTCAAACCTGACATCTTTGAATTGAAATACATCTCAAAAAATTGGGGTGGGGTGGAACAACAACTTAGTAATTTTTCAGCATATATATTTATTAGGACATGAGAGGTTTGCCCATGACTGCCAAGGACAACGACAAAGACACCTTTTATTAAATTAAGCAGACTAACTAGGTAGATGACCTTTCAGGTACACATGCCATTCTTACCACAGCTGAAAAATTTCCTGAAGCACTCATTTACTGTTTCCAAGTTCAGAACTTCATTAAATGGTGAAATGTAAGAACGAACTTGTATTCTAGGAATGTTCTCAAGTTTATAAAAAAATGACACTTAAACAGAGTATATGTGTAGTGAGCCTTTTAGGTTTTAGGATTTAATAATCCTCATTCATAACTATCGATGACAAAAGTCACACTGCTTCTGAAAAGGCTGCAACATTATGATTAAGCTTATTATTCATACATAGATTAATCCATGCTTTCTCTATGATGGCTACTAAAATCAGCTTTTATAGGTATAATACTTTTTACCTTTTGTATTTCTCCAATTAAACCAAACAATGAGGGTATGTTTTATGTTTTCTTAGTCTGTCAGTTTTGAATGAGTTGCATTTTTAAGTTCTCATGAACTAGGATGCAGTTGCATTGCTTGGATCACAAAATTAGGGGTGAATATCTTTAAATACTTCCTCTTTTAAACACTGTGAAATAAATTATCCTAATATTCAAATTTTCCAAAAATCCTGTCTCAACAAAACCAAGATTGTCTTGAAAGTATACCTTTAACATAATTGGGGGATTATTTTGAAGAACTGGCATTGCCAGTGAGAAAAACATCTAATGATTACTTATTATGATAGATACAAAGTTAGTTACAAAAGATAGTTACAAAACTCTCTTGTTTAAAATACTACTTCTTAGCAAATACTTTTAATCAGCATAATTCTTGCTTTTAAAAAAAAGAAACTAATAAAACTAATCATAGAATCATAGAATCACCTAGGTTGGAAGAGACCCCCAACCATAAAACTAATAACTCTCTTGGATTTCTAGTTTACTAATCCCAGTAAGGGATTTAGAGAGTCTGGTTTTAATACTATGCTTGTTGAATACAACTCTTTCTTTGCTTCCACAATCTAATTTAAGAAGAAAAGAGTTGTTCACAGTTTTTGTAAGCTAAATAAGGCACACACCAAAAGAAAAAAATAAACCGAAAACAAAACACAAAAAAGGTCTGCTTGCCACCAGGTTTTGATGAAGTTTTGTAACTGCTGTTATGCCTGCCGTTACAGGCATTCCTATGACCACACTGGTTCAAAAAGCTGAAACCCCCCCCCCAAAAAACTTAAGTGCTGTCACCTTAAGAGCTGTATGCCAAACTTGCAAAGAATAATCCTACTATCCTTCATTCACAAGATGAGATGCTCATTAAGAAGAAAATTAAGAAGTTCAAAACACTGTGGGAGAAAGTTGTTGGGGTTTTTTTCCCTTTACATTCAAGATTTCAGAAATAATTTCTCCTATATGAACTAGTCAGTAAGGAAAAACTTATAAATAAACCAAGTGAAAATAAACCTAGTGTGCATAACAGACCACTAAGAAAAAGTGTCCAAAGGAATTTTTGTCTTTGACAACACTACTATATTACCCAATAGGCTATTCAAATATGTCAAGTCTAATTGACAGTTATGGCTATCTTCAGAAAGACAAGTTAACTACACACCTATTTAAAAACTAGTATTGTTTGCATCAACATATTACTACAATAATTGCAGAGACACTCTACCATTTTTTAAAATAAACAAATGAGTAAGATATTCTTATTCATAATTTCATCAGAATCAATGTTACAAACTGTTGGAAATGAAAGAGATCTAGACAAAAAAAAAATCTCACATTAAAGCTGCAAGGTTGTGTGAACACATCTGAATATATTTTCAGTGGTTTTATACATCAACAACATAGTAAAATATCTGACTTCTAATTCACTTGAACACATACTTCCTTTAGCACATTAAGTATTCGCTTTATCATAATAAAATAATCTAGGTAACATACATCACTACTTAGCCTGTGTACCATCTGCAGGTAGTCTTCATTTGAGCCATGTCTAGAATTATCAGCATGATGATTAGCTGAATTTCCAGACAATTGACTTGAAACTTTATTTTCATGGAGATTACGCATCCCAGCTGTAACAACAGGACTAGATACGGAAGCTGAAATTTAAAAAAAAATAAAAATTAAATAACTCTACTGATAAATTCACACAGTTGTTAACTGTAAAAAACTTCACAGAAAACAGTGAATATTAATGAGTTTGTGCATAAAATCTGGATTCTGAACAAGAATCCAAGTTGCTTGATTGAATCCTTTTGCCACAAATACCATGAATAAAGTTAGATATCTAATACTTGAATTTTCAAGAGGATTTAAAACATAAATGTCATGTACAGATTAGCCAAGCTTTTCTCTACATCTATCCTAATCACAGTCAGTATCATATTCTTATAGGTTAAATCATAGAATCATAGGGGTTGGGAGGGACCTCAAGAGATCATCAGGTCCAACCCCTCTACCAAAGCAGGCTCCCTAGCTCATATTGCACACATAGGTGTCCAGATGGGTCTTGAATATCTCCAGAGAAGGAGACTCCACCACCTCCCTGGGCAGCCTATTCCAGTGCTCTGTCGCCCTCACTGTGAAAAAGTAAAAACTTTATTTTCCTCCATATAATTTATATTCACTACCTTTACTAACTTCCAAGGTATCCACGAGACGCACGTTACAAACAGAACAGCAATATAAACTCTAAGCACATTGGTAAACCTAAAGAACAGATGATTTTAAAGAATACAACAAGAACTGTACTTGCAAAAAAAAAGGGTACTTAGCAATGTTCATGTTGTTCAAGACTGTTTTTAGAAAATGACAGAACAAAAATCTATTCATTCTTAATGTCATCTTTGCCGGTTACTGCATAACTTGTGCATAATTCTAGATGACTTAGTCTAGGTTAACATTACAAAGCTTTGTTAATGCTAAATAAGCTGGTAGCAAAACTGACATTACATAGGCAAAAATTAGGTTTTCGCTACTACAGATCAACAAATAAAATAAACAAACAGATCAAAAACCAAATAAACTATAAATCTTCTCTTTTAGCTTAAAGCCATTACCCTTTGTCCTATCGCTACACTCCCTCATGTCGACTGCATCATGCAGCTTGGTGTCGTCAGCAAATGCCAGTGGAGGGCCCCATCCCTGGAGATATTCAAAGTCAGTCTTGATGGGGCTCTGAGCAACCTGATCTAGTGAAGATGTCCCTGCTTACTGCAAGGGGGTTGCAATAGATGACCTTTAAAGATCTCTTCCAACCCAATACACTCTATGATTCTATGATTTGTGCACCTTCGAGTTCCTTAGATGGTCTCAGACATGATCCTTCTCTACTGTGGGTGGTTCTTCATTCTCCCAGTCCCTGACTTTGCCTTCTGCGTTCTGGGCAGTGTGACTAGAGCCGTTGCTGGTGAAGACTGAGGGAAAACAGTCACCAAGTGCCTCAGCCTGCTCCGTATCCTGGGTAACCAGGTTTCCTGTTTCCTTTGGGTGGGGAGGTCATGTTTTCCCCTTGCCTTCCTTTTATCACTGTCATACCTATAGAAACTTTTCTTCATGTCCTTGATGTCCCTAGCCAGATTGAATTCTATCAGGGCTTTAGCTTTCCTAACCTGATCCCTGGCTGCTCGGATGGTTTCTCTGTATTACTCACAGGCTACCTGTCCTTATCTACCTGGACTTCAGCAAAGCCTTTGATACTGTCTCCCACAGCATTCTCATGGAGAAGCTGGAAGCTCATAGCTTGGACAGGTGCACCCTTCTCTGGGTAAAAAAATGGCTGGAAGGCTGTTCCCACAGAGTTGTGGTGAACAAAGTTAACTCCAGTTGGCAGCTGGTCACAAGTGGTGTCCTCAGGTTTCAGTCTGGGGGCCAGTCTTCTTTAAGGGAAGTGAGGGTGATTGGGTGTGCTCTCAGTAAATTTGCATATGACACAAAGTTGGGCGTGAGTGCTGATCTGCTCAAGGGTAGGAAGGTTCCGAAGAGGATCTGGACAGGCTGGATCTATGGGCTGAGGCCAATTGTATGAGGTTTGGAAAGACAAGTACCAGGGCCTGCACTTTGGTCATAACAACCCCATGCCATGCTACAGGCTTGGGGAAGAGTGTGGCTGAAAAGCTGCCTGACAGGAAAAGACCTGGGGGTGTTGGTTGATAGCTAGCTGAACGTGAGCCAGCAGTGTGCACAGGTGGCCAAGGTCAACAGCATCCTGGTTTCTATCAGGAACAGTGTGGCCAACAGGATTAGGGAAGTGATTGTGTCCCTGTATTCGGCACTAGTGAGGCTGCACCTCAAGTACTGTGTTCAGTTTTGTGCCTCTCACTACAAGAAGGACATTGAGGTGGTTGAGCATGTCCAGAGAAGGGCAATGATGTTGGTAAAGGGTTTGGAGCACAAGTCTTATGAGGAGCGGATGAAGGAACTGGGGTTGTTTAGTCTGGAGAAGAGGAGGCTGAGGGAAGACCTTATCACCTCCTACAACTATGTGAAAGAAAGGTGTAGTGAGGTGGGGGTTGGTCTCTTCTCCCAAGAAACTTAAAATAGGACAAGAGGAAATGGTCTCAAGTTGCGTCAGAGGAGGTTTGTATTGAATATTAAGAGAAATTTCTTCACAAAAAGAGTGGTCAGGCATTGGAAAAGGCTGCCCAGAGAGGTGGTGGAGCCAGGAAACATGTCGACATGGCACTCCAGGACATGGTTTAGTTGACATGGTGATATCAAACAGACAGTTGGACTTGATGACCTTAGAGGTCTCTTCCAACGTTAAAGATTCTATGATTCTAACCAGGTCTCCTGTTTCCTTTGGGAGGGGGACCACATTTCATGTTTTCCCCTAGTCTACCTTTTATCACCGACATACCTATAGAAACTTTTCTTCATGTCCTTGATGTCCCTAGCCAGATTGAATTCTATCAGGGCTTTAGCTTTCCTAACCTGATCCCTGGCTGCTCGAACGGTTTCTCTGTGTTACTCCCAGGCTACCTGTCCTTGCTTCCACCCTTCTGTAGGCTTCCTGTTTGCATTTGAGTTTGGCCAGCAGCTCCTTGTTTATCTATGAGCACACTCCTCACTGCCCTGAGGATCTTTAACTTCACCATTTTATGGACGCTACAGCAGAGATTGCACTTGAGCTTCACATCCTCTACACATGAACATTTCTTTTACTTTTTCTTCTTCCTTTTTTTTTTTTAAATAGAGTATATACTATCACTCTGTACAGTCAAAAAAGTAAAGCTTACAAATGCCCCAAAATTTTCCTTATCGATTCAAAAGATTTGTGTTAAGCATGTGAGTCCTTCAAAGAAATTAGAATATCATGAAACATGCACATGATGGTAAAGCTGACATGAGATTAGAGAATAAAACAAACATCACAGACTTACCTTGCTGCATCTGAGGATGTGGTGTATAACTTGGAGGATGTGAATATGGCATGTATCCTGCAGGACTCTGAGGAGCATATGGACTAGGCACTGGACTGTTCTGTTGTGCCAAATATCTGTTACCAGAGGTTGTCTGTGGTGGCACAAACCGACTAAAAATAAAATTTAAAAAGTTTTAAGTTGGAAAAGCATATTTAGACATTTCTTTTGGAATATTATACCTTTCAAACATTATAAGTTCTGTAAGTTCCAAAACAAGAAATCCCTTCAAAAGGAATATTTTAAGTTATTGATACCATCCCAATTTCTATTATTATTCAAGAGCCACAGCTTGGGTACTGCATTAGTAAAAGTAAAGAACAGAATAAAAAGTATTCATAAAACCTTCACCTAGGGAAAGTAAGCAATGACACAAATATTTCTTAAAGATGTGCACATTTACTAAAGCAAGATAAGCAATTTTAAAGTTACTAGAAATTTGAATAAAAGTGATAGCTAAGGTTTAATTATCATGTAACAACTAGCTTACTAGGATTAACAAGGAGCCATCTACTATAAATAGGTTTTTCCATTAAGATTTCGAAGAACTTCATCTAACATAACTATGCCAAGATTTAGGCATGTGATAGGCAGTTAGGAAGGGCCTGAACCAAAGTCCACTGAATACAATTTATTCTTTCACTGACTTTATCTTAGACTCATTCTAAAGACAGGAAGCCATAAAAATAAAATAAAATAGGCTTGTGACAATAAAATGTGTATATTATAACTTACTTTCCTATATGAGCTTTTCAAAATAAAAATAAACCAAATAAAGACTTCAGGAAGTACAATACATGCTTTCACAACCCTCAGTTCTAGATAGCAACTCTACGAAGGTAAGCTTCCACAGAAAGAAATAGCAAAGTATTAACATAAGAATTTCAAGACTTAGCACATTGTAATATTCACAATTCAAAAAATCTTCTTCAATATAACTTTTATATATAGTTAAAAGTGTACTGTTTTTTGTGCAGATACAGAGAATTCCATTTGCCAAAACAATTATATTAACTTGAAGTGAAAGAAGTTTATTTTAATAATGATATCAAATAACTAGAGATAAAATCTGTTAAAGCCTAGTAACTGGGTTGAAACTTCTCACAGAACTCTTTCGTCTACTCCAGAGTACTTTATTATATTAACAAAGGCCTGGATTATAGGTACATGCTACTTGCTGACTCTCAGTTTGAAAAAGAACCAGAAAGTTGATGAAGCTGTTGGAAGACTGGCCAAATTACTGGGCCAATACTCTGAGTGGCCTTTTACATGCTCTTACATGCCTTCTTTCTCATTCTTCTGTCACATTGGTTTTGTTATACAGAATCACAGAATTGTAGGGGTTGGAAGGGACCTCAAGAGATCTTCGGGTCCAACCCCCCTGCCAAAGCAGGCTCCCTAGCTCATACTGCACAGATAGTCATCCAGACGAGTCTTGAATATCTCCAGAGAAGGAGACTCCACCACCTCCCTGGGCAGCCTATTCCAGTGCTCTGTCACCCTCACTGTGAAAAATTTCCTCCACATGTTGGTGCGGAACTTCCTGTGCTCCAATTTGCAGCCACTGCCCCTTGTCCTGTCTCCACAGACCACAGAAAAGGCACAGGCCAATTCCCCCTGCACCCCATCTTAAGATATTTATAAACACTGATCAGGTCCCCCCTCAGTCTTCTTTTCTCCAGGCTGAACAGCCCCAGCTCTCTCAGCCTTTCCTCATAGGATAGATGTTCCAGGCCCCTAATCATCTTCGTAGCCCTTCTCTGGACTCTCTCAAGGAGATCCCTGTCTTTTTTATACCAGGGAGCCCAGAACTGGACACAATACTCCAGGTGAGGCCTGACCAGGGCAGAATAGAGGGGGAGGATCACCTCCTTCGACCTGCTGGCCACACTCATCCTGATGCAACCCAGGGTCCCATTGGCTCTCTTAGCCACCAGGGCACACTGTTGACTCATAGCCAACCTATCGTCAACCAGGACCCCCAGGTCCTTCTCCACTGAGCTCTTCTCCAGCAGGTCAACCCCCAGCCTGTACTAATAGATGCGGTTGTTCCTCCCCAGGTGCAAGACTTTACACTTGCTTTTGTTGAATTTCATCTGGTTTCTCCCTGCCCAGCTCTCCAGCCTGTCCAGGTCTCGCTGGATGGCAGCGCAGTGTTCCTGCGTGTCAGCCACTCCTCCCAGCTTTGTATCATCGGCGTACTTGCTGAGGGTGGATGCTATTCCCTCATCAAGGTCGTCAATGAAGATATTAAACAGGACTGGACCCAACACCGACCCCTGGGGAACATCGCTAGTCACAGGCCTCCATTCTGTTTCTGCTCCACTAATCACGACCCTCTGAGCTCAGTCCAACAGCCAGTTCTCGACCCACCTCACTGTCCACTCATCTATCCCATGCTCTCTCAGCTTTTCTATCAGGATGTCATGGGAGACAGTATTGAAAGCCTTGCTGAAGTCAAGGTAGATGACATCCAGTGTTCTCCCTCCATCCACCAAACATACACACCGGAACATATAGCCTCTTCTCTCCTATCCTCCTGCAACCTGTCTCAGCCTCTCCCACAGGTAGAGAATAGCTGGTAGGGGATTCCTTAAGTAGGAAAGAAAGTTTGCCAAAATTATGGGAGGAAGAGAGAGCAGGGAATCATGATCAGTCCTTAGAATACAAAGATTAATTGACTAACATAATGTTTCTTTGCCAGCTGAAGAAACTTACCCTTTTGTCAGACAAATGCAGTTTGTCTTGACACTGATAATCTTCCATTCACATACTTGTAACAATAATTGACTGTCACTGTAGAAAGAATTTGCAGTTCACTGCCCATCCCACCCCATATAAAAGAGTTACCTGGAAGGGCTATGTGAGATAGTGGTTTGTTGATAACTGGAAGATGCAGGACTACCTCGCATGGAATTCTGAGAAATATTAAACTGTGACATCATTATCCCTATTAAGAAGAAGATAGCAGCATTACTTTACATGAATTTCCTTTTTTATCATTTGTGTCTCATTTCAGAAATTATTATATACAAAGATATTATAAACTTTACAGACAGTAACATCTACCTACAACTGTTAGAAAACATTAAAAAAGATCAATTCCATATAAGATGTCTATTTTACACCATGACATCAAGAGTGCTCTGTAAAGCAGTATTAATTCAATTATAAATATCAAAAGTAGTTCCTTTCTCTGTTTCCTTAGCAAAAAAAAAAAAAAAGCTAGTAAATAGGAACATTTTATAACAGAACATATACTCCACAGCCCAGACTGGTGTGTACAGTACTCGTTGGGCCTCCAAGTAAAAGATTTGGAAACTTCATAGGTCAGAAAACTTATCTCACATTTTTAGAATAAGTACAGCAAATGCTCATCTCAGCCTGAGTGGTGCAAGATATTCTCCCTTCTCCCATAATGCCTTAGTGGTTCCTTTCTATCTAGGGACAAAACCTTCCTATTTCACCTCCACCACGCTTATAAGAAATGTTATAAAATGTTATCAAAGAAGGTGCCAAAATATTTTCAATTGCAAAGAAGCACCAAAATCCCACCTGTAAGACTCCCACAACCTGTAGACTCCAACAGTCATGCTTGGGAAGTTCAGGAGCTGTACTGGATGGCAAACCACAAGTACCAATGTACTTGAAACTAACTTGCATCTTTATTAAAGAGAATTAAAAGGAAGGGGTTTTTTTTCCTCTCTGTACTGGTACATGTATTTAAAATTATGTAAAATAAAATTAAATATTCGAGGATTTTTTAAAGGCTGATCTCTTTTGGTTCTCTAAAACCACTTTGTTAACTTTATTAAAATAACATCAACTATTCTTTTAAGTTTCAAGTTGAATTATTTTTAATTCTGTACTAGTATCTTCCTACAAGCATAGGCCAAAGCACATTTACTAAAGATAGAGGTGATTTTATTTCATTAAGGTTTATTCTTGATCTATTGAATCAAGCTGCAAATGTGTTTCTCCCTCTGAGGCACAGAATTAGCAAAAATTATAAAGAAATTAACTCACTTTATCTACTTTCTTTCAAAAACCTCTGCTGGAACAAATAATTTCAAAAACATCTCCCTTACGCACTGGCAAAAAAAAATTTTACTCTACAAAACTGGTTGAAAAATCTGATTCAAGCATATGTTCTGTGTGGGACCACTCTGCAAACTGGCAGGACAGTCCCAACTCTTCTCAGAGCTGAAAAATATCATCCTCTGCCAAGTTTACCATCAAACCCAGAATATGGAGAACTGTTTTCAGAGCTAAAATGTGTGTGCATTGAAACACAATGAAATAATCAAAAATCCTTACCACTTTGTACTCCGTATCTGTTTTGCATGCTTTTCTCCCTGAAAACATTGGGATTCCTTGCCAGGACAGCTTGCAGCAAGACTGGTATATCTCCCTCTGGATCATCACTACCAAGGTTATCTTTCAATTCTCTGGAATTGCGGAAGTAAGCAAATAAAGAGACAAATGCATTTTCAAATTATAAGAAACCATAAATAAAAAACCAAGCAAACAAAAACAGTCCAAAAAACCACACACACACACACCCTCCCCCCCCCCCAAAAAAAGGCAACAAGAAACAAGGCAAACTAAGAGATGGCATTTTACTGTTAAAATATAAAAAAAACAAAGTGTGCAAAGCACTGTTCTCTGACTTTTTTTTTCCTCTGAAATGGAAGAATAGGTACCCCTACCAATCTTCAAAATTATTTTCCATTAATAAGCACTTGCGCATACATGGCTATCACTTTCAGACTATTATAAAAAGTTTCTTATATCCAGTTTTCTATTGCAATCTTCACCATAAAAGAAAACCACTTAGGCATAACATCAAGAATGTAGTATTGCAGGAGTGAAAATAAAATATGCGAGAATGTATAACATTCACATTAAAGAATGGCAAGGGTTGGAACGGAATTTAAAAATCATCTAGTTCCAAACCCCCTGTCATGGGCAGGGACATCCTACATTAGACCACATTGCTCAAAGCCCCATCCAACCTGGTCTTGAACACATCCAGGGAGGGGGCATCCATGTCTCTGGGCAACCTGTTCCGGTGCCTCACCAAACTCACAGTAAAGAATTTCTTCCTTATATCTAATCTAATTATATCCTCCATCAGTTTAAGGCAATTACCCCTTGCCCTATCACTACATGCCCTTGTAAACAGTCACTCTCCAGATTTTCTGAAGGCCCCCTTTAAGCACTGGAAGGCCGCTATAAGGTTTCCTTGGAGCCTTCATTTCTCCAGGCTGAACAAGCCCAGCTCTCTCTGCCTGTCTTCATAGGTCCTCCAGACCACTCACAATCTTTCTGTCCCTCCTTTGGACCTGTTCCAGCGGCTCAATATCTTTCTTGTACTGAGGACCCCAGAGCTGGATACAGTATTCAAGGTGGGGTCTCACGAGAGCAGAGTAGAGGGGCAGAATCACCTCCCTTGACCTTTCGGTCATACTTCTTTTGATACAGCACAGGATACACTTGGCCTCCTGGGTAGCAAGTGTGCATTGCAGACCCATCATTGAGCTTTAAACCAACGAACACCCACAAATCTTCTTCTCAATGCTGCCCTCAATACATTCTCTGCCCAGGCTGTAGATGTTCTTGACACTGCCCAATCCCAAGTGCAGGACTTCACCCTTTGCCTTGTAGAACTTCATGCAGTTCACATGGGCTCAATTCTCAAGACTGTCAAGGACTCTGTATGGCATACCTTCCCTCCAGCATGTCGGCTGCATCATGCAGCTTGGTGTTGTCAGCAAACTTACTGACGCTGCACTATATCCCACAGTCCATGTCTCCAACAAAGCTCTAAATAGTGCCAGTCAAGTACCAACCCCGGAAGAACACCACTTGTCACTGGTCTTGATTTGAACATTAAGTCATTGACCACAACTCTATGAGTGCGAACATCCAGCCAGTTCCTTATCCACTAAGTGGTCCATCCTTCAAAACCATGCATCTCCAATTTAGAAATAAGGAGGTTGTGTGGGACAATGTCAAATACTCTGCACAAGTCCAGGGAGACGGAGCTCTGAGCAACCTGATCTGGTGAAGATGTCCCTGCTTACTGCAAGGGGGGTGCAATAGATGACCTTTAAAGATCTCTTCCAACCCAATACACTCTATGATTCTATGTTATGTTATGATTCACTAACATAAAACTTAGTTTTGAACTTCAGGTGCAGTTTTTCTTCAAGCTTTTGTTCATTTGTTGCAATAGGTGTATGTGCAAACATTTTGATGTCACAAATAGTTTGAAGTAACCATATAAGGAAACTGATATGTATTGTTTCCACTGGATTAACTATCTCATGGTTATGGAAGTAGCAATTTGGAGTTTAGGTTTCTTAGTGTTTTTTAATCTCAATGGCTTGTTAGTTAATGGTAAATTACACCAAAATGTGAAGCATACATCTGTTTTCCATAGTTTGGAAAGCAAAGATAAGTTATTACTGAGAAGATAACAGAGTTTATTTTGACTTTATGGAAGGAATGTCCTCTGATCCTGGAAAGTTGACGTAAGCATCAGCAAGCATCAGAGTTTAGTTGGAGGCCTGTATCTAGTGGAGTCCTTCAGGGACTCACCTCACCTAGATTTAATCTAGGTGTTCCTCCTTTGGCAGTTGGGTTGGACTAGATGATCTTTTGAGGTCCCCTCCAACTCCTTATCATTCTGTGATTCCCTCAGGACCTGTGGATGCATCACATCAGGTCCCATCGATTTGTGCACCTTCAGGTTCCTTAGATGGTCTCAAACATGATCTTTCTCTACTGTGGGTGGTTCTTCATTCTCCCAGTCCCTGACCTTGCCTTCTGCGTTCTGGGCAGTGTGACTAGAGCCGTTGCTGGTGAAGACTGAGGGAAAACAGTCACCAAGTGCCTCAGCCTGCTCTATATCCTGGGTAACCAGGTCTCCTGTTTCCTTTGGGTGGGGGGGTCATGTTTTCCCCTTGCCTTCCTTTTATCACTGACATACCTATAGAAACTTTTCTTCATGCCCTTGATGTCCCTAGCCAGATTGAATTCTATCAGGGCTTTAGCTTTCCTAACCTGATCCCTGGCTGCTCAGATGGTTTCTCTGTGTTACTCCCAGGCTACCTGTCCTTGCTTCCACCCTCTGTAGGCTTCCTGTTTGCATTTGAGTTTGGCCAGGAGCTCCTTGTTCATCCACGCAGGCTTCCGAGCGTTATTGCTTGACTTCTTTGTTGGGATGCATCAGTCCTGAGCTTGGATGAGGTGAATACTAGACAGCTATCTTGGGCCTCTCTTCCCTCTAGGGCTTTGTCCCATGGTGCCCTACCAAGCAGGGCTCTGAAGAGGCCAAAGTTGGCTCTCCTGAAATCCAGGGTAGAAAGTGAGCTGCGCACCCTTCTCACCGCCCTGAGGATCTTGAACTCCACTATTTCATGGTCGCTACAGCCGAGATTGCACTTGAGCTTCACATCCGCTATCAACCCCTCCTTGTTGGTGAGAATAAGGTCCAGCCTGGCACCCCTCCTTGTTGGCTCCTCTATCCCTTGGAGGAGGAAGTTATCATCAGTGCATTCCAGGAACTTCATGGGTTTCTTGTGCCCTGATTTGTTGTCCCCCCAACAGATATTGGGGTCATTCAGGTCCCCGATGAGTACCATGGGTTGTGAGTGTTTGCCTGCTTCTGTCTGTCTGTAGAGTGCCTCATCTGCTCAGTGTTCCTGCTCGGATGGCCTGTAGCAGACCCCCACTATAGTGTCCCTGGTCCTTGCCCTCTCTTTAAAGCTGACCCATAATCTCTGTGTTGGCTCCTCATCCATCCTCAGGTGGAGCTCCATGCACTCCAGCTGATCACTGACATAGAGAGCAACACCCCCTCCTCACCTGCCCTGCCTGTCCTTCCTAATGAGCCTGTATCCTTCCATCACAACACTCCAGTCATAGAAGCCATCTCACCATGTCTCTGTGATGCCAATAACATCATAGCCAAGTTTTCAGCCCAACAGTTTGAAAATCTTTTATTTTAAAAAGGATCATTGGCATATCTTTGACATCACAGGATTCCCTTTGGACCATCAAAAATTTTTAATAAATGCATCTATGCATTCAACTTTTTTTTTTGCTTTGAGGGCTTCGAAAAGCTTCTTTCTTTTAATCAAAACAATTGATTGGAACACGTAGGGAAAAGACAGGGCTGTCAATATAAGAAAGTTCAAAGGACACAAGAGAAAAATGAAGAATATACATTAAAAGAGAATACGTCAGTGTACTTGCTTGTTCAATCCTTAAAATATTTAAGTTTAATAACTAATCAGAACTGATATGGGTCTTACATGATTGTCTCAAAAAAGTATCTTTTCTTAAATACTGGGCATATAATTTGTATTCATTATTAACCCAATTGGAACACAAATGACTATTACACAGTCAATACCACAAATTTAGCTCTCCTAACTAGCAATAATGGATCAAACAGCTAATCCATTAAACAATTAGTTATGCATAAGGGCTTTCAGGCAATTACTAACATTCTGATTGATTGAAACAATTCTCTCTCATACAGTGGTAATCTGCTAAGCAAGCCTAATAAAAAACTGCACATTCTAATTTTCAAATTCTCACACCCTTTTTAAAAAAAATTTTTTTTTCAAGGAATAAGGATGGTGATCCAATATAGTTGAAGTTCAAAATACATACATATGATCTGTTGACACCTGATTGAGACTGTGGACAAGCTGTGAAACCAGATTTTCATCCCTGCAAGCCAGAAGGCAATTCACCTCTTCAGCTATCCGTCCATTAAAAAGCAGGCTTTTTGTTGTTGTAGCAGGTAAAGGTGATGGAAGAGGCAGCTGGTTCAAAACTGTTATCAGAAAAGGGAAAGTATTTCAGAATCATTTAATGAAACACAAGCATAGAAAGATGGATGCCTTCTTACTCCCTCATGTGATTAAGAAAGAAAACTTGAAAACTACATTTGAAATACAGGGAAGATTTCTGGATTTTTTTTTTAATACTGTACACACACACAGGCTGGACTCTTTTTTAAACAAATACAGTCAAGTCCATTAAATTATATTACTATATTTTTGTAAATATTTAACTTTACTAATGCAAAGTATTATGAATAAAAACATACTTTTAAATGTTCCAGAATATTATTTAATACTATCGCAGTTTTCTCTTGGAACTAAAGGCGTGGATAAAGTGAAGGAAGAAATGCAAAATCCTAGTTGTTGTATGCAGTACATCATATACTTTGCATATATGCATTCATCATATACTTTGTTTTCTACTCTCTACTTCATATTTAATTGGTGTTTCCACTTTGTATGGTAAGTGTAGATTTAAGAAAAAGCACAAAAAAACAACCCAACAAACAATTTAAGCCACTAATTAAATTATACATTTATTCTTTACCTGTTGTACTCATTTCTAAGTAAACAGTCTTCTCAAGAAAATGCTATTATCACTGTGGTTTGGGTTTGCATGGCAAGGTTTTGGGGGGGGGGGAGTGGCACAGGGGTGGTTTCTACAAGAAGCTGCTAGAAGCTTCTTCCATGGCCAACAGAGGCAATACCAGGCAGGTCAAGGATGGACTCACTGCTGACAAAGGCTGAGCCAATCCGCGAAGGTGGTAGTGCTTCTGTGATAACATTTAAAAAGCGAAAAAACCCACAAGGGTCAGGTTTTTGCCACCACAAAAAAGGAGTGAGAAGATATACGAAACTTTGCAAACACCAAGATCAATGAAGAAAGGGAGTCGGGAGGGGGGAGGCACTCTAGGCACCGGAGCAGATTCTGCTGAAGCCTTGGAGAAGACCACAGTGAAGGAGGCTGTCTCCCTGAAGCACATGGAAGATGATGGGGAGTAGAGATTCCACCTGCAGTCTATGGATAGACCCCACAGTGGAGCAGGTGGAGACACCTGAAGGACGCTGTGAACTGGTGGGAAGCTCACACTTGAGGGGAACCTCCTGGACCTGCAGGCCATGGAGAGAGGAGCCCACATGGGAGTAGGTTTGCTGGTGGGACATGGAGCAGTGTTCCTGAAGGTCTACACCCCATGGAATCCACGTTGGGACAGTGGGGGAAGAACTGAAGCCCCCATGAGAATGAATCACTTGGAGAAGTTTGTTGAAGACTGTCTCCCGTGAGAGGGACCCCACACTGGAGCAGGGGAAGAGTGTGAGGAGGTATTACCCCTGAAAAGGAAGGAGCAGCAGAGACAACTTGTGATGAACTGAGCATAACCCCCATTCCCCATTTCTCCTGTGCTGCTTGTGGGGGAAAAGGAGAGAGAAATCATGAGTAAAGTTGAGCCCAGGAAGAAGGGAGGGGTGGGGGGAGGTGTTTTAAGGTTTGGTCTTATTTCTCATTATCCTAATCTGTTTTGATTGGGTAATAAATTAGATGCATTTATTCCGTGCTGAGTCTGTCCTGCCCGTGACACTGATTGCAGAATGATCTCTCCCTGTCCTCATCTCCACTCCCGAGACTCTCAATAGATATCTTCTCCCGTGTCTAGCTGAGGAAGGCAGAGACAGAGTGACTTTGGTGGGTGCCTGGCCTCCAGCCAGGGTTGAACCACCACATACTTGGAATGATCACTAAAATGTCAATTCAGTCAATGTACCTATTCACAAATCTTGGTAAAAAGATTTGTTTAATAAAAACATCTAGCAGAATATTTCAATCAGATTATAAATGAACATACTATACTTTCAAAGAGCATTCTTACTTCTACAGGTATAACAAGCAAGTGTACTAAATAAAAAGCCTTGACCAGATGATTTGGAAGGTCTACAGAGACGAGAATAAGCCAGAAGAGGCCATAAAGCCTGCTAGATAGTAAAGTCATCCTCATGTGTCCATGAAAAAAGCTGTTTCAAGTTCCCGGACTGATTAAATTAGATATGCCTTCAGGAAAAAAAGAAAAAGAAAAAAGAAAAAAAGAGAAAAAATAACCCAGGAAGAAATACAAAAAAACCATCACCACCCCAAAATCCTACCACCACAACTGTGTAATATACTCTTAGAATTTGAATTTTTGTTTTTCTTTAAAAAAAAGGGGGGACAGTTCCAGTATTTTCCTCCCCCATACAATCTATATCATACTGTATCTAGAAATAAATTGCAAGTCAAATAAAAACATAGAATACATTATATAGCTAGTTTTCATTACTTGCATTACATTACCTTAAATGTGCCTTGAAACATGGAAGAATTAGCAAGAACAGTAAAACATATTTATTAAAATAGTATAAATTCAGGTAGTTCAGGTTGTTAACTGAGCCTACTCTACTGCCATTAGTCATCATATCCTTCATATTTTTAGGGCAATGGGACTTGTCTATTCCACTTCCTTCTTTTAACATAGAGAGAAGTAAGGTGAAGCAGTGACAAGCCTTTCTCTCTCATCTATTCCTCAGTTTCTAAACATCAAATAAATATGACAGATAAAGAAGCAAATGCACCTAACATAAGGCCCATCCCACCAGAAGTAGTTCAGTGTTTTAAGAAACTTTTACACCAGAAGTCTGACTAGTAACTTTTACCAATTAAGTATTTTGAGTCCTTTAGAACCTTACCTGCAAATAATTAGTGTTGGAAAACTAATCATAGCCCAGAAACTTATGATTTGCACCATGATGGCCCATTATTAGAAACATATACTGATACATATATATACATATAAATACATAAAACAGCATTTTAAAATGTTATATTTCAGAATATCAGAAATACATGAAGAAGTGGGTTTTTCCCCCTCTAATACATGTGGGTTTTTTTACTTTAGGGAATGAAATTCAATTATTGGGTATATTGGGTGGTGAGGAAGCTGCAACTTGCAGTCTGCAAGCAATCAAGAAAGACTTTAGGGCCTTGGGATGGCTAGTGAGGGACTCTGGGGCACAGGTTGTTTTTTCTTCCCTTCTTCCACTTGCAGGCACTGACATTGGAAGAAATAGGCAGATACAATCTATAAACACATGGCTATGTGGCTGGTATCACCACCGCAATTTTTGGTTTTTTGATAATGGGATGGCCTACATGGCACCAAGTATGCTGGTATCAAACAGGAGACACCTTTCTCAAAGGGGGAAGAGGGTCTTTGCCCAAGAGACTGCGGAGCTGATTGATTGACAGGGCTTTAAACTAGATATAAAGGGGGAGGGGGATAATAATATCAAGATTGTCTGTGACAAGCAGCAGGATGACATGCCAGGGTTGGAGGGATGGGGTGATAGTAAAGGCCCTCAACCTGTTGCTCTGAGGCATGCAGTGGGCACTGCGGCATAGACTGTTTTACAGAAATGACCCGGAGGCTCCTGATGTAATAGGAGCCAACAGGGCAGCTCCTATGGAACGTCCTGGGGGAATAAAGGGGTTCCATCTAAGAAGGTGACACAGCCACCATCCCAGCTGAAGTGCCTCTACACCAATGCACACAGCATGGGCAACAAACAGGAGGAACTGGAAGCTACCATGCTACTAGAAAGCTATGACATAGTGGCCATTACTGAAACTTGGTGGGATGAATCCCATGACTGGAGTGTGGCTATCGATGGCTATGAGCTGTTCAAAAGGGACAGGAGAAGAAGGAGGGGTGGAGGTGTTGCCCTCTATGTTAAGAACTGGATAGAGTGTGAAGAGATGTCCCTAAAGAATAGTCATGAGCAGGTTGAAAGCTTATGGGCAGGAATTAGGGACTGTGATAAGAAGGGGAACTTTGTGGTTAGTGTCTACTACAGGCTGCCTGATCAAGGGGAGTTTATTGATGAAGCCTTCTTGCTCCAGCTCCAGGAAGCATCGAGCTCCCAGGCTGGGGGATTTCAATCACCCTGACATCTGTTGGTAAAGTAGCATGGCAAGCTGTAGGCAATCCAAGAGACTCCTGGAGTGCCTTGATAATGACTTCCTGAGGCAGGAAATAGACAGCCCTACTCAAGAGGAAGTGATATTGGACCTGATGGTCACCAATGCAAGTGAGCTCATCAGGGATGTCAAGATTGGAGGCAGCCTAGGTTGCAGTGAAGCTGCACTGGTGGGGTTCACTGGCCTAAGGCGTATGAACCAAATGAGAAGTGTAATCAGGACCCTGAATTTCAGTAAAACCAACTTCCAGCTCTTCAAGGAGTTCGTCAATAGGACCCCCTGGGAAACAGCCCTCAAGGACAAAGGGACAGAACAGAGCTGGCAGATCTTTAAGGATGCTTTCAACAGGGTGCAAGAGCTCTCGATCCCCAGGTGTAAGAAATCAGGCAAGGAAGGCAAGAGACCAGCATGGCTGAAGCAAGACCTGCAGGTCAAACTAAAAGGCAAGATGGAACTACACAGACAGTGGAAGACGGGACAGGTATCCTGGGAAAAGTACAAGGATGTTGCCTGGTTTTGTAGGGACAAGGTCAGGAAGGCCAAGGCATGACTGGAGCTGAACTTGGCAAGGGATGCCAAGAAAAACCAGAAGGGCTTCTACAGGTATATAAACCAGAAAAGGAAAGTTAAAGAAAGTGTACCCTCACCACCACGATGAGTGATAATGGTGAACTGGTGACAAGAGATGAGGAAAAAGCTGAGGTTCTCAACAACTTTTTTTCCTCAATCTTCACAGGCAAGTTCTCTCCTCACTGTTCTCAAGTTGACAGCCCGCAAGACAGGGACCAGGGAGACAGAGTCCCTCTCACTCTAAATGAAGATAAGGTTCATGACCACCTGAGGAACCTGAATGTACACAAGTCCATGGGACCCGATGAGATGCATCCCAGAGTCCTGAAGGAATTGGCTGATGTAGTTGCTAAGCCACTCTCCATGATATTTGAAAAGCCATGTCAGTCAGGTGTAGTCCGTAGTGACTGGAAGAGTGGAAACATCACAGCCATTTTTAAAAAGGGTAGGAAGGAGAACCCTGGGAATGACTGACCTGTCAGCCTCACCTCTGTGCCTGGGAAGATCATGGAACAGATCCTCCTAGAAGCTATGCTGAGGCACATGGAGGACAGGGAGGTGATTCAAGACAGCCAACATGGCTTTACTAGGGGCGAGTCCTGCCTGACCAATCTAGTGGCTTTCTACAGTGGAGTAACCACATTCTGGGCTGCATCAAAAGAAGAATGGCCAGCAGATTGCGAGAAGTGATTCTGCCCATCTGCTCTGCTTTGGTGTTACCTCATCTGGGGTACTGTGTCCAGCTTTGGAGCCCTCAACACAAGAAGGACATGGACCTGTTGGAGCACGACCAACAGGGACCTTAAAGATCCAATCCCCCTGTCATGTGCAGGGAGACCCTCCCTAGATCAGGTTGCCCAAGGCTACCTGGTCTTGAATGCTGCCAGGGAGGGGAAATCCACAATTTCTCTGGGTAACCTGTTCCAGTGCCTCACCACACTCACAGTAAAAACTTCTTCTTCATATCAAATCTAAATCTATCCTCTTTAATTTAAACCCATTACTCATTGTTTTATCACTCCATGCCCTTGTAAACATTCCCTCTCCAGCTTTCTTGTAGGCCCCCTTCCAGTAGGCTGCTATCATAGAATCATAGAATGGCAAGGGTTGGAAGGGACCCCGAGGATCATAAAGCTCCAACCCCCCTGCCACAGGCAGGGCCACCAACCTCAGATCTGGATCTATACAAGGTTGCCCAGGGCCCCATCCAACCTGGCCTTGAACACTTCCAGGGATGGGGCATCCACCACCTCTCTGGGCAGCCTGTTCCAGGACCTCACCACTCTTTCCGTAAAAAACTTCCCCCTAATATTCAATCTAAACCTTCCCTCCTTCAGCTTTAAACCATTCCCCCTTGTCCTGCCATTATCTGCCCTTTTAAAAAGTTGATTCCCCTCCTGTTTGTATGCTCCCTTCAGGTACTGGAATGCTGCAATGAGGTCCCCCCACAGCCTTCTCTTCTCCAGGCTGAACAAGCCCAGCTCCCTCAGCCTCTCCTTGTAGGGCAGGTGCTCCAGCCCTCTAATCATCCTTGTGGCCCTCCTCTGAATTCTCTCCAACAGTTCTACATCCTTCTTGTATTGGGGGCCCCAGATCTGGACACAGGACTCCAGGTGGGGCCTCACGAGGGCAGAGTAGAGAGGGACAATCACCTCCCTGTCCCTGCTGGCCACCCCTCTTCTGATGGAGCCCAGGATACCATTGGCCTTGCGAGCTGCAAGAGCACACTGCTGGCTCATGTTAAGTTTCTCATCCACTATGACACCCAGGTCCTTCTCAGCAGGGCTACTCTCAAGGAGCTCTTCTCCCAGTCTGTATCTATGTCTGGGATTCTTCTGGCCCAAGAATCCCAGACATGCTATAAGGAGCACTGAGGTCATTGAGTGCAATTATACTCTGACAACCCAGCTATAAACTCTTGTTTACGCTTTATAAACAAGATGCACCTTTGTCCCAACTTCTCTTACTGGAATGGTTGTTGTAGGACCCCATTATTAATGATAAATCTCCTTTTAGTGTCCACTACACTTTTTTTTTGGTCAGATTATAGCCATTTGGTTTTGTGACAGTATCAGCTTTAAATGTAAATAGGTCTTTTCATTTCCTTGTACTTTTTCTTCTTAAAGTATTTAAAGACAGCACATACCTCATCTGCTCCATTTGCAGGCTGAACAGCCAAGAAAGAAGCCTTATAGGTTCAGCTGCTTATTTCCATTCTATCAGCCATTATTTGCACTTGTTAATTAGAGCAACTTTTTTGTAGTTTGTCCAAAACTAAGGAACTAGGTTTCAAGTATATTCAGCATATTCCTCAACTCTCTCTAGCTGAACATCTGTCTAATCTTCACTCTTCAGTGAAGATGATGAAATACATGTTTTAGCAAAGTATTTTATCATTTATCTGTTTTTCTTTATTTGTGGGGTACCCATATATGTTACTGAATGATATTTTATCTTTCATGGCTGCTTATAGGTGTATTTTTTAACCTATGTTACATTTCATGTTAAATTAGCATATTTTGTTTGAATATATTTTTAAAGTTTGAGCAATGACAAAATTAACATTTTTAACACCAAATCTGATTTTGAACAGATTTACTTTTAAGAACTTTAAAAGTAAAATTATTTTTTACTGTTTTGAAAATGCAGGTATTTACTGAAGAAGTAGAAGGGAACATAGCAAGGATAAAAAAAAGAATACTTACGGTCTGTAAGACTAGCAATCCCTGCAAGAGTAGTGATGGGAACATGAGGCATATCCCCATTCATCCTGAAGTTCTGGGATGGTGGCGTCTACACAGATATTTTAGTTCAGGTGCCAGCTATCATTACTTCCCATCTCCCAAGCACTAAAAAAAAAACCAACACACACCAAAACAAAAATACAACAAAAAACCACACAAAAACAAATTAAAATTCTGGGTTTACTTAAAAGAATTTTAAATTCAGTAACATAAATGAAACACAGACCATAACCTCAGCTGCATACTACTTAATTTTTGTCAAAAGTGGGTAGAACAATGTGGAATTTAGGTATTGCATGGCATTAAACAATCAAAAGACAAGGTTTCAGTCTCTGAAGCAGAGCCCTTCACCAAAAAAGACACAAGATAAGGCGATCAAAAGAAAATTTGCTCAAGTAATACAATACCAATTAAAAAATTTGTAACAAAACTTATGTTGGTTTATACTGCAGTGGACAGCACTTAACCCATATCCAGTTTAAGTAATTAGCTGCAATTTTCACTTCCCAGTTTTGGAGAAGGAGATATTTTTCATATAAGAAGCTAGCAAAACCAAAAGGAGTAGTTTGCTACTTGACTTTTCATCTGTAAATAAAGTGACAAATACAAAATCTTAGTCACCACTGAACTAGCTCCTTTATTTCCTGTAAAACAGCACAGTTTATATTCAATTACTGAAAGGGAATTTGTTCAACCAGTTTTCACTAACTATGAAGATCCCAATTGTAACAAAATCCACACAAAAAACCCCAACAAAAAACCAACCCTACCCAGAGATCACAATAATTTCAACTGCAGTTCCAATACAACAAAAATTTACAAGGATCACATTTAAAATCCACTATTGTTATACTGATGAAATTTTAAAAATCAAGCATGACATTTTCTGAAGACAAACAAAATAAATTAAAGGAACTTGATATACACACACATATTTGCTTATTATGGACAGTGTTAAAAATCCATGAAATAGTAAAAAGACTTCTGTCAGCATTTATGATGTGCACTGAAGATACTGAAATCATGATTTGCTTACACTTAATTTTCAAGTAAACATTTTGCCAAATTACATATACAATACATATAACCCAAAAGATCACTGTAATTTCCATAGTATTTTTTATCTAATTTTCTTATGCCACAGCAGTGACAATATATAGGACACCACTGCTAATATATATATATAAATTCCAAGCAAGACAAGGAAACTTAATGTTGTAAGTCTTTTTCCTGCTCAAAGATTTCATGAACCATTGAAGTTAACTGTTCAAAGTTTCCCAATCTACATACAACTGAATTCTTTGGGGTGGATGGGGTGGGTGACAGAGGACAACACAACCAACGCACAAAAAACCTCCTACCCAACACTGAGGTTAAACATAGCTAACAGAATCACAGAATGATAGGGGTTGGAAGGGACCTCTGGAGATCATCTAGTCCAACCCCCCTGACAAAGCAAGATCACCTAGAGCAGGTTGCACAGGACAGCATCCAGGCGGGTTTTGAATATCTCCAGAGATGGAGACTCTGGGGCAGCCTGTTCCAGTGCTCTGTCACCCTCACAGTAAAGAAGTTCCTCCTCATGTCCAGGTGGAGCTTCCTATATTCAAGTTCATGCCCACTGCCTGTTGTTCTGTCACTGTAACCACTGAAAAAAGACTGACCCCATCCTCCTGAAACAAACCCCTCAAGTATATATAAGCATTGATAAGATCCCCCCTCAGTCTTCTTTAGGCTAAAAATGTCCCAAGTCCCTCAGCCTCTCTTCATAAGAGGGATGTTCTAGTCCCTTAATCATCTTTGTAGCATTTTTTCTGCCCTCTCCTGTCCTCCTTGAACCAGGGAGCCCGGAACTGCACACAATATTACAGATGAGGCCTCACCAGTGCAGAGCAGAGGGGGAGGAGAACCTCCCTCAACCTGCTGGCCACACTTCTTGATACACCCTGGGATGCCATTGGCTTTCTTGGCCACAAGGGCGCATTGCTGGCTCATGGTCAACCTGTTCTCCACCAGGACTCCCAGGTCTTTTTCCACAGAGCTGCTTTCCAGCAGGTCAGCCCCACACCTGTACTGGTACATACCTCCCTAGCTGCAAGACCCTACACTTGCCCTTGTTGAATTTCATAAGGTTGCTCTCTGCCCAACTCTCCAGCCTGTCCAGATGTTGTTGGACAGCAGCACAGCCAACCAGCGTGTTGCAAACTTGCTGAGAATACACTCTATCCCTTCATCCAAGTCATTGATGAATATATTGAACAGGGCTGGGTGCAGCACTAACCCCTGAGGAATGCCTCTTGTTACAGGCCTCCAACTAGACTCTGTGCCACTGATCACAACCCTCTGGGCTCTGTCTTTCAGCCAATTTTCAATCCACCCCACTGTCCATTCATCTAACCTACATTTCCTGACCTTGCCTATGAGGATGCTGTGGGAGACGGTGTCAAATGCCTTGCTGAAGTCAAGGGAGACAACACTCACTGCTCTCCATCTACCTGTCCAGTCATGCCCTTGTAGAAGGCTATCAGGTTAGTCAGACATGACTTCCCCTTGGTGAATCCGTGCTGACTACTTCTGATAACCTTCTTTTCCTCCACATGTTTTGAGATGACCCCCAGAACAAGCTTCTCCAACACCTTTCCAGGGATGGAGGTGAGGCTGACTGGCCTGTAGTTTCCTGGGTCATCTTTCTTGCCCTTTTGGAAGAATGGAGTGGCATCATCTTTCCTCCAATCTTCAGGCACCTCTCCTGTTCTCCAGGACCTTTCAGAGATGATGGAGAGTGGCTTAGCAATGACTTCTGCCAGCTCCCTCAGCAGGTGCATCCCATCAAAACCCACAGACTTGTGGATATCCAGTTTATTTAAGTGGCCTCTAACTAGATCTTCCTCAACCAAGGGAACGTCTTCCTTCCTCCAGACTTTCTCTGTTACCTCCAAAGTCTGGGGCTCCTGAGGGCTGGCCTGAGCAGTAAAGACTGAAGCAAAGGCGGCATTCAGTAACTACACCTTCTGTGCATCATCCATCACCACAAAGCCTGCCTCATTCAACAGCAGGCCCACATTTTCTCTAGATTTTCTTTTTCCACCAATATACATGAAGAAACCTTTCCTGTTAACCTTGACATCCCTTGCCAGGTTTAGCTCCAAGTAGGCCTTGGCTTTTCTCATTTCATCCCTGCATACCCTGACAGCATTCCTGTAATCTTCCCAATGAGTTCCTTTGTGGCATCTGCCACAGGATCATACCCACCACTAAATTACATGTTTATTGAAAATATTTTTAATAATACATTACAGGTGCAGAAATCTAGTTAGGGAAACAATTGCAGATAGATAAGCTGTGGGGATTTTTACCAAATGATACTGGATGCTGCAGTTTCTTTACTGAAAATCAATACATACAGAATAACAGTGGCTTCTTTAGTTCCATTTAAAAGCAATTCTTAAAGAAAGAAAAAAAAAAGAGGACCGTATTTTCCCACAATGAGTCTGCAGCAGGACACCCATGAGAGCTAACAACACTTTTATAATTTTCATTGAAAGGTTTCACACATAAGTTGTATATACAAGAAACAGGTCGTGTCTGATGATATCTCCTCTTTTGACTGAAACTGGATCAAAGGTGACTAAGGCCATGTCACTAGTCAGTATCCTTTATGTAACATGGAAACAGGAGGGGGGGGAGGGAATCTGTTAATTTTCCCTTCCCGATTGCCTGAGAAAGCTGTAAATATCAGACACAGTCACTACTAATATGAGTTCTTTATTTCCACAATAATTAAATTATACAGATATTCAATGGGAAAAATTCCTCCAAAACTAGACACTTAAATTGGAAATCTCCGCAGATACATTATAAGAAACCTGAACTGGCAAGATCCACATCTGAGAGTGGAACAAGTGCAGAGAGCTAGGATGTTCAGGGAAGAGTAAGCATTCTAAGAGGAGAGTAGAATGGATTGGTGTGTTTAGTTAACAAAAGAAAGGTCAAGAGCGGATGTGGTTGCTCTAGGGCAGTCAAAGAAGGTTGCAAAGGAAGAATGCTACAGGGCAACACCAACAAAAAACGGGGGCTATGAATGCAAGCAAGTAGAATATCAGAGTAGAGCTTTTCACCATTCCCATTACTAATCTTTCATTTAGTGAATTCAAAATATCAAGCAGTTAAGGGGGAAAAAATGACAACTCAAGACATGTTCTTTCATACAAAACATGAGAATAGCATGCAAGAATTAATAGTTTGACTGACAGATGAGTTTTGTTGTGGGTTTCTTGGGGTTTCCCTCCCCCCATTCCCCAACTGTAGTAAAAGTAATAGATTGTAGCAGCTCACAATTAGTCAAGAAGAATCAACATGTATCAATATTTAGACATTTACATTATCAATTGTGTACAGTAGCTGTTATCAGTGGTACAGCATTTTTACTTCTAGATCGGAAAAAAGGAAACTTAGTGCAGCAGTTAAGACATAAGACAGGCAATTTACATATATGCAAATGATGTATTGCATATTCAGTATATGTGTTTAGACAATTGCTGCTTTTTTCTAGAAAATAACATATGAAAAGCTAACATCATACTACATAATAAAGAAGTGAAGTCAAGCCAAGATAGAAATAGTAATAGTAAATAGTAATAGTAAATAGTAAATAGTAAAAGTAATAGTAAAAAACTTTATGCTATGGATAATAACTACATATTTAAGTGCTACTTCTGTATATTATCTTCCTTTTTTTGGTCAATTGTGTATATTGTCCTCTATAGGAAAGTTAACATTCCAAATAAAATTATTATTTAAAATGTCGTGGGTTATTTTGGGGGGGGGGGGGAGGGTGTTTGTTTGGTTTGGTTGTTTGTTTTTAAAGTAGAAAGTAAATACGTGGTTGATAAAACAGTTTATAATATAGACACGGAAAATACTGAATGCCTTCAGTTGCACAAGTTTTGGGCTATGTCATGGAGATCCTGTCAACAACTCATTGAAACAGCCAGAGGACTCTGACCACTAGTTACCATAAGAAGGTTCAAGCTCTGCATTTCTGAAACATTCCGCTTGGTTGAAATATATTCTTGTATCCTTAACAAAACCCACCAGTTCTTCCATGGTTTAACTATGTACATGAATGAGAATAGTGGAAAACAAAATAAAGGGAAAAAAATTGTTTATGTGCAGTGTGGGAAATATTGGAAATGTTGCTTTTGCAAACCAAAATGGGTTGCTGTAATTCTTTGCTGACTTGTAAAGTGGAGAACTAGAAGGGAGTACTATTAATATAAGTTTTGATGTTATGGCAAAAACCATTCTCTCCAATAAAAGGTAGCTGAGGGAAACAGCTCAACCAACTGGTTTCCACAGTGCTGATTCATACTGGGGCACCAAAACTGCCACATTAACGCAAACTGGCAAGACAATGTGTGTAATAAAAATATAAGGAATTTGTTTCCAAACCAGCAGATGGGGAAGGGGGGGAAATCCCCCTCTTGCTCCTTGTGTCTTTCTTAGAGTTGCTAATGGGCAAAACCCCAGGAGACTACCTCCTGATAAGGTGGCAAGATACCTAATCTCAGAGTGGCGACATCCTGCCGAATCAACAAGAACTCCTTACTCTTTTACACTGGGTCAACATGACTCAGTGAGGAAGGAGACTGACCCACAACGCAGAGGAAGACCACAACCTTTAGGACCACAGGACCAGGACGACCCCCCCTAGTAACAGCATGCGCAGCCGCAGGAGCTTATCAGGATGTGCTATGCATACCCGGAGCTACAGGACTATAAAAACGGGAGCTTTGGCGGGGTGAAGTGCGCGCCTTTGGAGGGAGCAAGGGTCTCCCAGGCCGCCCAGCGCTGTTTTGCCTGCTTGGTAGCTTGCTCAAATAAATTCTCTTTGGAAACTTTGTAAATTTGTCACGACCGTTTATAACAATTTGGTGCCGTGACTCGGATACAGATCAATTTGGTCGGGGACCCGAGCTCGAGGGGGGCGCCCCATCTTCGGATGGCCCTCGGGTGAGCGATCCCTCGTCCAAATCCTGTACATCCAAACCCTAAATTTGGACAAGCAGGCAAAAGAATCCGCGGTACCCCATAATTTTTGTGCACGAAGACCCGAATGAAGACTCAGGATTGAGTAAGTATTTGCGTGTTCCGTTCGGTTGGGGTGGGTTTCCTGAGGTGCAATTAACTGAGACGTCCACCGGACTTAGTGGTCCACCGGACGAAGCGAGTGTGGACCCTCTTGTAGTGCGGTTCCCATTGCCCGCGAGGGCGTGGGCCACGAACGAGGGGAGCGAGTGTGTGTGTGTGCGGGGGCACCTCGGAAGATGGGACAGAAGAAGAGCAAGCCTTCTGATCCCATGGGTGGTCCAAAGATAGGGCTACCCGATACACTGTCAGACAGTCCCTTAGGGTTAATGATTGCCCACTGCGGGGGACTGGCTGTCTAGGCAAGGAAAGAGTAAAGAAAAGATGGTACATTATTGTATGCAGGTGTGGAGTGGAAAACAAATAAGAGGGGACCACCTATATTGGCCCATTTTTGGTTCCTTCGAAGATTGGATTTGTCACGCTTTAAGAACAGGAACGGGTCCTGCCCGTTTTGTGAACAGTGAGGTTTGTGCCTCTTTGAGTTTTGTAACGTAAACTGTGTAATTATGATGTTACCTCCTGAGAGTGAATAGGGGAAATTCGAATACTAAGGTCTGGCCCTCTCAGGATGTGTTGCCCCTGTAAAATCTGTATGTAAACTGCGTAATGATAGGATGGCTGACCCTAAGTCAGTCAATACCTGTAACAATGTCTCTTCGCTGGCCGAGGGGATAAATAAGTTATACAATCTTGGGATGCACTGAAATCGTCCCTCACCCAAGGGACAAGGATTGGGTGAAAAACTGCTGGTTCCACTGAATTATCTGGGCTGGCTGAATCAGTGCAAAAAGGCTGTGTGTATTAAAACATATATCAGTGTTGGAGGCAGGGCATCCCCCTTGCCGCTCCGGGAGATCCGGTCCACCTTAAACCACTGATTTGGCATCTCCCTGAACACCCTGAAAATCTTTGTGTAAAGCCTAAAGTAAATTATTCTGCAAACAATTGATCATAATATTCACTGCCCCAACCAGCAACAACAGCCTGTTTTAACGAGGGGGGAACTATTACAAGAAATTGTTACTTATGGCACTAAGATGGGGTGTTTAGAGCAACGTTTAAATTTGCAGCTCGGTTTGCCAGGCAAGGGGCTTGGGTTTTTTTTTTTTTCTTTTCCTTTCTTTAGAGAAGGATGCCCCCCCATCCTTCGACAAACCAGTCCTCAGTGAAACGATCTGTGGAGAAGGGAATTCACCTCGCCCAGCCCTAAAAGGGCAATTCACAGATTATTCGCACATTGGGAAACTTGGTGGAGCGGCCAAATTAGTAGATTTATGAAATTTTCTGATACCACCAAAACACAGGAGGGAAAATCTTCTGTGCCTGCCGGTCAGTCCTTACTCAGACTCGAGGAAGAACCTGATGGATTTAAACTAGAAAATGTGGGGGGAATTTCAAGCCAATCCACTCGCGTAATATCCACCTTAAAATGGCCTGACCAGCACACTAACCCAGTGTGGTCCCAGGCACAGACCTATAAATTTCACAATTGGTATGGAAGCTCAAGTAAGTGTTATCAGCAAAAAAAAAAAAAAAATTAGGACTGACTGCTACCCAGGAAAAAAAAAAAAAAAAGTAATAGGAATAACGGGAATCCCTGAAAACAGACGAATTAGTACTGTATGTGTTTGGTCTTCAGGGGAAAACCGAATGTCTAAGATTAAGGTTGTAATTGAACCATACTGAAATAATATACTAGAATTTGATGTCCTAGCAAAGTCTGGGAACTACCTAATGGAACAGTGTAGAACTTTGGAGCCCCGTTGTGTGAGGTTCCAGTACTTAAAGACTGTTAAGTCACCTCCTTCTAGAATAACGAGCATTAATCAATATCTTTTACCATCTGCTACTAAGGAGGGGATCACAGAGGTGATCAAAAGATTTGGACACCTGTGGTACTGCAATCAGAACACCCTGACAGTGGCAGCGGTCCACAGGGAATCAAACAGTAACCCAATGCCACTCAGCCACTGGTGCTAACACTGCCGAACCAGTCGGCCAAACACAAGCTAAAGATGATAATTCCTCTTCGAGAGGAGGATAATCATCAATCTGTGTTCACTTGGGAGTGAGAGTACAATATACCTTCAACCAACTTCCCCAAGGATGCAAATACTCCTCTGCCATTGCCCATAGTGCACTGGCAAGAATACTGAAGAAAAATTATATCCTTAAAGATTAATTACACCAGATTTCTAACCAATTCACTTTTGAGCGTACGTATGTTTGTGCAGTTCTCTTCTTTTAATCACAGGACACACATGGTGGATCTACGCACTATCATTGTTCAGGGAATTAAGGAATCTGTTCCCAGAGGACAAAGCATTAATAAAGCCTTTAGGGAACACCAAAGGAAGATGAAACCCCCACTGAGTGGCTAGAAAGGCTGTGGAAGAATTTGCAGCTCTATTCGGGGTTAGACCCTGCCACTCCTGTAGGACAGGCCCTGTTGAAAACTCTGTGGCAAAATCATGGGTGGATATTAGGAGAAAATTAGAAAAGTTGGAAGACTGGCAGAAGAGAGGATTACATGAATTATTGAGGGAGGCTCAGAAGGTGTGTGTTTGCGAAGAGAGGAGACTCAAAAGAAACAGGCAAGGATTTTGGTGAAGGCAGTCCGAGAAGGACAAAAGGTGGCTCCAGCCTGTACAGGGGGAGCGGGTGTTTCAAGGCCTAGGGGAAACTCCCGAGGTGCCAAAGTGATTTGAGACAAGTTGAGTGTTTTTATTGCCAGAGAAAAGGGCACATGACAAAGCACTGCAAGAAACGCCTACAGGATGAGCAGATGCTTAAGGAGGATTAGGTGGAGTCAGGGACTCTTATTTGCTGGGAACCCATAGGAAAACAGAGCCCTTGATAAAGTTGAAATTGGGTCCCCAACACCAAGAAGTGGAGTTCCTTGTGGACTCCGGGGCTGAAAGATCCACAGTCCAAACAGTGCCCCGGGAATGCTCTCTTTCCCCGGAGAAATTGCAAGTAATAAGAAATACTGAAACCTGAAATACAGACTGGGAGTTTTGGTTCTCTGGTCTTGCTTTTGTCTGTCTGTTTGTTTCAGTGAGAGTAATAGTTTGCAACTCAAATTTTTATATAGGTGCTGCATCATGGCTGTAGTTGTAGAAAAAAATCTAGTATATGGAATATACAGCCTTGAGCTTTTGAACAATATGTTGATGGTTCTTTGATTGTAAATGGCATTGAACCAGACAATGTGATCTATAAAATGATACAGGGTTTTGCTCAAATGCTAAAACTTTTCTCGTGTGATTAACACACAAGGGAAAGGATTAGTCCATGAAAGACTCATCCTAAAAGTCCTCAAAGCATTACGAGGTCCCTCGAAAATAGCTCTAGTTCATATAAAAGGACACCAAAAGGGACTAAATCACACTGTAAGAGGGAACAATTTGGCCAATGCAGAGGCAAAACGAGCAGCACTGTTAATGATTAAAACTTTGGAGAAAGAACCTGAAGGACCAGATAGACAAAATTTTCACCACCCAAGAGATAGCCAAACTAAAACAAATTGGAGCAAAAAGAGAAAATAATAAATTGTTGCTGCCAGACGGCAGGGAAGTACTCCCCAAAGGAAGAGCATGGAAAATGTTAAACAAACTACACCTTAAAACTCACTGGGGAGTTCAAGCCTTAGTAGATTAATTTGAAACAAACTATGCCTGTGTGGGGATACACAGAGTTTAGCAAAAAGAATCTTGGAGGGATGCTTAACCTGTTACAAGGTGAATAAACAGCAACTCAGGGAAAGGGTACCAGGAGGGTGAGGGTTGACAAGGAGACCTTTTGAAAGAATACAGGTCGACTTTACCGAACTCCCAAAGGTAGGAAGGTATAAATACATTTTAGTTTTAGTAGATCATCTCACTCACTTTGTGGAAGCCTTCCCGGTAGCTCGTGCCACTGCACGAACAGTAGTAAAAATAATATTAGAAAATATTGTGCCAAGGTATGGAAACATAGCTGTAATTGATTCAGATGGGGGAGCCCATTTTACCTCTAAAGCAATCAAGGAAGTCTTAGATCCTTTGGGGATGAAATGGGAATACCATACCCTGTGGCACCCACAAAGTTCAGGGAAGGTGGAAAGGATGAATGGAGAAATTAAACAACAATTGACCAAACTGATGATTGACACTAAAATGAACTGGGTAAAATGCCTTCTGATGGCCTTATTAAATCTGAGGACACAACCCTGGACAGATATAGGAATCTCCCCTTTTGAAATGTTGTATGGGATACCCTATGACCTGGAAATGCCAGCCGAGCACCCCAAAGTTGAAAGAGTGTTACAAGAATATATCATTGAATTAATGAAGTGAAGGCGAGAACTAATAAAGAAAGGATTGGTAATACAGAAACCACTCTTAGCTATAGCAATACACCTGGTCAAGACAAAGTGTTGATTAAGGCCTGGAAAGAATCCTCACTGATCCCTCGTAGGGAGGGACCCTTTCTTGTGTTGCTTACCACAGATACTGCAGTTCGAATGGCCGAATGAGGTTGGACTCACACTACCAGAATAAAAGGACCTGTTCGAGAATCTTGTTGGGAGGCAACAAGGAACCCTGACAACCTGAAAGTCACCTTCCAGAGAAAGACTGATGGGTGAAACTATCACACAAAGGACTTAATGAATGGGACTACATTCTCCCCAATTCCTGGTTGTATATGTTACCCTTTTGTTTGTTTTAAGTGTAAAGTGTGTAAGGACAATTGGTGGGTTCATTGTAGAGAAGGAAATTTTACCCCAGATATTTGTGAGGAGTGTTATTTGGCTGAAAGAAAATTAACAGAACTAATACACAGTAAAAACCGGACAAATTATCTGGAAGTATAAAGAGTGGTGGAAAGTATACACAAAAGGTGTAAATCCAGAGCTTGGATGTGTACACTCTAATGAGTATAGGGAGGCCAATCTGGAAAACAGTTAAAGTGGTGTGCCAAAAACAAATTTAGCCCCGGAAATAAAGAATAAAAATTGGGAGGCATGTAACACTCGCAAAAGGAGAGAAGGGAGAACCCCTGAAGACTACGACAGCTGCCAAGAAGATGGAACACCTTGCTGCTCCAAGCAATGGAGTAGGCAAAGGAGGCAGAGACGTAAGGAAATTGTGGGGAACCAAAAACCTTCAATAGAGTTGCGAGAAGGCCCCCTACATCTAGGTCCGGGATGGCACATAACACCTGAACCCAAACTTCCCAAACTAAAATACCCGAGAATAGCTACCACCACTCTGAAGTGGTCACCATTGACCCACCAATTCTCCTAAAAGGGGTAGTAATACTTTGAGTATACTTCCCCTTGACGATCTTCAGATAACTACAAGGGGATCAAGCTTTAATTCCACTCTATGTCAGCTAGTCCTGAGGCCCCTATGCTGGGAATATATGGAATTTTATATGTGTCCTAGTTCAAATCCTGGAAAGGGGTACTGCAACTCCCCTAATCAATATTGCTGCAGTTATTGGGATTATGAGACCATAGCCCCTAGTTGGATACCATGGGATGATATATAGATAAATACCTAAGGATCCAGTGGGGTCCATATGGGTGCATCCCACTGCGGGGGTGGAGAGGACATGGAAACTGTAAATATCTCCTTTTAGATGTTACCCAATCCATGGATAGAGGGTGGACAATTGGAAGAATGTGAAGAATAAGGTATTGGGGAACCTGGAACTGATAAAGGAGGCTTAACAAGGATGGTATAAATTGTGGGCCCTGGTTAACTACACTGTTGTCAACCATTGCTGAACCTTTAATGTTGTTGATGCTTACTCTAACCTTTGGGCCTTGCATTTTGAACAGAGTGATTGGATTAGTAAAGAGTAAATTAGAGTCAGCCCATTTAATATTGTTTAAAAAAGCAATGCGAACACCTAGAGGATGATGAAACCAGTCAAGGAGAGACTCTAATTCTCTCTCTAGCCCGAGAGACTGTTACCTGGTTTGAAAAACAAAATGGTAAGAACTAAAAGGGGGGAATTGTAATAAAAATATAAGGAATTTGTTTCCAAACCAGCAGATGGGGAAGGGGGGGAAATCCCCCTCTTGCTCCTTGTGTCTTTGTTAGAGTTGCTAATGGGAAAAACCCCAGGAGACTACCTCCTGATAAGGTGGCAAGATACCTAACCTCAGAGTGGCGACATCCTGCCGAATCAACAAGAACTCCTTACTCTTTTACACTGGGTCAACATGACTCAGTGAGGAAGGAGACTGACCCACAACGCAGAGGAAGACCACGACCTTTAGGACCACAGGACCAGGACGACCCCCCCTAGTAACAGCATGCGCAGCCACAGGAGCTTATCAGGATGTGCTATGCATACCCGGAGCTACAGGACTATAAAAACAGGAGCTTTGGCGGGGTGAAGTGCGCGCCTTTGGAGGGAGCAAGGGTCTCCCAGGCCGCCCAGCGCTGTTTTGCCTGCTTGGTAGCTTGCTCAAATAAATTCTCTTTGGAAACTGTAAATTTGTCACGACCGTTTATAACAATGTGGGGTTTACCTAATCTGAAACCTGTATCGAGCCTTGACTTCACTTAAAGAATGAGAGAGAGAGGTAGAAAGAGAATGAATTCATATTCTAGAGTTCTTATTCAAATAAGATTCTGTGAGTGAGTACATCATACAGATTTACACGGAAGAAGGCAAATTTCTAGTTTCCATATATTTATTCCAGTTACAATGACTGTACTTCTGTTACAAGTTTCCAGAAAGAAATGTTTTTAAAAGTGCTTTTTAAAAAATACTAAGAAAGGAGCTATGGTTGCAAACCATAGTCTAACACTTAAGTTCCATGGCAAAAAGCAGCATACACATTCACAATATAAACCATCTTAACACTAATTCTATCTCAGAAAAAGTCAATATTGGAAGTGAACAGTAATTAATCACTGATGCAGCTACAGATAAAATAGTGATGTGGAAAACATGATATGAACCTAACTTGAAGAACTAAGGGGGAGGGGCTAGCACGTGGGGAGAGGTAAAGAGAAAGGTGGAGTCAGAAATCCAGAAGGCATTATTAATGATAAAAGCCCATGAAAACACATCAGCATTTATAAAACCAGGAAGTTTACAGCATATACAGAATAGTTTCACCTTCTACAATACTGGTTACAAAAAGTTTGAAAATAGAGATACAGAAATCCCAGAAGCACAAAGCCAGGTGAAATTCAGTTGTTCTAGTGAAATCCGTATGTTTGGTTCATAAAGCGATCAGCCAGCAGAATCTGAGTGATGCTGACAAAGTAAGTGTAACTTGCTTCTGAATATAAAGCAGCCTTTAGGAAAAAAAAATAGAGCCACCAGCTTCTTCCTCTGTGGCTATTGCCACATTCCTTTCATCTCTGCTGTTTTATTCAATAACGATGACACTGATGCCTATACTGCCCATGTGCTGATAATGGCAGTGACAGTAAATGGCAAGAGAAGCCCCAGTAAAGGTGGTGGAAACATACACAGTACAAGAAGTCTGTGGATTCAAGGAAAAATGTCCCCTAATGTAGGAGCACACTCACACTATCTACCAGGGCAAATTAAGCTAAAACATGATTTGTACCTATAATAACTCTTCCTGGGGGAGGAGAAGAATTTACACAATCGGACTACCAAAATAAATAAACAAAAAAATACCAACCCCACCACTAGAAAAAAACCCCCAACAAACCAACAAGCAACAATCAGACCAAGCCATGTGCAGAAAGCAGATACTTGTGGGTAGTACACAACTTCCCTGATCTACACTACATGAATATCTAGCAGAAACTGTTTAGCTTTCTCACTACCTTGCAATTCCAAAAATATGCAGAAAACCAAAATTATATTTACCAAGTGTTGTGATGATCAACAAATGTAGATTACTTTAGTCAAAAAGGAAAATGCAAATCTCAGAAGTATTAATTTTCAAGGAAAACGTCCAATGCATCAATAGAGCTATACAAATAACCAAGAATAGTGATCCACAGGAAAGTTTATGTCCCAATATTTCATTAAAGAACTATACTGCCTTACTGTTAGGCAGCTCAGTTGTCATCTTAAAACATGGGGATTAAATTTAAGTGAATGGAACAGAAATCTTGTACCTGGTTCCAAAATAAAATACTACTGGCTCCTTATCATCAGAAATGTGATCAAGCCCTACTGATAAGGTAGCAAAATCTAAACCAAAGAACTGGTATGTTTCAAAAAGTTAAGATATATAAAATACACATTATTTTTGCAGGCACAATACCATTAATAGCTATTAGACACAAAATACCTTATAGTAGGACAGTTCTGTTCACCAGGTTTGCAAAATAAAGCAACTAAAACTTCTGTCAGGGAGAATCCAGTTATTCAGGGATTTTTTTTTACTGCTCCTGTTACATCTTTTAAAACAATATCCTCTTTATGAGCCTCTCCATGTCAAAGATTCTGACACCACTGAGAGCTACTGAATTCTTTTCGCTGTGCAGAAGTGAACACAGAATTAAAATTGTAAAAAACTAATTTTGCTTGGCAGCAGTCATGACATTAAGCACAGATGAGAAATTCAAACATAAAGGGAAAACCCCAAGCTACTTCTGTAGTTCATACATTTTTTTCCCATCTATATTCCACATGCAACTTTTATTACAACAAAGTACATTCATAATTGTGCTCTCTTTGGTGAGCACAGCCCTTTTGCTTGCTCAGACACACAAGCAGCGGCTGATGTTATATACAGCTCATTTTATTGAAAGAAAATAGCTAAGAGATGTAGAAGAGCAACTGCACTTAAAAGGGTTGGGTAGGTCAGCTCTGTCAAATGGAGAACACTTAAGTTGCAACACACATCTCAACAAAATAGTTGGGACAGGTATGAGAGACGAAGTAGTAACTTGGTGTGTGGGGGGGTGTCCAACTTTTTCTTGAATGTCTCATGTTAGCTGGTAGTAGCATTACTCTTTTCTAAAAACAACTGTGTATTTACATTACTTATCATTTAAAGACTTTAATTAGGTTGGATATTAACTAGGCTGAAAAACTAGTGATTAAACACTGAGCCAAACCCTATTTAATTCATGAGTCTCTCACTTCTGCCCTTGAATTCTCTCATATAATTCATAACCTTTATAAAACAAAACTGATAAGAAATATACCTGCTGAGGCAGTAGCTGACTTTGCACAAGTCTTGAAGTCACACCATTTTTGCCTCTTTTTTGGCTTTGCAAAATAATTAAAATATTTCTAAGCTTCTTTATTACACAGTTAAGAGTTCCACAATAAATGCCAATAGAAAATTTTACATAAACAGATTTTATGTATTGCGTTTAAAAGCAGCTCACTGCCTTTTTATGTTGGAATTAATATTGACCTTATTTTATTCCCTTTTGTCCTAATCTTGTTGCCCATTTTTCGACTTAAGCTCCATGCACATCTAAGACAGATGCTGTACAGATAGCTGTAAAATGCTTTTCATCTGGGTTTGTGTATTATTCCCCCTCCTCCCCTCCCCACAATAATGCAACTCCTCCATGCAAAGGCTCTACAACAGCTCTCTGTAACACCCAATTTCCTCCCCTCAAATCCACTCCCACATCTCTGAGCTAGATAGGAGAGACGGCATATGCTACAGCTTCTTCCTAAGATACATGAGTATCTCCTCTATCCAACAACCAATTTTCACAAACTAAACTGTCTTAACACTTTAACCCCCTGTAAAATATAGCTGAAATTAGCTGATACTTTCCAAAATTATTAGATGGAGGGCCTTACAGATAAATAAATACCAAGATCTACCTGGCGATTGCAGCAATTGGTTTGCAAAGCTGCTCACAGGCTATTATCACTTGAATGAAGCTCAAATATTGACTAACTGTCCTGGAACCCCTAACTTCTAGAGCCGTAACCCATGGGATCCTCCAAAGCAGGTCTTTGAAAAGGCCAAAGTTAGCTCTCCTGAAGTTCAGGGTTGTAAGCCTACTTATTGCCCTGCTCCTTCCATGCAGGAGCCTGAATTCCATCTCATGGTCACTGCAGCCAAGGCTGCCCCATACCTTCACATCCCTAACAATCCTTCTATGTTAGTACAAGGTCCAGCAGCAGCCCTCTCCCCACGACCTGCATCAAAAAGTTATCATCGATGCTCTGTAGTAACCTGCTGGACTGTGCATGCCTGGCTATGTTGCCTTTCCATCAAATATCAGGTTGCTTGAAGGCCCCCATGACAACCAGGACCTGTGATCATGAGGCTACCTCCAGCTGTCTGTAGAAGGCCTCATTGATTTCCTCTTCCTGATCAGGTGGTCTGTAGTAAACTTCCACAACAGTGTCACCGATATTAGCCTGCCCTTTAATTCTTATCCATAAGCTCTCAACTTGTTCTTCATCTACCCTTAGGCAGAGCTCGATACATTCCAGTCACTCTCTCACATAAAAAGCAACTCCACTACCTTGCCTTGCTGGCCTGTCTTTCCTAAAAAGTACCTAGCCATCTATGACATAATTCCAGTCATGCAAGCTATCTCACTTCTAGACAGGTGGATTCCATCCCTCCCTAACAGGTTATAGTCAAGGAATGTCCTAACGTCATAAAAGCCAAAACCCTCACAAGGGCACCAGCCACATAGACAGAAGTTGATATGTATTATACATCTATTTCTGGCTCCCCCCTTTCCTCCAACTGGTAGAATGAAGGAAAAGATAACTTGGGCAGCAATGTTTTTCACTTGCACCCCAAAGGCTTTATAGTCCTCCTTGATTCTGCCCAGGTTGTGGCTTATGGTATAATTCATGTCCACATGAAAGAGTAACAGTGGAAAGTAGTCTGTTCTCTTGGACAAGTTGTGGCACCCTTGCAGCAACATTTCAGATCTTAGCTCATGGAAGGCAGCAATACCTCTTGTGACTCCCTGTTAGGTTGTCTGTTAAGGGGCACCAAGGTGCCCATCTGCAAGTCACCCACCATGAGCACTTGTAATTTTTTTTTAATTGTATCTACTGGTATGATCTCTCCTTGCAGACATTGCTCATGGGTGTCTATAGCTGTTAAAGCTTCTGTGGTGGCTTAGCCCCAGCCGAGGGCTGAGCCCCACACAAATGCTTGTTCTTTTAACAAAAAGAAGAGGGCGGGGCAGTTGGGGGGGGGGGGGGGAGGAAACGGAAATGTAAAGAGGGGGGAAAAAAACCCAAACCAAAACCCCTCGTGTAATAAAAATATAAGGAATTTGTTTCCAAACCAGCAGATGGGGAAGGGGGGAGAAATCCCCCTCTTGCTCCTTGTGTCTTTGTTAGAGTTGCTAATGGGCAAAACCCCAGGAGACTACCTCCTGATAAGGTGGCAAGATACCTAACCTCAGAGTGGTGACATCCTGCTGAATCAACAAGCTCTCCTTACTCTTCTACACTGGGCCAACATGACCAAATAAGGAAACTGACCCACAACGCAGAGGAAGACCACAACCTTTACCACCACCAGGACCAGGATGACCCCCCAGGAACAGCAGGAGCAGCTGCAGGAGCTTATCAGGATGTGCTATGCATACCCAAAGCTACTGGACTATAAAAACAGGAGCTTTGGCGGGGTGAAGTGCGCGCCTTTGGAGGGAGCAAGGGTCTCCCGGGCCGCCCAGTGCTGTTTTGCCTGCTTGATAGCTTGCTCAAATAAATTCTCTTTAGAAACTTTGTGAATTTGTCACGACCGTTTATAACACCTTAGGTTGGTATAAGGATAGTTTACTAAAATAGCAGAAAAAAACCCAAAACATACAACAATGATAACACGATGTCCTGGTTTCAGCCAGGGGCTTCAGCCAGGAAGAGGGGCTAACCTGCTGGGCTCGGGACAAGTAACTCAAATTGACCAATAGGATCATTCCATGCCAGTTACATCATGCCGAGTATAAAAAGCAGGGGGTGTTGCAGTGTTGGCGCGCGAACAGCAGGGACCGGGCGGAAGTGTGCTCGGGGCTCGGGGCTTTGTTTACTCGCGGCGCGAGCTCGGGTCCTTTGTGTTGCGGCTGGGGTTTGCGCGGGCTGCGGCGCGGTGTCCGTTACGGGGAGTGCGCGATCTGAACTGCTCATCTCAGCAAAAGGTTGTATTGTTCATTGTTATCTGTTCTTCCCCTGTTATTTCCAGTAAAAATACCCTTATCCCAACCTGCGGGCTGTTTTGGTTTTCTCCCCCCCCCCGCTCCGGGGGAAATCTGAACGCGTGGTCCCCGGCTCCGGCAGAACCACAACACACGACTTTAGAGCACAAAATACAAGAAACTGGTGATACACAATGCAGTCTCTCACCGAACCACACAACTTAGGCTGTACAATCTGGAGCCATCCCAGAACCCAACCATCACCAAAACCCGCACATCCTGGAGGGTTTTTTTTTCCTTCTCCTCCCAGTCCCCCCTTTAAACTGAGCATGACGTAATTGGCATGGAATATCCTCTTTGGCCAGTCTGGGTCACCTGTCCTAGCTGTGTCCCCTCCTTTCTCGTTAGTAGGGAAATATGAAGACCTGAAAAAGTCCTTGATTGCGTGGCAACAATTAATAACATCAGGGTGCTATCAGCACTGCTCTTGTCCTAACACCCAAACACGGCATTCCATCCACTGCTAAAAAGTAAATTAACTCCATCTTAGCTGAAACCAGGACAGCTTCATATCTGGTTTTGGTTGTGAAGCTGGAGAGTGAAGACTGAAGCAGAGTCCTGCTTTTGTGAGTCACCAGTAGAGCTTTTTTAAATAAAAACTAAACCAAAACAAAGCCAAGTTCTCAAAATAACTACTTATTATCTTTAACAGTATTCTTTCTTATACATGGTGTGGAAAATGCTGGGAAATGTTGCTTTTGGAAACTGAAATGGATTGTTGTATTTTTTATGCTGACTTGTGAAGTGGAGGACTCAGGCTGTCTAGAATTTAGGATAGCCCATAAATTAAGAGGAAGTACTGTTAATATAGTTTTGCTGTTGGTTGTGTTATGGCAAAATCCCTCTCTCAAATAAGGGTTAAAATGTAGCTGAAGGAAATAAAGTTCAACCAACGTGCTTGGACAGCGCTGATTCATACTGGGGCACAAATTGCCACATCAAGGCAAACAGGCAAGACAATGTGGGGTTTTGATACCATCTAAGCAGAGGCTACAAAATTAACATGCCCAATCTGAAACCTGTATGGAGCTTTGACTTCCTTCAGCCCTAGGCCCATGTCATTTGTGGAAAAGTTAAGATCACGAAAAGTACTTTGCCAGTAAGCAGTTGTCCCAGAAGAAAAGACTCATACATTTTAATTTTCTTCACTGATGGAAAACAGGAATCTGCCAGACATGCAATGTGTATTATATTATGTACTATTGTGAATAAGGTGCCTTGGTTGAGCCTGTAAAATCCATAGTTAAACAGGGGAAGGAAGTGAAGAGTTCAACCTGAGGAAGACTTCCAGCCTTCATCACTGAGACCCCTGACAACCACTACCATGGGACAATGCGCAGATACGATTGGGAGGAGTTTATGGAAATCGTCTCTTAGAACTCATCTTAATACGAAGCGGAACAGGTGATGAATATGTATAGATGAATGACATAACCTAATGATTTCGGGCAAGGATATGGTATATAAAGGCTGCAGGCTCTGACCAAAAGTGTGCCCACTTTTTGGGTCACCTGCTCTTGCAAGAACGTATAACAAATTACTGCTTCACTAACATGTCTACCTTGAGTCCTTTTTTTAAGGACCTTTATCATTTCTAACAATGGTATATAACTATCTATCATGCTCTACAACAAAACTAATCCAAAGAAAATTCAACCATTTAGACAATATTTTAGCAAACTGAGGAAGAAAATTATTTCCAAAAGTCTAAGGTTCCCTATCCCAAAGATAAAAATGTAAACAAGTAATTGAGCAACATTATATTAATAAAATTACTATTTTCAACAGTTGTAGAATATTTTATTTTCAACTTCTCCTCTAGGAATAGGCATTTTCTCAATTTTAAAGAAAAATAGTAAGCAAAGCCCCAAGGAAATCTTGACATTTCTAATCTTGACATTGATAGCAACAAAGCAAAAACTTTCCCTGAAGTTCACCACACTAACCTCTTTAGACTTAGTTACAATTAACACACAGTCACATGCTGTAAAGTACTGGAAATATGCCTTAACAATCTCCAACAGAACCTAACCCCTCTTTTCTCCACTCTCCTACTACCACTCCTCAGGCTAAAAGTGGCTTCTGCCAAGCACCTAATGACTATGCAACAAGCCACCCTGAAGACATCAGGAGAGCATTCCTTCCACATTCCACCCAAAAGATATCAGGAGAAACATCAGGAGCCATTCACACATAGGGCCTTCTGTCATCCACCCTGAAGCATTCCCACAGCCAGGTGGAAGGTTTTGGCTATGCCAAAGATGACTACAAAAACAGAGCATTCCGCCATGGAAAGACAAGGAAGCAACTGAGAACAGAGCAACCAGGAAGCAGGCAACTGAGGCACAGAGAAAACAAGGAACACATCGAGAGACAAACGAGGGAACGTCCTCCCCCCTCCCCCCCATCGGACTCAGAGACACTGAAGAATACCCTGCCATTGGATGGAACGCAGGAGCCCCGTGGTGGTAGATATCCCAACCTCTCTCTTGTCTCCCTCTCTTATCTCTCTCCTCTCTCTCTCTTTTCCACCTTTTTCTCTTTCTTCCCCCCTTCCCCTGCACATTTGTTGTGGGCCAAATAAAGTAACTTGGATCACAGAATCACAGAATTGTAAGGGTTGGAAGTGACCTCAAGAGATCATCGGGCCAAAGCAGACTCCCTAGTTCATATTGCACAGACAGGCGTCTAGATGGGTCTTGAATATCTCCAGGGAAGGAGACTCCACCACCTCCCTGGGCAGCCTGTTCCAGGGTTCCCTCACCCTCACTGGGAAAAAGCTTTTCCGCATGTTGGTGCGGAACTTCCTGTGTTCTAACTTGCAGCCATTGCCCCTTGTCCTGTCTCCGCAGACCACTAAAAAGGGGCTGGCCAATTCCCCCTGAATTCCATGCTTAAGGTAACTATAAACACCAATTAGATCCTCCCTTAGTCTTCTTTTCTCTAGACTGAACAGTCCCAGCTTCTTCAGCCTCTCCTCATAGGGAAGATGCTCCTGGCCCTTAATCATCTTTGTAGCACTTCTTTGGACTCTCTCAAGGAGATCCCTGTCCCTCGTACACCAGGGAGCCCAGAACTGGACCCAATACTCCAGGTGGGGCCTGACCAGGGCAGAGTAGAGGAGGAGGATCACCTCCTTTGACCTGCTGGTCACACTCCTCCTGATGCATCCCAGGATCCCATTGGCTCTCTTAGCCACCAGGGCACACTGCTGGCTCATGGCCAATCTGTCATCCACCAGGACCCCTAGCTCTTTCTCCATAGAGCTCTTCTCCAGCAGGTTATCCCCCAGCCTGTACAGAAAGGAACACTTGTTCCTCCCCAGGTGCAAGACTTTACACTTGCTTTTGTTGAACTTCATTAGGTGTCTCCCTGCCCAGCTTTCCAGCCTGTCCAGGTCTCGCTGGATGGCAGCGCAATGTTCCTGCGTGTCAGCCACTCCTCCCAGCTTTGAATCATCAGTGTACTTGCTGAGGGTGGATGCTATTCCCTCATCAAGGTCGTCAATGAAGATATTGAACAGGAGTGGACCCAACACCGACCCCTGGGGAACACAGCTAGTCAGAGGCCTCCAGACAGACTCTGCTCCACCGATCACAACCCTCTGGGCTCGGTCCGACAGCCAATTCTCAACCCACCTCACTGTCCACTCATCTATCCCATGTTCTCTCACCTTTTCTATCAGGATATCATGGGAGACAGTATCAAAAGCTTTGCTGAAGTGAAGGTAGATGACATCCACTGCTCTCCCTCCATCTACCCAGCCGGTGATTACATCATAGAAGGCTATGAGATTGGTCGAGCACGATCTCCCCTTGGTGAATCCATGCTGACTACTCATGACCTTCTTCTCTTCCAATTGCTTGGAGATGGAATCCAGAACAAGCTGTTCCATCACCTTTCCAGGGACAGAAGTGAAGCTGACTGGCCTATAGTTACTAGGATCCTTCTTCTTGCCCTTTTTGAAGACCGGAGTGAAATTGGCTATCTTCCAGTCCTCGGGAACTTCTCCTGTTCTCCAAGACTTATCAAAGGTGATAGAGAGCGACTCAGTAATCACTTCTGCCAGCTCCCTCAGCACATGTGGGTGCATCCCATCCGAGCCCATGGATTTATGTGCATTGATCCCTCTGAGATGCTCCTGGACCACCCCCACCTCAACCAGAGGGAAGCTCTTCATTTCCCAAACCTTACTACTTTCATTCAGTATCTGTGGGTCCCGGAGGGCCTTTGAAGTGAAGACTGAAGCGAAGGCGGCATTCAGTATCTCCACCTTCTCGTCATCCCCCGTTAGCAGGACACCCGCTTCATTCAGCAAGGGGCCTACATTATCCCTGGTCATCCTCTTACTAGTCACATATCCACAAACCCCCTTTTTATCATCTTTTATGTCCCTTGCCAACTTCACTTCCAAGTGGGCTTTAGCCTTCCTAGTTGCGTCCCTACAGGCCCTGACAACATTCCTGTTTTCTTCCTGGGTGCTCAGACCCTTTTTCCACAGTTCATAGACCTTCTGCTTCCCTTTGAGTTTATTCATTAGCTCCCTGCTCATCCACGTAGGTCTTTTACCTCTCTTTCCCGATTTCTTACTCAAAGGGATGCATCGTTCCTGTACTTGGAAGAAGTGCTGTTTGAATGCAAGCCAGATCTCGCAGGCTCCCATTCCTTCAAGCAGTGTAGCCCACAGGATAGCCACTCAGGATCTTGAACTCGACCATTTCATGGTCACTTTGTCCTAAGCTGCCCCTGGCCTTCACTTCCCTAACGAGCCCGTCCTTGTTAGTAAAAACAAGGTCCAGCACCCGTCCTCCCCTCGTAGGTTCCTGCACCATCTGTAGCAGGAAATTGTCTTCAATATACTGCAGAAATCGTCTGGACTGCATACGACTGGCTGTACTGCTTGCCCAGCAGATATCTGGGTAATTGAAGTCCCCCGTAAGCACCAGAGCCTGGGATCTTGAGGCTACTTCCAACTACTTGTAGAATGCACTATCAACCCGCTCCTCTTGATCAGGGGGCCTGTAGTACACACCCACAACAATGTCACACATACTAGCCTGCCCCTTAATTCTTACCCACAAGCACTCGACCAAGGGTCCATCCTTCCCCAGGTGGAGCTCAATACATTCTAGGTGCTCTCTAACATAAAGAGCAACTCCTCCACCTCGCCTCCCTAGCCTATCTTTCCTAAAAAGCACGTAGCCATCCATGGTAGCGTACCAGTCATCCAGGCTGTCCAACCACGTCTCAGTGATTGCAATGAGATCATGGCCCTGCGACCGCACAAAGATCTAATTCTTGTTTGTTCCCCATGCTACGTGCGTTTGTATAAAGGCATTTTAGTGGGGCAGCAGATCCAGATATCCCCAACAGCTCACTGCAAGATTTCTGATAGGGGACAGGCAAAAGTGGCTCCACTGAGGAGTTCATGGGGTAATCCACAGAGTTTTCCCTACTCTCGTGTGGAGCAACATCCCCAAGTCTGCCATTGTGCTGTTGGCATTTATCTATTTCCCCCAGCAACTCGTGCTGTGACTCCCAAAGCACCTGCCTTACCCCAGCAGCCTTTGTAATATCCCCTTCCCTCTTCCTAACTAGTTTAAAGCCCTATCAATGAGCCCTGCCATCTCCTGAGCAAGGATCCGCTTTCCTCTATGGGACAGGTAAACCCCATTAGCAGTACTCATGTCCGGAGCAGAGTACACCATCCCTTGGTCAAAAAATCCAAATTTCTTGTGCAGGCACCAGCCTTTCAACCACTGATTCAATTCATGGGTTCTCCTGACCTGCTCTGAACCCTACCTCTCACAAGTGGGAATAGAAGAAAATATTATTTGGGCTCCCGCCCCCCCAACAAAGTGCCCTAGGTCACGAAATTCACTCTTGATAGTGCGCAGGCTACACTTCGTGATTGCATCTTTACCTGCTTGAACTATCAATAGCGGGTAATAATCAGAGGGACTAACCAGCCCTGGGAGCCTTCTGGTAATATCCCTGACCCTGGATCCAGGAAGGCAGCACACCTCCCTACGTGTAGGGTCTGGTCTACATATGGGGCCCTCCGTCCCCCTGAGGAGGGAATCCCCTACCACAACTACCCTTCTTTCTTGCTTAACTGGGGCCATCTCAAGGGGTGCAGATAATCGCCTCACTCTGGGCTTCCGCTTCCTCTGAGGCAGAGGGGCTGCCTTCATCTCCTCACATATCTCCTTCTCAACTTCCAGGGCCTCAAACCTGTTGCTGAGGGAAACCTGGGGGAGTGGGGTAGGTAGGCAGGGGGAGTGTCTATGGCGGCGAGTTAGGACTGTCTTCCAGCCCTCCTCAGGGTTCGGGTCACTCCCATTTACCTGGCTAGGACAGGGCAGGGGGATCGCCTTCAGTTGTGTGGTGTCTTCCTGGCACTCTTCCCTCTTGGATGCCAGGGAGCTACTCCACCAGTCAATCTCTCGCTCGCATTCCCTGATGGCCCTCAGTCTTATGAGCTCTTCTCACTCACGTTCCCTGATGGCCCTCAGTCTTTCGAGCTCTTCTCGCTCACATTCCCTGATGACTCTCAGTCTTTCGAGCTCATCTTTTAGTTTAGCTACCAAGCAAAGCAGATCGTTCACCTGCTCACACCTTACACAGGTGAGGTCTTTGCCTCTTTCCCCTGGCAGTAGCAGACTCTGACATTCCCTGCAGCCAGTGACCTGAACCGAAGCATCCCTAGGCAGGTCCTCCATCGGGGTTGCCCCAGCTTTGTAGGGGGAAGCTCTCCGCCTGGTGGAGACCATGGTTCAACTGTCTAGGCACACAGCAGACAGGAAACTCTTGGCTCGCCCTGTGTACTCTGTGAGCCGGTGCGCTCAAATTTCAGTGCGCTCAAATTTCCTCTCTGAGCCAGGAGGGGAGGCTCGCTCTGCCTGCTTGGCCTGCCTGAGCGAATTGCCCCACAAACTGCCGCGCCACGCCCTTCTGGCATGCTACGCCCTGTTTGCCTGTCCTGGTCACAGTGCTCCTGGTCGCTAGCGCTCCCAGAGGCCCCTCTTGTATGGAGAGGGATTATTCCTGCCGCCCTTAGCTCTGCCCCTGAGGAGTCACGCCATCGTGCAGTCTCAGCGAGAAGCAATGGCTGCTACCGGGTGCGTCACGCGGTCTCTCCTTTGTATTTCGCTATTTTATTTGCCCTCGCGGATCAGTGCCCAGGGGTTGCCGCTTTAAGGAAGGGTCCAACGCTGGAGTCTCCCGTTCCAGAGCCCTACTCCTCAGCGACTCTGGAACCTTGACTCCATTTCAAGTCTTAATTCTGTTCTCCAAGAATTGCGAAGATCTGGTTGCGACAAAACACCTAAAAATTGGACGTCACTCAGGGTTAAAGCCCAGCCACCTCCAGCCACCCAGAGGATCTGAGGTTCGGTTGGAATGAAAGGGGATTTAACCTCTGCCAAATTAAGTCTTGTCCAGGTTGTGGATCGTGACACGTGCCAAGAACACATACAGTTATAAAAGACATCACAAGGTAAAAGAGCTTCAGTAATCTAGAAATTGCACTAAATTTTGCAAATAATTAAGTCTCCATTTATGTTTACATGTTTCCCAAAGTTATTCCATGTTGTAGATTTTACTTTTGGTTTTTATGGTTATTTGTGTTTTACTTTGATGGAAGGCAGAAATTAAGTTACTTGCTTGAACAGAATTGAAATGTACAAAGACTAGTTGTATGCATCTTGCAAAAAGAAACAGGTAATTCAACATCTGCAACTGGAATGGTCTTTTAAAACAAAATTAGAATTATCTATAACGACAGTAGCATTTCTTCCTATGCGGTCAGTAGAAGCAACAAAGTCATCACTATTCTATTCACAGATTCATGGGACCAGAAAAGATTCAGCTTCCAGCTCTAAGTGCCAAGACTCAATATGAGCCATGGGCATTCCAGTCTTGCTTTGACAAATACGCAGATCTTTGGTTAAATAAGCAGTGGGCAACCAGATGAAGGGGATGAACTGGAAACAATGGATTCAAGGATCAAACTTTTCTACTTCCCTAAGTAGACTGTAGCTATAGTTCATAACAGCCACTACATTCAACCAGGATGAAAACCAATTACGTTAATCCCCAAAGAATACTTCAACTAAAGCCTCGCCTTTCTCATTGGAGAGGTAAAAAAGTAGTAAAATAGTTGTGTACTATATTGTCAGTCTGCATTACAATAGTTTAAATATAAAACTTCTATTTCCTTAAACTTTCATTAATACACCTGCATAGCTTTATTGATGAAAAACTACCCTGAATTTAAAGCTGATGCTTTAAATCAAAATCCCATTAAAGAAACTTGTAACAGATGCTACTGACTCAGAAGTAATCAACGGAAACAGATAGTCAGCAGCAATTTAGTTATGATAATAAGAATATTCATTGTAATAAAGTGGTTTGTATGCTCACACTGCAGAAACAGCTCTAAAGCAGAAACAGACAAAACCAAGCCTCCAGTAACTTATTAAATACTTAATGGCTTTCCAAGGAAAAATAAGAGGAGCGAAAAAGGTATTTTAATCAGTAAAATAAGCATATGTGAAAGGACATATTTTTTAGAAGCACATCTCATAAAGCTTCCTTTATATGCTAATGCCCTAAAAGTAAGAGGGTCATAAAGTATCTAGGTAATAAAGTGCCATTTCTAAAATATATGTGGGGCAAAAAGGAGATTTTGCATTTCCCAGCAGTAAAAATATATGAAATTTTAGTTACTGAAAACAGGAAGCAATGCTACTAAAAAAATCTGTAATAGATATCTGGAACTTAACAGCTGTGATACGGACAATGTGAGCATGTTTTTTCTGTCTTAAGGGAGTTATTAATAAAACCAAACATCATAGAATGGTTAAGGTGGGAAGGGACCTCTGGAGGCCATCTAGTTCAATCCCCCTGCAACTACAGCAGGCTAAGTCTTCCTAATCGCTAGTGTAGTGCTGTGTTTTGGAGTTAGGCTGAGAGCAGTGCTGATAACACACTGATGTTTTTAGTTGTTGCCAAGCAGTCAAGGACTTTTCAGTTGTTCGTATTGCCCTGCTAACCAGAAGGTGGGGGTGCTCAGGAAGCTGGGAGGGGACACAGCTGGGACAGGTGACCCAAACTGGCCAAAGGGGGCATTCCATATAGATGACAACATGCTCAGCATAAATGGGGGCTGGTAGGGCTACAGGACACATGGCTCAAGGACAAAAGGCTCAGGGATGGTCCAGCTTTGGGATAAGTCTGAGCTGTACTGTCTATGTTATGCAGTTCTGAGAAAAAAAGCATTGTGTATCACCAATTTTCTATATTTTGTTATTGTTGTAGTTTTGTGTGGCTGGGTTCTGGTGGAGAAGAGGAGGGCTGCAGGGGTGGCTTCTGCAAGAAGCAGATAGAAGCTTTCTGTAGGCCCCAGAGAGTAAACATCGTCCAACTCAAGGCCAGAGTCGTTGCTGACCATGGCTGAGCCAATCAGCGATGGTCACAGTGTCTCTGGGAATCACATTTAGGAGAAAAAAAACGCAAGCAGACGCTTTTTGCCCCAGAGAAGGGAGTAAGAAGATGTAAGGACCTGTGCAGACACCAGGGCCAGTGAAGGAGGGGAGGAGGTGCCCCAGGTGCCAGAGAGAAAGATGCCCCTGCAGCCTGTGGAGAAACCCATGGTGGAGCAGGTGTCCCCCCCTGCAGCCCATGGAAAAGGCCAAGACCACACCTGCAGCCCATGCACTCTGGGCCTGAGAGACTGACAGACATTTTATGATTCTATTACTGCACCCCATAGTAATGACCCATGATGGAGTAGCTGGTGAACACCTGAAGCCCCAACAGAAAGGACTCACGTTGGAGAAGTTTACGGAGGACTGTCTCCTGTGGGTGGAACCTCATGGTGCAGCAGGGGAAGAGTGTGAGGAATGCCCCCCACCCCCCCAGCCAAGAAGGAAAACAGCTCGTGAAGAACTGACTGAAAACCCCATTCCCCCTGTCCTTCACCCTTCACAATGGGGGGAAGAAAGGAGAGAAATCATGAAGAAAGTTAACTCTGTGAAGAAAGGAGGGGTGGGGGGGGGGGGGAGGTGCTTTAAGATCTGGCCACACTTCTCATTACCTGACTCTGGTGTCACTGGGGGTGCAGTGCAGTGTCATAAATTAGTTTTCTTTATTCCATATTGAGTCTGTCCTGCCCGTGACGCTGATTGCAGAATGATCTCTCCCTGTCCTTATCTCCACTCCTGAGCCTCTCAATATCTATTTTCTCCCCTTTCCAGATGAAAAGGGAGTGACAGAGCAGCTTTGGTGGGCACCTGGCCTCCAGCCGGGGCCAAACCACCACAGCTATAAAGTCCTGTTATTGTTATTTCTCCCTCCATTTGCTGTCCCAATAAACTATCCTTATCCCAACCAGCAAAGTTTGCCTTTTTTCACACATCCTTTTTTTTTTTCTCCCCCTACCTAGGGTAGTGGGTGTGGGAAAGCAAACTGAGCAGCTGCATGATGCTCAGCTGCCAGCTGGGGCTAAACCACGACAGTCCTTAATGGTGGCCAATGTGGGGCACAAAGGGTTAGGTGAACAGTAGATCTGACCCTATCACATTAAAACCAAAATTGTTAGAAGCATTCATCACACTATTGAGATAGTTGCTGGTCACAATGCTGTTGAGTTTGATCACATGGCTGTGGTATTTAAACTGTATGTACTCCTTGCAGTGCTGTTTACCACCTCTGGGAGTAGGGTCCGGTTTCTCATTTTACTGTACTCTGTGACATCAACCTATGATATGATAACATCAGTGATCACAAGCTTAATCTGGTATTTGTATGAGGTATTACTGTCCTGTCCATACCTCAAAGAAGTAGGGATTAATATTGGAACCCAGTCTATGGGAGGCATAGAGGAGAATACCTTCACCACCTTCTCCTTTGGACTAAATGCAACAGCTCATATAACACCTTTTGAGAATTTTGAATATCCCTGAGATGTTCAGACCAGCATGTTTCTATTGCTAGGTCTCCTGAATGTGGTTCAGGTTAAAAGATTAAAAAAAACTGCTTAAAAATATCACTCTGAGATTTTCCCCAAGGCTGAATAGTCAGTGGTAGCATGGCACATGGGCAGGTATCTAGAGAACTTCTTACCCCCAATGCTTTGGAATTTCCCTCCTGAACAGCTACAGGAACCTCATAAAATAACAGAATATCTGAAAAGAAAATGCTGTAGCTATTCTAAGAAAGCACAACGTATTGCACTGAGGTGAGCCCTGGCCACTATCTATCAAACAAGTTGCACCATCAGGGAAAGAGAAACAAAACTGACTTTCAGGCACTGAGGCTACTGCAACCCTCCGCAACGGGAACCGTGGCTACCAAACTCCTGTAACAGGCAGTGCAGATGAGCCAAAAAACTAATCTGTAACCATGTAAGTCGCTCCTATACAGAAAAAGAACTACACAAAGTAATCAGTCCACTTCATGAAAGACGATGATGAACTAGGACAATCTCGAGAACAGGGGAAAGACACAGAGACAGAGGACATCAACCAATCCCCATCCCTGAGTGTGCTGAGAGATTATGAGAAAAGATTTCAGCTGCCTTCCAGGTGACCACATGTCCTGGGTTCAGCCCAGCAGCAGGCTATGTTAGCCCTGAGAGTATTCCATACCAATTGCATCATGATCAGACAGGCTGCCCCCCCCCGCTTTGCAGGGGCGACTCCGGACCCAGGCACGGGAAGTCCCGGTCTGGGCAGGCGCAGTGCCAGTTCCGGGGGAGACTCCGGACCCATTAGAGACTGCTCTGGGTACGGGAAGTCCCGGTCTGAGCAGGCGTGTGGGAGTTCCGGTTTCTCTCTCTTTCGGGATCGGCGTGGCAGGCGGTGGTGAGGGGGGTGCTCGGGGGTGCTGGGCTCGGGGAGTGCTGCGTTCGGGAATCTGAATCGGTTCGGGCACGGCTCAAATGACATAGTGTGGTGAGAGGTTTGCACTGTATATAATAGCACTGTAGTTAGTTGTTTTCATACTTTTCCCTGTTGTTTAGTAAACTATCCTTATCCCAACTCTGCAAGCCTGTGGTTTTTTTTTCCTCTGGCTCTGCAGCTCCTCGATTAGCTCCTTTCACCCATCCTCCACCTCTTAAAGTGGTAGGGGGCTTCTGTTTTCTGACCTTTGTGGGCCCAGCTTTCCGCTGAGGTGTAAACCACAACACCACATTATCACCTGGCTGCTCCAATACTGAGATAAAGGGGCAAGCAGCCAGGAATTAAAAGATAGGGATGCCAGGGAAGGAGACAATTGGGAAAAAGTCACAAGCACTCCCTCAGCATCTGGATGTGACTTCTGACAAGTGTAAGGGGAAGGTATCCTTTCAGTGAGGGTGTTCTATATCAGCCAGCCAAGTGGACCACCACGGTGAGATCTATCCAGTACCTGAGGGAATTAGCCATGTAGGAAATGGTTTATTATGATCTGGACGACATGCGGTTACCCACTGATCCTGATGAAGTCCAACGTACCTGAGCCATGTGGTGTAACTTTGTACAGAGTGCAAGATCATCGTATGCCAATTCACTGGCACTAATGGACAGGAAAAGTGAAGAGGCAGTGACAGTGAATGAACTGGCTGTCTGACTCCAACAATATGAAGAAAGTCTTTCTTCTTCCCCTGTCTAAGCTGTGGAGAAACTGTCTCAGGAGGACCAGCAACTCAAAGACAACATGTCCTATTGCCCACCTGTAAAGAGTAGTACTTCAGTTATTAGGAGTAAGTGTACCCCTGTTCAAGAGAGAGGATATAGAAGGTACAAAAAACAAGGCATCCTGTGGTTTTACCTGCGTGACCACAGAGAGGACATGAGGAAGTGGGATGGAAAACCTACCTCAATCCTACAGTCAAAAGTACATGAGTTGCAAGGTAAAGCAATTGCACAAAGGGATTCTTCCAGAAAAAATGCTGCTCCAGTTTCCAGCAGGCAGTGCTCCAGACCGAGTAGAAGGCTGACACATACTTATGATCCTCTTGAAAGGACCTCTAAGTCTTTTTTGCAACAAGTGAACAGCAAATATGATGAGTAGTATTAGACGAGTCCTGCCTCCAGCCAGGTGAAGGAACGGGGAAAACAGGTTATTGGACTGTGTGGCTCTGATGGCCTAGCATATTAGATCCACAAGAGTACAAGACTCTAGTGGATATCGGTGCCCAGTGTACCCTAATGCCATTGAATCATGAAGGGTCAGAACCCATCCATATTTCTGGAGTGACAGGGGGAACCCAACAGTTGACTCTACTGCAGGCTGAAGTGAGCCTAACTGGGAATGACTGGGGAATACCTCACTGTGACTGTCCCAGAGGCTCTGCGGAGAATATTTCAAAGACCTAAAAGAGTACTGGTAAGCTTTTGGAATAGCTGCCTTGGAGATGGAGGTAACTGAAAAACTGTCTACTTTGCCCGGACCCTCAAGAGGACCCTTCTGTTGAGGAGTTGCTGAAGGCAGAGGAATGACAAGTGGAAAGCCACACGGCGAGCTACAAGAGATCCAGGAGACTCCTCGAGTCTATAGATGACAACTTTCTGGTTGAGGTATTGGACAGACCGACCAGAGGCGATGTGTTGATGGACCTGATGCTCACCAACGTGGGAGAGATCATTAAAGGTGTTAAGATTGGAGGCAGCCTGGGCTGCACTGACCATGCCCTGGTTGAGTTTGTAATCTTGAGGAATGTGGGCCTGGCAAAGAGTGGGATCAGGACCCTGAACTTTAGGAGAGCAAACTTTGATCTCTTCCAGGACCTAATAGAAGCTATCCCACGGACTAGGCTTTTAGAAGGTAAGGGGGCCTGTGAGAGCTTGCTAGCATTTAAACAGTGCTTCTTCCAAGCCCAAGATCAGTGCATCCCTTTGAGTAAGAAATCAGGGAAGGGTGGCAGAAGACCTGTGTGGACAAGCAGGGAGCTCATGGGTAAACTCAAAGGGAAGCAGAAGGTCTATGAATTGTGGAAAAAGGATCTGAGCACTTGGGAAGAATATAGGAATGCAGTCAGGGACTGTAGGGACGTGACAAGGAAGGCTAAAGCCCACTTGGAAATGAAACTGGCAAGGGACATGAAGGATAATAAAAAGGGTTTTTTTAGGAATGTGAACAGTAAGAGGAAGACTAGGGATCATGTGGGTCACCTGCTGAACGAGAAGGGTGTCCTGGTAACAGGGGATGCTGAGAAGGTGGAGATACTGAACGCCCTCTTTGCTACGGTCTTCACTTCAAAGATTCCCCCTCAGGAATCCCGGACCCTGCAGGGAAGAAAGAGAGTTCAGGAAATGGAGACCTTCCCTCTGGTTGAGGTGGGGGTGGTCCAGGAGCATCTCAGAGGGATCAATGCACATAAATCCATGGGCTCTGATGGGATGCATCCACGTGTGCGGAGGGAGCTGGCGGAGGTGATTACTGAGCCGCTCTCTATCATCTTCGACAGGCCTTGGAGAAAAGGAGAGGTGCCTGAAGACTGGAGGATAGCCAATGTCACTTTGGTCTTCAAAAAGGGCAAGAAGGAGGATCCTAGTAGCTACAGGCCAGTCAGTCTCACCTCTGTGACTGGAAAGGTGATGGAACAGCTTGTTCTGGATGCCATCTCCAAGCAATTGGAAGAAAAGAAGGTTATGAAGAGTAGTCAGCATGGATTCACCAAGGGGAGATCATGCTCTAACAATCTTGTAGCCTTCTATGATGTCACCACTGGCTGGGTAGATGGAGGGAGAGCAGTAGATGTCATCTACCTTGACTTCAGCAAGGCTTTTAATACTGTCTCCCATGACATCCTGATAGAAAAGCTGAGAAAGTGTGGGATAGATGAGTGGACAGTGAGGTGGGTTGAGAATTGGCTGTCGGACTGAGCTCAGTGGGTGGTAATCAGTGGAGCAGAATCTGGCTGGAGAGCTGTGACTAGTGGTGTTCCCCAGGGGTCGGTGTTGGGCCTAGTCTTGTTTAACATCTTCATTGACTACATCAATGAGGGAATAGTGTCCACCCTCAGCAAGTACACTGATGATACAAAATTGGGAGGAGTGGCTGACACGCAGGAACACTGCGCTGCCATCCAGCAAGACCTGGACAGGCTGGAGAGCTGGGCAGGGAGAAACCAAATGAGGTTTATTAAAACTAAGTGTAAAGACTTGCACCTGGGGAGGAACAACCGTTCCTTTCAGTACAGGCTGGGGGATGACCTGCTGGAGAAGAGCTCTATGGAGAAAGAGCTGGGGGTCCTGGTGGATGACAGATTGGCCATGAGCCAGCAGTGTGCCCTGGTGGCTAAGAGAGCCAATGGGATCCTGGGGTGCATCAAAAAGAGCAAGGCCAGCAGGTCGAAGGAGGTGATCCTCTCCCTCTACTCTGCCCTGGTCAGGCCCCACCTGGAATATGTCCAGTTCTGGGCTCCCTGGAATAAAAGAGACAGGGATCTCCTGGAGAGAGTCCAGCAGAGGGGTACAAAGATGATTAAGGGCCTGGAGCATCTCCCCTACGAGGAAAGGCTGAAAGAACTGGGGCTGTTCAGCCTCAAGAAAAGGAGACTGAGAGGGGACATGATCAATGTTTATAAATATCTCAAGTGTGGGACACAGGGGGATATGGCCAGCCCCTTTTCAGTGGTCTATGGAGGCAGGACAAGGGGCAATGGCTTCAAGTTGGAGCACAGGAAGTTCCGCACCAACATGCGGAAGAACATTTTCACAGTGAGGGTGAAAGAGCACTGGAACAGGCTGCCCAGGGGGGTGTGGAGTCTCCATCTCTGGAGATATTCAAGACCCATCTGGACGCCAACCTGTGCAATATGTCCTACGGACCCTGCTTTGGCAGGGGGGTTGGACCCAATGATCTCTTGAGGTCCCTTCCAACCCCTACAATTCTGTGATTCTGTAACTGGAGAGTCAGGGACTGATTGGTAGAACCTGCTCACCCTTCAACAGTCTAATATGACCAGTACGGAAGTCCAATGGAGAGTGGAGGCCTGAATGAAGTCACACTGCCCATGAGTGCCCCTGTGCCAGACATGCTGGAACTCCAGTATGAACTGGAGTCAAAGGTAGTCAAAAGGTACACCACAATTAATATAACTAATGCTTTTTTCTCAATCCCTTTGGCAGCAGATTTCAGGCCACAGATTGTTTAAACTTGAAGGGGTGACTAAGGAGGATGGTGGAGGGCACCCAGGAAGCTGGGAGGGTACAGAGCCAGGACAGGTGACCCAAACTAACCAAAGGGATATTCCATACCAATGACGTCATGCTCAGCATTAAAGGAGGAGCTGGTGAGGGAGGCTGGGCATGCAGCTCCAGGACAGGTCTGAGCTATACAGTCTGAGTTCTGTGGTTCAGTGAGAAACTGCATTGTGCATTTTGTATATTTTGGTGTAAATCCTATGATTTCTCCCTCTCCCTGCTGTCCCACTAAACTGTCCTTATCCCAAAAACACGAGGTTTGCCTTTGTCTTCCCTCCCCCCACCCCACCCCATGCCAATGGCAGCAGGGGGGAAGCAAGCAAGAGGCTGGGTGGTACTCAGCTACCAGTTGGTGCTAAACCACAACACCCATAAGAGACTTTATAATAAACTGGTGATGAAGAAGAGGGAGAATGTTAAGTTAAATCCTACATTGTATAAATAATATAAAACATTTACATATAGTCACTCGCCAGAGACCAGCTCCAGAGCAGGTACGTCCACACTGGGGAAGGGAACTGCGGTGAAAAGGGCTGACAAAGAGCTCTTTGGGAGGCTTTTTGAAACAGGGAAAGCAGCACACTTCTGCTGGGGGGCTGCAGCTTGTGGGCGGGCTGCTGGCATCAGGGGTGCAGAGGGCCCAATATGCAGACTTGACCCACTTCATAGGGAAGTTTTCTTCTTCCTGGGGCTCGGATAAAGGACATCGCAAGTAAACATCCCCACTCGGGTGAGGCCTTCAGATTATTTATCCACTTTTGGTTTTTCAAGTGGGTAGCGATGAAGTGACAACAAGAAGCTATAAAATGATTAAGAGAGATTTCAGGGCCTTGGGGCAACTGATTAAGGGATCAGGAATGCAAACTGTGTTCTCCTCCATCCCTCCAACGGTGGTGATGGATGAGGGAATCTATAGGAAGAATCAACAGGTCAATTTGTGGCTCTGGGACTCGTGTCACTGGCAGGGCTTTGGGTTCTTCTATCATGGGTTGCTATACAAGACAACAAATGGCTGGCAACAAATGGGATGCACCTGTCCCAGAGGGAAAAAAGGATCCTGGTGCAGGAGTTAGTAGGGCTCATTGAGAGAGCTTTAAACTAGATTTGAACGGGGAAGGGGATAAAACTGGGCCTGCTAGGAATAAGCCCAGGGGATGCATGCCAAGGTTTGTAAGACAGTGTGCTAGCAGACTCTTGCTCTGCCATCTCAGTTGAGATGGGGATAGAGACAGAATGGGAAACAAAGTGGCAAGGGTTATCGATGGTTTAGGAACTATGGAAACACCTGAGAAGGGTCAGGTAGGAGATGTGATGGTTGGAGGCCACCTTGGGCACAGCAGCCATGAAATGAGTTCTCTATTCTTAGAGATACTAGAAGGAGGGGGCAGCAAAACTGCCACCCTAGATTTACAAAGGGCAAACTTTAACTTGTTTAGTAGCCTGATTGCCAGAATTCCTTGGGAATCGGTTCTGAAGGGTAGAGGAGTCCAGGAAGGCTAGACATAATTCAAGAAAGAAATCCTGAAGGCGCAGGAGCAGGCCATCCCCATGTGCTTTAAGGCAAGATGGCAGCATAGAAGAATTAGGGCCCATGTCCACAAAAAGTGTTAGGATCATTAGCCCATCTGAAGTGCATCTGTACCAATCCACGTATCATGGGCAACAAACAAGGGGAGCTGGAAGCCACGATGCTAGAGGAAAACTATGACATCGTGGCTATCACAGAAACATGGTGGGACCCCTCACATGACTGGAGTGATACAACTGATGGCGACAAGCTCTTCAGAAGGGATAGACAAGCAATGAGAGAAATAAGTGTGTTTTGATCAGGAATACAGGCAAGGCCAACAAGGCTGATATTGCCGTGGGAGTCTGCTATAGACCTCCCAACCAGGACAGTGAAGTGAATTAAATGTTTTATAAACACCTGGGTGAAATCTCAGGGTCATTTGCCCTCATTCTTGTGTGAGACTTCAACTTCCCTGATATCTGCTGGAATTACAACTCACATCCTGAGTACCATTATGCAATACATGCAGGACAACCAGGTTGTCCTGGTTTCAGCCAGTGGCTTCAGCCAGGAAGGGGTTAACCTGCTAGGGCTCGGGACAGATGACTCAGATTGGCCAATAGGATCATTCCATGCCAGTTACATCATGCCGAGTATAAAAGCAGGGGGTGTTGCAGTGTTTGCGCGAGAACAGCAGGGACCGGGAGGGAACGTGCTCTCTGCTCAGGGCTTTGTTTACTCGCGGCGCCGTGAGCTCGGGGGTTTGTGCGGGCTGCGGTGCGGTGTCCATTACGGGGAGTGCGCGATCTGAACTGCTCATCTCGGCAAAAGGTTGTATCGTTCATTGTTATCTGTTCTTCCCCTGTTATTTCCAGTAAAAAATACCCTTATCCCAACCTGCGGGGTTCTGGTGTTTTGGTTCCCCCCCCCCCCCCCCCGGTCCGGGGGAAATCTGAACGCGTGGTCCCCGGCTCCGGTGAAACCACAACACAGGTGATCAGGCCCAGTAAGCATGGGTTCATGAAGGGCAGGTCCTGTCTGGCTAACCTAATATCCATCTATGACGAGGTGACCTGTTTATCAGAAGGGCTGTGGATGTTGTCTACCTTAACTTTAGCAAGGCCTTTGACACAGTTTCCCACAGCATTCTCCTAGAGAAGCTGGTTGCTTGGGGCTTGGATGCACATAGGCTTTGCTGGATAAGAAACTGGTTGGGTGGCCAGGTCCAAAACGTTGTGCTAAATGGAGATAAATTCAGTTGACGGTCAGTGATGACTGGTGTTCCCCAGGGCTCAGTGCTGGGGCTGCTCCTGTTTAACAACTCTATTGGTGATGAGCATGAGGGGATAGAGTGCACCCTCAGTAAGTTTGTAGATGACATTAAGCTGGGTGTGTCATTCTGATTGAGGGTAGGCAGGCTCTGCAGAGGGACAGAGACAGACTTGATCAACGGGCCAAAGCCAATTGTAGGAGTTTCAACAACGCCAAATGCTGGGGCCTGCACTTCGGCCACAACCCCAGCAGTACTACAGGCTTGGGAAAGACTGGCTGGAGAGATGCCCAGCAGAGGACCTGGGGGTGTTGATTGACACCCAGCTGAACACCAGCCAGCAGTGTGCCCAGGTGGCCAAGAAGGCCAACGGCATCCTGGTCTGTATCAGGAAAAGTGTGATCAGCAGGACCAGGGAGGTGATCTTCCTCTGCACTCAGTGCTGGTGAGGCTGCACCTTGAGTTTTGGGTGCAACAGTATAGAAAGGACACTGAGGTGCAGGAGAGGGTGCAGAGAAGAACAAGTCTTATGAGGAGAGGCTGAGGGAGCTGGGGCTGTTCAATCTGGAGAAGTGGAAGCTGAGAGGAGACCTTATCACTCTCTACAGATACCTGAAAGGAGGTTGTAATGAGGCAGCTGTTGGCCTTTTCTCCCTAGGGACTAGTAAGAGGACACGAGGCAATGGGTTCAAGTTGCACCAGGGGAGGTTCAGATTGGATATTAGGAAAAATTTATTCACTGAAAGAGTAGCGAAGCATTGGAACAGGCTGCCCGCGGAGGTGGTAGAGTTGCTATCCCTAGGGATGTTTAAAAAATAGGTAGATGTGGTGCTTCGGGAGATGGTTTAGAGGTTAGGGTAACGTAGGGATGAAAGTTCCACTTGATGATCTTGAAGGCCTTTTACAGCCTTGATGATTCTATGATTCATAGTCTTTAGATAACAGCAGCACTGATAAGTCCCTGTGGTGGGTTTGTGTGTGCAAGGTGGAGGGAGCGGGTGGGGGAGGAGCAATTCCCCTGCAGCCTATGGAGAAGACCATGGTGGAGCAGGCTGTCCTCCTGCAGCCCATGGAAGATGATGTGGAACAGAGATCCCATCTACAGACCATGGAGACACCCCACACTGGAGTGGGTGGAGATATCACAGAATCTTAGGGGTTGGAAGGGACCTCAAGAGATCATCGGGTCCAGCCCCCCTGCCAAAGCAGGCTCCCTATCTCATATTACATACATAGGCATCCAGATGAGACGTGAATATCTCCAGAGAAGGAGACTCCACCACCTCCCTGGGCAGCCTATTCCACTGCTCCGTCACCCTCACTGTGAAAAAGTTCTTCCGCATGTTGGTGCGGAACTTCCTGTGCTCCAGCTTACAGCCATTGCCTCTAGTCCTGTCTCCACAGACCACTGAAAAGGGGCTGGCCAATTCCCCCTGCAACCCATGTCTAAGGTATTTATAAACACTAAGTAGGTCCCCCCAAGTCTTCTTTTTTCCAGGCTGAACAGATCCAGCTCACTCAGCCTTTCCACATAGGGGAGATGTTCCAGACCCCTAATCAACTTTGTTGCCCTTCTCTGGACTCTCTCCAGAAGGTCCCTGTCTTTTTTATACCAGGGAGCCTCTACTCTACGCAGAGTAGAGGGGGAGGATCACCTCCTTTGATCTGCTGGACACACTCTTCCTGATGCATCCCAGGATCCCATTGGCTCTCTTGGCCACCAGGGCACACTGCTGGCTCATAGCCAACCTGTCATCAACCAGGACCCCCAGGTCCTTCTCCACAGAGCTCTTTTCCAACAGGTCATCCCCCAGCCTGTACTGATACAGTTGGTTATTCCTCCCCAGGTGCAAGACTTTACACTTGCACTTGTTGAATTTCATCTGGTTTCTCCCTGCCCAGCTCTCCAGCCTGTCCAGGTCTCACTGAATGGCAGCACAGTGTTCCTGCGTATCAGCCACTCCTCCCAGCTTTGTATCATTGGCGTACTTGCTAAGGGTGGAGAAAACACTGTGACCTGCATCGAAGCAAGCTTCTGGCAAGACCTGCAGCCTGTGGAAAGAGGGGCCCATGCCAGAGCAGGTTTGCTGGGGGAACTGGAGCTGAGCTGGAGCAGTCTGGGCCTGAGGGACTGCACAGCATAGAAGGGACCCATGCTGGAGCAGTTGATGAAGAGATGAAGCTCCGTGGGAAAGGACTCACATTGGAAAAGTTCATGGAGGACTGTCTCCAGTGGGTGGGACCCCATGCTGGAGCAGGGGAAGAGTGTGAGGAATGCTCCCCCACTAAGCAGGAAAACAACTTGTGAGGAACTGACTGAAACCCCCATCCCCCTCTCCCCCTGTGACACCTGGGGGGGGAGAAGGGAGAGAAATCATGGGTAAAGTTGAGTCTGGGAAGAAGGGATGGGTGGGGGGAGATTTTTTAAGATTTGGTTTTACTTCTCATTATCTGACTCTGGTTTCATTGTGTGAATCTAATTAATTTTTTGAGTCAGTCTTGCTCATTGTCCTGGTTCTGGCCAGGCCAGAGTCAACCTTCCCAAGCAGCCAGCACAGGTGAGCTGAGTTAGCCTGGGCTGTTTTCCACACCACCTGATATCGCTTCCCCATAAAAGGGGCTGGTAGGGGAGGGGCACTCTTGGGTGCCTCCAGGCAAGTGTGAGTGTGGCTGGGGTGTCCAGTCAGTCCTCCCGTCATGCACTATTCTTATTGGGTCAATAAGGTACTTTGTATTATCACTGTGTGTGAGTGAAATTTGCTGCGGGCTGTTATTGTTCTACTTTCACAGTGATTTTGTCAGTAATCTGTCCTTATCCCAACCCATGGAGGCTCTATCTGTCTCTCCTGTGAGAGTGAGCAGGGTGTGGTGCTCAGCCACTGGCTGAGATCTCTATCTCAACTCCTCAGCTTCTCAATATATATTCAATATCTATTTTCTCCCCTGCCCAGCTGAAAAGGGGAGTGATAGAGCGGCTTTGGTGGGCATCTTTCCTTCAGCCAGGGTCAAGCCACCACAGTCCTGTACAGACATATCGGGAAATCAAAAATGTCTCCAAGTAAACAGGAATTTAGATTACTATCTGAATTTCACACCATCATTAGTCTTTACAAGAACTGTAAGGCAGTTTTCCCACTTGGCACGTTTTACTGTCAAATACAGGAGTCCAAAAAACAGGAGCTGTTTGGAGAAGTATGATTAATGACAAGAATTTGGTGACATCCATGTGACGGTTTTGAAAGGACTGTACATCGAAGAAGAAACTGAAGAATGCAAATGATCAAGAATAGGTCTTAAGGGATGCACAGTGGTAAAAACTGCTTAGCTCTTTTGAAGAAGCTATGTCCATTCAAACATAAAACTATTAAACATGCCAGTATAACATTAAGAAACCAAACTCCACAGCTCATGAAGATTCCAAAGTCACAGCATTTTAACTGCAAGAATTATATAAACATGAGAAGTATGACTACAGATGGTGCAGCTTGTCAAAACAGAATTTACATACAACTGATTTCAAATAGTTTCTAGAACAACCTGTAAGAGACTTTGTAATATAAACTGGTGATGAAGCAGATGGAGACAAACCAAAACATGATTAAGGCACAAAAGCTGAAGAAAGAGCAGAGGTCAGCATAGACACTTATCAGGAACACAGCAATACTTTTAAAGGCATTATCAAAATCTGTCACACACTGTTTCCTTATCTCACTTTAACTATATCATTCAATATTAAATGTCTTTCCAAAACTAGAAAACTAGCAGAATGATAGAGATCAATGCAAAGAATAATAAAAACCAAAAGGACTCTAAGTTATTTCCATAAACTAATGACAAGGGGGTTAAAAATGAAGAAATTACCTGTCCTTCACTGATGTTTCTTTCAGTCCACTGCTGAAGAGTGCAGAACTACCAATCTTTAACTAGAGCAAATAAATACAAACGAGGAGAGATACATAATGACTAAATGTTTTTTAAAAAGCATAGTCAGAAAGTAATCAGTTTTCCTCTGATTACTGCTGGTCAGAATTTAAGCTTTTAACTATAAAACCAGCACAATTCCTTTCTTAAACAACTTCTGTTAAGTGCACATTTTTATATACTTTATATCAATTCACTGACAGAAATTACTCATCAGCAAAATCTACACCTTTACTAGGATCACCAAGAAAACATCACACATGTAAATTCATAGCAAACATGTCTGCAAGTTTCTAGTGCATACTCCATCTTAGTAAAACTATATGACAAATTAAGTCTCATCTGAAATACTGCTTTCCAGTTGTATATCTGAATTTTAGAAAGCAAAGAAAGAAAAAGGTCTCCATGAAGAGAAATTTAGTATAGAGAATGTGTCTTCAGATAAGCCTTTGCAGAAGTAACCACTTAGGTAAAAAGTGAAATGCAGTTGGGAATTGCAATATGCTTATTCCCTAACAAGAAAAATGGTAAAAGTGTTAAAAGCTAATAGTGTTGCTTTAATTCATCATTAAGCTAGAAAAGCAAATGTTTTATGTTACTGAAGATGCTAAGAACAAAAAGGTCATATAGTTGCGTTTAAATCTGTAACTTTTTAGTGTTATTTCACATAATTTCAAGAATTATCAGATCATAAATTCAGTATTAAATGACTGTTCAGGTACATCAATGTACTACAATAGATTTTTAGAACTTGAAGGATAAATACATACTGAAATATTCCACCCCCCTTGAAAACTAGTAATGAAGATGTCTCTTGAACAAACAACTGAAATAGGAACAGATTTACTAGTCCACAGAACAGTTTTGGTATAGCTACTGGAACTAATAACCACCAGTCAGGACCTTTCATAGCTAACACACAAACAATTCAGCAGCAAAGTAGCAGCAAGGGCAATGCTTTTACAGAGAAGAGCTGGAAAATACGTTGAAGAACTGAAAAAAATAAAACAAGAGCCCTCCCCTCAAAAAAAAAAACCAGCCTAGAATACCCTACTATCCATCACCTCTCTATCTACTGTTTTATATTTGCACCCCCAATTGTTTAATATCTTGCTCTGTTTGTACAGGTAATACTGTTTGTATGGTAATGTTAGAATTGAGACAAAATAGTACATTGAGTGAATTTTATGTGGCTTCTTCCAAGGTAGACAAACATTCTAACATTATAACTATTGCAGGAGCTAAACTTGATGAAATCACAGGGAGCAAAATATATTTTTCCGTAACTGCCATTATATAAATGAACATTTTAAAAGTAACTTTAGGACTGTCCCTCCTCTGTCCTCCACCTCTGCTTCAAGCATGAAATTTATGTACCATATAATAAGGATTTTCCAAACATCCATGAAGGATAGGAAAGGATTATGAATGATGACAGCAGCCTGGGAGGGCTCTGTAATGCAAAAGGTTATAGGGAACACTGCTGTACCAGGGATTGGGATATATTCAGAAACACACAGGATGGTGTTCGGCTCAAATGGACGCATACATTGGACAGCAGTAACAAATTAAGCATTTCCACATTGCATGCTAAAAATGCGTGAAAATCATATTCTCACTCCCCCCCCCCCAAAAAAAAAAAGTTTTCAACCTTGTGTTTAAGTAGGCTGAATTACAAAACTAAATAAATATAGCTGGAATAAATTAAATCACTAACATCTATTTGCGGGTGTAGATATCAGCAGCTTTAGATGTTCTATCCCTTCCAGCACAGAATGATTTTTATTGAAGAGGTGAAAGGCACTACCCATACATGAATACTCTAAAACAGCATTTAAACTGGAAGATGTAACCCATTACATATGTGTGCTGACTACTGGAGAATACATACTAATACCACCAGCTTGAGGCTCTATTTATACATATTTTCCACAGTTAAAAAAAGGCTCAGTTCCTTCCTCAAAACATGATGACTCCCTAACTAAACAATTCACTCGGCATCACCTGAATAGAGGTTTACACATCTAACCTACAACCAAAGGGTTAAAAGTATCTTATTTAAATTGCTAAAGACATTTTGTTTCTTCTGTGGATTAAAAAAAAAATAAATCTAAACTAAAACTAAAAATCTAAACTCTCAGAATAGGTAATATTTTAAACAGTCAAAAAACGAGTACAAACAGCATCTGGAATAAAGAATCTCTCTGCAACTAAATAACTTACTTAGGAAATGCTTGAAAGACAGTTTCAAATATTGTTATGAGGTGAGCTCACACCTTCTAAACCAGCATCTAATAAAGGAGCCTCAAACTGCCTTGTCTTTAATGCCAAAGAAGATGGGCTTAGAGGCTTCTGGAACTGATTTCAGAAATGGGAATGGGTATATGACATGGAGTAATGGTATTAAACTAAAAGAGGGTAGATTTAGACTAGATACAAGAAACAAATTTTTTTACAGTGAGGGTGGTGAAACAATGGAACAGGCTGCCCAGGGAGGTGGTTGAGTCACCATCTCCGGATGTGTTTAAGATGGGTAGATGAAGTACTTAGGGATATGGTTTAGCATAGGACAGGAAGGGTTGGACTTGATCTTTAAGGTCTTTTCCAACTTACTGATTCTGTGAAGGGGGTTGGACTAGATGACATTTAAAGGTCCCCTCCAACCCAAATTGTTTTATTATTATATGGAGATAGTGATGAAAGATGTGCATTCACAATCAGTTTTTCCTTTTAATAGTTTTTATTTAGCTTCAGAAGTTAATCGGAAATCATGCTAATTCCTTACTATGTTCTTCTCTCAAAGGTGTTGCAACCCTGTGTTTGAGAAAAACTGCATGAGAATAAACTGTAAGTGTAGGCCACGACAAAACACGCATTACCTAAACTATATTTAACTGAAGTTTTTTCTGGCCAACAAGTACAGAGACAGAAAACGCAAGGAGCTCCTTTCTAGAAACCACTACCGTATCCCAAACATACTTGCATAGGTCCATGTAAGCCTATTAAAAACTTCCCTACACATGTACAATATACCATCTTCCAGCAGCTATCTTAACTTCCTTGTGTTGATACTGCACATCACAGCTCTTCAAAATATCAGCATGATACTGAACGAAAATATTCACATACACTTTCTACAGTGCTGATTCAGAAAGATTGATGATTTTTTTAAAGCAAGACTTTATGCAGAGATAGAAACAAAAAAATTGCAGTAGGTATCATGCAGGAAAGAATATGGTCTCTTAAAGGGTCTTCAAATGCACATGGCAAGTCTTCTTTTAGAAGATAATTCATTGTAAGGTAGAGTTTTCTACTTTCTCTGTCAATTCATGAATTTCACTTGACTTCAAATTTCTCACAATTTCCTTTATTGTTAAAGAATGACATGACAATTACTGGCTATAATCCAGAGCCACTCAGGCTCAGTACGTATGCTTCCTTTGCTCTACACAAAGAAACAACACCACAAACTTTATCAAGACAACAAAGCCACATATAAAAAGAGCATACAGCAAACAGGAAAACTATCTACAAAGGCTTACCATAAGGAGGATAGGGGGAGAATGAGTAAAGCAAAAAAGGAATCAAAGCCTTTAATGTCCCTACTTACTCCATGTGAACAGGGTTATAGAGTTGATATTTAGTTGGTGAACTACTTCAGTTTAATCTCTTAACAAAATTTAATGGGCGAACTGAAAGGAAAAAAGGTAACAGCAACCTTTTAAAGATAACTTGAAAAAAACAACTCAGAAGTTCACAAAAATATTTTCCCAAAATAAAATTTAATCAGCTTTGTATCATTGGCGTACTTGCTGACGGTGGATGCTCTTCCCTCATCAAGGTCGTCAAGGAAGATATTAAACAGGACTGGACCCAACACCGAGCCCTGGGGAACACCACTAGTCACAGGCCTCCATTCAGATTCTACTCCACTGATCACAACCCTCTGAGCCCGGTCTGACAGCCAGTTCTCAACCCACCTCACTGTCCACTCATCTATCCCTTGTTTCCTCAGGTTCTCTATCAGGATGTTGTGGGAGACAGTATCGAAAGCTTTGCTGAAGTGAAGGTAGATGACATCCACTGCTCTCCCTCCATCCACCCAGTTGGTAATGACATCATAGAAGGCTATGAGATTGGTTGATCATGATCTCCCCTTGGTGAATCCATGCTGACTACTCCTCATGACCTTCTTCTCTTCCAGTTGTTTGGAGATGGCATCCAAAACAAGCTGTTCCATCACCTTTCCAGGGACAGAAGCGAGGCTGACTGGCCTATAGTTACTGGGATCCTCCTTCTTGCCTTTTTTAAAGACTGGAGTGACATTGGCTATCCTCCAATCTTCAGGCACTTCTCCTGTAGTCCAGGATCTATCAAAGATGATAGAGAGCGGCTCCGCAACACCTCCACCAGCTCTCTCAGCACACGTGGGTGTATCCCATCCAGGCCCATGGATTTGTGTGCATCCATTCCTTTGAGTCGCTCCTGGACCACCCCTACCTCAACTAGAGGGGAGCCATTCGTTCCCCAACCACTCCTACTTACATCTGGGATCTGTGAGTCCCGAGAAGCCTTCGGAGTAAAGACCGAGGCAAAGAAGGCATTAAGTATCTCCACCTTCTCATCATCTCCCGTCACCAAGACACCCGCCTCATTCAACAAGGGACCTACATTATCCCTGGTCATCCTTTTACTATTCACATACCTGAAAAAACTCTTTTTATTGTCCTTTATGTCCCTTGCCAGCTTAATTTCTAAGCAGGCCTTAGCCCTCCTAGTTGCATCCCTACAGGCCCTGGCAACATCCTTCTATTCATCCCATGATCTCAGACCCTGTTTCCACAGTTTATAGGTCTTCTGCTTCCCTTTGAGTTTACTCATAAGCTCCCTGTTTATCCACGCAGGTATTCTGCCTCTCTTTCCCGATTTCTTACTCAAAGGGATGCACCTATTCTGTGCTTGGAAGAAGTGCTGTTTGAATGTTAGCCAGCACTCGCAGGCTCCCATTCCTTCAAACAGAGCAGCCCATGGGATAGCCCCTATTAGATTTCGGAGGAGATCAAAGTTAGCTCTTCCAAAATTCAGGGTAGCTATCCTACTTTTTGGGTTGCCTCTTCCACTCAGGATCTTGAACTCGACCATTTCATGGTCACTTTGTCCTAAGCTGCCCCGACCTTCACTTAACGAGCCCGTCCTTGTTAGTAAAAACAAGGTCAAGCACCCGCCCTCCCCTTGTAGGTTCCTGCACTACCTGTATCAGGAAGTTGTCTTCCATATACCGCAGAAATTGTCTGGACTGCATACGACTGGCCGTATTGCTTGCCCAGCAGATATCTGGGTAATTGAAGTCCCCCGTAAGCACCAGAGCCTGGGATCTTGAGGCTACTTCCAACTACTTGTAGAATGCACTATCAACCCGCTCCTCTTGATCAGGGGGCCTGTAGTACACGCCCACGACTATGTCACCCAAACTGGCCTGCCTTTTAATTCTTACCCACAAGCTCTTGACAAACGGTTCATCCCTAGCCTATCTTTCCTAAAAAACACGTAGCCATCCATGGTAGCGTGCCAGTCATCCAGGCTGTTCCACCACGTCTCAGTGATTGCAATGAGATCATGGCCCTGTGACCGCACAAAGATCTCTAATTCTTCTTGTTTGTTCCCCATGCTACGTGCGTTTGTATAAAGGCATTTTAGTGGGGCAGCAGATCCAGATATCCCCAACAGCTCACTGCAAGATTTCTGATAGGGGACAGGCAAAAGTGGCTCCACTGAGGAGTTCATGGGGTAATCCACAGAGTTTTCCCTACTCTCGTGTGGAGCAACATCCCCAAGTCTGCCATTGTGCTGTTGGCATTTATCTATTTCCCCCAGCAACTTGTGCTGTGACTCCCAAAGCACCTGCCTTACCCCAGCAGCCTTTGTAATATCCCCTTCCCTCTTCCTAACTAGTTTAAAGCCCTATCAATGAGCCCTGCCATCTCCTGAGCAAGGATCCGCTTTCCTCTATGGGACAGGTAAACCCCATTAGCAGTACTCATGTCCGGAGCAGAGTACACCATCCCTTGGTCAAAAAATCCAAATTTCTTGTGCAGGCACCAGCCTTTCAACCACTGATTCAATTCATGGGTTCTCCTGACCTGCTCTGAACCCTACCTCTCACAAGTGGGAATAGAAGAAAATATTATTTGGGCTCCCGCCCCCCCAACAAAGCGACCTAGGTCACGAAATTCACTCTTGATAGTGCGCAGGCTACACTTCGTGATTGCATCTTTACCTGCTTGAACTATCAATAGCGAGTAATAATCAGAGGGACTAACCAGCCCTGGGAGCCTTCTGGTAATATCCCTGATCCTGGCACCAGGAAGGCAGCACACCTCCCTACGTGTAGGGTCTCGTCTACATATGGGGCCCTCCGTCCCACTGAGGAGGGAATCCCCAACCACAACTACTCTTCTATCTCGCTTTGCTGAGGCCGTCTCAAGGCGTGCAGATTCTCTCCTCGCTCTGGGCTTTCGCTTCCTCTGAGGTAGAGGGACTGTATTCATCTCCTCACATACCTCTCCTTCAACTTCCAGGGCCCCAAATCGGTTGCTTATGGGTACCTGGGGGGGTGAGGTAGGGAGGCAGGGGGAGTGTCTACGGCAGTGAGTAGGGACCGCCTTCCAGACCTCCTCAGGGTTTGGGTCGCTCCCATTTACCTGGCTAGGGCAGGGCAGGGGGACCGCCTTCAGTAGTGTGGAATCTTCCTGGCACTCTTCCCTCTCGGATGCCAGGGAGCTACTCCACCAGTCAATCTCCATCTCGCATTCCCGAATGGCTTCCAGCCTTTTGAGCTCTTCTCGTTCCCTTTCCCAGGTGGCTTTCAGCCTCGGGAGCTCTTCTCGTTCCCTTTCCCGGGTGGCATTCAGCCTCGGGAGCTCTTCTCGTTCCCTTTCCCGGGTGGCATTCAGCCTCGCAAGCTCTTCTCGTTCCCTTTCCCGGGTGGCATTCAGCCTCGCAAGCTCTTCTCGATCCCTTTCCCAGGTGGCTTTTAGCCTTACGAGCTCATCCTCTAGATTAGCAACTAAGCAGAGGAGGTCATCCACCTGCTCACACCTCACACAGGTGAGGCCCTTGCCTCTTTCCCTTGGCAGCAGCAGACTCAGACATTCCCTGCAGCCAGTGACCTGGACCAAGGCATCCCTAGGCATGTCCCTCATTGGGGTTGCCCCAGATTTGTAGGGGGAAGCTCTCCGCCTGGTGGACACCATGGTCCAAATGTCTGGACACACAAGAAACAGGGAGCCCTTGGCTCAACCTGTGTACTCTGAGCTGGTGTGCTCAATTTCCCCTCTGAGCTAGGAGGGAAGGCTCACCCTGCCTGCTCGAACTGCCGCACAAACTGATGCGCCACGCCCTTCTGACACACCACGCCCTGTTTGCCCATCCTGGTCGCTATCGCTCCCAGAGGCCCCTCTTGTATGGAGTCGGATTGCCGCTGCCGTGCTAAGCTCCGCCCCCGATGAGTCACGCGACGTGCAGTCTCGGCGAGAGGCAATGGCTGCTGCCGGGTGCGTCGCGGGGTCTCTCCTTTTCTTCTTTCCTTCTTTTATTTGCCCTCGAGGATCAATGCTCGGGGGTTGCTGCTTTCAGAAGGCTCCAACGCTGGGTCTCCCTCGCCTGAGCTCTCTTCCTTAGCGACTGAATGAAGAACTTCTTCCTAACGTCTAATCTAAAGCTACCCTGCTCTAGTTTAAAACAATTGCCCCTCCTCCTATTGCTATTGTGCCCTTACAAACAGTCCTTCCCAGCTTTCCTGTGGGCCCCTTCAGGTACTGGAGGGCTGCTATAAGGACTCCCTGGAGCCTTCTGTTCTCCAGGCTGAACAATCACAACTCTCTCAGCCTGTCTTTCTAGGAGAGGTCATATGGCCCTCTCATCATCTGTGCAGCCTTCCTCTAGACTCGCTCCAACAGCTCAATATCATTTTGTTCTGAGTGGCCCAGAGCTGGATGCAGTACTCCAGGTGGTGTCTCACCAAAGCAGAATAGAGGGGGAGAATCACCTCTCTCAATCTGCTGGCCACACTTCTTGTGATGCATGTCCTCCACGTGCCTCAGCATAGCTTATAGGAGGATCTGTTCCATGATCTTCCCAGGCACAGAGGTGAGGCTGACAGGTCAGTCATTCCCAGGGTTCTCCTTCCTACCCTTTTTAAAAATGGCTGTGATGTTTCCACTCTTCCAGTCACTAGGGACTACACCTGACTGACATGGCTTTTCAAATATCACGGAGAGTGGCTTGGCAACTACATCAGCCAATTCCTTCAGGACTCTGGGATGCATCTCATCAGGTCCCATGGACTTGTGTACATTCAGGTTCCTCAGGTGGTCATGAACCTTGTGTTCACTTACAGCAGGAGGAACCTTTACCCCCAGGTCCCCATCACGAAGTATTTCAACTCAGGAGATGTGAGGACAGATGTTTCCAGTGAAGACAGAGGTGAAGAAGTTGTTGAGAACCTCAGCTTTCTCGACTCTTGTTACCCATTTGCCAACCTTGCTCATCGCAGGGGGCAATACTTTAACTTTCTTTTTCTGGTTTACATACCTTCATGTTTTTCTTGGTATCCCTGGCCAAGTTCAGCTTCAGCTGTGCCATGGCCTTCCTGACCTCATCCATACACAACCGGGCAGCATCCCTATACTCTTCCCAGGTTACATGATCCTGCTTAAACTGCCTGTGCAATTCCTTCTTGCCTTTAGGTTTGACCAGCAGGTCAAACAGCCATGCTGTTCTCCTCTCTTCCCTTCCTTGCCTAATTTCTTACACCCACAAATCAAGAGCTCTTGTGCTCTATGAAAAGCATTTTTAAAGATCAGCCAGCTCTGCTCCCTTGTCCCTGTTGTGGTTTTGCACAGCAATGTGCTGGTAGAGAAGGGGGGCTGCAGGGGTGGCTTCTGCAAGAAGCAGCTAGAAGCTCTCTGCAGGCACCAGAGAGTAAACACCAGCCAACTCAAGGCCAGAGTCGTTGCTGACCAAGTCAATCAGCAATGGTCACAGCGCCTCTGGGAATCGCATTTAAGAGAAAAAAAAACGCAAGCAGCCACTTTTTGCCATGAGAGAAGGGAGTGAGAAGATGTTAAGGAGCTGTGCAGACACCAAGGCCAGGGAAGAAAGGAGGGCGGGGAGAAGAATGAGGTGCTCCAGGTGCCAGAGAGAGAGATTCCCTTGCAGCCCGTGGAAAAGACCACGGTGAAGCAGGCTGTCCCCCTGCAGCCCATGGACAATGACGGGGAGCAGAGATCATCTATGGCCTGTGAAGAGACTGACCCATGCCGCACCAGGTTTGCTGGGGGACCAGGCTGGAGCAGTCTGGGCCCGAAGGTCAGCACCCCATGGAAGGGAGCCATGCTGAGGCAATTGGTGAGAAGATGACACACCGACAGAAAGGACTCATGCTGGAGAAGTTTGTGAAGGACCCCCCAGCTAAGAAGGAAAATAACTCGTGAGGAATTGACTGAAATCCCTATTCCCCCAGTCCCTGCCCCTCCCCACGCCGTGATGAGGTGGGAAGACAGGAGCAAAATCATGACTAAAGTGAAGGCTACTAAGAGGGGAGGGGTGGAAGGAAGTAGAAGTGGTTTAAGATCTGGAGAAGGAAAGTAGCTTGTGAGGAACTGACTGAAACCCCATTCCCCACCCCTCCCCATGCCATGTTGGGGGGGAAAAAGTTAGAAGTGAAGTCAGGCTCTTGAATCATGACTAAAAGGGAAGTCTGCTAAGAAGGGAGGGATCGGGGGAGGTGCTTTAAGATCTGGCTGCACTTCTCATTACCTGACTCTGGTGTCACTGGGTGTGCAGTGCAGTGTCATAAATTAGTTTTCTTTCCTTTATTCTGTGTTGAGTCTGTTCTGCCCGTGACGCTGATTGCAGAATGATCTCTCCCTGTCCTTATCTCCACTCCTGAGCCTCTCAATATCTATTTTCTCCCCTGTCCAGCTAAAAAGGGGAGTGATAGAGTGGCTTTGGGGGCATTTGGCCTCTAGCCAGGACCAAAACACCTCAGTCCCCAAGGACAGTTTCCCAGGGGGTCCTATTGACTAACTCATTGAAGAGCTGGAAGTCAGCTTTCCTAAAATTCAGGGTCCTGACTATACTCCTTGCCTGACACATGTCCTTTAGGACTCTCAACCAGTACCTGATCACTGCAGCCCAGGCTGCCTCCAATCTTGACATCCCTGATGAGCTCACTTGTATTGGTGACTATCAGGTCCAGTAACATATTCCCGCAGGTAGGTCTATTTCCTGACTCAGGAATTTGTCATCAAGGCACTCTAGAAACCTTCTGGATTATCTATAGCTCACCATGTTGCTTATTCAGCAGATGTCAGGGTGGCTGAAAACCTCCAGCACGACAAGAGCCTTTGAGCATGATGCCTCCTGGAGCTGTAATAAGAATGCTTCATCAGTAGCCTCCCCTCGATCAGGCAGCCTATAGTAGACACCAACCACAAGGATCCCCTTGCTGTCTCTGTTTCTTAATTCCCATCCATAAGCTTTCAACTTCCAACTTCCTCTTGGCTATTCTTTAGGGACATCTCTTCACCCTCTATCCTTTTCTTAACATAGAGAACACACCTCCATCCCTCCTTTCTCACTTGTCCCTTCTGAACAGCTCATAGCCATCAATAGCCACACTCCAGTCATGGGATTCATCCCACCAGTTTCAGTAATGGCCACTATGTCATAGCTTTCTAGTAGCACGGTAGCGTCCAACTCCTCCTGTTTGTTGCTCAAGCTGTGTGCATTCATGCAGAAGCACTTCAGCTGGGCTGTTGGCCATGTCACCTTGCTAGAGGAACATCCCTTGAGGTGTTTCACAGGTATTTCCCTGTGGACTCCAACCACCTCAGGAGCCCCAGCTCATCTCCCTAAAACTTTGACTGTGCTGCAGTTTCCCCAGCATGCCCCAGGGCAACACACTGAAAGGCCCCCACTAGCACCCCATCCCTCCAACCCTGATGTGTCATCCCACAGCTTGTCATAGACAAGGCTAATATTATCCCTCTCCATATCTAGTTTAAAGACCTGTTGATCAGCCCCTCAATCTCTTGGGCAAAGACCTCTTTCCCCCTTTGAGGAAGGTGTTTCCCATTTGATATCATCAAGCCTGGTGCCACGTAGGCCATCCCGTTATTAAAAAACCCCAAAATTTTGGTGCCAACACCAGCCACTATGCCATGTATTAATAGATTGGATCCTCCTGTTCACTGCCTGTAACTGGAAGGAGAGAGGAAAAAACAACCTGTACTCCAGATTCCCTCACCAAGCACCCTAAGGGGCCCTGAAGTCCCTTTTAATTGTTCTTGGGCTACAAGTCATAGCTTCCTCCCTATGAGGAGGGTCTGCGTGACATATTGGACCCTCTGTTCTCCTCAGGTGGGAGTTACCAACAACTATGACCCTTCTTTTCTGCATTGTGGGTGTGATCCTGATGGGAGCAGAATGGTTTTCTGACCTTGGAGACACCTCTAGTCTATATTGCCCATCATCCACATCCTCATTTGACAAGACTTCCTCAACCATAGCCTCATACCTATTGTTCAAGGTAACAGGAGAGGCAAGGTGGTTTGGGGAAAGCAAGCGATGGTTCTGTACCCAAAGGGTTACACAATAAATGTGACCAAGATCTGATTGCCTTGGTCGGACGAAAACTGTGGGAGACCTGATAAGCAGGAGACACAGGACATCGTGAAACAGAAACATTCTGCCGAGGTTATTGTGTAACTAAGAAGCTGCAGGACAAGGACAAGGATAACGCACAACCTTAGTAACATCGACGACTTATAGATAGCTATGAGATGATCTTACGTTAACCAATCAATGTTAGACACGCTTTGTTCTTGTGTAGCTAGAAACTATATAAACTATTGTGTGCGTACAATAAAGCGATCATTTTGCTTACATTAAGCAAGTGTCCCGTCCCTCAATTGCGGCAAGGTGGGTAAGGAGGGGGTTCACCTGCTACCCCATCATTAACTTGCCTCCATTCACTCTTTTCATTTAGGATCCTGCCCTGCCCTCTGCCTGAGGCAGGAAACAGGGGCTCCTTGATCCTGGTTCCTTTTTGACAGGTACTCCCATTTCTGTTTTGTTTCAAGAAGGGCAGAGCCTGACTTCACCAGTCTATTCCTTGTTCAGCCTCCCTGATGCTCCCTAACCTTTCTACTTCCTGAGGTGGTTTGACCCTGGCTGGAGGCCAGGTGCCCACTAAAGCCACTCTGTCACTGCCCTTTTCATCTGCACAGGGGAGAAAAATGGATATTGAGAGGCTCAGGAGTGGAGATGAGGACAGGGAGAGATCATTCCGCAATCAGTGTCACGAGCAGAACAGACTCAACACAGAACAAAAGAAAGAAAACTCTCTCATTTATGATACTACACTGCACTCCCAGTGACACCAGAGTCGGGTAATGAGAAGTGTGGCCAGATCTTAAAGCGCCCTCCCACCCCTCCCTTCTTAGCAGACTTCCCTTTAGTCATGATTTCACTCCCTTCTTCCACCCAGAAGGTGGCGGGGGGGGGGGGGGGGGGGGGGGGCACAAGACACAACACAACAGGGAATGGGGATTTCAGTCAGTTCCTCATGAGTTGTTTCTTACCCAAGGGGTGGGTGCACACTCTTCCCCTGCTGCACTGTGGGGTCCCACCCACAGTAGACAGTCTTCCATGAACTTATCCAACTTTAGTCCTTTCCCACAGGGCTTCAGCTCTTCACCAGCTCCCCTAGCATGGGTCACTTCTATGGGGTGCAATCTCTCAGGCCCAGGCTGCTCCAGCCTAGTCCCCCATAGGGTCATAAGCAAGCCTGCCCCAGCATGGCCCCCTCTCCCCACAGGCTACAGGTCCTGCCAGGAGCTTGCTCCAACACAGGTCACAACATCTTTTGTATGTCTCCACCTGATTCAGCATGTGGTGTCTCCATGGGCTGCAGGTAGGATCTCTGATCATCATCTTCCATGGGCTGCAGGGATCAACTTGCTCCACCATGGTCTTCTCCATAGGCTGCAGGGGAATCTCTCTTTCCAGCACCTGGAGTGCCTCCTCCTCCAGCTTCTTCATTGACCTTGGTGTCTACAAAGCTCCTTACATCTCACTCCCTTCTCTGGTGGCAAAAAGCAGCTGCTTGCAGGTTTTTTTCCTCCTAAATGTAATTCCCAGAGGCGCTGTGACCATCGCTGATTGTCTCGGCCTTGGTCAGCAGCAGGTCTAGCCTTGAGCCCTGCTGGTATTTACGCTGTTGGGCCTAGGGGAAGCTTCTAGCTGCTTCTTGCAGAAGCCACTGCACAAAACCAGAACACTTCCTCTTGCAGATCTACCACCATGCTGAGCAGATGGTCCACCTGATCACAATGAAGACAGCAGGCCTCATGGTTGGCAGCTGTTACCAGTGAAAGGCTCAGACACTCCCTACAGCCTGTGATCTGGACAGCTACATGTTTCCATAAGAGCTCTGCCTGGGTTCCCACATCCATTCTGACTAAGGTTGAGTAAATGAACTTCTGCTGGGTGGAGATGATAGCTAAGCTCTTTCCGAGAGGTTGATGAACACCAACAGCACACACCTGTCAAGCTAGGAAAGCTTTGGTTCCTTCCTGCATGCCCTTCCTCAAGCACCACTATGCCCCACACTGGGTAATACCTTCTCACTGTTGGCCTGCCCTGTGCCTGGTGCACTCCCTGAGGCTCCTTAAAAGGGTGGAGGTGTGATCACCAACTACCCTGGCAATGCTCACACCTCTTCAATGACTTCAGAGAGTGCTGCCAGTTCTGGATGGGTCTCTCCACTCCACTAGTATCTCCCTTCCTCAGAAAAAAACCTCAGGAAACCCCCTATACACCAAGATCTACTGCTCCAGTTCTGGCCACACAGGGTCCAAAGCAGCTCCTATAGACAACTGATGCCAACTAAGCACCAACTGATTCCATATCTCACCTGATAAAGAATGACTTAAAGATGGAAAATATGTATCTCCTCAGATTTGACACTAATCACCTTACCGTAAGCTTCATTCTATATCTTTCAAGTATCAATTATGTAAGGACTAAAAAAATCTTAAATCCTTCCATCTTCTGAAGAGATACTCCCCAGGAATCTTTTTAATAAATGCCTATCCTAAAAATCACAGCACTGACTTCTTCTCTGTGTATAGGTAAAACCATCGGATATAGCTTAAATGGCTTTAAAAAAGTTTGACTATATTAAGTGGTTTTTTTTTTTTTTAAAAGTGTGATTCTATGAAACTTATTTTACACACTTCCTAACCGTTTCAGTTGGAATTCATCCTCAGAAAGCTAAGCAAATACTGGCCCATGCAAAACTAAATGAGATGAGACAGAAGCTCCTGAGGTAATAGGAACCTACAAAGAAACAAAGGCAAAGTACCTCAAAGGAATTCCAACCACTACAGCCAGTCAGTCACCTTAATGAAGAACTGAAATTAAATGCCTCTATGCAAACAAACATAGCACAAGGAATAAACAAGAGGAGTTAGAGATGCCTTAAGGGTTATGATTTTATTGGTATCACAGAGACATGGTGATGGTTCTTATGACTGGAGTGTTGGGACATGTTGTAGTTTTGCATGGCTGGATTCTGGTGAAGAGGAGGGCTGCAGGGCTGGCTTCTGCAAGAAGCAGCTAGAAGCTCTCTGCAGGCCCCAGAGAGTAAACACCAGATGACTCAAGGCCAGAGTCGTTGCTGACTAAGGCCGAGCCAATCAACGACGGTCACAGCACTTCTGGGAATCACATTTAGGCGAAAAAAGCCCACAAGCAGCCACTTTTTGCCCCAGAGAAGGGAGTGAGATGTAAGGAGCTGTGCGGGCACCAAGGGCAAGGAAAGGGGGAGAGGAGGTGCCCCAGGTGCCAGAGAGAAAGATGCACCTGCAGCCTGTGAAGAAACCCATGGTGGAGCAGGTGTCCCCCTCCAGCCTATGGAAAAGCCTGAGACCCCACCTGCAGCCCGTGGAGAGGCCCCATGCTGGAGCAGGTGGAGACACAGAGGAGATGCTGTGACCCACATTGGAGCAAGCCTCTACCAGCTCTTGCAGCCCATGGAGAGAGAGAGATCCATGCCAGAGCAGGTTTGCTGGAGGGGAGGCTTGTGACCCCATGGAGGACTAGGCTGGAGCAGTCTGGGCCTGAGAGACTGCACCCTACAGAAGTGACACACGTTGGGGCAGCTGGTGAGGCGCTGAAGGCCTGTTGGATAGAAAGTCAGAAGGGCTAAAAGCCCAACTGGAACTCAGCCTGGCCAGTTCTGTAAAAGATAAAAAATCCTTCTATAGATATATTAACAGTAAAAGGAGGGTCAAGGAGAATCTCCAGCCCTTATTGGATGCAGGGGGGACATTGTCACAGTTGAGATGGACAAATGACACATACAAGAAGTCTCCTAGTGCACAAACAAAAAAAAGGTAGGTGAGGTACTTAGGGATATGGTCTAGAATAGGACAGGAACAGTTGGACTTGATGATCACAAAGGTCTTTTCCAACCTTGTCTCTGTGATAGGGCTCATTTTGGAGAAGTTCATGAAGTCCTGTCTCCCATGGGTTGAACCCCACAGTGCAGCAGGGTGAGGAATGCCCCCCCAGCCAAGAAGGAATCCAACTCATGAGGAATTGACTGAAACCCCCATTCCCCGAGTCCCGGCCCCTCCCCATGCACAATGGGGGGTGAAGTCTGCTAAGAAGGGAGAGGTGGGGGGAGGTGCTTTAAGATCTGCCCAAACTTCTCATCACCGAACTCTGGTGTCACTGGGAACAAAAGGGAATCCTGTGATGTCAAAGATATGCCAAAGATTTTCAAACTGTTGGGCTGAAAACTTGGCTATGATGTTATTGGCATCACAGAGACATGGTGAGATGGCTTCTATGACTGGAGTGTTGTGATGGAAGGATACAGGCTCATTAGGAAGGACAGGCAGGGCAGGTGAGGAGGGGGTGTTGCTCTCTATGTCAGTGATCAGCTGGAGTGCATGGAGCTCCACCTGAGGATGGATGAGGAGCCAACACAGAGACTATGGGTCAGCTTTAAAGAGAGGGCAAGGACCAGGGACACTATAGTGGGGGTCTGCTACAGGCCATCCGAGCAGGAACACTGAGCAGATGAGGCACTCTACAGACAGACAGAAGCAGGCAAACACTCACAACCCATGGTACTCATCGGGGACCTGAATGACCCCAATATCTGTTGGGGGGACAACAAATCAGGGCACAAGAAACCCATGAAGTTCCTGGAATGCACTGATGATAACTTCCTCCTCCAAGGGATAGAGGAGCCAACAAGGAGGGGTGCCAGGCTGGACCTTATTCTCACCAACAAGGAGGGGATGATAGCGGATGTGAAGCTCAAGCGCAATCTCGGCTGTAGCGACCATGAAATAGTGGAGTTCAAGATCCTCAGGGCGGTGAGAAGGGTGCGCAGCTCACTTTCTACCCTGGATTTCAGGAGAGCCAACTTTGGCCTCTTCAGAGCCCTGCTTGGTAGGGCACCATGGGACAAAGCCCTAGAGGGAAGAGAGGCCCAAGATAGCTGTCTAGTATTCACCTCATCCAAGCTCAGGACTGATGCATCCCAACAAAGAAGTCAAGCAATAACGCTCGGAAGCCTGCGTGGATGAACAAGGAGCTCCTGGCCAAACTCAAATGCAAACAGGAAGCCTACAGAGGGTGGAAGCAAGGACAGGTAGCCTGGGAGTAACACAGAGAAGCCATCTGAGCAGCCAGGGATCAGGTTAGGAAAGCTAAAGCCCTGATAGAATTCAATCTGGCTAGGGACATCAAGGACATGAAGAAAAGTTTCTATAGGTATGTCAGTGATAAAAGGAAGGCAAGGGGAAAACATGACCCCCCCACCCAAAGGAAATAGGAGACCTGGTTACCCAGGATATGGAGCAGGCTGAGGCACTTGGTGACTGTTTTCCTTCAGTCTTCACCAGCAACAGCTCTAGTCACACTGCCCAGAACGCAGAAGGCAAGGTCAGGGACTGGGAGAATGAAGAACCACCCACAGTAGAGAAAGATCATGTTTGAGACCATCTAAGGAACCTGAAGGTGCACAAATCGATGGGACCTGATGTGATGCATCCACAGGTCCTGAGGGAATCACAGAATGATAAGGAGTTGGAGGGGACCTCAAAAGATCATCTAGTCCAACCCAACTGCCAAAGGAGGAACACCTAGATTAAATCTAGGTGAGGTGAGTCCCTGAAGGACTCCACTAGATACAGGCCTCCAACTAAACTCTGATGCTTGCTGATGCTTACGTCAACTTTCCAGGATCAGAGGACATTCCTTCCATAAAGTCAAAATAAACTCTGTTATCTTCTCAGTAATAACTTATCTTTGCTTTCCAAACTATGGAAAACAGATGTATGCTTCACATTTTGGTGTAATTTACCATTAACTAACAAGCCATTGAGATTAAAAAACACTAAGAAACCTAAACTCCAAATTGCTACTTCCATAACCATGAGACAGTTAATCCAGTGGAAACAATACATATCAGTTTCCTTATATGGTTACTTCAAACTATTTGTGACATCAAAATGTTTGCACATACACCTATTGCAACAAATGAACAAAAGCTTGAAGAAAAACTGCACCTGAAGTTCAAAACTAAGTTTTATGTTAATGAAGTCTTCTGCATAAATTAGCCTCTCATAAATGAATGTACACAAGTCCATGGGACCTGATGAGATGCATCCCAGAGTCCTGAAAGAATTGGCTGACGTAGTTGCCAAGCCACGTCAGTCAGGTGTAGTCCCTACTGACTGGAAGAGAGGAAACATCCAGGGGAAAGTCCTGTCTGACCAATCTAGCAGCTTTCTACAGTGGAGTGACTGCATCAGTGGACAAGGGAAGAGCTACAGATGTCATCTATCTGGATTTCTGCAAGGCCTTTCACACGGTCCCCCACAACATCCTTCTCTCTGAGTTGGAGAGAGATGGATTTGATGGGTGGACTGTTCAGTGGGATAAAGAATTGGCTGGATGGTTACATCCAGAGGGTGGTGGTCAATGACTCCAAGTCCAGATGGAAGACAGTGACAAGCGGTATTCCTCAAGGGTCTGTGCTGGGACCGGTGCTGTTTAATGTCTTTATTAATGATATCGACAGTGGGACTGAGTGCACCCTCAGCAAGCTTGCTGATGACACCAAGCTGAGTGGTGAGGTTAACGTGCCAGAGGGATGGGAATGCCATCTCCTGGACAGGCTGGAGAAGTAGGCCCAGGTGAACCTCATGAGGTTCAACAAAGCCAAGTGCAGGGTCCTGCCACCTGGGTTGGGACAATCCTCATTATCCATAAGGGTTAGGAGATGAAAGCAGCCCTGAGGAAAAGGACTTGGGGGTACTTGTGGATGAAAAAAGCTGGACATTAGCCACCAATGTGCATTCAAATCCCAGAAGGCCAACTACATCCTAGGTTGCATCACAAGAAGTGTGGCCAGCAGATTGAGAGGTGATTCTGCCCCGTCAAATACGGTCCAGCATTGGAGCCCTCAACACAAGAAGGACATGGACCTGTTAGAGTGTGTCCAGATGAGTGCCACAAAAATGATCCAAGAAAGCAAGCAGTTTCTTTCTGGATTAGCTCAAACAGCCTTCCAACTTTGTACTAAATTTAAAAAAAATAAAAATACACTGTTGCTCCATAACAAGAATGCCTTCTTTCTTGCTGGAGCCATATTACTGCAACTACAACAGCACAGACTCACAGCTTAATTCTACTACAACCACTCATGCAGATAAGGTTCTATTTTAAAAGAAAAAAAAAAAGAGGGGATAAAAGTACTTCCAACTTTTTATAAAGACGCTTGGAAACAAACACCCTTTAAAAATAGTTAAGCACTGTTACAGTATAGCACTCCGGCACTACATTCCAAGGGACAACAAAGGACTACCTGTGATTGATGAACAGTTTAGAATGGGGAAGGGTCTGGAGGGGAAGCCTTATGAGGAGAGGCTGAAGTCCCTGGGTTTGTTCAGCCTGAGGAGACCTCATGGCAGTCTGTGGCATCCTAACGAGGGGGAGCAAAGGGGCAGGCATTGATCTCTCTTTGGTGACCAGCAATAGAACCCAAGGGAACAGTAGGAAGCTGAGAGGGGGGGGATAGGTTGGATATTAGGAAGAGGTTCTGTACTGAGAGGGTGGTCAGGTGCTGGAACAGGCCTCACAGGGAAGCGGTCACAGCCCCGAGCTTGACTGAATTAAAGAAGCATCTGGATGATGCGCTCAGTCCCATGCTCTGACTTGTCTGGGCCTGTGTGGAACCAAGAGTTGGACCTGATGGTCCGTGCAGGTCCCTTCCAACTCAGAAGAGTCTAGGATTCTTACTGGTAAAGCTGAAAATTTTCAGCTATCCCTTAGTGTGCAAATTTAATTATATCCTTTCCTCTGTGCTCTCCCTTAAAATTCTCCAGTATGTTCTTTATATCTGAGTCCTTGGTGATCAGAGTCCCTTGCCCACCAGCATTACACTCCTCCAAAATTCTGTGCCCTGTAGTTTTAAGAACAGAAGGGGAAACAGGGAAATCACAAACCTTTTCTCAAAGAGGAATTTAAGGTGTGAGGAAAGTACATCTGCTCATATGACAGAAGTTCCACTTTTATCTCAACACCATATCCTCAGCTGAAAAACACACCGTCAAGATGAATACTGATGACAATTATCTGAGTAGCTGTCCATTTACTTCAGTTGCTTTCACCTTATCCCATTCTCTGCCTTAATTTTGTGGAAGGGTATACAGCTACATCCTATAAACTGGTTATAACTCTATTGAGCCCCTTACCCTCACCTTTTGACATGAAGGGATAACTCCTGAGCTCAGCTCATGTACAAACATCTGAAAGATGGTGGGAGGCTGAGAGCCCCTCACCACCACCCAAGGGACTGCACCCACAGGATTCTCTGCTGCAATAGACTTGGCAGGAGGGAGAGAAGTAGTTTTAGAAAGAAGCATGTCCTATATAATTCCACAGAACCTGCTTGAACACATCTTTCAAAATAATTTTTCCTCATCTACCTCAATAGTGGCACAAAGGAAAGGCTCTCAGCCTCAGGTTAAACAAAAGGAGAGGTTCAGGCTCCCTGTTTATATCCCAGTCCTTAGCTCTGGCCTTGAGAAACAGGACCCTGCCAAGTTGGTGGGTCAGAGAAGAATCTGGACACAGCAACTGAATAATTCCATGATGCAGAAGAGGGCATCACTGCCCACAGCTAAGCAGCACAGATTCATTATTATCTCTTAGAGAGAATAAGCATTTTTTGAGAGGGAATAGATCACCCTGAAGGAGACAGACCGAGAAGCAAGGCATATACCCAATGCACACTCCCCAAAGATGCCAAAAAGCATGAGAATTCACATTACATCGGTATCAATTATTTCCTCAAGCTGATTGCTGCAGCAACTATAGTCACAATTTATTTCATTCCTTATTACTATTCATTGACTTCTCATCTTTATAAAACTGATAAGACTAGAGCAGTCTACTTTTGCAAGATAATTCACAAAACAACATAGCAGTACTCAGAGTAAAATGGAACAAGACTGGTAACTGAAATAAATGCAGTGCTGCACAAAGAACCTCGCTTTTATGAGTCAAGAGTGTCAAGGGATTGCTTTTGGATTTCACTGTGACTGCTTTTGAACATATACATTGAAATTTAAGACAACTCAATTTATTGTATTAAAAAGTTAAGGTATTTTGGACAGTTGCAAAACACAGTATGTAATTTTTCATTACTATTAAAGTTTGAAATATGAAATTTATGACTGATGCATTTTCCCAACCATGTATTCTGATTTAAAAAAAATTAGCTTTCAAAAAATACTTTCATTAGATGGAATAAAATTAAACCTCAATTTTTCTTCTCATAAAAGAAAAAACTCCTATATAAACAACAGAATACAACCAAGATCTTTGCAGAGAACAAGAAAAACAAATACCATTATTTATATATGATTTGTGACTACAGGTACCTCGCTCTATCATGGAAAGATTCTAGTCCTTAATCACTGAAAATATCACATGAAGCTACTCTTGTTTTGCTTCTTCAAAGCAACTTAATTACATTAAGAACAAGAAGAAAAAAACTGCAGATAGTTTAGCTTTTAATATACGATACTACAGGAAAGTTGCTAAGAAGATAGTTAAACCGTAAGTATGTTTAAGAAACCTTTATTTAATGCAAACACCAGTTCAGTAACTTGAAGAACAAAAAGAGTCTCACCCTTTTATGTTCATTGGCAATATTCTCATGGAGCAAAAATAAATTGCAAATTTCAAGTAAATAATTTAAATTCTATTACACAAAAAGTCACCTAAAACAGTTGAGAATGTTGAGCAGCAGAAAGTTAATTTACCAGAAGCAAACATGAGGCTTTCCCCCATTTGTATTTTGCCAATTTACCCTTTGTCCAGAATAAAATTCAAACCAAAAATTTTGATCACATATCCCCACATATAAGCCAAGAAACAACATCTATATTTAGATACTTATCACAGAACGTTAGGAGTTGGAAGGGACCTCGAAAGACCATCTAAGTCCAACCCCCCTGCCAGAGCAGGATCGCCCAGACTAAATCCCACAGGAACGCATCCAGACGGGTTTGGATGTCTCCAGAGAAGGAGACTCCACAGCCTCTCTGGGCAGCCTATCCCAGGGCTCTGTCACCCTCACAGTGAAAAAGTTCCTCCTTATATTCACATGGAACTTCCTATGCTCCAGCTTGCACCTGCCGCCCCTTTTCCTATCACTGGCTCACCTTCACTGAGAAGAGCCTGGCTCCATCCTCCCGACTCTCACCCTTTACATATTTATAGACATTAATAAGGTCACCCCTCAGTCTCCTCTTCTCCAAGCTAAACAGGCCCAGCTCCCTCAGCCTCTCCTCATAAGGAAGGTGCTCCACTCCATCATCTTGGTGGCCCTGCGCTGGACTCTTTCAAGGAGTTCTATGCCCTTCTTGAACCGAGGGTCCCAGAACTGGACACAATACTCCAGGTGTGGTCTCACCAGGGCAGAGTAGAGGAGAAGGGCCTCTCTTGACCTACTGACCACACCCCTTCTAATATACCCCAGGATGCCATTGGCCGCCTTAGCCACGAGGGCACATCGCTGGCTTATGGTCTGACTTGCCGACTGTACACTCTATTCCCTCATCCAGGTCATCAATTAATATATTGAACAGTACAGGTACCAGTACCGATCCCTGAGGGACTCTACTAGATACAGGCCTCCATCTAGACTCTATCCCATTGATCAAAACTCACTGGCTTCTTCCCTTCAACCAGCTCTCAATCTACCTCACTACATGACCTTCCAGACCACACTTCCTCAGTTTAGCCGCGAGGATGCTGTGGGAGATGATGTCAAATGCTTTACTGAGGTCAAGGTAGACCACATCTACTGCCCTACCATCATCTATCCACCTGGTTATAGCCTCATAAAAGGCTACTAGATTAGTCAAACATGACTTCCCCTTGGTAAAACCATGTTGACCGCTCCTAACAACCCTCTTGATGTGCCTAGAGACAGCACCAAGGGTAAGTTGTTCCATCACCTTTGTAGGGGTAGATGTGAGGCTGACCGGTCTGCAGTTACCTGGGTCCTCCTTCTTGCCCTTTTTGAAGGCTTTGCTTTCCTCCAGTCCTCAGGCACCTCTCCTGTTTCCCGTGACTTATCAAAGATGACTGAGAGTGGCCTAGCAATGACATCCACCAGCTCCCTCCGTACCCTTGGGTGCATCCTGTCAGGACCCATGGATTTATGGACGTCCAGGTTGCTTAACTGATCCCTAACTCAGTCCTCATCAACCAAGGTAAACTCCTCATTTATCCTGATTTCCGCTGGGGCCTCGGGGCTCTGAGGCTCCTGAGGACAGTCTCCAGTAGTACAGACAGAGACAAAGAAGGCATTCAGTAACTCTGCCTTCTTACTATCCTCAGTCACCAGGGCACCCACCTCATTCAACACAGGGCCTACATTGCCTCTAGTGTTAGTTTTGTCTCCAATGTATTTGGAGAAGCCCTTTCTGTTGTCCTTGACCTGCCTTGCAAGGTTTAATTCCAAGGAGGCCTTAGCTTTCCTAGTTGCCTCCCTACATGCTCTGAAAACAGTCATATTCCTCCCAAGCAGCCACCCCCTCCTTCCATGACCTATAGATTCTCTTCTTCCACTTGAATTTGTCCAGCATTCCTGTTTAACCATGTGGGTCATCTGGCTCCCTTTCTTGATTTCCTACCCATTGGGATGCTCTGATCTTGAGCTTGGAAGAAGTGGTCCCTTTTCCGTCTAGTACCCTGTCCCATGAGATTTCCCCCAGTAATTGCTTGACAATGCCAAAGTTGGCCCCGCTGAAGTCCAGGGTTGTGATCCTGCTTGGTGTTCTGTTCCTACCACACAAGACCCTGAACTGCACCATCTCATGGGCCCTGCAGACAAGGCTTGCCCTCAACCGTCCCCGCTTCAACCCTTATTAGTGACTATAAGATTCAGCAGCGCTGCTCTCCTAGTTGGCTCATCCACCATTTGCATCAAGAAGATATCGATGCACTGGAGGAACCTCCTGGATTGCAAATGGCTGGCTGTGTAGGCCTTCAAGCAAATATCTGGGTAGTTAAAATTCCTCATGAGAACCAGGGCCTGGGGTTGCAGGGCTGCTATCAGTTGCCTATAGAAGGCCTCATCAACTTCCTCATCCTGATCAGGTAGCCTGCAATAAGACACCCACAACAGTATCACCCATGCTAGCCTGTCCCTTAATTCTCACCCCCAAGCTCTCCACTTGATCCTCATCTGCCCCTGGACAGAACTCAATACGTTCCAGTTGCTCTCTCTCATGTAAAGAGCAACTCTACCACCTCGCCTTGTTGGCCTGTTTTCCTAAAAAGGACACAGCCATCCATGACACATTCTAGTCATGTGAGCTGTCCCACCACGTCTCTGTAATTGCCACCAGATCATAACCCCTTGACTGCACAGAGATTTTAAACTCCTCCTGTTTATTCCCAATACTGCGTGCATTGGTATGCGGGCATTTCAGGGAGCAAGCTGAGCAGGCTGATTTTACCTCAGGGAGGCAGGAGGCCTTCTGGTCCTCATTAATACCAGACCACTGACCCACTGGTGGGAACCCAGCAACACCACCATCCCCCTTTGAATCTCAAACTGGCGGATGAAGCAGCTAAGCCAGTCTCCATCATATTTCAAAAGTCATGGCTGTCTGGTGGAGATCCTGCTGACTAGAAAAGGGGAAACATAACCCTCGTATTTAAAAAGGGAAAAAAATAAGACCCAGGGAACTACAGGCTGGTCAGTCTCACCTCCGTGCCTGGCAAGATCATGGAGCAGATCCTCCTGGAAACTGCATTCAGGCACATGGAAAGTAAGGAGGTAAATGTTGACAGCTAACATGGCTTCACTAAAAGCAAATCCCAAGCACAACTACAAACTGGGTGGAGAATGGATTGAGAGCAGCCCTGAGGAGGACTTGGGTGTGATGACTGATGTAAATCCCAGCATGAGTCTGCAATGCATGCTTGCAGCTCAGAAGGCCAACCATATCCTGGGCTGCATCAAAACCACAGTGACCAGGAGGTCAAGGGAAGTGATTCTGCCCCTCTACTCTGCTGAGACCCCACCTGGAATACTGCATCCAGCTCAGGGGTCCCCAGTACAAGGAAGATATTGAGCTGTTGGAGCGAGTACATAGGAGGCTCAGAAAGATGATGAGAGGGCTAGAGGACCTCTCCTATGAAGAAAGTCTGAGAGAGTTGGGATTGTTCAGCCTGGAGAAGAGAAGGATCTGGGAAGACCTTATTGCATCCTTCTAGTACCTAAAGGGGGCCTACAGGAAAGTGGGAGAGGGACTATTCACCAGGGAGCGTAGTGATAGGACATGGGGTAATGGGCTTAAGTTAAAAGAGGGTAGATTTAGTTTAGATATTAGGAAAAAAATTCTTCACTGTGAGGGTAGTGAGGCCCTGGAACAGGCTGCCCAGAGAGGTAGTAAAGGCCCCCATCCTGGAAGTGTTCAAGGCCAAGCTGGATGGGGCTTTGAGCAATCTGGTCTAGTGGAGGGCGTCATTTCCCATGGCAGGGGGTTGTGAACCAGATGATCTTTGAGGTTCCTTCCAACCCAAAGCATTCTGTGGTTCTATGAAGCATTTGAAATTTCTGTGGTTGCACAGTTTTGGTTTTGTTTGGGATTTAAGCTAACTACTGAGTAATCCAAGATTCAATTTTAAAGGACAGAATTGCACGGTCAACTGCTGGACTGCTGCTTTATACTACCTGTACAGATACTAAGACATATTAACATTTTCTGAATGTTTTACAAGTCTTTAACAACTGTTTTGCGAATTATTCTGGTTTTGACACTGTTCAGAAATACTTTGCACAAATTCTAAGAAACTATAGAACTGATCAATAACCAGCACAGACTGATTTTTTTTTTCCCCTCTTTATCAGATTACTGAGGACTTAACAAAAAGCAGTCAAATTTTTAGACCACATAACACTGAGTCTCATTTGTCCCTCTTGGTTCCTACAACTGTTGCAGCAACTTCTCAATCTGGGCAGACTGAATTTTGTTTCTATGTAGAATCTCCCTCAAGAAATTACTGTCTTTACCTTGAGAATGTTCAGTTCAGTTTTGTACATACTTAAAATTTATTTAATTTTACTAAAATCTTTTGAAATTAAACCAGTAACAAAACATTTAAAAACAATTACTAATGTAATATTAAAAAAACCCTTTTAAGTAAACTAGATTTAATTCTCTCACCATCTAAACTTATACATACTACATGCAAAAAGATATACCATCATGATGAAAGTCTATAATGTTCATTCTTATAATTTAAAAAAGAAAACATTAATTTTGCTTGTTTACTATTTTGATACCATAATGCACTGGTTACATACCATGACGTTTATAATAATGATAACTCACACAGTTCTAGCTGCCTGATCACAAGTCATAACAGTGGAAACTAATGCAACTCCAGACTTTAGAAGCTGGGAGGAATCTACGGTGGGGAAAAAATTCAACTTGCATACTTTGACTATAGAACTGAAAGCCACTGGCAATAGCAATTTTCAGTCGGTATCCCAGACAGTAAAAGCTAACAGAAATTCTACACATGATCAAAGCAGTTTAGAGTATTAGTAAAACATACAACTTACCTCATTGGTCATCTATATGCTGCTTTTCTGGTTGGTTTTTTTTTCCCCCCCCTCTATTTAGCTCTATACCATACAAGCCTCTAAAAATCACAGCTTACATGTGGTGTTAACAAAGAACATTTTAGTTAAAACACCTTCATTCATCAATTTTATTCATAGCAGCTTGTATGGGGCTATGTTTTGGATTTGTGCTGGTAACAGTGTTGATAATACAGGGGTGCTTTTGTTATTGTTGAGCAGTAATTACTTAGAGAGAAGGCCTTTTTTGTTTCTCACACCACCCTGCACAGAGTAGGCTGGGGGTGCACAAGAAGGAGATGCAGTTGGGACAGCTGAGCCCAAATGACCAAAGGAATATTCCATACTATATGACATCATGCTTAGCAATAAAACGGTGGGGGACGACGACGGGGACACTGTTCAGGGACTTGCTGGGGATTGATTGGTTAATGATGAACAGTTGTTTTAATTTGCATCACTTGTGTTTATTGGGGTTTATTTTTCTCTCTGTTTTCCTCTTTTTTTTCCCCTCTTCCTTACAAATTACTACAAATTCATGCTATCCAGATTTTTTTAAATCTAAACTGCAACAGTGTTACTATCTTAAATAGTCTAAAATAACTCAAGAAAGATTTCAATAATATAGCATAGCATTATGTTGGAAATAAAACCACAATGCAGTATTTCCCATTCTACCTTACATATCAGCTAAAGCAGATTTAAACCATGGTACAGATGATGATGATAACAGTGAGTATCTACCAATGATTCTTGAAAACTTTAATGACGGGAGTCACTGTTGGAGAATCTACAGTTTAAGTCATCTGCTTCTCCTCAGCATCATCTATTGTACTCCTTCCTTGCACAGTCAACTCGTATCCCATCCTTCACCTTGCAAGTGCCACAAAATTCATTCTTTATCAAGCTGATTGCTGTAAAGTTTTCAACATCATGAAAACCTGAAGTACTTTTTTATAATTTTAATGCCCACTGAAGGATTTAATGCAAAAATCCTCATCAAGTTGAGCAGAACTCTGTATTTTAAAAAAGTAACCAGAATAACAGAAATTGAAATCTCCATAATTTGGGTCAGAAATGCTTCTCCATTACAGAATCAGTTTTATTACAGACTAGAAAGGATTTTTAGATTTTAGAAATAAAGCACGCAAGAGTTTAAAACCATACTTCAGCTCTATGAAAACTGATTCATGTTAGGAGGGTGTGTGTGTATCATATTGTCCTGCTACTTTAAGCATACCTCTTGGTTATAACAAAGTAGCCTAAAATTGCAAGGTTTGCCCTCTCAAAGTGATCTCCCAATATTGCCAGAACAGCTTAAAACCAAGTGAGGTTTAAAAGCCTGTAATCAGAGAATTCTGGCACACGTCAGAGAGCCCAAACATTTTGTCAGGGATGGAAAGAAGCAAGGCACTATCATCAGAAGCTCTAGAGATGACCCAAGACACTTTGCCTGCTTCTCTCCCCAGTATAGGGAGACACAAAAACCAAAACAGGCTGTTTAACATGCAACAGAACAAAGGATAAGTTGCTTCATGCAGCTTTGTATCTTACCTTCACACTAAGATCAACATCACACTCTAACCCAATCCTGATTCTGGCCAGGCCAGAAATAACCTTCCCAAGCAGCCAGCACAGGTGAGCTGAGTTAGCCTGGGCTGTTTTCCACACCACCTGACATCGCTTCCCCATAAAAGGGGCTGGTAGGGGAGGGGTATTCAAGCAGCTGGGATCCCTGTCTAGAGAAGGAGGCATTGATAAGGTGATTGTCAATTGAGGGCTTGGGACTTCTACAGTTCAGCCCACTGTTAAACACCCTGCAGGTCCCACACACCAGACAAAATCCTTCAGCTATTCTAGCCCAATTCTAGGGTTACCTGTACCTCTAGAAGGATGATTATATTATGACAAGCACCTGTACATCAAAATTCACATGCAAGAATGATGTAGAATAAGCTGGATTTAAAATAACACCATATACTAGATCCACTTCAAAATAAAGACATGATTAGTGTAACATCCATTATTCAAATTGACTTCAGTCATTGAAGAATTTCTAACATACTCTTCTGCAGAATCCACAAAACTATACTTTAGCACCTTCTGCAATACAGCAGCATAGCACTAGGAAGCTCTAGCCATTTCCCCGGTACTACTGTAGAGAAAAAACATCTAAGACTTAACCAAGTTACTACTATTTCCATGGTGACCTCTGGAGAACCAAACCAACAAACTCAAATTCTAGCTGATGTTTCACTTGCCAACAAACCCATAGTAGTTAATTGGAAGTTTTGGTCTACTGAAAACAACTCACAGCTGATCTCCAAAACATCTGTAGATAGTTAACCCATTATGTAATGTTGTGTAGACCACAGTCATGAATATATAGCATACTTCAAATTTTACCCTTACTGTCCACTGAAAATGGTTCATTTTGTTCAGGTTCCTATTTCAGATATTAAGGGTAAGCTCCTCTCTAACTTCAAATCTATTCAGTAGGCAGCCTGACCTCCAGGGGTATTCCTGGGTGCCTCCAGGATAGTCTGAGTGCAGCTCCAGTGTTGGGTTGGTCCTCACATCCTGCAGCACTCTGTAACTGTTGGGTTGGTACAGTACTCTGTTATCACCAGGTGTGAGTGTAGCTGGCTGTTATTGTTCTATTTTCACAGCGATTTTGTCAGTAATCTGTCCTTATCCCAACCCATGGAGGCTTTGTCTGTCTCTCCTGTGGGTGTGAGCGAGCAGTTTGTGGTGCTCAGCCACTGGTTGGGGCACCCAATGTGGGGCTCGAAGGGCTGGGGTAATGGTAGATCTGACCCAATTGTGTTAAAAAGCTGTGATAAAACGTTTATCCTGTTATTTGAAGAGGTGATAGCAACAATGATGTTTTGTCTGTTCACATGGCTTTGGTATGTGAACCCACACCCACTTCATGTAATCCCTGTCCAGCTGTTTATCACCTCAGGAAGGGGAGTCAGGATCCTAATTCTGTTGTACTGTGTGATACTGATTTATGACAAGATATCATTTGTGTTTGTCATCCTCAGAGGGTATCTATATGTGGCATTTCTGTCATTTCCAATTCTTAGGCAACCTCCAACCCCAAATTATGCATACATGCCTTCAAAGCAGGAGCAGCTTCCTCTTCAAAAAGTTTAATGACCCAAGATGATTTATGATTAATGAAAAACAGCACTAGTAAATACTAGAAAGTAAATAACACTTTTATGAAGAGGCCTGAGCTTGAGTAACAGTATTTCTTCAGAAGTATTTATGGATCTTGCAGACTTGTTCGCTGGCCTGTCAAGGGGTAGAAGGTTGTCTATGTTTAGAAGGTAACTGATCAAGCACCTATGTAAGATGTGATGGACAGGGAGAGGCACTTGTCTATTAAACAGCTATCCTGGTTTCAACAGAGAGAAATTTTATTTCTAGTAGCATATAGTGCTGTGTTTTGGATTTAGTATGACAATAATGTTGGTAACACACTGATTTTTTTAGTTGTTGCTAGGTAGTTGTAGTGGCTATACCAAGTCAGGGACTTTTCAGGTTCTCACACCCTTTCCCAAGAAGCTGGGAAAGCACAACCAGGACAGCTGACCCAGACTGTTCATAGGGATATTCCCTGCCGTATACCATCATGCTCCATATATAACTGGGTAGGCTAGCTGGGAGACAGATTCCTGTCTTGGAAACAGACCAGGTGTCAGATTTTTTTATTTTCCTTTCACATGTAGCAAGTAATTGCATTTGTGCATCACTTGCATTATTTATTATCTTCCTTTGTTTTTTTATTAAACTGTCTTTGTCTCAACCCACAAGGGGTTTTTTCCATTCTTCCCCCCATCCCCTTGGAGAGGGCTGTGCGAGCTGAGTGGTGCTTAGTTACTGTCTGGGGCTAAACCACAACTGCAGGGAGCTCTTTCCGGCTTTTAGCAAAAAAATTATCATGGTTGAAGTCTGTGAACAAGGAATAAGGCTCATACAATAACTACCTTAAACCTCAATCTCCATCTTTTTGGAAATTACCATCAACAAGCTAAACATATATTCTAATTTACTAAGAACAAGCATTTTCAAATTATATAACTTCTGATATGGCTTGGTTTTGTTGCTTTTCTTCCCCTCAATTAAAAAGGGATAATTTTGAACACAACATATGCAACCTGAAAGTTGTAATACTGAAATATGAAAAAGCCCTGATTCTTACCATTCAGGAAAGAAAAAATGGCAGAAAAAAATACTGCACATGAAAATATCACGATGTTAAAAATTCAAAGTGCATTCGGTAACAGCAAAAGACTGGAAACTATTCTTAAAGTAAGATTCTTCCAAGCCAATAAAGGGAAGCCTTTGAATAAATGACATAACCATCTCAATCAGAATAGTAAAAGAGAAAAAAATGTGCAAATTTAAACATAATGATGACACAAAAAGGGAAATATGCCAAAAAAATCAATATAGCATATTAATGAAGGAAAATTTAACATATCAAGGTTTGGGATTAGTTGGCTGTTTACATCTATACTTTTTTTCTCTTAATATAACGTTCCTCGTATTCTTTGTCTAAACCTGTCAAAGCCATAAGCCACAGTAGCATTGGTGGTAAGAATCATAGAACGGTCTGGGTTGGAAGGGATCCCAAGGATCATAAAGCTCCAACCCCCCTGCCACAGGCATGGCCACCAACCTCAGGCCTGGATCTACACAAGGTTGCCCAGGGCCCCATCCAACCTGGCCTTGAACACCTCCAGGGATGGGGCACCTACCACCTCTCTGGACAGCCTGTTCCAGCACCTTACCACTCTCTCTGTAAAGAACTTCCCCCTAATATCTAATCTAAATCTACCTTCCTTTAATCCATCCCCCTTGTCCTGCCATTATCTACCCTTTTAAAAAGTTGATTCCCCTCCTGTTTCTCTGCTCCTTTCAGGTACTGGAAGGCTGCAATGAGGTCCCCCCGCAGCCTTCTCTTCTCCAGGCTGAACAAGCCCAGCTCCTTCAGCCTCTCTTCATAGGGGAGTTGTTCAGCCCTCTAATCATCTTTGTGGCCCCATCTTTCTTGTATTGTGGGCCCCAGATCTGGACACAGTACTCCAGATGGGGCCCCTGCTGGCCACTCCTCTCCTGATGCTGCCCAGGATACCATTGGCCTCAAGTAAATAATTTAGTCCTAGGTTTGCCACTCCACCTAAATAACCAAGCGATCACATTTTTAACAAATGACAGAGCAATCCAAATTGAGTTATCCTACCTGAACTTGAAAGGGAACAGCCTGTCTACAGCACTACACTAAAAATTACCATATTAGTAAACATCACTAGCAGTCACCAAATAGTTTTACGTTCTGAATAGCAAAAGCACTTCAGCACAAGACTGACATTCATGGCTAGAACTACAATAAATTTATAGAATGTATAATTCTCATCTTCCTACATTCACAAAACATAGGTCATGTCAGGAAAAAAACGACTGTACCAAATACTTATAAATATAAGTTATGAACATAACAGAGCAAAACTTGATTATTTAAAGGACCAGCCTGTTAAGTAACTTGTTAAAAGATTAATACCTGCATTTGGTTATATAGAATCATAGAATGCTTTGGGTTGGAAGGGACCTTAAAGATCAAGTTCCAACCCCTTGCCATGGGCAAGGACACCTCTCACCAGCCCAGGCTGCTCAAGGCCCCATCCAACCGGGCCTTGAACACCTCTCCAGGGAGAGGGCAGCCAAAGCTTCTCTGGGCAACCTGTTCCAGGGCCTCACCACCCTCATAGTGAAGAATTTCTTCCTAATATCCAATCTAAATCTACCCCCTTCCCATTTGTCCTGGGTTCAGCCCAGCAGCAGGCTATGTTAGCCCTGAGAGTATTCCATACCAGTTGCATCACGATCGGGCAGGCTGCCCCCCTTTGCAGGGGCGACTCCGGACCCAGGCACGGGAAGTCCCGGTCTGGGCAGGCGCAGTGCCAGTTCCGGGGGAGACTCCGGACCTATCAGAACCTGCTCCGGGCACGGGAAGTGCCGGTCTGAGCAGGCGTGTGGGAGTTCCGGTTTCTCTCTCTCTCTTTTCGGGATCGGCATGGCAGGCGGTGGTGAGGGGGGTGCTCGGGGGTGCTGGGCTCGGGGAGTGCTGCGTTCGGGAATCTGAATCGGTTCGGGCATGGCTCAAATGACATAGTGTGATGAGAGGTTTGCACTGTATATAATAGCACTGTAGTTAGCTGTTTTCATACTTTTCCCTGTTGTTTAGTAAACTATCCTTATCTCAACCTTGCAGGCCGTTGGTGTTTTTTTTTTCCTCTGGCTCTACAGCTCCTCGCTTAACTCTGTTCGCCCATCCTCCACCTCTTAAAGTGGTAGGGGGCTTTTTTGTCTGACCTTTGTGGCCTCAGCTTTCCGCTGAGGTGTAAACCACAACACCATTTAAAACCATTCCCCCTCATCCTATCACTCCAGGCCCTTCTAAAAAGTCCCTCCCAAGCTTTCTTGTAGGCCCTTTTCAGGTACTGGAAGGCTACTATAAGATCTCCCCAGAGCCTTCTCTTCTCTAGGCTGAACAACCCCAACTCCCTCAGCCTGTCTCCATAGGAGAGATGCTCTAGCCCTCTAATCATCATCTTGGCCCTCCTCTGGACCTGTTCCAACAGTTCCATGTCCTTCTAATGTTGGGGACTCCAGAACTGGACACAGTACTCCAGGTGGGTGTGACCCTATGCTTCCCCCGCTGCCCCTACCTTTGCCTGACTTTTTCCTATAAATCTGGATTAATTAATAACCATCGGTGATGATTGTGATGTCTGCATCCGTCTCAGGGGGATTTTGGAAAGACAGATAACAGCACAATAGCCAAGGGCTATCTATGCTAATGTGCCCACCTGGACAGAGCACTGCTCAGTGTCCACTGGCACCTGTGGGTGGTATGTAAATATGACTATGAGCCAATCATCTTACTCCATAAATAGTGAGCAGTCCAAGGGCCCTTTGAGCTCTCCTGAGATGACAGTGGGCTGCATGTCAGGATCTCCCCTTGAAAAGGATGCCTCTCAAGGTTACTACTCAAGGTCGAGATAATCTGTGCTGCAACAGATCCTTGGTGAGTGAGTTGGGAATAAGTGCACTAAACTGTAAACCTTAGTATAAAGGATCGATTGTGCATAGATAATCCTTTAGACATAAATCATTGACCAAGTCTGAGACTAAGACTGGATCCAGCCACACCTAGGCTCCTCTCTGAGAAGGAGTTTAGAAAGCAAGGGGGTCCTTTCTGAACCTCGTGACTCAATGGGAGGGTCTCCCTGACAGCTTCATCTGACCCTGTTCTCTATGCACTAACTAATCAAGATTACCTTACCATCGAACCTTAATCACTGTCGTGTTTATTATCAAACACCGTTACACCCTTTATTTTATATCAGTAAACATATTGTTCCCTCTCTTAAAAGGGATGCACTTCCCTCTAATCTCTTCATCTGCAAAAGCAGGGTCTCACGAGAGTGGAGTAGAGGGACAGAATCCCTTCCCTTGACCTGCTGGCCACACTCCTTTTGATGCAGCCCAGGATGCGGTTGGCCTTCTGGGCTGCAAGCACATGTTGCCGGCTCATGTCGAGCTTCTCATCCACCAGCACCCCCAAGTCCTTCTCTGCAGGGCTGCTCTCTATCATATCATCTCCCAGCCTGTATTGATGACAAGGATTGCCCCAAACCAGGTGCAGGACCTTGCATTTGTCCTTGTTGAACTTCATGAGGTTCACACAGGCCCACTTCTCTAGGTCCCTCTGGATGACATCCCGTCCCTCTAGCACGTCAATTGCACCACTTAGCTTGGTGTCATCTGCAAACTTGCTGAGGGTGCACTCAACCTCACCAATGTCATTGATGAAGATGTTAAACAGCACTGGTCCCAGTACATACCCCTGAGGGACACCGCTTGTCATAGATCTCCATCTGGACATTGAGCCATTAACGACTACTCTCTGGATGCAACCACCCAAACAATTCCTTATCCACCAAACAGTCCGCTCATCAAATCCATATCTCTCCAGTTTAGAGAGAAGGATGTTGTGGGGGACCGTGACAGAGGTTTTACAGAAGTCCAGATAGAGGACATCCATCGCCCTTTCTGCGTCCACAGCACCATAGAAAGCCACCAGGTTGGTCAGGCAGGACCTGCCCCTGGTAAAGCCATGCTGTCTTGAATCACTTCCCTGTCTTCCGTGTACCTCAGCATAGCTTCTAGGAGGAACTGTTCCATAATCTTCCCAGGCACAGAGGTGAGGCTGACAGGTCTGTAGTTCCCTGGGTCGTTCTTTTTGAAACTAGGTACAAAGTTGCTCTTCTTCCAGTCACCAGGGACTTCCCTTGACCACCATGACTTTTCAAATATCATGGAGAGTGGCTTGACAACTACATCAGCCAATTCTCTCAGGACTCGAACATATATAGCCTCTTGCTATATAAAGAGCCTCTTGCTCTTTAGTTTGACCTGATGCTCTCAACCATGCTAGTCTCTTCCCTTCCCTGCCTGATTTCCTACATGTCCTGGTTTCAGCCAAGATGGAGTTAATTTACTTTTTAACAGCAGATGGAATGCCATGTTTGGGTATTAGGACAAAACCAGTACTGATAGCACCCTGATGTTTCTAGTTGTTGCCAAGCCATCAAGGACTTTTTCAGGTCTTCATATTTCCCTACTAATGAGAAAGGAGGTGACACAGCCAGGACAGGTGACCCGAATGGGCCAAAGAGGGTATTCCATGCCAATTGCGTCATGCTCAGTTTAAAGGGGGGACTGGGAGGAGGAAAAAAAAAACTCCAGGATGTGCGGTTTTTTGGGGGACGGTCGGGTTCCGGGACGGCTCTGGGCTGTATGGCCTAAATAGTGTGGTTTGGTGAGAGACTGTGTACATTTCCCTTTCCTTCCCCCCCCCCCCCTTCTTTTTGTTAAAAGAACAAGCAACTGTGTGGTGCTCAGCCCTCGGCTGGGGCTAAACCATCACACTACACCTGGGAATTGAGAGCTCTTGTGCTCTATGGAAAGCATCCTTAAACATCTGCCAGCTCTGTTCTGCTCTCTCATCCCTAAGGACCATTTTCCAAAGGGTCCTACTGATTAACTTGCTGAAGAGCTAAAAGTTCATCTTCCTAAAATTGAGTACCCTAACTGTACTCCTCACCTGTCCATGCTGGAGATTTGCTGACAAAATTTGTGATCTTGACCCTGAGGGGGACCCACAGGCTGTAGTTCATGAAGAACTGCGGTCCACGGGAAGGAAACATATTGGAGAAAAGCTTGTGGAAGACTGTCTCCCATGGGAGGGACTGAGGCTGGAGCAGGGGAAGAACATAAGGAGTCATGTGGGTGGGTGGTTTCTTGGGGTGGGTTTTTTTTTTGTAGGTTAACTGAAGGAAAAAAAATGCTATCCAATTGTCAGGATTTCTGCAACAACGTGACTAAGATCTCTTGACCAGTAGGTGGAATTCACAATTTAATATCAGTCATCCAATTTCAAGAGTCACAAAACACAAGCTGCGTATGATACCTACTAGATCAAGGGTGCAGAAATGCTCTCTGCTGATAAGGTGCTGGGAACTTAAAAGTTGCAAGAGTTTTTTTCTTTTATAATACCACCACCTTTTGCATCATCTTACCATGTTTCAGCCACTTGCTCTTCAAGCTAGGAACTTGAAAAGCTAAGAAATTATACTACACAGGTAGCTTGAAATACAGAGAAGAATTACATGATTACTGTTATAATTAAGGGCTTGTCTTATACTATCTCAGAGGTTTAATACATTGTCAGACAGACAAATCCTTGGGGGGGGGGGGGGGGGGGGGGGGGAGGGGAAGGGGTGTCATTTCTAAGACACCAAGACACATCCTCCATAGTTTTAGAAAACAGACTGAAAGGCAACTGACATCATACTAAAATAATTAAATATTCTGAATGTCTATTTTTTAGGACTCAGAAGGGATTTTTTTATTAGAGTCACAGCTTGACTGACTGCCAGTTGGTTGTAGTTACTCTTTTCTGCTTGGTACTCAAATAGGTTTTTTAATTATACATTTGTCAGTTCTTTTTATGTTTATATATATCACACACACACACAGATAAGCAGGACTGATACTATCAAGTCCACAGAAAATTTCTAGCCAGTAACAGTCCCTAAATTAACAGCTATTGTAGTTTAGATAAATTAAAGCTGTAGTTACAGGCATGGCTGGATAAGCAACATCAAAATTAAGCTTTGGAGGAAAAAAACATCATAAAACTAGAAAATCATTAGAGGATTTCAGAGTCCATGAGTGTTTTTCTCAGTTCAACTCTTGAACTCTATGACAACCTATTTGGTAACATGATTTAAAACAAACGTTTTCCACCTACAAACACAAAGCAAGCCAAGGGAAAAATATATAATACAGAATTAACTCTTCAGTCAATATGTAACAATTGCCTGCAGCAGCACTATCACAGGGGTTTTTTCTCTTTAAAGACTGTCCTTTTCACATTATAAATTATACTGCAGTGTTAAGGAAGGTTCTTATCACAAAAAGTAATAAAGACTTGATAGAGAGTTGTTGTGGTTTGAACCTCAGCTGAGAGCTGGGTGCCACAAAAGTTAGAAAAAGTTCCCTGTCTCTTTAAGAGGTATGAACTATTTATAAATAGTTTTTAAATAAAAGGATTTTCCTTAACTTTTCCAGTTCTAGAGAGTCAAAATATCAAGGCCCTATCTATCAATTATTTCTCACTACAACTCAACAGTTTTGAATAAACTGGATTTTTCTAGGGAACCTGCTTTAGCAGGGGTGTTGGACTCAATCTCTGGAGGTCCCTTCCAACCCCTACAATTCTGTGAACGAATGGATAGATTTATACAATTTTAATAACTTGCAAAACTCTTACTCTATCTACTGTGGATAAAGCATTACAGTTCAGGTAAACAAAATGACTAAAGAAAGTAACTATTCAATAATTTTGGATAGGGTGTGCACTAATCATCACTTCTAATATGCCCCTATACTCTGAAATGAGATACTAACTTAATTTCAGTATTGTACTGGTTTTGGCTGGGATAATTTTATTCATAGTAGCTAGTACAGGACTATGTTTTAGATTTGTGCTGAAAGCAATGTTGATAATGCAGGGATTTTTTTGTTATCGCTGATCAGACTCTTCCTTACAACTTGAATTTTTAATTTTTTGTAATTATTAAAGAGTTTTTATCTCAACCTTTGAGTTTCTTTCCCGCTTTTACTCTTCTGATTATCTTCCCCCATCCCAACAGGGGGATCTAGTGAGCAGCTGGCTGTGTGATGCTTAGTTGCTGGCTGGGGTTAAACCCCACCACACATTATCCACAAAAGCTTATGGTAATGGTTTTTATGCTCTCCCAGTACTACACCGTCAAACTTGCATAACTAAAATGACAATTTTATAGTACAAAAAGAGGGAAAATTCAGCTATAAAGCTATACTTTGCTGACTGCCATAATTTCCCTAGCTGGCCTCAATATAATCACTATATAAAAGCCGAAAAGAGAGAGCACAGTAAATACTGTTAAGATGACCACAGTTCAGTTTGTCACCTCTCACCCACAACTCTGAGTCTTGAATTCTCTAAGTTTATAACAGGTAAACAGTATTTTTGTTTACTAAAAGAAAAAAAAAATCCACATTAGTGCCAAGACAACTGAACCTCCTCCAAAAGTCCTAGCCATCTCCTGTATTTCCTTAGTATACCTGCTTATTTTTCAAAATTTAAAATAAACCATGACATCAAAACTGTCTAAGGCTCTCTGAAGTGGACTGTGATAGGACCTAGAAAAACAACAGGTAGAGCAAGAAACACATGCAAGATCTGCAAGAGATCTAACAGCTACTAATTTATAAACGTACAAAAGATAAATCATTTCATAGACATAAGTTTAAAAGCGTCATTCAGATTACATTACAGCATATAAAGCCCATATAAATAAAGTACAGGGAGAGACACTGATGAAAATCTAACTTCCCTCACCATTAACAGCTAGAGTGAAAAAGACTTATATGGATCTTCGCCCCCAGAGAGCTGTCCCATTAAACTGAATAAGAATTTTTTTAATTAGAAAGTTTCACTGAAGACTCTAATTTGTCAAAGTGGCCATAGCTTGGAAAATATTTCCATTTAACCAGACTTTTTTTAAAAGAAAAAAACAGAACTAAGTTTGCGCACCCCCAGACTATTGGTGAGGGGGGAGAAATGTTGGAGAGACAGCCTCGATGCTGTGCCAGCACTGCTCAGCAATATCCAACACACTGGTGTGTTATCACCATCTTGCTAGCTACCAATGCACAGCACTATGAGGGCTGCTATGGGGAAAGTCACCTCCATCTCAGCCAGACCAAATATAATACCATTAAAATATTTTTAGCACAACACACTTTGGTTACATAATTTAAGATCTAACACACTGTTTTTCTTGCACAAATGTCATTATATTGTTTTCAAATGTCAATCTAAAGATTTTTACTGACATAACTTTTCTAGAAATTTTATCAGAGATGCCATACATTGTTTTTATTTTGCATTGGAATAGAAGATCACTGAAAACTGTACACCATACCATACAGAGAGAAGGTTCATGCTAGTTCACATTGTTGCTAAAACTAAATACAAGCAAACAAGGCAATGAATATATGCTAATCCATACTTCCCCAAAAACCAAGGAAATAAGAGGTGTATCGAAACAAAACAATCCATGCAGAGCTGTAGTATTATACTAAATATGTTGTTAATATCTTGCAATCAACCAAAATATTTCCCAGGACCTATTTAGTAACACACTTTGAAAAAAAAGAAATCAGTATTTCTAAATAATTTATACATTTTTTTAATCAAAACACTGCCATACTGAAAAACAAATTATTGCAAATCAACAAGCATGCCTCCTCAGAAATCAAGTTTTCTACCACAAACTTACTGAACTCAACAAAGAGGAAAGACGTCTGTTCATATTTTCCAAGGTGGAAAGGCTTTAATCCCTTTCTCATCTTCTTCACCTCACATACTTGCCAAGCTCTCATTTGCTAATCTGTTATAACACACAAACCAGAAAAAACCAGCCTCATTCATACTCCACCCAACCAACCTCTTGTGTCAATGCTCCAAAGTAAAACAGGACAAGAATTTATATTCCACACACACCCTGAAGTCTTTCATAATGTGACTTCTTCACTTATGAACTATTGAAGAAACAGCCAATTTCAAAATTGGGGGGAGGGTGAGAAAGGGGAGAGATGAGTAAGACTTTACTAATGAAAAAGGATAACCCCTCCCCCAATAGAATATTAAAGAACATCAAACAAATGCAAAAAAACTAAAACTCAGTGTAAGAGCAGATTATTTTGGTTTAAACCCATTTCCAACTTCAGTTACTGAAGTATTCACGTGGCCTTTCCAGAAAGCATATTCAAATTATATGACATACACAAGCTCCCACAAAAGGGGATAACAAGGTTGCCAAAAAAAATATGGCAAAAAAACCTACACAGTAAAAAAGTGTTCTTAATATTACTTCTTCAGAGAAGTGACTGGCAAAGTCTCAGAAAGTATAAATGCACTGCTACTGCTTTGTTATTAATATATGACATTTTTTCATTATTTAAGTCACACTTTCCAACATGAGAAAGTTGGTCATCAATTAATGACTGAAACAGCCAAAACTGCATTTTCCTATTTGTGAATTTTCTTTATTTATATGAATTGCATATTGATTAAATAAGAACCACACACACATCCTATAAATACATCTCTCAATTCTAAACCAATACGCTAAAATAAAAGAGAAGCAAAGTCTTAGGCCAGGGACACAGTTCCAAATTACTGACTGAACTGCTAAGCTACGTTATGGACAGATGGAGAAGACCCAAGAGAACCGCTCCATGAAGTTAAGATCAGTCCTCACAGGATCACACTGTCCTGGTTTAGCCCCAACCAGCAATTAAGCACCACAAAGACGCTCGCTCACCCCACCCCAACAGGATGGAGAATAGAATTGGAAGAATGAAAGTGAGAGAACCTATATGTTGAAAAAAAAAATTATTAGGACACACAAAAGAGATAATAATAATATTAAGAAATATATACACAAAACAAATCATGAACAGCACAATTTCTCTCCACCTAAAGTCCGTGCTGCACGAGACCCCACAGCTGCCACGCAAGACACCCCCCCCCAAACCATTCACCACTTCCAATCTACAGACAGGTATTCAGCCATCATCCCAAAGTCATGCTGCACAAGACCCCCAGCTACCACAGCAGGTCCCCAGTTGCAAATGGAACATGATGTTGTATGGTATGGAATATCTCTTTAGTCAGTTTGGGTCAGCTGTCCCGGCCTCTCAGCTTCTTGGGTTCCCCCTGCCTTATCCTTAGCAGGGCAGCATGAAAAGTTGACAAGTGCTTGACAACAACTAAAAACCATCAGCATGTTATCAACATTGCTCTCATCCTAACTCCCAAATACAGCACTACACCAGCTGCTAGAAAGAAAATTAACTCTATTCCTGCCAAAACCAGGACACACACAAAGACAATCCACAGCAAATCCTTCCACCTCTACCTGTATCCAACCTACAGATGTTCTGCTTATCCTCTATGTACTTTATTTTCCAAGCACTTCACTCCAAATGACTACTGTCATCTTTTCTTAAGGATCTAAAACTCACTACTATGGAAGACATAGCTAATTATAGCCCTCAATTTCTCTGAGGCTTTAATACAAAGCTTTCTACTACAGAATTCAGGCAGCACTATTGTCCCAGCTGTTGCTAATGCAAAGGTGAAATGTAACCCATATACTACAGATACAGAATCACAGGGGTTGAAAGGGACCTCGAGAGATCATCACATGAACAGCCACAATTGATTTGATTTATTTTCATGGTCAATAAATAAACTGAAGACTAGATTACTCAAGTCATGCTTTAGAATTTACACAGTTGCGTGCTGAGCGCTTTATTTTCGTAATTTGTTCAACTGCAAAAATTTGCAATGAAGTACCCTCTTTTTTTACAAGGGGATAGATTTTAAAATGCAGAAAATTTATTTGAAGTGTCACAAAATTTTACATATGTTAAAAAAAACCCTATAAACCCCCCACTGAAATGGATTTATAATCACTATGTCTTTTAATTACTTAAAAATTAATCAATTTAAAATATCCTAAAATACGTGTTATGTATTTCAGGTCATCCTGTTATGAGAAAAACAGTTACAGCTGTTTGCCTACCAACATTCACTGACAAATGAAAACAAGTATGTACAAAGTAAGACATGAAGCACAGCACTGATTGAGATATGTATATATATATAAAAAATGCAGGGCAGTACCTGAGAGGGAAAACTAAAGCTGATCTTTGCGGTCTTCCCTGGGATGCAGGTGATGATATACACCCCCATTTTTGAGAATTAGCTCAATCTTTCTAATCTAAAACATTAACATTACTTCACAAGTCACAGGCTCATTTTGGAGAAGATTCTCAGTTCTCTGCAGCTTGTGATTCTATTCCTTCTACAAAAAGTTACCTTTTTTTCAAATTAGAAATTACCATAGCACAAAGGAAACCCAGAGACTACACATCTTTATGGGAATATTCTGGCAACACAGAGACATAATACCCTTCTAGTTTTATTCACATACCATTTAAACAGAGACTTGAAGCAGCTGAAACAGACCATGCGTCAACTACCTTAAACTTGCATCAAGACTAACATATACACTCAAGTAGTAATAAAGAATAGCTACTTCTCAGTTCCCTCTTTCCTTTCTCATTTGACACTGAGGCACCTATATGGGTGACACTATCTTTTACTAGCTATTCACCCAGGCTTTCAAACTACTGATTTTCTGTCCTCCCTTCCAGTAGCATAATATCTAACTTGCCACCAACCTCTGTAATAAAACATATAACTGAGACGAGAGCAGCTAAGAAGTAGCATTGTTTTTCCTCTCTAACATTTGCCATGAGAGACCATAAATTGGAACTTGCAGAACCACAAGCGGCCTTCCCAGTCCACACATTTAACATGACTATCATGTCAGCATGCTTTGGCATACATGATTATATTTATATCCAAGACTGTACTGACAGTAGTATTCTGCTGAGTACTAAACCACTATATCATATTATTCAGTAACCATTTACATTAATGCTTTCCAGCTTCATACTGCAAAGAACTTGAGCTCCCCCCACTGCTAACTTTTCCTAATGTTCACTCTGAGCAAACATCCTTTTTTAGATCTTCTAAGAAACACCTATTGACAGTGTCTTATTTCTAAAAGATTTTAAGACACGTTTTCAAACATAACTCTCCTTTTCAGTGGAAAAGTATCTGGGTTACTACCCAATCATATATAAGCCTTTTACACAGGTCAATTATAAAAATTATCTCAAGTTGTCTGAAGCTAATTAAAATCTATATTAACATACTGCATATAAGTAAGCTACACAAGCACTGAAATTATTAAACTAGGTTTAGAATTCAGAAAGTTATTGCAAAGAAATCACAAGTAGGAGCCTACTACTACATCTTAGCAATTAGAACTCCAGGCCACAACCCACCCCACACCCCAAATATACAAGCATCTTTAACTCACAATGATTCATAAAATTTGGATTTCATCATAATCAACCACAAGAAGAGTGCTAAATAACTATGACAGAATCATTAAAGCTGCTGTTGGTCTTAAGGGGGTAAATCTCATCTACAAAATTATTCTATATTATTTAAACAAAAAAATATTCTTAGTCTTGGGTGCACCAATTTATAATCACTAAATTCAGTGAATAATTTACTATATTTTGATACTTTAAGATTTAGGGATTAATTATTTAAAGTCCAACTGAAACTCTAACTTATTTCAGGAAGCAAATACGTTGATCTATATCAGTTTCAAGTAATTATACCTATGTAAACCCACAAGTATTTGCAGAAGTATAATTTTAAAGCATTATTTGACACACTACTCTACTAATGCACCTGTAGGCAACTTGATTTACAGAATATTTGTCATAACCATGCACATGAAACTAAGCTGAACTGTTTCTATCAGATGTTTTATTAGTAAAATGGCATTTACCCTAAGGTCTATACAGTAAATCTTTGATAACTGATGCTATTTCTATAGGGTCACTTTTAAAACTAAACTACATCTATCCTCTAACTTTTCTTTGGCTTTCATTACAAAATGACATAAGCATGTAAGCTTCACAATCATAAAACAGACGAGTTATTTTATTTGTGCTTAAGATCGTTAAATGCATACATCTATACCAAACTTTATGATATCTTCTAACAGGATTTCAAAATTAGTGTATTTTACAATGAGGTATTTCATCCATTTTTACTGTCCTTCCCAAAACACTTGTTCAAATTTATACCTGTGTCAGTAACTATGCGCAGGTAGGAGACCTTCAACAGTTTTAATTCAGACAAATAACATTCTCGCACAAAATTCACAGTTACATGGAATCTCAGCCATATTTGGACAAGTTGATTACTCCAGACTCTAAAGTTGCATCAGCTGACTTTCAACAATTGCACACAAACACTTAGTCCATGAAAAATGCTAATTATTTCAACCTTCCTTAGCCAGCAATGAAACAGGGTTAAATTAAATCAAGCAAGGTGTAATTGCCACAGGCTACATATTGAATTCAATACTCACTGTAGCTAAGCATACAATAACTTCAAATTGCCAGGACTTAACAAGTTATGTTGAATCCTCAGAAGGCTAATTATTTATCAAGATGTGTTTAAGAATTTGCTTAATCCTATTATATGTCTACTTTAAGCCCAGAAAAAAAAAAAGATTTGTCAGGAACAAACACAAACATTTACAGAAAAAAAAATCCTATTTTGAGGTCTATTAACTCAATTAACATGTCACTAAATAAGTGGCTTTCATTGATCTTTCTCCAGGTTACAGGCTAAGATTACAGTATGACGTGAAAACTGAGAATGTTTACTTTGCAGCACTATGATGACTTGTTCATGCAATGATATTCAGAGAATTACAGACAACGCAGGGTTTTAACTATACCATTTTTATTGCAATTCCTAAAGTATTTTAATTATATTTTCCATAGTAGAAATCACTCCCTTCTCCTCTTGTTGAAGTACTACATCACAGTGCAAAGAAAATTAACTAGAACAGGGAAAAATCCTGGAAGATAAAATATTGTTATTATATAATAATTATGATTTAAACTCTCTTTCAGGAGATAAAAATATCTTCAATGTTTTCTACTAACTGTGGTGGCTCAGCCCCACAGAAGAAGTGGCTCTCACTCCCAGAAGAGAAACAGAGCCCCCATGAGTTGGGACAAAGGCTGACAAGGACCACAAAAACAAAAGCACGGGACAAAGTACCCGATAACGCAGTGCACTTTACCGGCGAGGCAATAACACTGAACACTGCACCGACATCCCGACCACAGTCAGACTACCCCAGAGCCGCACAGCAGCACCCCTCCCAGACCAGCCCTTTTTTACGGGGGAGTGATGTCCCGTGGTGTGGAAAACAGCCAACTCAGCTCACCTGTGCTGGCTGCTTGGGGAAGTTAACTCTGGCCTGGCCAGGACCAGGACACTAATCAATATGGATCCTTTGCTCAGCACCACAGGAGTTGCAAGTTCTATTTTGCATGTTCACGTATCTCAAATTTGGGATTGATGCTCAGGGGCTGACCTTCAACAGCAGTATCACAACAAAATCCCTTTTTGATCTCACTCCAATTTCTTTTTATGATGCAGAAATTAAGATTAAAACTTTTATTTACTCTACTGTGACTGCTGGTTTACAAGACAATGCTTAAAAAGCTATATTAAATTCATTTTCATGTTAAAATTCATATCATTAAAAATGATGAAGATGCGACTTTTAAAAAGCCCTCTAAAACATAACATTAATCACAGAAAAGTTGGTATCAACAAATATTCAAACATTCTTTTGATACACCTTTTCTGTGTATCAACTCAATGCTTTCTAGACTTCTACCAAGAAATCCCAGCTGAAAGACCACATTTCCAAAGTCAAACAAAAATTAACAAACACCCCTTGTGCTTACAAATTCTGACAGTCTTTGGATTATATAATTTTGTAACATTCCCCTCCCACCCCCAGACCCAATCTTCAATCACCCTACATGAAGGATCTGCTCTAGAAATAGAATCATAGAATGCATTAGGTTGGAAGGGACCTTTAAAGGTCATCTACTTCAACCCCCCTGCAGTAAGCAGGGACATCTTCACTAGATCAGGTTGCTCATGAGCCCCATCAAGCCTGACCTTGAATATCTCCAGGGATGGGGCCTCCACTACCTCTCTGGGCAACCTGTTCCAGTGATCTACCACCCTCATAGTGAAAAGCCTTTTCCTAATATCCAACCTAAATCTATCCTCTTCTAGTTTAAAACCATTACCCCCCATCCTACTGCTACATTGGAGACTTTTCATAAGGCTGTATAGTCTGCTGTATACATGACTTTCCAACTTTGAATAAAAATGAGAAGTATGAACTGAAAGAGGCTGCAGACCAAATAGCAGGAAACATAAAAATGCCATTCTTGGGAATCTGATTCTATTTCTATTACTAATGTCAAACATTTCTGTGTTCCTTTCTTCCTGCATGCTCTGAAGCCCAATGTGAAGAAGCATTGATTAGTGATATTTAAAAGCAAAATTCTAATATTATCACACATATCATGATAAAAACCAGTCAAGTAAATTTAAAATTCAGGTCCTACAGTTGCTCCAGTTGGACTTACAAAGTTATAAAGACCAACATTTGCATCTCAGTTCCCAACCTGCATGATTACATACTCTCCTCAAAAGCATTAAACAAATATTTGTGAATCATTTCAATATTACAGTAGAAGTGACAGAAAAGCTCATGAAGAAATTCAGAATTCTCCCTCTGGAGCATAGTTTAATGATGTGAAGTGATTAAGGCATACATTGAAAGAGAAATCAAAATATTTAATCATAAAACACAGGACTGGAAGCAATTTCAAGAGGCTCTCTCTTTCCCTAAGCAAGGATCAACAACGTCTAAAGCCAATCCTAGGAGACCTAAATATAATGTGCTTTTTTTTATTTTTGGAGGAGGATGATGGTTCAGTTTGGGGTGGTTTTAGTCTCTATTAAGGAAACTAGATTCATTCCACACAGTCAGTAAAACAGACATCCCATTGTAGGAAAAAATAGTGATGACAGACTTAAAGATTCACTCAGTGCACTCACAAAGATACTACACCGGTAATTTGAACTACAGAATTACCTACTGCTTGCTGTTACAAGAAGTATTCAACATTTCTGAGTTGTCTGGTTTTTGGGTGTTCTGCTTTTGTGTGGCAAGGTTCTGATGAAGAAGGGGGTGGCTCCCTGGGTGGCTTCTGCAAGAAGCAGCTAGAAGCTTCCCCTAGGCCTGACAGAGTAAATACCAGCTGGGCTCAAGGCTGGAATCGCTGCTAACCAAGGCCAAGCCAATCAGCGACGGTCACTTCAAATGTGATTCACCTCTGTGAATCACATTTAAGAGGAAAAAAAAAAGTGCAAGCTTTTTGCCACCAGAAAACAGTGAGAAGATGTAATAAACCGTGCAGATACCAAAGTCAGTGAAGGTGGGGTAGGGGAGGAGGCGCTGCAGGCACCAGAGGACAGATTCCCTTGCAGCCTGTGGAGAAGACCATGGTGGAACAGGCTGTCCCCCTACAGCCCATGGAAGATAATGGGGAGTAGAGATCCCATCTACAGCCAATGGGGAGACCCCACACTGGAGCAGGTAGAGACATATGGATATATGCTATGATCTGCATTGGAGCAAGCACCTGGCAGTACCTGTAGCCCATGGACAGAGGGGCCTACACTAGAGCAGGTTTGTTGGTGGGAACTTGTGACTCTGAGGGGGACCAGGCTGGAGCAGTCTGGGCCTGAGAGATGTTCTATGACTGCACCCCATAGAAGTGACCCACGCTGGGGCAGTTGGTGAAGAGATTAAGCCCCATGGGAAAGGACTCACATTTCCCCCCTGTCCAGCTGAAAAGAGTCACTTTGGTAGGCATCTTTCCTTCAGTCAGGGTCAAACCACCACATTGGGTTTGTTTTTTATTTAAAAAGACAATTCAAAGAAAATCCTGTGTGTTAAATAATGTTGCTTTGCCCAGCCAATTCTCATTTTGAGCTTCTACTTACTTCTGGCTTCTCAGTTTGTTGTTCTTCCTCTCTCTGGTCTGCCTCAATACATATTTCCCACCCATTCCCATCCCTAAACTGCTCCCCTTGACTGTACACCCAAATCCAGAGTACTCAGTTTTTTTGCCAAGTCTGTCTCACAGCTCTTCCTGTATCTTCACTAAGGACACTTGTATCTATCCCACTAGCTTCCTTATCCACTCATAGAATGGTTCGGGTTCAAAGATCACCTAGTTCAAATCCCCCTGCCACGGGCAGGGACACCCTCCACTAGATCAGGTTGATCAAAGCCCCATCCAGCCTGGCCTTGAACACTTCTAGGAAGGGGACATATACAACTTCTCTCAACTTCATAGGAGAGGTCCTCCAGCCCTCTCATCATCTTTCTGGCCTTCCTCTGAACTTGCTCCAGCAGCTCAATATCTTCCTTATACTGGGGACCCCTGAGCTAGATGCAGTATTCCAGGTGGGGTCTCCAGAGCAGAGTAGAGGGATAGAATCACTTCCCTTGACCTCCTGGTCACTGTGTTTTTGATGCAGCACAGGATATGGCTAGCCTTCTGGGCTGCAAGCATGCATTGCCAGCTCACATTGAGCTTTACATCAACCAATGCTTCTAAGTCCTTCTCCTCAGGGTACTCTCAATTCATTCTCCACCCAGCCTGTAGTTGTGCTTTGGATTGCACCAAACCATGTACAGAACCTTGCACTTTGCCTTGTTAAACTTCATGAGGTTCACGTGGAGTATCTCCTGAAGACTGTCAAGGTCCCTCAATGGCATCCCTTCCCTCTAATGTATTGATCCCACTGTCCATGTTTCCGACAAAGATATTAAATGGCGCTAGTCCCAATACCAACCCCTGAGGAACACCAGTCATCAGTGGTCTTGATTTGGACATTGAGCCATCGACTACAACTCTTTGAGTGCCACCATCCAGCCAAATCATTATCCATCAAGTGGTCCAAATGTCAAATCCACGTGTCTCAAATTTAGAGACAAGGATATCATGCAGGACAGTTTCAAATACAGTCCTCACAGTTCAGCCATTACTTACTTCAGAAGTCCAAGCTTACACTACAGCCAATGGAGAGACCCCACACCGGAGCAGGTGGAGACATAAGGAAGACACTGTGACCCACGTTGGACCGCACCTGGCAGTACCTGTTGCCCATGGACAGAGGGGCCCACACCAGAGCAGGTTTGCTGGGGGGAATTTGTGACTCTGGGGGGGACCAGGCTGGAGCAGTCTGGGCCTGAGAGACATTCTATGATTCTATGACTGCACCCCATAGAAGTGACCCATGCTGGGGCAGTTGGTGAAGAGATGAAGCCCCATAGGAAAGGACTCACACTGGAAAAGTTCATGGAGGACTTTCTCCAGTGGGTGGGACCCCATGCTGAAGCAGGGGAAGAGTGTGAGGAATGCCTTCCTCCCCTCCCTGGACAAGAAGGAAAACAACTCGTGAGGAACTAACCAAAACCCCCATGCCACCCTAGCATCATTAATCAAGTTGAGCCTGGGTAAAAGGGAAAGGGGGGGGGTGCTTTAATATCTGGTTTTACTTCTCATTATCCAACTCTGTTTTCACTCTGTGTGCAGTGTAATAAATTAATGCTTTTTTTTTCTTTTTAGTCCACATTGAGTTTGTTTTGCCCATGATGTTAATTGCAGAACGATCTCTCCCTGTCCTTATCTCAACTCCTAAGCTACCCAACATCTATTTTCTCCCCTGTCCATCTGACAAGGGTAGCAATGGAGCAACTTTGATGGGCATCTCACCTCCAGTCAGGTTCAAACCACCACAATGGTGCCATATCACAGAATCATGGGAGTTAGAAGGGACCTCAAGAGATCATTGGGTCCAACCCCCCTGCCAAAGCAGGGCCCCTAGGACATATCGCACAGGTAGGCAACCAGACAGGTCTTGAATAACTCCAGAGCGGGAGGACTCCATAACCCCCCTGGGCAGCCTGTTCCAGTGCTCTGTCAGCCTCACTGTGAAAAATTTCTTCCGCATATTGGTGTGGAACTTCCTGTGCTCCAACTTGAAGCCATTGCCCCTTGTCCTGTCTCCACAGACCACTGAAAAGTGGCTGGCCATTTCCCCACGTGTCCCACACTTGAGATATTTATAAACATTAATAAGATCCCCTCTTAGCCATCTTTTCTCAAGGCCAAATAGCCCCAGTTCTTTCAGCCTTTCCTCGTAGGGGAGATGCTCCACTCCTTTAATCATCTTTGTACCCCTCTGCTGGACTCTCTCCAGGAGATCCCTGTCTCTTTTATACCAGGGAGCCCAGAACTGGACACAATATTCCAGGTGGGGCCTCACCAGGGAAGTGTAGAGGAGGAGGATCACCTCCTTTGACCTGCTGGACATGCTGCTTTTGATGCACCCCAGGATCCCATTGGCCCTCGTAGCCATCAGGGCACACTGCTGGCTCATGGCCAACCTGTCATCCACCAGGACCCCCAGGTCCTTCTCCACAGAGTTCCTCTCCAACAGGTCATCCCCCAGCCTGTACTCTTTCAAGCAGTTACTCATTCCCAGGTGCAAGACTCTACACTTGCTTTTATTAAACCTCATCTGGTTTCTCCTTGCCCAGCTCTCCAGCCTGTCCAGGTCTCACTGAATGGCAGGGCAGTGTTCCTGCATGTCAGCCACTCCTCCAGCTTTGTATCATCTGCATACTTGCTGAGGGTGGACACTATTCCCTCATTGAGGTCGTTGATGGTCTCCAGCCAGACTCTGTTCCACTGATCACCACCTTAAGTGCCATGAAACAAATCAGTTACACAGTAAAAAGAAAACGCTTTCTGTGGGACATCACACTTTTTTACTAAGGAGTTTGAATAAAATGTAGTTAATAAATCAAATTAAACCCTAAATCAAATGAATCAAAAAAGTTTTCCAGCAAAATATCTAACACCAAACTCATTCATAGAAAACATAAATTTCTGAATTTGAAGACTTACTTTCTTTCCTACATCTAGATATTCAGAAGTATATTTTTTCCTTCTAGTTACTAGCAATTGTCCACTAACCTGGCATTTCTTGAGCAGTAGGTATGAAGTAAATGTTAATATAAATTTGATAATGTGACTTTAACACTTTGTAATCTAATAAATACATAAAAGTATCACACTTGCCACTGAACACAAAGAAAACTGCAATAGGAAACTTGTTATACCCATTCCTGGCTCAAAACAATTCTCACTATTTTTCATTTAGTATCATTCAAAATACAGTTTATTTATATTACAGGGGAATACATACATGAAACATTTAGGATTAAGGCTGTATTAACTTAATTATCAAACACAGAGAGAACCCCCCCCCCCCAAACCCAAAATAGTAATTTCCTTGGGTCAGAACCACCTATTGCCTCAATTCTGCAAAAAGAATATGAGCACAGAGTCTTAAACATGCAATGAGGTTGCACCAAGATCTGCAAATGTTTTTAGTGGAATAATTTTGCCTCTCTGATTCTGTTCTGTTTCTTTTAAATAAAAATTTAAACGTTTCATATGTAAAAACATTTTAGTGGTATGTTTTCTAAAAAGTATAAAAAGTGCTTTAAAAGACAGCAAAAGGCCAAAAATAAAGTCCACAAAAACCTGTACGCAGGAAAATCTCAAAACGTAGAAGGTAGTCAAAAGCACAAAAGATAGCAAGAAGAAAATGTTTTCCTCTTTCAGTTAAAATATTTGTTAAAACTAACACCTTGAGAATAATTTTGTGTTTCTATAATATGAATAAAATAACTACATCCTCCTTAAGCAGCTAGCTCTAGTGATAAACAGTGGACCATACTCCTTTTTCTCTAGTGTTAGAACATTGTACTGAAAGTGACAGCCCTGCTTCCCACATACATGTTCTTAAACATGTTAAAAATACAACCTGAACAAAACCAAGTCATAAAAATTTTCACATTAAATATTTCTGTATGCTAAATACTTTTTCCTGAGATAAAGAAATTTAAAGCTACATAAACTGTGATAATGCAACTAATTCAGTATTAACCACATATGGCTCAGAAAAACAACAAAAAAACCCAACCTCATTACAAATAAGCAGCATCTTAAATTTCCCTCTATAAATATACCTTTGTTTCTGATTTAAAAAAAACAAAACAACAACTTAAAAGAGCACTGTAAACACAATCCTGGCAAGATAAATTTCACAGGAACAACATAACTATAGTAGCTCATTTCCTGCTGCTATCTGGTATATTTAAAGCAAGCTTCCTTTAAATGAAAAAAATCAGAGAAGTTCACTACTGTTAACTTAAACCTATTTTTGTTAAAATGAGAGCTGTTTGAAACAGAGAAAAAAAACATACACACACAAGACCACACGCTAGAGCTCTTGTCGCTTCCTGATGATGAAAACTACTCAAGACCTACAACTAATTTTGCATTCCTTTATTTCCTGTAAAGCAGTTCTACTCGGCCTCTATGCATGCGACGGATCAAAAGAAAACAGCAATTCAGCTACACACTGAGATAGGGACAGTTACAGAGAACCAGTGGCTCCCTCTGCAATTCAAGTTTTAAAATAAAAAACTGTTTTTTCGAACTGTAAATGGCTCCTCTAGGCACGTAGGCCTGAGGCCCTGTTGCAAATAGTGTCTAACAGGACCAGGCAGCACAAAGACAGGAATGGAAGATTAGTGGGTTGGAAGGAGGCCAGGATTGGGGCTCAGCAGGATCTTCAGGCTTTTTAAAATTCAAACTGCTCCCTAACCAATACAAATCACAGACACGCTACTGACTACTACACAGATTTACAGCATTAAAAATACACCTTCTATGTGACAGCTATATTAACTTCACCCTTTTAAACGTATATCAGGGCACTCAGAGACATGATAGCACAGCTTACAAGACTCTAAACACCATATATCAGAAAGTTACTTTATTAGATACATTAGCCACTTCTTATTACAACAGATGTACCTGAACAATAAAAAGCCTACTGAAAAATAGACGTATTATGTAATGTTGATACTTCTTTGTCACTTAAAAATTTTCTTTCCATACGCAAAATGAAACTTGGTTTCTTAAAATTTCCCTCAATTATATAATTTCTGTAGGAGTATTTCTATTAGTGCGCAGGGTGTTTGTTTAAATCTACCTCAATTTTTAATAACACAAGTCTACCACACAGCAAGTTCAAGATTTACTTTACTGTAAATTAGCTACCACTGATAAAGGCCTGACACTTAATCAAGTAATTTACAGAACATATTTGACCTGTTAAAATTACACCTAATTACATATTCAAACACCACGGACAAAACCAGCTAATAACCTCAGGATCTCAAAGTGATATGGTCTGATAAGAAAGGATGACACTTTTAAGAATCCCTCACTTTTCACTTAAATTTACTTTTGATTCTCAAGTACTTAGGGTAAAATCTCATCTTCACCTTAGCCCCTGAAATGTCATAAACGTAGCACTTTACACAACCCCTCTCCCATTTCCTGATTTTTAAAGAGTATAAAATAGTATTTTGTCTGAATTTAGCACATATTCCTGTAACACATACAGCACACTGTATTGTTTGGACAACACACTGAGATTGTTTGGAGTATCTGACCCAATATGCTTGTCTATTCATATTTCCTGGATCTGAAGGTGTTTGTGTTGTGTCAATCATTCCACAAGCACTAGTATATCTATAGCTTAAAACTAAGTGATTAACACGGTAATCAATCATTATATTATTTAGAGATTAAACCTCTGCACATTATAGATCCACGTGCATTCAAACTTCTGAATGTTCAGAATGGAGTTGGTTAGAAGGAGGCAATAATAACTAGAGTTGGTATTTTTGGTTCTGGGCGTTTATATTCTCTCATCCCCTATTCCTCCACTTAATCCTTCCCCACTTCAGAGGACTATCTGCGCTGAGACCTTCCTTCCTTGCCCTGGTGAAGCTGTAAATATGGCAAAAAGCTAATTGTATTGTTTCTTCCTGCTCATCTACAGGTTGAGGCCTGTCTCTGAGAAGCCGTTTCGCCTTTCTAATCACCGAGCTGGAGTAAAGGCGCTGGCCGGCAGGCCTGCGCTCTCCACCGGGCCTAAGCCTCCCAAACAGCCCGGGAGAAGCCAATATCCTTCACCAAACCCGAACAAGCAGGAAGGAGGTCTGCGAAATAAACACTTCTGGTTGCCACTTGTTCCCCACTACCCCAAATAACAGCTAAGCCCTTCTGCTCCCGGCAGCGCTGGGCCGCCTGGGCTAGGAGGCCCGGCCCGATACTAGAGGGCAAAAATGGGAAAGGGAGAGAAGGAAGGGGAATTACCTGAGCAAATCGGCGTCTGAATCCAACGAAAATCCGAGAGAGGGGGAGAAAAAAACACCTCCTCAGAAGAGCTGCCGCCGCTGCTAGGCCGCTGCCGCCGTGAAGCAGGAGGAGGGGAAATAATATAACAACAATAATCCGGGCCGGGAGGGGGGTTGGTTCCTCTTCCGTCTCCTCCTTAGTACAGCGAACATGAAGAGCTGGGGAGCGAACGGCCGAGACAAATCCCTTTACCCTAAACCTGCTTCACAACATTGACCTGGACACCAGCGAATCGGTTCCGAGACACACTCCAAAGCAGAGGGGTGGCCGGGGGCAGCTGCTAAGAAGCCGCTGCCGCCGCGGCTCCCTCTGAATATGGAAGTGCAGGAGAGTAAGGGAGATAGCAGCCTGGGCACAGCGAGTCGGTACCGAGAAAGGGGGAGGAAAGGGTAGAAAAAAAGAGGAGAGAGAGGAAGGGAAAGAAAAGGATAGAGTAGGATAGAATCTTCTGTGTCTCTTGCTCCCTCAGAACAAAATGCCGACCGGAAGTGCAGCTGTAGAAATTACTCCCTCCACCGGCGCCAAACCCCCAACAGCCTCCTCTTTCCCTTCGCCGCGTCCTCCTCACTGTAATCCGTGTCACTTCCGCTACTGTGTTGTTCTACGCCGCTTCGCTGTAGCGGCTCCCTTCCGCCTTTCCTCACCTGGCAGCAGTAGACACAATTGAATCTCCACTGTATGTCTGTCTCGCCCCTTTTCCACCCCTTGAGCTGCTGCCTGAGGTTTTTTTCCCTTTTTTTTCTCTCCCCTTGGTGTTATGCGGAACAAGACCGAAGTTTACGCTTAGGTTTGCGCTGAGAGGAAGGCAGCCAGTGATTTGTGATGAAAGGGCCATTGAAAAAAACATGCGTTTTGGGTTTTATTTTTGCCTTCCTTAAAGATGGTGGAGAGGAGGATTACAAAAAATACCACCTCGCAGGAGGCAGACTTAAGAAGGCGTCTTAAAATGAACTCACAAACGTGGCAGTCCGTTGTCATTCCTTTGCCCCAGTGGATATGTCAGACCTGGGATACTTGCTGGAGTTAGCGTTACCGTTCATGTTCATTTCTGTGTGTGTAAATAGGCTGCATCACAGGAACTGAAACACTCGATGCTGAAATTGCCAGCATGAGGAATTTCCAGGTGGATATACTGGAGTGGCTTTTAAAAACAACCTTCTTGGATGAGCACGGAAGAAAATGCTGATGTTCAGATGAAGGACCCTTTACTGGAGACTGATGCTCCTCACCATCACCAGGTTTACTGGAAATATTTTAATTGTGGGTTATGGAATGTTTGGCGAAAGAGAACATCCTAATCTGAAAGTTTTTCCGATTTTCCTCTGTACAGGTAAAACTGAATAATCAAAGAATGGGATAATAGCATATATATATGATTAATTAGCTATGTATTTTCCTACCCATGTCATTTTGATCCTCAGTACCTGGACAAAAATCTTTGGTTTTTAGAGGAAGCCTTCCTTGTCTGTGGATTTCAGGATTCAGACATACAGTTCAACACAGTTAGTTTTAAATACTCTGTTACATATAAATACACCCTTTCAGCTCTGGATGGATATTATTTGCACAAAGAGATAATATCTTACATCAGTGCACTTGAATCTTTCCAAGTCTTAGGATCTCCTGAATAGTGCTCTGTCTTTAATACAGATTTAAAATGCCTCAATCTTAAAGAACTATTAAATTCATAATGTTGGATGAATCAAAGTCCATTTTACAAGTGTATGTTTTTTTGTTCGAAAGTACAGAAATTACGATGACACCAAAGAATACAGTAATTCAGTACTGGAAATATTAATATTTAATGGGTACGTGCTCGTCTAAATTTAATGAAGACAGAGTAAGCTAGGATCTGAAAGAAAGTAATATATACCTTTGTTCCAAGTTAATATAAAAGATCCCAAACCTATAATTGTTTATTCATTCACAACTTCAAGTTATCCATTTGAAATAAAGATAAATAATTACCCAAAACCAGGACAAGTAAATGAAGCACAATAAGTCTTTGTGTTTAATTTAATACAGCACAACTCTCTAAGTCAAGAGGGAAATATGTATCTTCTTATTTTGGTAACAAACTAAAGCTTAATAAAATACCTATTTAGAATTCACATGCACATATGTATGTGGATATATACACCTATAAATTCAAAGGAAAATGTAATTTTAGAATTACAAAATTGGCCCAGTAATAGAACTTCAATCTACTTCTGTTACCAATTCATGATGATGAGTCTTTCTGTGATTTTTAGTAAGCTATTTATATAACAATATTTTTTTTGCTTAGTTGGTGATTTAATACGTGAATAAAATGTAAATACTGAAATTTTGCTTTTCAAATGCTAGGTGTCTTCCATATTAAATATGGTTTAGCCAGTACAAACATCATGGTAAGATACAACACCTATTTGACACCTATGTTTCTGTTGGAATTTTCCAGTGAGAATGTCACTGGACCATTTTATGTTTTTAAAACCTTGTTCAACTAAAAGAACTATTTTATCTGACTACTATGACATTATTATCTGCACAAGAAAACAGCTAATTTAAATTATTGTTTTAGAAAGTGGTGTTGTAACACATATGAACAAATTAGGATTCTTGTTTTTCATTAAGGTTAATTATATACTTAAATATGTTTTATTCTGTTAGATATTACTGTAATCCACTTTTTAAAAGGAAAGCACAAAGTCTTCAGTTGCACTGATCTTTGGAGGTCCCTTCCAACCCAAAGCATTCTATGATTCAGACAAGTGGTTCCTTGTATTCCTTTTTTGTCTTCAATGGCCCACCCACAATTTATTGTGGAATGAAAGCTCACTGTGTTCTTAAAAAATACTTTAGTATCCATGGGGTTTATCTCATTATGCCTGAAATGCCCAGTAAAAGGGATAAAAACAAGTATCTTGGAACATTACCAGAAAGCATATCAAGATACTTTAAACCTTATTTCTGTTCCAGAGCTTAGTCTCATGGGGTGGAGGTGGTCCTAATCTGTATGGGAGGAGCTATGCAATCATACAACTATGACTGTAGCACACTAAGGATTGTACACTACACTAAGCAAAGCTGGTGGCAGTGCAAAGGAAGGCAAGGCTCTGAGTTCTCCTGACAAATATGCACCTATATATTCTTGAAAATTAACTGCAAATTTCAGGGTAAAGCTTTAGAATCTAATCCTGTTCCCCTTGATGTCAAGGAAAACTTATCTTTTGCCCTGAACAAATGACTGGGCTCCCATAAACCTAAACTATTTGCACAGCCATTTATTCTGAGACTAATTTCTTGTTCTTCTAAGAGAACCAATACGTTAGTATTTTTAGTGTAACTTCAAAAGGCAAGAATTAAAGGCCTTAATGCAGACAGTACTGTTTTAAAAATGTACTTCTTAAGCAATTTTCACCAAAAAAAAAGGTTAAACTGTAAGTACCTCTCTTGCTGTTTATAAATGTGTACCAAGATAAAAAGTTATTAAGACAGTATGCGTGTGTATACTGCCAAAAATAGTGAAGAGACCTCTTTGCCCTTTTTATTCTGATGTCAACTTCCCCAACTGTTACATGTTGTTATTCAGCTTTATAAATTATGGGCAACATGTAATATTACAGGAAAAACACACCTGATATCAATGTTTTCTTAGAGGTTGCTTGTTGTCATTTGGTGTAATGGTTGAGCCCCAGCCAGCAGCTGAGTACCACGCAGCCTCTCACTTTCTTCCACGCCACGGGGGAGGGGGGGAGAAAAGGGGGGGGGAGAAAAAAAAAAGGGAAGACAAATGCAAACCTTGGGGGTTGGGATAAGGACAGTTTACTGAGACAGCAAAGGGAGGGAGAAATAACAATAACAGGACTTTATAGCAAAATAGACAAAACTGGTGATACACAATACAGTTTCTCACTGAGCTGCACAACTCAGAGTCATTCTGAAGCCAGGTCGTCCCCAAACTGTGTCCTGGAACCATGCACCCCTACCCCACCACTCCCCCTTTAAGCAGAGCATGATGTCATTGGTATGGAATACCTCCCTTGGATAGTTTGGGTCACCTGTCCTGGCTGTGTCCCCTCCCAGCTTCCTGGGTGCTATCACCCCACCCCACCCCCCCTTCTCAGGGCAACATAAGAAGCTGAAAAGTCCTTGATTGCTTGGCAATAATTAAAAACATCAGGGTGTTATCAGCACTGCTCTCAGCCTAACTCCCAAACATAGCACTACACCAGCTGCTAGAAAAAAAATGAACTCTATCCTAGCCGAACCCAGAACAGAGGGCCAATATGAATTATTTGAAATATGAAGATAAAAAATTCTGCCAATTTTTTTTCTATTTATTTTTAAGGTGTAAAGTTAAATTGATACAGCTTCATGGGCCAGCAAGTTACTGTGGACATTCAACTTCTGGCAATGGAGAGAAATTAAAAACTGGCTAATGGACTGTTGTATTCAGTGCAAGCTGAAAGCCATACTTGTATGTTTATTCATGTTTAAAATGCCTTGCCACTACCTTTTTTAATAAACTTGCCACTACAAGATTTAAGACAGAGATACGATTATCTAAATCATGTATCTTAAAAGAGCTTCTTAGTCTTAGACCTAAGAAGAATATGCCTCTCTTAATTTCCCTCTACTTTGCTCTGGTGAGACCCCACATGAAGCACTGTGTCCAACTCTGGGGTCCCCAGTACAAGAAAGATATTGAGCTGTTGGACAGAGTCCAGAGGAAGGCTATGAAGATGATGAGAGGGCTGGAGCACCTCTCCAATGAAGACAGTCTGAGAGAGCTGGTCTTGTTAAAGCATGGAGAAGGCTCTGGAGAGACCTTGTTGCCACCCTTTCAGTAGCTAAAGGGGGCCTACGGGAAGAATGGAAAGGGACTCTTTATTAGGGAGTATAGTGATAGGACAATGGGTAATGGGTTTAAACTAAAAGAGGGTAGATTTAGATATCAGGATGTGGTGGTTTGACCCTGGCTAGAGGCCAGATGTCCCCACCAAAGTCGCTCTATCGCTCCCCTTTTCAGCTGGACAGGGGAGAAAATAGATATTGAGAGGCTCAGGAGTTGAGATAAGGACAGGGAGAGATCACTCCGCAATTAGCGTCACGGGCAAAACAGGCTCAACACATAAATTAGGTGGGTTTTTTTATTCTTACACACACAGTAAAATCAGAGTAGGATAATGAGAAGCACGACCATATCTTAAAGCACCTTTCCCCGACCCTCCCTTCTTAGCAGACTTCACTTTAGTCGTGATTTTGCTCCCTTCTTCCCTCCCCCGTTGTGGCACGGGGAGGGGCAGGGTCTGGGGGAATGGGGGTTTCAGTCAGTTCCTCACAAGTTATTTTCCTTCTTGGCCAGGGGCGGGCATTCCTCACACTCTTCCCTTGCTCCAACGTGGGGTCTCACCCACGGGAGACAGTCCTCCACAATCTTCTCCAACGTCAGTCCTTTCCCACAGGGCTTCAGCTCTTTACCAGCTGCCCCAGCATGGGCCGCTTCTACAGGGTGCAGTCGCAGAATCAGACTGCTCCAACCTGGTCCTCCACAGAGTCACAAGCGTCCCACCCAGCAAACCTGCTCTGCCATGGATCTCTTGCTCATCTCTGTGTCTCTATCTCTCTCCATGGGCTGCAAGAGCTGGCTGGCAGAGGCTTGCTCCAATGCGGGTCACAGCATCTTCTGTATGTCTCCACCTGCTCCAGCATGGGGCTTCTCCATGGGCTGCAGATAGGGTCTCATCCTTTTCCATGGGCTGCGGGGGGGGGGGGGGGGCACCTGCTCCACCATGGGTTTCCCCACAGGCTGCAGGGGCATCTTTCTCTCCAGCACCTGGGGCATCTTCTCTCCCGCTTCTTTGCTGACCTTGGTGTCTGCAATGTTTCTTACATCTTCTCACTCCCTTCTCTGGGGGCAAAAAGCAGCTGCTTGCAGGTTTTTTCTCCTAAATGTGATTCGCAGAGGCGCTGTGACCATTGCTGATTGGCTTGGCCTTGGTCAACAATGACTCTGGCCTTGAGTCGGCTGGTGTTTAATCTCTGGGGCCTGCAGAAAGCTTCTATCTGCTTCTTGCAGAAGCCACCCCTGCAGCCCCCCTTCACCAGATCCCAGCCACACAAAACTACGACATAGACATACAGTGTTTTCCGCCTTTATTATTAAAGCCTTTTATTCTTCAAAACGGGCTATTCACGTGCATCTTCTGCCCATTGGGAATGTTTCCTGACTCACAGTAATCCCCAAACCGTACCCAGGAATTGTTTGGGAAAGTACTAGATGGCATGCTTTTAGCCTGTGCCAAAGTCCGTTTGAATATTTTAATACACCATTTTTAGACAAATTATTTCTAATATCTTTGAATGTTTTGCAGTGGCTTCATTTACATTGCCTTTCATAGACACACCTAATGAAGACTCCTTGGAAAGGAAGGTAAGCGGGAACTGTGGTTTCCCGCCTAGAGATAAGTCATGTTCTTATTTCCAATTAATTCTTTCTTGAAACAATTAATCACCTATTTTTTTATCCAGTAACCCGACGAAGGAATATTGATTGGAATTTGGCTATCAAGTTAGATATCTGTTTGTGTGAAGATATTTTAGAAAGTCCTATGTGGTGGCTAAAACAGCCTTTTGACCTGCAGCAGATGTCCCTCTTTCTTTATAGACATCCTGTGGCCCTTATGAAAGGATGTTACTGTGAGAACAGAAACAGAAAACACATACTGTGCAATAAAATAAAATAAACACAAGTAACTTCTGCGCTCCTTTAAAGTATGGCTGTTAACATCAATTTGTAATGAAAATAAAATCAATATTGAGGGAGCTGGCAGATGTGCTTGCCAAACCCCTTTCCATGATCTACCAGCAATCCTGGCGGACTGGGGAAGTTCCACTCGACTGGAGGCTGGCAGATGTTACACCCATATGCAAGAAGGGTCGGAGGGAGGATCCGGGGAACTACAGGCCTGTCAGTCTGACCTCAGTCCGGGGGAAGATTGCCGGCAGGGGAAGAAGCAGGCCTGCTCAATATGAGTGATAAAAGCAACTTCGTTTATTAGCTCTAAGTTAGCTCCTTTTATACATTGTGGTTAATATATGCCTATTAGTCAATCTATCATTGGTTATTTGTTACAGGTTACATCATCATAAGCCTGCCTCTTGTTTTCATTCTTACAGTTCCTTCAACCAGTTTTTCCTGGATTTACTTGCTTCTTCTGAAGGCTATCTTCATTTAAGTTCATCTTGACCCTGATGCTGATTGGTCATGCCGCACTTCTTCTGCTCTGCTTTACTCTGCACTCCGTGCCTGCGTGCACGTACACAGTTCCTTATGTACGCGTATGCAGCTCAGCTATATCTCCATGACCATTGTCTGTCAGCCATTCTCCAACAGAAGATCATGGAGAGGTTCATCTTGGGAGCTATCATATTCCAAGCACACGCGTGATGCCCAGGGGATCGGGTCTAGTCAACATGGGTTTACAAAAGGTAGATCCTGTCAAACTAACCTGATCGCCTTCTATGACAAGGTGACCCGCTTAATGGACGAGGGGAAGGCTGTGGATGTGGTCTGCCTGGACTTCAGTAAAGCCTTTGACACCGTTTCTCACAGCATTCTGATTGAGAAACTGGCTACCACTGGCCTGGACAGGTGGACCCTCTGCTGGGTTAAAAACTGGCTGGATGGCCAAACCAAGCCACCAAAGGGTGGTGGTAAATGGAACAAAATCCAGCTGGAGGCCGGTCACGAGTGGCGTCCCCCAGGGCTCAGTCCTGGGTCCAGTTTTGTTCAACATCTTTATCAATGACCTTGATGAAGGGTCAGTAAGTTTGCAGATGACACTAAGCTGGGAGGAAGTGTTGATATGCTTGAGGGTAGGGAGGCTTTTCAGAGAGACATGAACAGACTGGACCGATGGGCTGAGACCAATGGGATGAGGTTTAACAAGGCCAAGTGTAGGGTCCTGCACATGGGACATAACAACCCCATGCAGCGCTACAGGCTTGGGGGAGACTGGCTGGAGAGCTGTCAGGAAGAGAAGGACCTGGGGGTGTTGGTTGACTGCAGGCTGAATATGAGCCAGCAGTGTGCCCAGGCAGCCAGGAAGGCCAATGGCATCCTGGCTTGTATCAAAAACAGTGTGCCCAGTAGGCCTAGGGAGGTGATTGTGCCCCTGTACTCGGTATCTCGAGTGCTGTGTCCAGTTCTGGGCTCCTCGCTACAAGAAGGACATCGAGGTCCTCGAGCGTGTCCAGAGAAGGGCAATGAGGCTGGTGAAGGGGCTGGAGGGCAAATCCTATGAGGAGCAGCTGAGGGAGCTGGGGATGTTTAGCCTGGAGAAGAGGAGGCTGAGGGGAGACCTTATCACCGCCTACAATTACCTGAAAGGAGGTTGTAGAGAGGTGGACGATGGTCTCTTCAGACAGGTGACAGGTGATAGGACAAGGGGAAATGGCCTCAAGCTGCGCCAGGGCAGGGTCAGATAAGATATTAGGAAAAAAATTTTCACTGAAAGAGTTGTCAGGGCCTGGAACAGGCTGCCCAGGGAGGGTGTTGAGTCACCGTTTAACAGACGGGTAGATGAGGTACATAGGGATATGGTTTAGCTTAGGACAGGAACGGTTGGACTTGATGATCTTAAAGGTATTTTCCAACCTTGTGATTCTCTGATTCTGTAATAAATTACATTTTAGAAGTTAAGATAAAAATGGAAAAAAGGTAAGTAAAAATAAAGCATCATTGGGCATTTTCTGAATGCTGAGTATTTCTCATTATTTCTTTTTTTAAAAATTCCATTTTGTAACTGAACCCGTATTGTCAACTTGCTCCTCAGTGTGGTCATAGGGACAAACATCAGTTCATCTGCTTTGTCAGCACTTCAGATGATGTATGGGTGCTCCATTACTGAGCCAAAAAACAGTATTAACTTGTCACAGATTTAATTTCTCAGACTTGCAATACCATGAATCCTGACACACAAAGACTTTTTTTTTTAAAAAAAAACACAACAACATTTGATGGGGACAATAAGTGGCCTATAAAATGTAATTGTTGACTTGGAGAAGCTGCCTGGGCTTTTATAGTGCAAGTAAATACAGATGAATGTCTCTGCCTACGTGGTACAAGTCAGTTACAGGAGGAAAAAAAAAAAAGAGACTGAGATAAGACTATACCTTTTAGGAATGGTTAATATGGAATTTTCAAATAGCCGTAGAATTTGCTATGGTAACCCAGGAAAATTTACCTCCCCCATCTGAGTAGAGTCCCAAGCACATCTTATCTCATCATGTTAACCCAGGATAGTTCACTTACCCGCCACACACATCTGCACATACACTTGCACAGTTGCCAACAAGAGTGGCCAGCTGCAGGTCTTGGAATTCAGACAGTAGCACCTGTATTATATCAGCTAGTTTGCTAATACACAAAACAAGACATTGCATATGTATAATATGTTAATCATCACAGGCTTTATTATCCACCCCTGTGGTGCTTTCTTTTGAGCTTCATTTCCTACTAGGGTTCTACTGTGTTTGGTCCCTATTTCATTTGCATTGGTGGCCTAGGGCTCCCACCATGGTAACGCTATGCTTTCATTAAAGCCAAAGCTTTCATTTGCTGAGTGCTGTTCCTTGTCCTTGGGGGATCTACACCTGTTTTTTGCTCATAGCACCATCTCTCAAAAATCAACTAACATTTATCTATTTATGAAAAAGGTCCTTTTCTATATCATTATGTATTATGCTCTTGTTTTTGATGTTTAAATTTTTTGTTTTCCCATTGTTTTAAAATACCTACATGACTTCCTTCAGGTTCCCTAGACATAATTCATCTTTGAAGAGAACAGCAGCATAGAAAATTTTGAGAAATAAGAGGATAAGCATGAGCCGTTTTCTTAAAGGTTATAGGTAAGTGGAAATTGTTTACAAATTTTTACTATAATGAAAGAACACTAGTATGCACAGCACTGTTAATGTATAGTTTTGAGTTACTATTGAATATTTTCTAGGTTTGCCAACTTTCTCTACTGTATTCCCAGTAAAGATTTCAATCTAGTGCAAGTACTCATATGAAAGATAATATAGTGACCCTCCTAAAAGAGGCTGTAATACATATACCTGTGCTTTTGCCTAGTATGTTTTCCAGACAGAGTTCAATGTATTAAGGTGGCCTGTTATCCATAATATTGCTGTTAGATAAAAAATATTACACATAGTTAGCATAGTGTTCTTTAAAATCACTGTAAGAAGCAGTTAAACTTTCTGCAACAAGAACAGCCTCTATGAGAACATGAGTACACGTCACCACCCAAAACCAAGGCACATGTGAGCAGCACATGTTTTATTGGATATTTTGACGATAGGCACGTGTGAGAAAAAGCATGCAAAATTCCATTGAAACACCTGCTGCCTGGGGCTGAAACACCCTCTGACATCTTGAAAACATCCACTACACCAAAAAAAGTATGTGCTGGAGTCTACAAGTTAAGAGAGCTGAGAAGCAGCCTAAATACTAAACAGCATGAATTTAAATTTAATGTTCAATGTATAGCCACGCTGTGAATGTGCATTAGGGATAGACTTACTAGGCAAAAAAAAAGGCAGATAAATTCCACCATTGCTACCTTCTTCTTGCCAGCAGATAAGTCTGAGAGGTCTTGTATAGGTATATTGTGTCTGGCTGAGATGGAGGTGATTTTCCCCATAGCGTCCCTCATAGTGCTGTGCATTGGTAGCTAGCAAGATGGTGATAACACACCAGTGTTTTGGTTATTGCTGAGCAGTGCTGGCACAGCATCAAGGCTGTCTCTCCAACATTTCTCCCCCCTCACCAATAGTCTGGGGGTGCACAAAATCTTGGGAGGGGACATAGCCAAGACAGCTGACCCAAACTGACCAAAGGGATATTCCATGTCTACTTAGCAATAAGAAGCTGAGAGATAGGCGGAGGAAATGGGGCCATTTGTTATTTACAGCTACCCTTATGTGTACTGAAGCCCTGCTTCCTGGAAAACGGCCAGACATCGCCTGCTGATAGGAAATAGAGAATAAATCTTTTGGGTTTGCTTTGCTTCCATGCACGGCCTTTTGCTGTATTAAACTGCCTTTATCTTGACCCACGGTGTTTCAGGGTGTTTTTTTCCATCTTATTTTTCTCCCCTCCCTGTCCTGCTGAGGAGGGGAGTGATAACATTTCTCTGCTTCCAGATGTTTGGGAATTTTTCTGTTGAGCATCTTTCTACAATTTCTCTCTTAAACTCTACAGATTGGATCATTATGTGCTTTCCTGTAAGATTTTGCTCAAAAGCTTGGAGGTCTTGAGTTACATTCCCTTCAGAATCCTATTCAAGCAGTTCCTTACTTTTGCTATTTATATTTAGTAGAAAATATCCCTTAGAAGTTGCTGTCTGTGGTTGCTTTTCATATTTAACAATCAATTCTGTAATGGCATTATTATTTTCTGAAATGTATATGGCGCTTTAAGCAAATCTAATAGGACTTCCAATGATTACAGATCCAAGAAGCCACTTGAAAACCTAACAATTTTCAGTTTTCCTGTTTCAGCCATTGTTATCCATCCTACTCAGTACTCAGCAAACATAGTGTCCTGGCTTTGGCTGAGATAATTTTCTTTCTATTAGTTAGCATAGTGCTGAGTTTTGGATTTAGGATAAGACTAATGTTGTTAACACACTGACGTTTTTAGTTGTTGCTGGGTAGTTGTAGCATCTACACTAAACAAGGATTTTTAAGCTTCTCACACCCTGACAGGTACACACGACACTTGGAGAGCATAGCCAGGACAGCTGACCCAGAGTGGCCAAAGGGATATTCCCTACTGTCCTGGGTTCAGCCCAGCAACAGGCTATGTTAGCCCTGAGAGTATTCCATACCAATTGCGTCATGATCAGGCAGTCTGCACCCCCCCTTGCAGGGGCGACTCCGGACCCAGGCACGGGAGGTTCCGATCTGGGCAGGCGCAGTGCCAGTTCCGGGGGCGACTCTGGACCCATCAGAAACTGCTCCGGACCCAGGCACGGGAAGTTCCGGTCTGGGCAGGCGCAGTGCCAGTTCCGGCTTCTCTCTCTTTCTTGCTCTCTCTCTTTTGGATCGGCGCGGCAGGCAGTGGTGAGGGGGGTGCTCTGGGGTGTCGGGCTCGGGGAGTGCTGCGTTTCGGGGCTCTGAATCTGAATCGGTTCAGGCACGACTCAAATGACATAGTGGGGTGAGAGGTTTGCACTGTATATAATAGCACTGTAGTTAGTTGTTTTCATATTTTCTCCTATTGTTTAGTAAACTATCCTTATCCCAACCCGCGGGCCTTTGGTTTTTTTTTCTCTGCCTCTCAGCTCCTCGGTTCCCTCCGTTCGCCCATCCCCCACCTCTTAAAGAGGCAGGGGGCTTCTTTTTCTGACCTTTGTGGCCCCAGCTTTTCCGCTGATGTTTAAACCACAACACCTACATTATATTGTCATGCTCTGTATGTAACTGGGGTGGCTAGCTGAGAGGCAGATTTGCTGTTTGGAAACAGACTGGGTGTCAGCTTAATTTCTTTTTTAATTCCACATGTGGTGAGCAATTGCAATCTCAGTCTACGAATTTTGTTCCCATTCACTTCCCCATCCCTTGGGGAGGAGAGGTAAGCTATATACTAATGCCAAAAGGCCTGAAATAATAGAAAAATTTCACATGTAATGTGAAATGAGGCAGCATATAAAAGCCCTTACTTGCCTGTTTTTCCTATTTTGATTCTTCTTCATTGGCAAAAAATAATCCAAAATATGAATCTATACCTGTTTCTCTTTAAAAAAATCCACTGTCTTAAAAGAGGATCTCTCTATAAGCAATGATCTTACTGGTTTTATTTTTTCTCATAATCATGTTTACAGACTAGTCAAATGCCCATAAAGGCAAAAGAAGAATTTACTGTGTCTTTGAGTAGAAGGTCAATGTAAAATTTGCTTTGGTGGGTATGCCATTTTGATACTATAGAAAAGGTATTTGTGTTGAATAATGTTTGGATTAAAAAAAAAAAGTCAGTTAAATAAGGAATAATCTGTTCGTAACGAGATTGATTGTAACACCCATGCTATAAAATTTATATTTAAAGTCTAATATAGCATAAAAAGTACTTACACAAAAATACGTTTTAGAAAAAATATTATAGATGTGCAGACTTTAAAAAATCTTTCCATTTTCAGTTTTTTCATACTTAGTTTCAGAATCTTCATTTAGACTATAGAGTGCAAATGTTTCAGGTTTTTTTTTAATTTAAAATGTAAATGTGCTGTGTTTATGATTGTCTATGAAGAGTTTAGCATATTGCTTATACTATGAAAACGTGGATGTTTCCACAGAAGTTTCTTCAGAAGTACTGAAGTTGCCTGTCCTACCAAGGGGCGGGCATATTAAATAGTTGTATAGGCTATGTATTTAGATGTTAACCTCATCTGAGTTTTCATTAAGAATGCAATTTCATGAAAAATTTGTCATCTAAACCACTACCAATAGAAGTTTGCGGATTTTGCTTTGGTTTTAGAATCTAGATTTGGTTTTAGAATCTAGATTAATAAAGGTAAATGCAGCTTTTTCTAGTCCATTTGAATTCTGAATGCAAAGCATAAGGTTTTATTTCAGTTAGTCACATGATATTCTTATGGTCCCCTTATTTTCTAAATTTTCTCATTAATAGCAGCTAGAGCATGAAAAGAGAAGGATGCTTAGTATTCCTATACTGTTGATGATTGGTTTGGGTTTGCGTGGCAAGGTTGGGGGGGGGAGGGGCGTGCAGAGGTGGCTTCTGCAAGAAGCTTCCCCTGTGTGCGAAAGCTAATACCAGCCAGATCAAGGGACCTGCCACTGACAAACGGCAAGCCAATCAGCGATGATGGTAGCACCTCTGTGATATCATATTTAAGTAGAAAAAATCCAAAAACAACAACCCACAAGCAGCAGCTCTTTGCCACCAGAGAAAGGAGTGAGAAGATGTAAGAAGCTTTGCAGACACCAAGGTCAGTGAAGGAGGCGGCGGAGGAAGCGCTCCAGGCACCAGAGGAGAGATTCCCCTGCAGCCCATGGAGAAGACCACAGTGAAGCAGGCTGCCCCCTTGCAGCCCATGGAAGATGATGGGGAGAAGAGTTTCCACCTGCAGCCCAAGGAGGAATACATGGAGCAGCAGTTGGAGACACCTGAAGGGTGCTGTGATTCATTGGGAAGCCTGCACTGGAGCAAGCTCCTGTCAGGACCTGCAGCCCGTGGAGAGACTGACCCATGCTTGAGCATGTTTGCTGGGGGGACTTGTGACCCCGTGGGGGGTTGTGCTGGAGTAGGCTGTTCCTGAAGGTTTGCACCCCATGGAATCTACATTGGGGCAGTGGGTGGAGAACTGAAGCCCCCATGGGAAGGATTCACTTTGGAGAAGTTCGTGGAGGACTGCCTCCCGTGAGTGGGACCCCATGCAAGAGCAGGGGAAGAGTGTGAAGAACTGACCGAAAACCCCCATTCCCCATCTCCCCCTGTGCCGCATGGCGGGGCGGAGGGAGAGAAATCATGAATAAAGTTGAGTCCGGGAAGAAGAGAGGGGTGGGGGGAGGTGCTTTAAGATATGGTCTTATTTCTCATTATCCTACTCTGTTTTGATTGGGTAATAAATTAGATGCATTTTATTCCATGTTGAATCTGTTCTGCCCGTGACGCTAATTGCGAAATGATCTCTCCCTGTCTTTATCTCGACCCATAAGCCTCTCATGATATATTTTCTCTCCCCTGTCCAGCTGAGGAGGGGAGTGATAGAATGGCTTTGGTGGGCATCTGGCCTCCATCCAGCGTCAACCCACCGCAATGATTAACTCAAAAACATAACATAGCCTATGGGGGAAGGAGTGTCACATACATATTTAATAGCCTGTGAGGCTTTGTGTTACACAGCACTCTGGCCTTCATAGTGTTATGAAGTTAGTATAAAAATGCGTGACTGTTGCACATTCACAATCCATGAAACTGATTATCCTTAGCAGTTACTTATATCTTTTTTTTTTTCTCCCTTTCACTCCTTTAATAAACTTCATGCCCAATAAAAACAAAAGTGTATATCTAAATCAAGGTTTTTCTTACCAGGCCTTGTAACTGCTTTACTCTCCTCTAAAAGCAGTTCAGAGATCTCTATATGAGACTTCTTTATGGCTGGTGCTCTTCATGTGATAAATATAATTTGTCCAGTTCCACAAAATTTCATTCAAAATGCTATATACTGATGCCAAAATGCCTGAAATAGAAAATTTCACATGTCATTTCAGGGAAGTTACAGAGCTGTAATAATCAGGCTATAGAAATACAATTACATGTTTTGGTAGCTGTAGAATAATAGCTAATTATTGCCTTTAGGAACGTGTTTTCTTTTCATCTGCAAAAACTGAAAGGGCAAATTCTTACAACTGTCTATCTGCCAAGCAAAAAAATTACAGTACTAATAATCTAATAGGTTTGCTCCAGCATGTACACTTCCCTTTGACTGCAAAAACTTACTGCAACTTTTTCTTATTAAATGCTATTTTTTGTTGTGTGTTAATGTAGAGCTCAAGAAAGGTTCTGGTTTGCTAGCTTAGCGCACTGAACTACTTATCCACAAAAAACCCCAACTAGCACAGGAACAATAATTAATGTAAAGCTCCTGGTGCTGTTTCACTGGTGTGCTCCAGAGGGGCCACCATTGTTATAATGTAGTTCAATCTCTTCTTTCTCTTTAGTATGTGGACTCTCCATATATATACACCATGTTAACAGAGTATTACTGCTTATACTATTCAGCTGGTACTTAAGAGTAATTGGGCAGACAAGAAATGTTATTAATCATATAGAAGAAAATAGCACATTTAAAAAAAAAAAAAATAGGCTTCCCAAATCCTCCTATTCAACCTCATTTTATACTCCCTTTTTTTTTTTATTCTGTGTGATTTTGGTTTGATTTTAAGTTTCAGAGTTTCTCAGAGGAAGTGGGATTGGCATCTTATAGTTGCATGGGAAGCACTGCACATGTTTATGATGCTACAGAAATATTTTTAGTATGATGGAAAGTCTCATGTTTATCACTAATAGCTGCTCTTACACAAGCTACTTCATGAACGGTTTAAGTACCCTCAGTTTCCTTCTGTCTAGGTGATGATCAAAGAACCCAGTTCCTCGCTTTCTTGAGAAATTTTTATTATGGGCCTCTAAATCAAAGACACCACAGTATAACAACTTAATAGCAAAAAGTATTTTTTTAAATACACTGATACTTTAAGCCGATTTTAAAGAGGACAATCAGTATATATAAAAAAACTCCAAAACATTAGTGTAATCAGATGTCTGGAGAAGCACTCAATGCCCAAGCATGTTCGCGAGAATGGCCTGTGGTGGGTCTCAGTCACTCAGCCCCCGTTTCTTAAACTCTTTGTATGAAATCTGGTCCAGTTACTTGCATTTATGCTCAGGAGTTCCATTAGCCCAGCCTATTTGATACACCTCTTCTACTGAGCAGATTTTGGCTCAGTGCGTCAGATTATATTATTATTTGCACTAAAGAAAGCCGCTGCACTCCTGACTGAGCGGCACCCCGGCTGCCCCCATGGTGGCTGCTACCTGCGCCTTTGTCACTCCAAGCCCCATCTCCCATCACTGCTCCCGTGCCCTCCCTTTCTTTTCTCCTCCCAGTCAAGTAAATGAGGCCTGTTACGACCAGCCGCTGCACCAGTGAGGAGAGAAACTCTGGTGAAGCTGGAAGGCTGGGAAAAAAAAAAAAAAAAAAGAAGAAAAAGAAAGAGAAAAGATCTAAAAGCTCCTTAAACGCCCAGCCAGCCAGCCCCAAACAGCTACCACTACCGGTGTGCCTGGTCTCCTCCCTCAAAGCAGGCTGCAGGCTGGGACACCAATCCGGCTGCTGTGTGGACCTTGCCCACACAGGAGAAAGGAGAGAGGTCCCCTCAGGATTTTTCCTCAGGTTCACCTCTTGTAATTCATAGAACGCCTCCTTGTGCCTTGTAATGACTTCTTATCGCTCTCCTTTTGAAATTCTGTCATTAATTTTATAGCGAAAAATTAATAGTATGAAAGTAGATTTCCCTGTCCCTGAGCAATGGAACAGTCCGTTGAGTTTCTCGACACTCAACTTTTAACTCCTTTTCTGCCAAATCTCAACCTCGCAAAAAACAAACCTGTAAATCGTAAGGAGACGAAACAATCACTTCAGCAGCCAGACAGCGCATCAAAGACAGCAGAAAAAAAAAAAAAAGAGAGAAATCGACACTTTGCAGCAATACGCTTGAGAAGGTGAGCCGCTGTTACAGCTATGGGGAATAAGTTATCTCGCGAGGAAACAGCTATAGTCAGGATTCTAGCAAAAATCCTCTCAAAGAGAGGCATAAAATACAGAGCCGATGATGAAGTGTCTGCTGCGGTGGTGTCGTGATCATGGAGTTCTAGTCAAAACGCATTTAGTGCTCAGCATAAACACCTGGCAAGGGGTTGGGGATAAATTATGGGATGCGGTCTGTAGGGGAGACAAGAAGGCAGAGAGACTTGTTGCTGCTTGGAAACATGATTTCTACTCTGGAGGACATAAAAGCGGAGCAGACAGCCGCCTCCGGGGCTGTTAAAGCTCTCGAGGCAACAGCATGCCCTGCTGTTAAAGTGTTTGAGCCTATAGTCCCGGGACCGCCCGCTCCCCCACCCGAAGACTACAAATACAAAGAAACACAGGCTAACGCACCGGTCAGTGTTGTCCCCACGGCACCTCCTGAGCCTATGGACACTGACAAGGAGCCTATCGACATGGACAAACGTCCAGAATCCGCCTTGCCTACCATCGGATCAGGGACCCACTTCGTCTCTACACCCACCGTTCCCACCCGCACCTCCCAACCAACTCAACCATAAATCACTGTCTCCTGATGACTCAGAGACTCCAGAGAGACTGGAGTAACGTGATTCCACTCAGCCACTGGTGCTGGCACTGCTGAACCAGTCGGCCCAATGCAAGCTAAATATGATGATTCCTCTTCGAGAGGAGGGTAAACATCAATCTGTGTTCACTTGGGAGGAAGTACAATATACCTTCAACCACCTTCCCCAAGGATGCAAACACTTGCCTGCCATTGCCCATAGTGCACTGGCAAGAATATTGAAGAAAAATTATATCCTAAAAGGTGAATTACACCAAATTTCTAACCAATTCACTGTCGAGCGTATGTACATTCGTGCAGTTCTCTTTTAATCACAGGACTGCTCCAGTAAGAGAAAGAAAAGGGACAGCTGAGAAGATATGGGGTGGAGAACCTCATAGGTATAAGTCTGAAATATGAACTGTACCTGGAAGAAATTGAAGAAATACTGAAACCTGAAGTACAGACCGGGAGTTCTGGTTTTCTGGTCTTAGTTTTGTCTGTTTGTTTTGTTTGTCTGTTCATTTCAATAGGAGTGATTGTAACTCAAATTTTAATAATAAGTGCTACATCATGGCTGCAGTTGTAAAAAATCTGCTATATGGAATATACAGCCTTGAGCTTCTGAACATGTCAATGGTTCTCTGATTATAAATCACACTGAACCAGACAATGTGATCTATAAAGTGATACAAGGTTTTGCTTGTATGCTTAACTTTTCTCATGTGATTACCCATTTGCCTTTACCACATACCCCTACCCAAGGGATCCCTATAACAGCTCTTCCTGTGGACATGGGTAAAAATTTAGATTGGCTTTGGAACCAGAATAAGTCCATAATTTGGGGACAGTTTTGAATGGAAGTGGCCATTTAATAATACATTAAATCAAACCTCCATTTGGAGCCTAAATTGTTCTTATGGTCCCTTTGTTGGGACAATAAGAGTTTGGATGCTGAAGCAAACAACCCTGATCTAGACACCCATGGGCAGATACACGAAATGGGAATAAGCCATACTGGGGAAAGCTCTTGGTCCTGAGGTATGTGGAACCAGTAAACATACAGTGGGGTTTTGAATTTCCTTCAACACCCAGGAATTCATGTACATGGTTCGATGTAATGCAAGGGTCACCTGCCAAATGCTTATGGTCTCAAACCCATGAGGGGAGGAGAGATGACAGGAGGGATTGCTACCCCTGGTGGCCTCACACAGGGTGTCAACACAACCTGATGTGATAACACCTGTGGAATTGCACAAACATTTTAAATGGTATCACTGGTGGGGACCTAGAAAACAGTTGGTTGTGGTTAATTCCTTCATTATGGCATTTCGTCAGTGCCATCTGCTTGTGTCAAACTTACACAAAGCCACCCCATCCAGCCATGAGATGTCATAGTAACCCAGGCTATAAAGATTTAGAATATACTAAGAAATCTTCCTGTCAGATCCCTCAATCTATAGGCAATTATGATGACTTAACTATTTATGTTCCACATCAGTTAATTTGGATATGCTCAAATGGGACTATTACAGATGTTACTTTGGGAATGAAAGAATCGGGAAGATTACTTAACAATTGGTCTGCCCAGATATGCGAATTTTATGCTTTAAATCAAGCATTACAATTGTTAAATGGGACAGAAGGGACAATTTATACTGATTCAAGGTGTGTTTTTGAGATAGTTCAAACATTTGAAAAATATGGGATGAAAGAGGGTTAATTAACAGTAAAGGAAAGGAGTTGGTACATGGGGAACTGGTGAAACAGGTTTTGAAGAATTTACTCCTACCCAGAGAAATTGCATTCCCTGTAAATGGGCATCAGAAAGGGAATTCTTTGGAAGCTAGAGGGAACAGACTAGCAGATGAGGTAGCCAAAGAAGCTGCCTTGGGGCCTAAATTTGTTAAGATGTGTAATCTTACTCCTGGTGTATCTGAACCCAAGGAGGTTCCAATTTTCACTGAAGGAGAGAAAAAGGAATTAAAGGAATTGGGAGCTATTGAAACATAAGAAGGGAAGTGGACTCTCTCAGATGGATGAGAAATGCTAAATAAACAAATTTTGAGGGCCATTTTACATCAAGGGAGCCATTGGGGGTGTTGTGGTTTAAACCTCAGCGGAAAGCTGGAGCCACAAAGGTCAGAAAACAGAAGCCCCCTACCACTTTAAGAGGTGGAGGATGGGCGAACGGAGGAGCTGCAGAGCCAGAGGGAAAAAAACCAAAGGCCCTCGGGTTGGGATAAGGATAGTTTACTAAACAACAGGGAAAGGTATGAAAACAACTAACTAGAGTGCTATTATATACAGTGCAAACCTCTCCCCACACTATGTCATTTGAGCCATGCCCGAACCGATTCAGATTCAGATTCAGAGCCCCGAACGCAGCATGCCCCGAGCCCAGCACCCCCGAGCACCCCCCTCACCACCGCCTGCCACGCCGATCCTAAAGAGAGAGAGAGAGACGGAACTCCCACACGCCTGCTCAGACCGGCACTTCCCGTGCCCGGAGCAGTTTCTGATGGGTCCGGAGTTTCCCCCAGAACTGGCACTGTGCCTGCCCAGACCGGAACCTCCCGTGCCTGGGTCCGGAGTTGCCCCTGCAGGGGGGGGGGGGGGGGGGCAGCCTGCCTGATCATGATGCAATTGGTATGGAATACTCTCAGGGCTAACATAGCCTGCTGCTGGGCTGAACCCAGGACATTACCCACCCCTTATTCCATACCATTTACATCATGAGCAGGACCAGCAATCTTCTTTGGGTCCAGGGAGTCTCTCGTATCCATACACATGCATGTACACATGCACACACATGTATGTGCGTATAGATTCAGTCTGTGGACGTTTCCTCCGAGTCTGTCGGTTTCATTCAGTCCACGATTCTCAGGCTCACTGGTCCCTCTGTCAGAACAGTCTCTCAGGGTATGAAGAGTCGTACGTCCCACTGGATCGTTGAATGCTGTATCTCGGGCTCTTGAACACTGCACCTGGCATGATCCATGCTCATAGTCCGTGGGTCGGAGGTGTTTATTACAAAAGAGAAAAGAAAGAGTTCTTGGGAGGCTGGTCTTCACTCAATCATCACGGCACCGATGACCCTGGCTGTAATATCATTAGTATAACATACAGTATCTATAACAACAATAAAACAGTAGTGAATTATTTAGCATGATATTGGCTATTCTCACCCAAAATCAAGTCCCCTTGAGGTACACATCGAGTTTCTCCATCCTTCTGCATTACCCACCAGGTACAACCAGGTCCTTGAGCAAAAACAATCCCAGATATGGGCTTACCTTTGCCTGTAGCAGGAATGACCCAAACTGTCTTTCCCAAAATACTCTTCATGTGCACTACTGGGACTCTGTCACCTTCTACAGTATGTGAGAATTCTGACTGGGCTGGACCAGCCCGATTGGTAGATCCCCTAGAGTTAACTAACCACGTAGCTTCTGCTAAATGTGTATCCCAATTTTTAAATGTTCCACCACCCATTGCTTTCAGTGTAGTCTTTAAAAGCCCATTGTAGCGTTCAATTTTCCCAGAGGCGGGTGCATGATAGGGAATGTGATACACCCACTCAATGCCATGCTCTTTGGCCCAAGTGTCTATGAGAGTATTTCGGAAATGAGTCCCATTGTCTGAATCAATTCTTTCCGGGGTGCCGTGTTGCCATAGCTCTTGCCTTTCCAGGCCCAGAATTGTATTCCGGGCAGTGGCATGGGGTACAGGATATGTCTCCAACCAGCCAGTGGTTGCCTCTACCATTGTAAGTACGTACCGTTTGCCATGGCGAGTTTGTGGGAGAGTGATGTAATCAACCTGCCAAGCCTCCCCATATTTATACTTCATCCACCGTCCTCTATACCAGAGGGGTTTTAGCCGCTTAGCCTGCTTGATTGCGGCACATGTCTCACATTCTTGGATAACTTGTGCAATAGCATCCATGGTTAAGTCCACCCCTCGATCTCGAGCCCATCTATATGTTGCATCTCTTCCTTGATGACCTGAGGTATCATGAGCCCATCGGGCTAGGAATAACTCACCCTTATGTTGCCAGTCCAAATCTACCTGGGCCACTTCAATCTTAGCAGCCTTATCTGCCTGCTGGTTGTTTTCATGTTCCTCCATGGCCCGACTCCTAGGTACATGGGCATTCACATGACGTACCTTTACAGTAAGTTTCTCTAATTGAGTAGCAATATCTTGCCATAAGTCAGCAGCCCATATGGGACTGTTAAATGGTGAGTGGGTTCGGCTGATCACTCCCTGACTCTCCAGTTGACGAATCAGTTTATGGATGGGGATCAAAGAATCTTGGTTTGTACGATATTGCCGCCTGTGCACTGTCGTCGTAGCGACTGGCACTCGCTGTTCTTCGACCTTCAACAACCCCACGACAGCTGGATCTTCCGAAAGTCCAGGCAAGGCACACAACTGTTCAGTTTCTTCAGTCTCCACAGCAGCTATGCCAAGAGCCCACCGGTATCCTTTTGGGTCTTTAAAATACCCTCTACGGAGATAGTCCATACCTAAAATGCACGGAGCTTCTGGGCCAGTCACAGTCGGGTGTTTCTCCCAGTCCTTTCCGGTTAGGCTCTCCTCAGCCTCTAGCACAGTCAACTGTTGGGAGCCCCCTGTGACTCCAGAAATGTAAACAGGTTCTGTCCCTTCATAATTTGATGGCATTAGAGTACACTGGGCACCAGTATCCACTAGAGCCTCATACTCTTGTGGGTCTGATGTTCCAGGCCATCGGATCCACACGGTCCAATAAGTCCGATTATCCCTCTCCTCCACCTGGCTGGAGGCAGGGCTCCTCTATTGCTCCTGGATAGAAACTGGTGCAACATTCCTCTTGGCAGAACCTCGTGTGCTTACTCTACCTTGCAACTCATTTACTCGTGCTTGAAGGGCTGAAGTGGGCTTCTTATCCCACTTTCTCATGTCTTCTCCATGATCACGCAGGTATAACCACAGTTTGGCTTGTGGTGTGGCTCGTGGTGTGGCTCGTGGTGTGGCTCGTGGTGTGTCCCTGCTGTATTCTCTCTCTTGGGACGATGGATGACTTTTCCGGATAGCTGCAACATCGCTCTGTACAGGTTGGGAGTCGGCCATGTGTTCGTCGAGTCGTTTAACTAGTTTCTCTACTGCTGCTATGACAGAGTGTGCAACGTTGTCTTGATAAGTCCGGAGTCGGCGGGTCACTTCATATACGGTTGGTGGAAACATCTCATCATATTCCATCACTGCCAGTGAATTCGTGTGCCCTGATGGTGCACTTCGTATCACCTTACGCCACATGTCTGGGGTGCATCGGACATCATTAGGATCATCAGGGAGCCTTCTGTTGTCCGAATCATAATAAATCAACTCTCGTACAGCTAATTCTCTCAGGAACTGGATAACTGTCTCTATGCTGTCGCTCTTGGGTTTCAGACAGGTAATATATTCTTTCATGGGGTATCTTTCCCGCACACTTGACAGCAATCGCCTCCAAAGGCTGAGGATTTGTGACCCCTCCCCAAGTGCCTTATCAATACCTCCTTCTCTAGCTAGGGATCCCAACTGCCCTGTAGAAGATTATTTCTTCCAGAGACTTGGATCCTGCCTGAAGCTCTATCACACTCAAACACCACAAGCAAGTTAGAGTAGTAAGAACTGTCTCATATAGGCAGTGTCAAATGGGGGAAATGGCTGTTGACTCTTAAGATAGACTTAAATGGCATCAGGTAAAGTCACCCATTGTGTTTTCTTCTTAGTAAGTATTGTGGAGCTATGTGTCAATGCTTAAGTATTGATTGGGTAAATTGATTTTTTTTCTTTCTTCTTTAAATTTTTGCAGTGTAAAACTTTGTGGCCCTCCGCTGGACTCTTTCCAGGAGATCCCTGTCTTTTTTGTACTGGGCAGCCCAGAACTGGATAAAATACTGCAGGTGGGGCCTGACCAGGGCAGAGTAGTGGGGAAGGATCACCTCCTTTGACCTGCTGGCAATGCTCCTTTTGATGCCCCCCAGGATCCCATTGGCCTTCTTGGCCACCAGTCATCCACTGCTGGCTCATGGCCAACCTGTCATCCACCAGGACCCCAGGTCCTTCTCCACAGAGCTCCTCTCCAACAGGTCATCCTCCAGCCTGTACTCTTTCAAGCAGTTACTCCTTCCCAGGTGCAAGACTCTATGCTTGCTTTTATTAAACCTCGCCTGGTTTCTTACTGCCCAGCTCTCCAGCCTGTCCAGGTCTCTCTGGATGGCAGCACAGTATTCCTGCGTGTCAGCCACTCCTCCCAGCTTTGGATCATCTGCGTACTTGCTGAGGGTGGGTGGACACTATTCCCTCATCAAGGTCGTCAATGAAGATGTTAAACAAGACCGGGCCCAACACCGACCCCTGGGGAACACGACTAGTCACAGGTCTCCAGATGGACTCTGCTCCACTGATCACAACCCTCAGAGCGTGGCCTGACAGCCAGTTGTCAACCCACCTCACTGTCCACTCATCTATCCCACAATTTCTCAGCTTTGCTATCAGGATGTCAGGGGAGACAGTACCAAAAGCCTTGCTGAAGTAAAGGTAGATGACATCTACTGCTCTCCCTCCATCTACCCAGTGATTCAGAGAATCAATAGTTAAATGCTGTTAGTGCAATCTAGTGTAGCTCTGCAAATGTCGAGGCCTGGAACTAAAGTCTAGCCAAAATAAGGAGGCAGCCCTGAGCTGTATCCTCAATGTATAAGATAACAGGGACAGACTGCACGCAAAAGAGGAACTCAAATTCATGTGATCACTTTAACAACTGCCTGCAACTCCAACTGCTGAGTTGAGGCCTGGGCTCCTTTTAATATCAAATCCTACCATTGTCCATTCTTTTGCCATGTACTTTCAGCCTTCTGAATTCTACCTCCTGCATCAGTAAATACTGTAATACCCCGAACCGAATGCCCAGACAACATGGGCTTTTCTTCTATTTGACAGTTATGTACTACTCTAAAGATTCAATGTGGTGGGTAATGCACTTTCACTTCCCCTGCATAGTCTAATAAAAATATTTGCAGGTCAATACTGTTCCTCAAGGCCCAAGCTAAATACTCTGAAATGCGGTTTTCTCTTTTTGGCTGCATTGGCAAGAATACCAGAATCTAACAACCTTAAGGGATCTTTGACATTAGTCCACTGCATTATAATAGCAAACACATGCTCTCTTTGAGTAATGACTGTGACTCCTATGTCCCAGTCAGGATCCCATCGATGGGTACTAATAACTTCCAGGGCCTTTTTAGCTGCTTCTGACAGGATTCTCGGTGCTCCTGCACCACCTCCTCCCTTTAGCAATGCCACTACAGGTTCCAATTCCCTATTCGTAATGCCACACAATGGCCTAACCCAGTTAATATCTCCGAGCAGCTTTTGAACATCATTTAACGTGCTGACCTCAGCTCGAATCTCAATCTTTTAAGGTGTTATGGTACTTTTATCAATCTGCCAACCCAGGTATTCCCACACTGGCGTCTTTTGAATTTTCTCTGGAGCAGCCTGTAACCCCTTGCTTTTCAAATGCACTGTTAACTCATGAATCAAACTTTCAATGTCCAAGTGTTTTTTCTGCAATCAGTATACCATCCATGCAATGATAAAAGATTAGATCAGGATGTGCTTTTTGTACTGAAGCAAGTGCCCAGGCTACATAAGTCTGGCACATAGTTGGGGAATTTTTCATGCATTGTGGAAGCACTACCCAATGATACCTTTTCATTGGTTCATTTTTGTTTATAGTAGGGACTGAAAAGGTAAATTTTTCATAAGCATCAGGGTGTAAAGGAATAGTGAAAAAAACCCCAAAACCCCAATATTTAAAAAATTTTGGCATGTTCCACAGACTTGTGGAAGGCTTGATATGACTCTTAGTCAGTTGCTTCCGTATTAAATCTTGTAGGTGTGCAAGTGGTTTTGTGAGTAAGCAGATATTGATCAACCCAAACGGGGATTTCTACTTTCCAGGTTACATTTTTAAAGTAAGCTGCCCACTTTCAATGGTCGCTATCAAAAATCCTCTTGCTCTGTAACCAGCCTTGCTCTCAGAGGATAAACGCATCTCTGACCCTATAGCACATACACTGCAAACCGATTCATCAGACAAATTACATTGCAAGACGTGAGTTGCCACATCCGCTCCGTGTGGATGAGGGGGTGGATGGAGGCAGGGGGCGGGGAGGGCGGCTGTCCGACTCCCGCGGCACTTTTGCCACGGCACCCGGCGCCGCGCCACGCTCTAGCGGCTCTCTGCCGCTTCCCACAGCACCGCTTTTCTCCCGCCCGCACCGCGAAGCAGAGCACCACCGGGGCTGAGCCCCGGGCGAGCGCTAAGAGCCGGGGGAGCGCTAGGACCCGGGGGAGCGCTAGGACCGGGCGCCGCGCCATCTCCATGCTCCCACCTACCACCGGCCCGCTATCAACTTTCTCCACTACCCTGTCGTTCTCACGTAAACTTTTCTCCAATAGTTTCTGCCATTGAGCAGGAATTGAGTTCCCTTCATTTCGAATAAAAATACCGAGATTTAGCTGTTTTTCCCGTACTGATGCCACCTTACGTGCCCAGTGTTAGAAATGACAAAAGGTCCTAAAAAAAGGACTCAAGGTAGATATGTTAGTGAAGCAGTAATTTATTATACGTTCTTGCAAGAGCGGGTGACCCAAAAAGTAGGCACACTTTTGGTCAGAGGCCGCAACCTTTTTATACCATGTTCTTATACATTATTCATTACTTGTCCCGCTTCATATTAAGATGAGTTCTAGGAAATGATTTCCATAAACTCCTCCCAATTGCATCTGCATCCCATGGTGATGGTTGTCAGGGGTCTGGCAGATTCCTGTTTCCCATAGGTGAAGAGAATTAAAATGCATGAGTCTCTTTGTCTGGGACAACTGCTTCCTGGCAAGCGTTTGTTCTTATCTTAACTCTTCCTGGAAACTGACATGGCCTAGGGCTGAGGGAAGTCAAGGCTCGATACAGGTTTCAGATTAGGTAAACCCCACATTGTCTTGCCCATTTGCGTTAATGTGGCAGTTTTGGTGCCCCAGTATGAATAAGCACTGTGGAAACCTGTTGGTTGAGCTTTGTTTCCCTCAACTACCTTTTATTGGAGAGAATGGTTTTTGCCATAACAGCAAAACTTATATTAATAGTACTCCCTTCTAGTTCTCCACTTTACAAGTCAGCACAAAAAATTACAGCAACCCATTTCAGTTTGCAAAAGCAACATTTCCAATATTTTCCACAATTCCCCCCTTCTTTTCATTACACTCATTGTTGTCTTTTGCATATTTTATAAAGTCCTATTTCATATGAAGCTTCTAACCTGGCCAACATTGCTTCACATTCTTTTTCCTGAGATTTTTTTATTTTATTTTTTTATTTTCAGTTTCTTGTTCCTCTCGGAGAAGCATGTTATAAGGTGGTGGGGTCCCAGAGGCATCTTTTTAGTTACTGCAGTTTCTATTAATCTCTGTATTAGACTTCTAACACAAAGGATTATACAACACCCTATGGCCACTAACATCCCTGCTACCACTATCAGAGAAGTGAATCACCATTCTCTTCCATTTTCCAAACCAAGATTCCAACCACCCAGTAAGAGAAGTATCTATTAAATTTATCAGAAACTCCTCAAGGAACTTCAAAGGAGGTTCCCATTATGCTTCTTTTGGCCCTTATCTCTTTTTCTTTTGAAGTCTTATCCTCTCTGAATGCCAGGGTGAATGGATAGCCAATTGTACTATAGCACAAGTGCCTTTCCAGTTGGGCGGAAGAATAGCTCTTCCTCCACAATACCACAAGTCAGCACTTGGAACCTGTAATAATTAATAATTCCCACCTTTAACATTTGTCACATTCAACGTTCTCTTACATCCTGAGAACTCCCCTCAAAATTGTGTAGCCACTCCACCCTGTCGTGAGAGACAAGCTGTGTGGCTTCCAACTGCATCTGTGAGAACAAGGGGTGTTTGAGTGTCCTTTTTCAGCAAGGCTGGGAACAGAAGTGAGAGTGAAATCTACTTGAATGCTTTGAAAAGGTCTTAAACAGGGTTCTCTTCCCCCTTGAGGCTGTTTCTTGAGAACCTTTTTATTTATCTTTTTACAAACAATGCACCATTCACAGATTTGTTTAGCTGTACTATAAATTCCTATGCATCCATACTACTTTAGGATTAAATCACACATTGCTTGTACCCCCCTGACCTGGGTTCAGCCCAGCAGCAGGCTATGTTAGCCCTGAGAGTATTCCATACCAATTGCATCATGATCAGGCAGGCTGCCCCCCCCTGCAGGGGCGACTCCGGACCCAGGCACGGGAAGTCCCGGTCTGGGCAGGCGTAGTGGGAGTTCCGGCTTCTCTCTCTCTCTTTAGAATCGGCGTGGCAGGCGGTGGTGAGGGGGGTGCTCGGGGGTGCTGGGCTCAGGGAGTGCTGCGTTCGGGGCTCTGAATCTGAATCTGAATCGGTTCGGGCACGGCTCAAATTACATTGTGGGGTGAAAGGTTTGCACTGTATGTAATAGCACTGTAGTTAGTTGTTTTCATACCTTTCCCTGTTGTTTAGTAAACTATCCTTATCCCAACCCGCGGGCCTTTGGGTTTTTTCCCTCTGGCTCTGCAGCTCCTCCGTTCGCCCATCCTCCACCTCTTAAAGTGGTAGGGGGCTTCTGTTTTCTGACCTTTGTGGCCCCAGCTTACCGCTGAGGTTTAAATCACAACAACTTTTGGCGCCCAACGTGGGGCAAAGGGGGACCCCCAAGGGGGGCAAAAAGGTTGGGGTAACGATAGATTTGACCTTAACTCAATTGCAGTTAAGATAGAGTTGTGATAAGTACGGTTATTTAAGTAATTTCTATGTACAATGTTGTGGCATTTACTCTTAAGGATGCTGCCATGGTTGCCAACTCGTGGCATGCTGCATTTAATCCTGCCAGGATTCGTTGCCATCCTGTACGTGTGTTTAGTGTATGTTGTGATAACAGTCTATGATTGGATAACGTTGAGGTTCATGAACTTAAAAGAGTACTTGTATCAGCTTTTGCTGTTCAGTACAAAGAGGGATAAAACAGGTCTTATAAGAGTCTTTAACAATTTCCAATATCCCTGGGAAATTCTAACTAGCATTTTCCTACTGTTGGTTTTGGTGCAAATGGTTCTGCTTTCAGTATATATATGTATATATATTAGGCACAGGTTTATGAATACCACCCAAGAGTTTTCCTTGAGGCAGGATAAGCTGGAGTGGCAGGGCAAATGGCAAAATATGAGCAGGTACCTAGGCACTTTCTTACCCCCAGTGGTTTGGAACTTCACTCCTGAACAGCTACAGGATCCTAATAAGGTGACTGCATATCTGAAAAAGAACTGTAGTGGGCTCCCCAGAGAAATACGCCCTACTGCACTGTGCTGGGGCTTGGCTACCATCTACCAAACACTGCTTGATAGCAAGCAGCACTGTCAGTACTGTCAGCACTGTCAAGGGGAACAAGGAAATGGATTGGCAAATGCTGCAGCTACTGCAACCCCTACAGTAGACCTTGCCCCTAATCCAGACCATCAGCACTGTCAGGGGGAAAGAGGAAATGGATTGGCGAATACTGCAGATGCCGCGACCTCTACAATAGACCTTGTCCCTAACTCAGAGAATCAACCCACACCAATGTCTGTTGCTCCCATTCAAAAGGGGTGTCAGCACTGTCAGGAAGAAAGGGGAAAAAGACTAGTACATACTGCAGATATTGCAACGTCTACAATAGACCTTGCCCATAATTCAGAGAATCAACCCACTCCAATGTCTGTTGCTCCCATTCAAAAGGGGTGCCAGTGCTGTCAGGGAGAAAGGGGAAAAAGACTAGTACATACTGCAGATATTGCAACGTCTACAATAGACCTTGCCCATAATTCAGAGAATCAACCCACTCCAATGTCTGTTGCTCCCATTCAAAAGGGGTGCCAGTGCTGTCAGGGAGAAAGGGGAAATAGACTAGTACATACTGCAGATGCTGCAACGTCTACAATAGACCATGCCCATAATTCGGAGAATCAGCCCACACCAATGTCTGTTGCTTCCATTCAAGAGAGGTGTCAGCACTGTCAGTGCTGTCGGCACTGTCAGGGAGGAAAAGGAAATAGACTAGTGCATACTGTAGATACTGCAACCTCTACAATAAATCTTGGCCAACCCACACCAAAGTCTGTGGCTCCCATTCAAAAGAGAAAACACACCAGGAAGATAGCTTGCGTACAGCCAGATGATGATGGTGAAAAAACGTTATCTCAGGATGAGGATGATGGTGAAAAACCATTATCTCAAGAATGGCCGGATGAGGATGATGATGAAAAGTCAGGGCCATCATGGAAAAGTCAGAATGGGGCAGGGCCATCTCAGAAAAGTCAGAATGGGGCAGGGCCATCTCAGACAAGTAAGAATGGGGCAGGGCCATCTCAGAAAAGTAAGAATGGGGCAAAGCCATCTCGAACAGATCAGGATGTAGTAGAACCAGAGATTGTTACCCGATCCCTGACCCTGAGTGAACTGCGAGAGGTGCGAAAAGATTTTGGCCGCCGCCCAGGTGAGCACATCATCACTTGGTTGCTCAGATGCTGGGATAGCGGAGCCAACAGTCTGGAATTAGACGGCAGGGAGGCCAGGCAGTTGGGATCCCTAGCTAGAGAAGGAGGTATTGATAAGGCACTTGGGGAGGGGTCACAAATCCTCAGCCTTTGGAGGCGATTGCTGTCAAGTGTGCGGGAAAGATACCCCATGAAAGAATATATTACCTGTCTGAAACCCAAGAGCGACAGCATAGAGACAGTTATCCAGTTCCTGAGAGAATTAGCTGTACGAGAGTTGATTTATTATGATTCGGACAACAGAAGGCTCCCTGATGATCCTAATGATGTCCGATGCACCCCAGACATGTGGCGTAAGGTGATACGAAGTGCACCATCAGGGCACACGAATTCACTGGCAGTGATGGAATATGATGAGATGTTTCCACCAACCGTATATGAAGTGACCCGCCGACTCCGGACTTATCAAGACAACGTTGCACACTCTGTCATAGCAGCAGTAGAGAAACTAGTTAAACGACTCGACGAACACATGGCCGACTCCCAACCTGTACAGAGCGATGTTGCAGCTATCCGGAAAAGTCATCCATCGTCCCAAGAGAGAGAATACAGCAGGGACACACCACGAGCCACACCACGAGCCACACCACGAGCCACACCACAAGCCAAACTGTGGTTATACCTGCGTGATCATGGAGAAGACATGAGAAAGTGGGATAAGAAGCCCACTTCAGCCCTTCAAGCACGAGTAAATGAGTTGCAAGGTAGAGTAAGCACACGAGGTTCTGCCAAGAGGAATGTTGCACCAGTTTCTATCCAGGAGCAATAGAGGAGCCCTGCCTCCAGCCAGGTGGAGGAGAGGGATAATCGGACTTATTGGACCGTGTGGATCCGATGGCCTGGAACATCAGACCCACAAGAGTATGAGGCTCTAGTGGATACTGGTGCCCAGTGTACTCTAATGCCATCAAATTATGAAGGGACAGAACCTGTTTACATTTCTGGAGTCACAGGGGGCTCCCAACAGTTGACTGTGCTAGAGGCTGAGGAGAGCCTAACCGGAAAGGACTGGGAGAAACACCCGACTGTGACTGGCCCAGAAGCTCCGTGCATTTTAGGTATGGACTATCTCCGTAGAGGGTATTTTAAAGACCCAAAAGGATACCGGTGGGCTCTTGGCATAGCTGCTGTGGAGACTGAAGAAACTGAACAGTTGTGTGCCTTGCCTGGACTTTCGGAAGATCCAGCTGTCGTGGGGTTGTTGAAGGTCGAAGAACAGCGAGTGCCAGTCGCTACGACGACAGTGCACAGGCGGCAATATCGTACAAACCAAGATTCTTTGATCCCCATCCATAAACTGATTCGTCAACTGGAGAGTCAGGGAGTGATCAGCCGAACCCACTCACCATTTAACAGTCCCATATGGGCTGCTGACTTATGGCAAGATATTGCTACTCAATTAGAGAAACTTACTGTAAAGGTACGTCATGTGAATGCCCATGTACCTAGGAGTCGGGCCATGGAGGAACATGAAAACAACCAGCAGGCAGATAAGGCTGCTAAGATTGAAGTGGCCCAGGTAGATTTGGACTGGCAACATAAGGGTGAGTTATTCCTAGCCCGATGGGCTCATGATACCTCAGGTCATCAAGGAAGAGATGCAACATATAGATGGGCTCGAGATCGAGGGGTGGACTTAACCATGGATGCTATTGCACAAGTTATCCAAGAATGTGAGACATGTGCCGCAATCAAGCAGGCTAAGCGGCTAAAACCCCTCTGGTATAGAGGACGGTGGATGAAGTATAAATATGGGGAGGCTTGGCAGGTTGATTACATCACTCTCCCACAAACTCGCCATGGCAAACGGTACGTACTTACAATGGTAGAGGCAACCACTGGCTGGTTGGAGACATATCCTGTACCCCATGCCACTGCCCGGAATACAATTCTGGGCCTGGAAAGGCAAGAGCTATGGCAACACGGCACCCCGGAAAGAATTGATTCAGACAATGGGACTCATTTCCGAAATACTCTCATAGACACTTGGGCCAAAGAGCATGGCATTGAGTGGGTGTATCACATTCCCTATCATGCACCCGCCTCTGGGAAAATTGAACGCTACAATGGGCTTTTAAAGACTACACTGAAAGCAATGGGTGGTGGAACATTTAAAAATTGGGATACACATTTAGCAGAAGCTACGTGGTTAGTTAACTCTAGGGGATCTACCAATCGGGCTGGTCCAGCCCAGTCAGAATTCTCACATACTGTAGAAGGTGACAGAGTCCCAGTAGTGCACATGAAGAGTATTTTGGGAAAGACAGTTTGGGTCATTCCTGCTACAGGCAAAGGTAAGCCCATATCTGGGATTGTTTTTGCTCAAGGACCTGGTTGTACCTGGTGGGTAATGCAGAAGGATGGAGAAACTCGATGTGTACCTCAAGGGGACTTGATTTTGGGTGAGAATAGCCAATATCATGCTAAATAATTCACTACTGTTTTATTGTTGTTATAGATACTGTATGTTATACTAATGATATTACAGCCAGGGTCATCGGTGCCGTGATGATTGAGTGAAGACCAGCCTCCCAAGAACTCTTTCTTTTCTCTTTTGTAATAAACACCTCCGACCCACGGACTATGAGCATGGATCATGCCAGGTGCAGTGTTCAAGAGCCCGAGATACAGCATTCAACGATCCAGTGGGACGTACGACTCTTCATACCCTGAGAGACTGTTCTGACAGAGGGACCAGTGAGCCTGAGAATCGTGGACTGAATGAAACCGACAGACTCGGAGGAAACGTCCACAGACTGAATCTATACGCACATACATGTGTGTGCATGTGTACATGCATGTGTATGGATACGAGAGACTCCCTGGACCCAAAGAAGATTGCTGGTCCTGCTCATGATGTAAATGGTATGGAATAAGGGGTGGGTAATGTCCTGGGTTCAGCCCAGCAGCAGGCTATGTTAGCCCTGAGAGTATTCCATACCAATTGCATCATGATCAGGCAGGCTGCCCCCCCCCCCCCCCCCCTGCAGGGGCAACTCCGGACCCAGGCACGGGAGGTTCCGGTCTGGGCAGGCACAGTGCCAGTTCTGGGGGAAACTCCGGACCCATCAGAAACTGCTCCGGGCACGGGAAGTGCCGGTCTGAGCAGGCGTGTGGGAGTTCCGTCTCTCTCTCTCTCTTTAGGATCGGCGTGGCAGGCGGTGGTGAGGGGGGTGCTCGGGGGTGCTGGGCTCGGGGCATGCTGCGTTCGGGGCTCTGAATCTGAATCTGAATCGGTTCGGGCATGGCTCAAATGACATAGTGTGGGGAGAGGTTTGCACTGTATATAATAGCACTCTAGTTAGTTGTTTTCATACCTTTCCCTGTTGTTTAGTAAACTATCCTTATCCCAACCCGAGGGCCTTTGGTTTTTTTCCCTCTGGCTCTGCAGCTCCTCCGTTCGCCCATCCTCCACCTCTTAAAGTGGTAGGGGGCTTCTGTTTTCTGACCTTTGTGGCTCCAGCTTTCCGCTGAGGTTTAAACCACAACACCCCCAATGGCTCCCTTGATGTAAAATGGCCCTCAAAATTTGTTTATTTAGCATTTCTCATCCATCTGAGAGAGTCCACTTCCCTTCTTATGTTTCAATAGCTCCCAATTCCTTTAATTCCTTTTTCTCTCCTTCAGTGAAAATTGGAACCTCCTTGGGTTCAGATACACCAGGAGTAAGATTACACATCTTAACAAATTTAGGCCCCAAGGCAGCTTCTTTGGCTACCTCATCTGCTAGTCTGTTCCCTCTAGCTTCCAAAGAATTCCCTTTCTGATGCCCATTTACAGGGAATGCAATTTCTCTGGGTAGGAGTAAATTCTTCAAAACCTGTTTCACCAGTTCCCCATGTACCAACTCCTTTCCTTTACTGTTAATTAACCCTCTTTCATCCCATATTTTTCAAATGTTTGAACTATCTCAAAAACACACCTTGAATCAGTATAAATTGTCCCTTCTGTCCCATTTAACAATTGTAATGCTTGATTTAAAGCATAAAATTCGCATATCTGGGCAGACCAATTGTTAAGTAATCTTCCCGATTCTTTCATTCCCAAAGTAACATCTGTAATAGTCCCATTTGAGCATATCCAAATTAACTGATGTGGAACATAAATAGTTAAGTCATCATAATTGCCTATAGATTGAGGGATCTGACAGGAAGATTTCTTAGTATATTCTAAATCTTTATAGCCTGGGTTACTATGACATCTCATGGCTGGATGGGGTGGCTTTGTGTAAGTTTGACACAAGCAGATGGCACTGACGAAATGCCATAATGAAGGAATTAACCACAACCAACTGTTTTCTAGGTCCCCACCAGTGATACCATTTAAAATGTTTGTGCAATTCCACAGGTGTTATCACATCAGGTTGTGTTGACACCCTGTGTGAGGCCACCAGGGGTAGCAATCCCTCCTGTCATCTCTCCTCCCCTCATGGGTTTGAGACCATAAGCATTTGGCAGGTGACCCTTGCATTACATCGAACCATGTACATGAATTCCTGGGTGTTGAAGGAAATTCAAAACCCCACTGTATGTTTACTGGTTCCACATACCTCAGGACCAAGAGCTTTCCCCAGTATGGCTTATTCCCATTTCGTGTATCTGCCCATGGGTGTCTAGATCAGGGTTGTTTGCTTCAGCATCCAAACTCTTATTGTCCCAACAAAGGGACCATAAGAACAATTTAGGCTCCAAATGGAGGTTTGATTTAATGTATTATTAAATGGCCACTTCCATTCAAAACTGTCCCCAAATTATGGACTTATTCTGGTTCCAAAGCCAATCTAAATTTTTACCCATGTCCACAGGAAGAGCTGTTATAGGGATCCCTTGGGTAGGGGTATGTGGTAAAGGCAAATGGGTAATCACATGAGAAAAGTTAAGCATACAAGCAAAACCTTGTATCACTTTATAGATCACATTGTCTGGTTCAGTGTGATTTATAATCAGAGAACCATTGACATGTTCAGAAGCTCAAGGCTGTATATTCCATATAGCAGATTTTTTACAACTGCAGCCATGATGTAGCACTTATTATTAAAATTTGAGTTACAATCACTCCTATTGAAATGAACAGACAAACAAAACAAACAGACAAAACTAAGACCAGAAAACCAGAACTCCCGGTCTGTACTTCAGGTTTCAGTATTTCTTCAATTTCTTCCAGGTACAGTTCATATTTCAGACTTATACCTATGAGGTTCTCCACCCCATATCTTCTCAGCTGTCCCTTTTCTTTCTCTTACTGGAGCAGTCCTGTGATTAAAAGAGAACTGCACGAATGTACATACGCTCGACAGTGAATTGGTTAGAAATTTGGTGTAATTCACCTTTTAGGATATAATTTTTCTTCAATATTCTTGCCAGTGCACTATGGGCAATGGCAGGCAAGTGTTTGCATCCTTGGGGAAGGTGGTTGAAGGTATATTGTACTTCCTCCCAAGTGAACACAGATTGATGTTTACCCTCCTCTCGAAGAGGAATCATCATATTTAGCTTGCATTGGGCCGACTGGTTCAGCAGTGCCAGCACCAGTGGCTGAGTGGAATCACGTTACTCCAGTCTCTCTGGAGTCTCTGAGTCATCAGGAGACAGTGATTTATGGTTGAGTTGGTTGGGAGGTGCGGGTGGGAACGGTGGGTGTAGAGACGAAGTGGGTCCCTGATCCGATGGTAGGCAAGGCGGATTCTGGACGTTTGTCCATGTCGATAGGCTCCTTGTCAGTGTCCATAGGCTCAGGAGGTGCCGTGGGGACAACACTGACCGGTGCGTTAGCCTGTGTTTCTTTGTATTTGTAGTCTTCGGGTGGGGGAGCGGGCGGTCCCGGGACTATAGGCTCAAACACTTTAACAGCAGGGCATGCTGTTGCCTCGAGAGCTTTAACAGCCCCGGAGGCGGCTGTCTGCTCCGCTTTTATGTCCTCCAGAGTAGAAATCATGTTTCCAAGCAGCAACAAGTCTCTCTGCCTTCTTGTCTCCCCTACAGACCGCATCCCATAATTTATCCCCAACCCCTTGCCAGGTGTTTATGCTGAGCACTAAATGCGTTTTGACTAGAACTCCATGATCACGACACCACCGCAGCAGACACTTCATCATCGGCTCTGTATTTTATGCCTCTCTTTGAGAGGATTTTTGCTAGAATCCTGACTATAGCTGTTTCCTCGCGAGATAACTTATTCCCCATAGCTGTAACAGCGGCTCACCTTCTCAAGCGTATTGCTGCAAAGTGTCGATTTCTCTCTTTTTTTTTTTTTTCTGCTGTCTTTGATGCGCTGTCTGGCTGCTGAAGTGATTGTTTCGTCTCCTTACGATTTACAGGTTTGTTTTTTGCGAGGTTGAGATTTGGCAGAAAAGGAGTTAAAAGTTGAGTGTCGAGAAACTCAACGGACTGTTCCATTGCTCAGGGACAGGGAAATCTACTTTCATACTATTAATTTTTCGCTATAAAATTAATGACAGAATTTCAAAAGGAGAGCGATAAGAAGTCATTACAAGGCACAAGGAGGCGTTCTATGAATTACAAGAGGTGAACCTGAGGAAAAATCCTGAGGGGACCTCTCTCCTTTCTCCTGTGTGGGCAAGGTCCACACAGCAGCCGGATTGGTGTCCCAGCCTGCAGCCTGCTTTGAGGGAGGAGACCAGGCACACCGGTAGTGGTAGCTGTTTGGGGCTGGCTGGCTGGGCGTTTAAGGAGCTTTTAGATCTTTTCTCTTTCTTTTTCTTCTTTTTTTTTTTTTTTTTTCCCAGCCTTCCAGCTTCACCAGAGTTTCTCTCCTCACTGGTGCAGCGGCTGGTCGTAACAGGCCTCATTTACTTGACTGGGAGGAGAAAAGAAAGGGAGGGCACGGGAGCAGTGATGGGAGATGGGGCTTGGAGTGACAAAGGCGCAGGTAGCAGCCACCATGGGGGCAGCCGGGGTGCCGCTCAGTCAGGAGTGCAGCGGCTTTCTTTAGTGCAAATAATAATATAATCTGACGCACTGAGCCAAAATCTGCTCAGTAGAAGAGGTGTATCAAATAGGCTGGGCTAATGGAACTCCTGAGCATAAATGCAAGTAACTGGACCAGATTTCATACAAAGAGTTTAAGAAACGGGGGCTGAGTGACTGAGACCCACCACAGGCCATTCTCGCGAACATGCTTGGGCATTGAGTGCTTCTCCAGACATCTGATTACACTAATGTTTTGGAGTTTTTTTATATATACTGATTGTCCTCTTTAAAATCGGCTTAAAGTATCAGTGTATTTAAAAAAATACTTTTTGCTATTAAGTTGTTATACTGTGGTGTCTTTGATTTAGAGGCCCATAATAAAAATTTCTCAAGAAAGCGAGGAACTGGGTTCTTTGATCATCACCTAGACAGAAGGAAACTGAGGGTACTTAAACCGTTCATGAAGTAGCTTGTGTAAGAGCAGCTATTAGTGATAAACATGAGACTTTCCATCATACTAAAAATATTTCTGTAGCATCATAAACATGTGCAGTGCTTCCCATGCAACTATAAGATGCCAATCCCACTTCCTCTGAGAAACTCTGAAACTTAAAATCAAACCAAAATCACACAGAATAAAAAAAAAAAGGGAGTATAAAATGAGGTTGAATAGGAGGATTTGGGAAGCCTATTTTTTTTTTTTTTAAATGTGCTATTTTCTTCTATATGATTAATAACATTTCTTGTCTGCCCAATTACTCTTAAGTACCAGCTGAATAGTATAAGCAGTAATACTCTGTTAACATGGTGTATATATATGGAGAGTCCACATACTAAAGAGAAAGAAGAGATTGAACTACATTATAACAATGGTGGCCCCTCTGGAGCACACCAGTGAAACAGCACCAGGAGCTTTACATTAATTATTGTTCCTGTGCTAGTTGGGGTTTTTTGTGGATAAGTAGTTCAGTGCGCTAAGCTAGCAAACCAGAACCTTTCTTGAGCTCTACATTAACACACAACAAAAAATAGCATTTAATAAGAAAAAGTTGCAGTAAGTTTTTGCAGTCAAAGGGAAGTGTACATGCTGGAGCAAACCTATTAGATTATTAGTACTGTAATTTTTTTGCTTGGCAGATAGACAGTTGTAAGAATTTGCCCTTTCAGTTTTTGCAGATGAAAAGAAAACACGTTCCTAAAGGCAATAATTAGCTATTATTCTACAGCTACCAAAACATGTAATTGTATTTCTATAGCCTGATTATTACAGCTCTGTAACTTCCCTGAAATGACATGTGAAATTTTCTATTTCAGGCATTTTGGCATCAGTATATAGCATTTTGAATGAAATTTTGTGGAACTGGACAAATTATATTTATCACATGAAGAGCACCAGCCATAAAGAAGTCTCATATAGAGATCTCTGAACTGCTTTTAGAGGAGAGTAAAGCAGTTACAAGGCCTGGTAAGAAAAACCTTGATTTAGATATACACTTTTGTTTTTATTGGGCATGAAGTTTATTAAAGGAGTGAAAGGGAGAAAAAAAAAAAGATATAAGTAACTGCTAAGGATAATCAGTTTCATGGATTGTGAATGTGCAACAGTCACGCATTTTTATACTAACTTCATAACACTATGAAGGCCAGAGTGCTGTGTAACACAAAGCCTCACAGGCTATTAAATATGTATGTGACACTCCTTCCCCCATAGGCTATGTTATGTTTTTGAGTTAATCATTGCGGTGGGTTGACGCTGGATGGAGGCCAGATGCCCACCAAAGCCATTCTATCACTCCCCTCCTCAGCTGGACAGGGGAGAGAAAATATATCATGAGAGGCTTATGGGTCGAGATAAAGACAGGGAGAGATCATTTCGCAATTAGCGTCACGGGCAGAACAGATTCAACATGGAATAAAATGCATCTAATTTATTACCCAATCAAAACAGAGTAGGATAATGAGAAATAAGACCATATCTTAAAGCACCTCCCCCCACCCCTCTCTTCTTCCCGGACTCAACTTTATTCATGATTTCTCTCCCTCCGCCCCGCCATGCGGCACAGGGGGAGATGGGGAATGGGGGTTTTCGGTCAGTTCTTCACACTCTTCCCCTGCTCTTGCATGGGGTCCCACTCACGGGAGGCAGTCCTCCACGAACTTCTCCAAAGTGAATCCTTCCCATGGGGGCTTCAGTTCTCCACCCACTGCCCCAATGTAGATTCCATGGGGTGCAAACCTTCAGGAACAGCCTACTCCAGCACAACCCCCCACGGGGTCACAAGTCCCCCCAGCAAACATGCTCAAGCATGGGTCAGTCTCTCCACGGGCTGCAGGTCCTGACAGGAGCTTGCTCCAGTGCAGGCTTCCCAATGAATCACAGCACCCTTCAGGTGTCTCCAACTGCTGCTCCATGTATTCCTCCTTGGGCTGCAGGTGGAAACTCTTCTCCCCATCATCTTCCATGGGCTGCAAGGGGGCAGCCTGCTTCACTGTGGTCTTCTCCATGGGCTGCAGGGGAATCTCTCCTCTGGTGCCTGGAGCGCTTCCTCCGCCGCCTCCTTCACTGACCTTGGTGTCTGCAAAGCTTCTTACATCTTCTCACTCCTTTCTCTGGTGGCAAAGAGCTGCTGCTTGTGGGTTGTTGTTTTTGGATTTTTTCTACTTAAATATGATATCACAGAGGTGCTACCATCATCGCTGATTGGCTTGCCGTTTGTCAGTGGCAGGTCCCTTGATCTGGCTGGTATTAGCTTTCGCACACAGGGGAAGCTTCTTGCAGAAGCCACCTCTGCACGCCCCTCCCCCCCCCAACCTTGCCACGCAAACCCAAACCAATCATCAACAGTATAGGAATACTAAGCATCCTTCTCTTTTCATGCTCTAGCTGCTATTAATGAGAAAATTTAGAAAATAAGGGGACCATAAGAATATCATGTGACTAACTGAAATAAAACCTTATGCTTTGCATTCAGAATTCAAATGGACTAGAAAAAGCTGCATTTACCTTTATTAATCTAGATTCTAAAACCAAATCTAGATTCTAAAACCAAAGCAAAATCCGCAAACTTCTATTGGTAGTGGTTTAGATGACAAATTTTTCATGAAATTGCATTCTTAATGAAAACTCAGATGAGGTTAACATCTAAATACATAGCCTATACAACTATTTAATATGCCCGCCCCTTGGTAGGACAGGCAACTTCAGTACTTCTGAAGAAACTTCTGTGGAAACATCCACGTTTTCATAGTATAAGCAATATGCTAAACTCTTCATAGACAATCATAAACACAGCACATTTACATTTTAAATTAAAAAAAAACCTGAAACATTTGCACTCTATAGTCTAAATGAAGATTCTGAAACTAAGTATGAAAAAACTGAAAATGGAAAGATTTTTTAAAGTCTGCACATCTATAATATTTTTTCTAAAACGTATTTTTGTGTAAGTACTTTTTATGCTATATTAGACTTTAAATATAAATTTTATAGCATGGGTGTTACAATCAATCTCGTTACGAACAGATTATTCCTTATTTAACTGACTTTTTTTTTTTAATCCAAACATTATTCAACACAAATACCTTTTCTATAGTATCAAAATGGCATACCCACCAAAGCAAATTTTACATTGACCTTCTACTCAAAGACACAGTAAATTCTTCTTTTGCCTTTATGGGCATTTGACTAGTCTGTAAACATGATTATGAGAAAAAATAAAACCAGTAAGATCATTGCTTATAGAGAGATCCTCTTTTAAGACAGTGGATTTTTTTAAAGAGAAACAGGTATAGATTCATATTTTGGATTATTTTTTGCCAATGAAGAAGAATCAAAATAGGAAAAACAGGCAAGTAAGGGCTTTTATATGCTGCCTCATTTCACATTACATGTGAAATTTTTCTATTATTTCAGGCCTTTTGGCATTAGTATATAGCTTACCTCTCCTCCCCAAGGGATGGGGAAGTGAATGGGAACAAAATTCGTAGACTGAGATTGCAATTGCTCACCACATGTGGAATTAAAAAAGAAATTAAGCTGACACCCAGTCTGTTTCCAAACAGCAAATCTGCCTCTCAGCTAGCCACCCCAGTTACATACAGAGCATGACAATATAATGTAGGTGTTGTGGTTTAAACATCAGCGGAAAAGCTGGGGCCACAAAGGTCAGAAAAAGAAGCCCCCTGCCTCTTTAAGAGGTGGGGGATGGGCGAACGGAGGGAACCGAGGAGCTGAGAGGCAGAGAAAAAAAAACCAAAGGCCCGCGGGTTGGGATAAGGATAGTTTACTAAACAATAGGAGAAAATATGAAAACAACTAACTACAGTGCTATTATATACAGTGCAAACCTCTCACCCCACTATGTCATTTGAGTCGTGCCTGAACCGATTCAGATTCAGAGCCCCGAAACGCAGCACTCCCCGAGCCCGACACCCCAGAGCACCCCCCTCACCACTGCCTGCCGCGCCGATCCAAAAGAGAGAGAGCAAGAAAGAGAGAGAAGCCGGAACTGGCACTGCGCCTGCCCAGACCGGAACTTCCCGTGCCTGGGTCCGGAGCAGTTTCTGATGGGTCCAGAGTCGCCCCCGGAACTGGCACTGCGCCTGCCCAGATCGGAACCTCCCGTGCCTGGGTCCGGAGTCGCCCCTGCAAGGGGGGGTGCAGACTGCCTGATCATGACGCAATTGGTATGGAATACTCTCAGGGCTAACATAGCCTGTTGCTGGGCTGAACCCAGGACAGTAGGGAATATCCCTTTGGCCACTCTGGGTCAGCTGTCCTGGCTATGCTCTCCAAGTGTCGTGTGTACCTGTCAGGGTGTGAGAAGCTTAAAAATCCTTGTTTAGTGTAGATGCTACAACTACCCAGCAACAACTAAAAACGTCAGTGTGTTAACAACATTAGTCTTATCCTAAATCCAAAACTCAGCACTATGCTAACTAATAGAAAGAAAATTATCTCAGCCAAAGCCAGGACACTATGTTTGCTGAGTACTGAGTAGGATGGATAACAATGGCTGAAACAGGAAAACTGAAAATTGTTAGGTTTTCAAGTGGCTTCTTGGATCTGTAATCATTGGAAGTCCTATTAGATTTGCTTAAAGCGCCATATACATTTCAGAAAATAATAATGCCATTACAGAATTGATTGTTAAATATGAAAAGCAACCACAGACAGCAACTTCTAAGGGATATTTTCTACTAAATATAAATAGCAAAAGTAAGGAACTGCTTGAATAGGATTCTGAAGGGAATGTAACTCAAGACCTCCAAGCTTTTGAGCAAAATCTTACAGGAAAGCACATAATGATCCAATCTGTAGAGTTTAAGAGAGAAATTGTAGAAAGATGCTCAACAGAAAAATTCCCAAACATCTGGAAGCAGAGAAATGTTATCACTCCCCTCCTCAGCAGGACAGGGAGGGGAGAAAAATAAGATGGAAAAAAACACCCTGAAACACCGTGGGTCAAGATAAAGGCAGTTTAATACAGCAAAAGGCCGTGCATGGAAGCAAAGCAAACCCAAAAGATTTATTCTCTATTTCCTATCAGCAGGCGATGTCTGGCCGTTTTCCAGGAAGCAGGGCTTCAGTACACATAAGGGTAGCTGTAAATAACAAATGGCCCCATTTCCTCCGCCTATCTCTCAGCTTCTTATTGCTAAGTAGACATGGAATATCCCTTTGGTCAGTTTGGGTCAGCTGTCTTGGCTATGTCCCCTCCCAAGATTTTGTGCACCCCCAGACTATTGGTGAGGGGGGAGAAATGTTGGAGAGACAGCCTTGATGCTGTGCCAGCACTGCTCAGCAATAACCAAAACACTGGTGTGTTATCACCATCTTGCTAGCTACCAATGCACAGCACTATGAGGGACGCTATGGGGAAAATCACCTCCATCTCAGCCAGACACAATATACCTATACAAGACCTCTCAGACTTATCTGCTGGCAAGAAGAAGGTAGCAATGGTGGAATTTATCTGCCTTTTTTTTTGCCTAGTAAGTCTATCCCTAATGCACATTCACAGCGTGGCTATACATTGAACATTAAATTTAAATTCATGCTGTTTAGTATTTAGGCTGCTTCTCAGCTCTCTTAACTTGTAGACTCCAGCACATACTTTTTTTGGTGTAGTGGATGTTTTCAAGATGTCAGAGGGTGTTTCAGCCCCAGGCAGCAGGTGTTTCAATGGAATTTTGCATGCTTTTTCTCACACGTGCCTATCGTCAAAATATCCAATAAAACATGTGCTGCTCACATGTGCCTTGGTTTTGGGTGGTGACGTGTACTCATGTTCTCATAGAGGCTGTTCTTGTTGCAGAAAGTTTAACTGCTTCTTACAGTGATTTTAAAGAACACTATGCTAACTATGTGTAATATTTTTTATCTAACAGCAATATTATGGATAACAGGCCACCTTAATACATTGAACTCTGTCTGGAAAACATACTAGGCAAAAGCACAGGTATATGTATTACAGCCTCTTTTAGGAGGGTCACTATATTATCTTTCATATGAGTACTTGCACTAGATTGAAATCTTTACTGGGAATACAGTAGAGAAAGTTGGCAAACCTAGAAAATATTCAATAGTAACTCAAAACTATACATTAACAGTGCTGTGCATACTAGTGTTCTTTCATTATAGTAAAAATTTGTAAACAATTTCCACTTACCTATAACCTTTAAGAAAACGGCTCATGCTTATCCTCTTATTTCTCAAAATTTTCTATGCTGCTGTTCTCTTCAAAGATGAATTATGTCTAGGGAACCTGAAGGAAGTCATGTAGGTATTTTAAAACAATGGGAAAACAAAAAATTTAAACATCAAAAACAAGAGCATAATACATAATGATATAGAAAAGGACCTTTTTCATAAATAGATAAATGTTAGTTGATTTTTGAGAGATGGTGCTATGAGCAAAAAACAGGTGTAGATCCCCCAAGGACAAGGAACAGCACTCAGCAAATGAAAGCTTTGGCTTTAATGAAAGCATAGCGTTACCATGGTGGGAGCCCTAGGCCACCAATGCAAATGAAATAGGGACCAAACACAGTAGAACCCTAGTAGGAAATGAAGCTCAAAAGAAAGCACCACAGGGGTGGATAATAAAGCCTGTGATGATTAACATATTATACATATGCAATGTCTTGTTTTGTGTATTAGCAAACTAGCTGATATAATACAGGTGCTACTGTCTGAATTCCAAGACCTGCAGCTGGCCACTCTTGTTGGCAACTGTGCAAGTGTATGTGCAGATGTGTGTGGCGGGTAAGTGAACTATCCTGGGTTAACATGATGAGATAAGATGTGCTTGGGACTCTACTCAGATGGGGGAGGTAAATTTTCCTGGGTTACCATAGCAAATTCTACGGCTATTTGAAAATTCCATATTAACCATTCCTAAAAGGTATAGTCTTATCTCAGTCTCTTTTTTTTTTTTCCTCCTGTAACTGACTTGTACCACGTAGGCAGAGACATTCATCTGTATTTACTTGCACTATAAAAGCCCAGGCAGCTTCTCCAAGTCAACAATTACATTTTATAGGCCACTTATTGTCCCCATCAAATGTTGTTGTGTTTTTTTTTAAAAAAAAAAGTCTTTGTGTGTCAGGATTCATGGTATTGCAAGTCTGAGAAATTAAATCTGTGACAAGTTAATACTGTTTTTTGGCTCAGTAATGGAGCACCCATACATCATCTGAAGTGCTGACAAAGCAGATGAACTGATGTTTGTCCCTATGACCACACTGAGGAGCAAGTTGACAATACGGGTTCAGTTACAAAATGGAATTTTTAAAAAAAGAAATAATGAGAAATACTCAGCATTCAGAAAATGCCCAATGATGCTTTATTTTTACTTACCTTTTTTCCATTTTTATCTTAACTTCTAAAATGTAATTTATTACAGAATCAGAGAATCACAAGGTTGGAAAATACCTTTAAGATCATCAAGTCCAACCGTTCCTGTCCTAAGCTAAACCATATCCCTATGTACCTCATCTACCCGTCTGTTAAACGGTGACTCAACACCCTCCCTGGGCAGCCTGTTCCAGGCCCTGACAACTCTTTCAGTGAAAATTTTTTTCCTAATATCTTATCTGACCCTGCCCTGGCGCAGCTTGAGGCCATTTCCCCTTGTCCTATCACCTGTCACCTGTCTGAAGAGACCATCGTCCACCTCTCTACAACCTCCTTTCAGGTAATTGTAGGCGGTGATAAGGTCTCCCCTCAGCCTCCTCTTCTCCAGGCTAAACATCCCCAGCTCCCTCAGCTGCTCCTCATAGGATTTGCCCTCCAGCCCCTTCACCAGCCTCATTGCCCTTCTCTGGACACGCTCGAGGACCTCGATGTCCTTCTTGTAGCGAGGAGCCCAGAACTGGACACAGCACTCGAGATACCGAGTACAGGGGCACAATCACCTCCCTAGGCCTACTGGGCACACTGTTTTTGATACAAGCCAGGATGCCATTGGCCTTCCTGGCTGCCTGGGCACACTGCTGGCTCATATTCAGCCTGCAGTCAACCAACACCCCCAGGTCCTTCTCTTCCTGACAGCTCTCCAGCCAGTCTCCCCCAAGCCTGTAGCGCTGCATGGGGTTGTTATGTCCCATGTGCAGGACCCTACACTTGGCCTTGTTAAACCTCATCCCATTGGTCTCAGCCCATCGGTCCAGTCTGTTCATGTCTCTCTGAAAAGCCTCCCTACCCTCAAGCATATCAACACTTCCTCCCAGCTTAGTGTCATCTGCAAACTTACTGACCCTTCATCAAGGTCATTGATAAAGATGTTGAACAAAACTGGACCCAGGACTGAGCCCTGGGGGACGCCACTCGTGACCGGCCTCCAGCTGGATTTTGTTCCATTTACCACCACCCTTTGGTGGCTTGGTTTGGCCATCCAGCCAGTTTTTAACCCAGCAGAGGGTCCACCTGTCCAGGCCAGTGGTAGCCAGTTTCTCAATCAGAATGCTGTGAGAAACGGTGTCAAAGGCTTTACTGAAGTCCAGGCAGACCACATCCACAGCCTTCCCCTCGTCCATTAAGCGGGTCACCTTGTCATAGAAGGCGATCAGGTTAGTTTGACAGGATCTACCTTTTGTAAACCCATGTTGACTAGACCCGATCCCCTGGGCATCACGCGTGTGCTTGGAATATGATAGCTCCCAAGATGAACCTCTCCATGATCTTCTGTTGGAGAATGGCTGACAGACAATGGTCATGGAGATATAGCTGAGCTGCATACGCGTACATAAGGAACTGTGTACGTGCACGCAGGCACGGAGTGCAGAGTAAAGCAGAGCAGAAGAAGTGCGGCATGACCAATCAGCATCAGGGTCAAGATGAACTTAAATGAAGATAGCCTTCAGAAGAAGCAAGTAAATCCGGGAAAAACTGGTTGAAGGAACTGTAAGAATGAAAACAAGAGGCAGGCTTATGATGATGTAACCTGTAACAAATAACCAATGATAGATTGACTAATAGGCATATATTAACCACAATGTATAAAAGGAGCTAACTTAGAGCTAATAAACGAAGTTGCTTTTATCACTCATATTGAGCAGGCCTGCTTCTTCCCCTGCCGGCAATCTTCCCCCGGACTGAGGTCAGACTGACAGGCCTGTAGTTCCCCGGATCCTCCCTCCGACCCTTCTTGCATATGGGTGTAACATCTGCCAGCCTCCAGTCGAGTGGAACTTCCCCAGTCCGCCAGGATTGCTGGTAGATCATGGAAAGGGGTTTGGCAAGCACATCTGCCAGCTCCCTCAATATTGATTTTATTTTCATTACAAATTGATGTTAACAGCCATACTTTAAAGGAGCGCAGAAGTTACTTGTGTTTATTTTATTTTATTGCACAGTATGTGTTTTCTGTTTCTGTTCTCACAGTAACATCCTTTCATAAGGGCCACAGGATGTCTATAAAGAAAGAGGGACATCTGCTGCAGGTCAAAAGGCTGTTTTAGCCACCACATAGGACTTTCTAAAATATCTTCACACAAACAGATATCTAACTTGATAGCCAAATTCCAATCAATATTCCTTCGTCGGGTTACTGGATAAAAAAATAGGTGATTAATTGTTTCAAGAAAGAATTAATTGGAAATAAGAACATGACTTATCTCTAGGCGGGAAACCACAGTTCCCGCTTACCTTCCTTTCCAAGGAGTCTTCATTAGGTGTGTCTATGAAAGGCAATGTAAATGAAGCCACTGCAAAACATTCAAAGATATTAGAAATAATTTGTCTAAAAATGGTGTATTAAAATATTCAAACGGACTTTGGCACAGGCTAAAAGCATGCCATCTAGTACTTTCCCAAACAATTCCTGGGTACGGTTTGGGGATTACTGTGAGTCAGGAAACATTCCCAATGGGCAGAAGATGCACGTGAATAGCCCGTTTTGAAGAATAAAAGGCTTTAATAATAAAGGCGGAAAACACTGTATGTCTATGTCGTAGTTTTGTGTGGCTGGGATCTGGTGAAGGGGGGCTGCAGGGGTGGCTTCTGCAAGAAGCAGATAGAAGCTTTCTGCAGGCCCCAGAGATTAAACACCAGCCGACTCAAGGCCAGAGTCATTGTTGACCAAGGCCAAGCCAATCAGCAATGGTCACAGCGCCTCTGCGAATCACATTTAGGAGAAAAAACCTGCAAGCAGCTGCTTTTTGCCCCCAGAGAAGGGAGTGAGAAGATGTAAGAAACATTGCAGACACCAAGGTCAGCAAAGAAGCGGGAGAGAAGATGCCCCAGGTGCTGGAGAGAAAGATGCCCCTGCAGCCTGTGGGGAAACCCATGGTGGAGCAGGTGCCCCCCCCCCCCCCCCGCAGCCCATGGAAAAGGATGAGACCCTATCTGCAGCCCATGGAGAAGCCCCATGCTGGAGCAGGTGGAGACATACAGAAGATGCTGTGACCCGCATTGGAGCAAGCCTCTGCCAGCCAGCTCTTGCAGCCCATGGAGAGAGATAGAGACACAGAGATGAGCAAGAGATCCATGGCAGAGCAGGTTTGCTGGGTGGGACGCTTGTGACTCTGTGGAGGACCAGGTTGGAGCAGTCTGATTCTGCGACTGCACCCTGTAGAAGCGGCCCATGCTGGGGCAGCTGGTAAAGAGCTGAAGCCCTGTGGGAAAGGACTGACGTTGGAGAAGATTGTGGAGGACTGTCTCCTGTGGGTGAGACCCCACGTTGGAGCAAGGGAAGAGTGTGAGGAATGCCCGCCCCTGGCCAAGAAGGAAAATAACTTGTGAGGAACTGACTGAAACCCCCATTCCCCCAGACCCTGCCCCTCCCCGTGCCACAACGGGGGAGGGAAGAAGGGAGCAAAATCACGACTAAAGTGAAGTCTGCTAAGAAGGGAGGGTCGGGGAAAGGTGCTTTAAGATATGGTCGTGCTTCTCATTATCCTACTCTGATTTTACTGTGTGTGTAAGAATAAAAAAACCCACCTAATTTATGTGTTGAGCCTGTTTTGCCCGTGACGCTAATTGCGGAGTGATCTCTCCCTGTCCTTATCTCAACTCCTGAGCCTCTCAATATCTATTTTCTCCCCTGTCCAGCTGAAAAGGGGAGCGATAGAGCGACTTTGGTGGGGACATCTGGCCTCTAGCCAGGGTCAAACCACCACATCCTGATATCTAAATCTACCCTCTTTTAGTTTAAACCCATTACCCATTGTCCTATCACTATACTCCCTAATAAAGAGTCCCTTTCCATTCTTCCCGTAGGCCCCCTTTAGCTACTGAAAGGGTGGCAACAAGGTCTCTCCAGAGCCTTCTCCATGCTTTAACAAGACCAGCTCTCTCAGACTGTCTTCATTGGAGAGGTGCTCCAGCCCTCTCATCATCTTCATAGCCTTCCTCTGGACTCTGTCCAACAGCTCAATATCTTTCTTGTACTGGGGACCCCAGAGTTGGACACAGTGCTTCATGTGGGGTCTCACCAGAGCAAAGTAGAGGGAAATTAAGAGAGGCATATTCTTCTTAGGTCTAAGACTAAGAAGCTCTTTTAAGATACATGATTTAGATAATCGTATCTCTGTCTTAAATCTTGTAGTGGCAAGTTTATTAAAAAAGGTAGTGGCAAGGCATTTTAAACATGAATAAACATACAAGTATGGCTTTCAGCTTGCACTGAATACAACAGTCCATTAGCCAGTTTTTAATTTCTCTCCATTGCCAGAAGTTGAATGTCCACAGTAACTTGCTGGCCCATGAAGCTGTATCAATTTAACTTTACACCTTAAAAATAAATAGAAAAAAAATTGGCAGAATTTTTTATCTTCATATTTCAAATAATTCATATTGGCCCTCTGTTCTGGGTTCGGCTAGGATAGAGTTCATTTTTTTTCTAGCAGCTGGTGTAGTGCTATGTTTGGGAGTTAGGCTGAGAGCAGTGCTGATAACACCCTGATGTTTTTAATTATTGCCAAGCAATCAAGGACTTTTCAGCTTCTTATGTTGCCCTGAGAAGGGGGGGTGGGGTGGGGTGATAGCACCCAGGAAGCTGGGAGGGGACACAGCCAGGACAGGTGACCCAAACTATCCAAGGGAGGTATTCCATACCAATGACATCATGCTCTGCTTAAAGGGGGAGTGGTGGGGTAGGGGTGCATGGTTCCAGGACACAGTTTGGGGACGACCTGGCTTCAGAATGACTCTGAGTTGTGCAGCTCAGTGAGAAACTGTATTGTGTATCACCAGTTTTGTCTATTTTGCTATAAAGTCCTGTTATTGTTATTTCTCCCTCCCTTTGCTGTCTCAGTAAACTGTCCTTATCCCAACCCCCAAGGTTTGCATTTGTCTTCCCTTTTTTTTTTCTCCCCCCCCCTTTTCTCCCCCCCTCCCCCGTGGCGTGGAAGAAAGTGAGAGGCTGCGTGGTACTCAGCTGCTGGCTGGGGCTCAACCATTACACCAAATGACAACAAGCAACCTCTAAGAAAACATTGATATCAGGTGTGTTTTTCCTGTAATATTACATGTTGCCCATAATTTATAAAGCTGAATAACAACATGTAACAGTTGGGGAAGTTGACATCAGAATAAAAAGGGCAAAGAGGTCTCTTCACTATTTTTGGCAGTATACACACGCATACTGTCTTAATAACTTTTTATCTTGGTACACATTTATAAACAGCAAGAGAGGTACTTACAGTTTAACCTTTTTTTTGGTGAAAATTGCTTAAGAAGTACATTTTTAAAACAGTACTGTCTGCATTAAGGCCTTTAATTCTTGCCTTTTGAAGTTACACTAAAAATACTAACGTATTGGTTCTCTTAGAAGAACAAGAAATTAGTCTCAGAATAAATGGCTGTGCAAATAGTTTAGGTTTATGGGAGCCCAGTCATTTGTTCAGGGCAAAAGATAAGTTTTCCTTGACATCAAGGGGAACAGGATTAGATTCTAAAGCTTTACCCTGAAATTTGCAGTTAATTTTCAAGAATATATAGGTGCATATTTGTCAGGAGAACTCAGAGCCTTGCCTTCCTTTGCACTGCCACCAGCTTTGCTTAGTGTAGTGTACAATCCTTAGTGTGCTACAGTCATAGTTGTATGATTGCATAGCTCCTCCCATACAGATTAGGACCACCTCCACCCCATGAGATTAAGCTCTGGAACAGAAATAAGGTTTAAAGTATCTTGATATGCTTTCTGGTAATGTTCCAAGATACTTGTTTTTATCCCTTTTACTGGGCATTTCAGGCATAATGAGATAAACCCCATGGATACTAAAGTATTTTTTAAGAACACAGTGAGCTTTCATTCCACAATAAATTGTGGGTGGGCCATTGAAGACAAAAAAGGAATACAAGGAACCACTTGTCTGAATCATAGAATGCTTTGGGTTGGAAGGGACCTCCAAAGACCAGGCTGATCAGGCGATGACCCCATTCAGAGCCCTTGTCAGGACTTTTCACAAGAAAGTACTCTACTTGCCTATCACTGTTCCTTATTTGTTAAGGACAATATCCTGTTTATCAGGGTGGCCACTGAATGTGGGGCTACCTTTTAAGAGGCAATGTCCAGATGGCTTATCGGATGAAGACCCCATCTGAGCACAATGTCCTGTTTGTCAGGATAGCTGCCTTGAGACCAGGACTCTACAGGTCATTACAGCAGGTGGAGACATACAGAAGACACCGTGAACCGTGTTGGAGAAAGCCTCTGCCAATACTTGCAGCCCATGGAGAGAGACAGAGACACAGAGAGAGAGATCCACGCCAGAGCAGGTTTGCTGCGGGGGAACACTTGTGACTCCATGGGACACCAGGCTGGAGCATTCTAGGCCTGAGAGACTGAGAAACATTCTATGATTTTATGACTGCACCCCATGGAAGTGGTAAGCTGGTATTTGTAGCTGGCATTCCTTTTGTGACCTTACCTGGGACAACATCTCTCAGCATTGTTTAGAAATTGCACACAATCTATGGGGAAGATGGTGTGTGTGTGTGTGTGTGTGTGTGTGTGTGTGTGTGTGCTTTCTCCTCCCCTTTTCCCTTTATTGTAACAAAGATTTGTTCTCTAACAACAGAACTTTGACTACCCTGCGATGATCAAGCCAGTATGCTCATGTCGATAAGTCTCCTGAATGTTTTAAAGTCTTGTTTATTACAATAAAATGTTTTAAGAATATCACCCAGAGATCTGGGGTGGCATGTTGTGTGGGAGAGTATGGGCAAGTATCTAGAGACTTTCTCACCCCCAGTGGTCTGGAGCTTCACTCCCAAACAGCTACAGGACCCTGAAAAAGTTATAGACTACTTGAAAGGGAAATGCTGTGGCTATTCCAAGGAAGCACTACTCTCTGTGCTGCACTGGGCCCTGGCCATTATCTACCAAACACTGCTCGATGGTAGGCAGCGCCATCAAGGGGAAGAGAAGGAAAACAGATCCACAAGTACTGCAGCTCCTTCAACCCCCACAACAGGCACTGTGGCTACTCAAACCTCAGAGACCAAAACTGTAGCTGAGCCAGAAAGCCAACCAATACGGATATCAGTAACACCTATACGGAAGAAGAATACATGATGAAATCAGTCCACTTTGTGAAAGATGATGTCGAAGCGAGATCATCGCGAGAACCTGAAGAAAAGGCAGATATGGAGGGTGTCACCCAATCCTGCCTGTTGTGGGAGACCAGGGTTCAATTCCCCAATTGCTTCTTAGTCTTAGACCTAAGAAGAATATGCCTCTCTTAATTTCCCTCTACTTTGCTGAAGAAAAGGCACCCCAATTGGGAAATTGAACTCTGGTCTCCCACAACAGGCAGGACATGTCCTACTGCCCACCTGTACAGACCACTGTTTCAGCTATTAGAAGTAAGCAATCCACTGTTCCAGAGAGAGCTTATAAAAGGTACACACCACGAGGCATCCTGTGGTTTTCTCTGCGTAACCATGGCAAAGACATGAGGAAGTGGGATGGGAAACCTACCTCAGCCCTCCAAGCATGAGTAAATGAGCTGCAAGAAAAAACAGTCATAAAACCAGATTCATCCAGGAAGAATGCTGCACCAGTTTCTGATCCGAGAATATAGAATTATAGAATTGACCCGGGGTATAGAATCACAGTATATGTAGAGTATAGCACAATTAGGGAAAACAACTCTTGCATAGCTAGACAATGATGTAGAATAGCTTGAAAGCCTTGTATTTTCCAGGATAAAATAAAGATAAAGGGCAAGGACTGGAGGATGGAATAATAGGTACCCATCTCCGTCGTCTCCGCCTAAACAAATGAAACAGGAGACTGATAAAGGACTTGATGTACGACTAGGATCAACACATTCCGAGGAAAGCAGACAGTCAACAAGGTCATACGCTAACTCAGACCGATAAGAACGTTGCAAACATCAAGACCAGCACATTCCAGGCAAAGGGTGAAAAATATGTCATGAGGTAGACTCGGAGCCTTCCTCCCAAAGACCACCGAGCCCCTTGCCCACAATTTTTTTAAAAGATCTGCGCAAGCGTGAAGGACTGATAAGCTAATTAGCATGTGAAGCGAGAGTAGGCGGGGTTAGGTAATTAATATGTATAGGCGTTAGTTGAATATTCACTGTTTGATTGTATAAGTATGGGATAGTTTCGCTGCTCCGGTGAGCATGTTTGTGGTGGAGCGATCCCCTGTGCCTCTGCGTGCAATAAACATACCTACTTTATAACTTTCGAGTTATAGAGTCTATTTCCGTACGTCAGTTTTCAGTAGGCAGCCCACCAGACTGTGTGATTTTACTGTGATCCTCTTGAAAGGGTCTGTAAGTCTTTTTTGCAAGAAGTGAACAGCAAATATGATGAGCAAGATTACAGTGGCCCTGCCTCCAGCCAGGTGGAAGAAAGGGACAATCAGATTTACTGGACTGTGTGGATCCAGGCTGGCACATCAGATCCACAAGCTTTAGTAGACACTGGTGCCCATTTCTTGCATTGCAACTGACTCTATATCTATGTCTCTATGTCTCCACCTGCTCCATCCAGTGTGGAGACTCTCCACGGGCTATAGGTGGGGTCTCGGCCTTTTCCACGGACGGCGGGGGGACACCCATTCCACCATGGGTTTTCTCCTCAGGCTGCAGGGGCATCTTTCTCTCCAGCACCTGGGGTGCCTCCTCCCTCACCCTCCCCGGACTTGATGTCTGCACAGCTCGTTACATCTTCTCGGTGGCAAAATGCAGCTGCTTCTGTTGGGTTTTTTCCTCCTATATGTGATTCACAGAGGCGCTATGACCATCTCCAATTGCCTCGGCCCTGGTCAGCAGCAACTTTGGCCTTGAATTGGCCGATGTTTACAGTCTGGGGCCTGCAGAGAATTCCAGCAGCTCCCTACAGCAGCCATTTTCTGCAGCCCATGTTCTCTCCCAGCACCCAGCTATGCAAAACTACGACAGATGTATACTGAAGCATTGTATATGGTAAAGACAAAAGCTGTGGCTTTACCATCAGTAGGGTTGCAGGTGAAATTGACTGGATACCAACAGGATTGGAATTTTCTCTCAAATTCATTTGCATTGTCCCAAATTGCCATTTGAATTTCAGTGGGTAGGGTGCCTTCCTCATCTTCCTGTATAATTGTAGCTACTGTAGATTGCATCCACAACTGAGCCTGGATAAAACTAAGAGCTAGAGAAACATTACTTTGGGTAGCACTGACTGCATCTGTAATTGACTGATGGTCTCTTTCATTCACCTTTCCCCACTGAGGCGATACATCAGACAAGAGCCATTGATTAGTCCCCAAGGCTGTATGAGAAGGTTTTAAAGGGTGTTTCAATGCTTTCAGGCTCATGATACTTCAGGTCATCAAGGAAGAGATGCAACATATAGATGGGCTTGGGATCGAGGGGTGGACTTAACCATGGATGCTATTGCACAAATTATCCAAGAATGTGAGACATGTGCCTCAATCAAGCAAGCTAAGCGGTTAAAGCCCCTTTGGTATAGTGGACGGTGGATGAAATATAAATATGGGGAGACTTGGCAGGTTGATTGCATCACTCTCCCACAAACTCGCCATGGCAAGCGGTACGTACTTACAATGGTAGAGGCAACCACTGGCTGGTTGGAGACATATCCTGTACCCCATGCCACTGCCCAGAATACAATTCTGGGCCTGGAGAGGCAAGTCCTATGGCGACACAGCACCCCAGAGAGAATTGATTCAGACAATGGGACTCATTTCTGAAATACTCTCATAGACACTTGGGCCAAAGAGCATGGCATTGAGTGGGTGTACCACATTCCTTATCATGCACCCGCCTCTGGGAAGATTGAACGATACAATGGGCTTTTAAAGACTACACTGAAAGCAGGGACCGGGCGGAAGTGTGCTCTCGGCTCGGGGCTTTGTTTACTCGCGGCGCGAGCTCGGGTCCTGTGTGTTGCGGCTGGGGTTTGCGCGGGCTGCGGCGCGGTGTCCGTTACGGGGAGTGCGCGATCTGAACTGCTCATCTCAGCAAAAGGTTGTATTGTTCATTGTTATTTGTTCTTCCCCTGTTATTTCCAGTAAAAATACCCTTATCCCAGCCTGCGGGGCTCTGGTTTTGGTTTTTCCCCCCCCCGCTCCGGGGAAATCTGAATGCGTGGTCCCCGGCTCCGGCGGAACCACAACATATTTTGGCGCCTGAACGTGGGGCAATAAAGGTTGGGATAACGGTAGATCTGACTCTGACCCGGTTGCAATTACGGTAAAAGTTGTAAGGGTGCTGTTTAAGATGCTGTGGGTATTATTTACAAAGGTGTGGTCCTGGCTGTGGAAAAAAAAACCTCAGCAGGCTGTTTGCAGTCCTGGCAGGATGTTGTATCATCTCGGGGCTGCAGCTTCCCTGCTTGGTCCCATACTTTGCTCTAGTGTGCTTTATGACAATGGTTTATGATGCAGTTATATTAGTGACTATGAGTTTAATCTGGAAAGTGTATGAGGTTTTGCGGTCCTGTCTAGTCCCTGGGCTGAGAGGGGCTGGTGGTGGTGGCCATTTTGGTGAGAGCACAGAGGGAGAGAACTACACTGGTTTTTTCCTTTCTGGGCTAAACATAACAGCTCTTATGAGAGTTTTTGAAAACTTTCACCATCACCTTGACATGGAAACTATGGCCACAGTGCTAGAAGTTCTTCTGCACTTGATCCTGCTTTCATCATATATTAAGAGCAGGTTTATGAATACTGCTCAAGAGGTTTCCCAAAGGCAGGATAACCACGAGGGGCAGGACAACCACGAGGGGCAGAACATAGGCCATTACCTAAGTACGGCTCAAACACTGCTTGATATCAGACAGCGCTGTCTGCATTGTCCGTACTGTCAGGGGGGAGGGGAAGAAAACAGATTGTCAGATACTGCAGCAACCCCCGTAATTGGCACTGCAGCTGCGGCAACCCCCGTAATTGGCACTGCAGATGCGGCAACCCCCGTAATTGGCACTGCAGCTGCGGCAACCCCCGTAATTGGCACTGCAGCTACTGCAACCCCTGTAACTGGCACTGCAGTTACTGCAATCCCCACAGCAGACACCACTGATGATCAAAAGAAACAATCCCCACCAGTGTCTGTCGCCCCGGTTCAAAAGAGAAAATACACAAAAAAATCAGTTCGTACAACAGCTGATGATGATGATCAACCGGGCCCATCAGGGGGATATCAAGATGAGGCAGAACCAGAGGTTGTCACCCGATCCCTGTCCCTGAGTGAGCTTCGTGAGGTTAGAAAGGATTTTAGCCGCCAACCTAGTGAGCCCATTGTCACCTGGTTGCTTCGGTGCTGGGATCATGGGGCTAATAGCTTGGAGTTAGATGGCAGGGAGGCCAAGCAGTTGGGATCCCTTGCCAGAGAAGGAGGCATTGATAAAGCCATTGGAAAAAGGTCAGGAATCCTCAGCCTCTGGAAACGGTTACTGTTAAGTGTGAAGGAAAGGTACCCCATAAAAGAATACATTACATGCCGTATGCCCAAGTGCGACAATATGGAAAGAGTTGTCCAGTACCTTAGAGAATTAGCTGTACGGGAGATAATTAGTTATGACTTGAACAATTCACAACTCCCTGCCGATCCTGATGAAGTCCCGTGCACCCCAGGCATGTGGCGAAAGGTTGTACAAAGTGTACCATCAGGGCACGTCAATTCACTGGCAGCAATAGACTGGAGTGATACGGATATACCAACTGTAGCCGATGTGTCTTATAGGCTCCGCAAATACCAAGACAATATTTCCCTCTCTGTCATCGCAGCAGTAGAGAAACTGGTCCAGCGCCTTGACAACAATGTGTACAGCTCCCGACCCTTGCAGAGCAGTGTGGCAGCTTTTGGAAGAAGGCGTCCATCATCCCGAGAGGGAGAAAACCGAGGGTACTCACCACGAGGTAAACTGTGGTTTTACCTGGTTGACCAAGGGGAGGACATGAGGAAGTGGGATATGCAGCCCACTTCAGCCCTTCGAGCACGAGTGAACGAGCTGCAAGGTAAAACAATCGCACGTCGAGATTTCACAAGGAAGAACGCTGCACCAGTTACCACCGAACAGAACCCTCGACCAAGCAGAAGGCCTATCTACACTCCTGATATGTCTGATCCTCTTGAGGGAACCTCCAAGTCCTTCATGCACTCAATGAACGGCAAGTATGATCAGCAGCAATAGAGGGGCCCTGCCTTCAGCCAGGTGGAGGAGAGGGATAACAGAGTTTACTGGACGGTGTGGATTCGATGGCCTGGCACGTCAGACCCACAAGAGTACAAGGCTCTAGTGGATACTGGTGCCCAGTGTACTTTAATGCCGTCAAATTATAAAGGCACAGAACCTGTTTGCATTTCTGGAGTCACAGGGGGATCCCAACAATTGACTGTATTAGAGGCTGAGGTAAGCCTGACTGGAAAGGACTGGGAGAGACACCCCATTGTGACTGGCCCAGAAGCTCCATGCATTCTAGGTATAGACTATCTCCGTAGAGGGTATTTCAAAGACCCAAAAGGGTACCGGTGGGCTTTTGGAATAGCTGCTGTGGAGACAGACGAAATTGAACAGTTGTGTAACTTGCCTGGACTCTCAGAGGATCCTTCTGTTGTGGGGTTGTTGAAAGTTGAAGAACAGCAAGTGCCAATTGCTACAACAGTACACAGACGACAGTACCGAACCAACCGAGATTCTCTGATCCCCATCCACAACCTGATTCGTCAACTGGAGAGTCAAGGAGTGATAAGCCGGACTCGCTCACCCTTTAATAGTCCCATATGGCCAGTGCGGAAGTCCAATGGAGAGTGGAGGCTGACAGTAGATTATCGTGGCCTAAATGAAGTTACTCCAGGTATGAGTGCTGCTGTGCCGGACATGCTGGAACTCCAATATGAATTGGAATCAAAAGCAGCCAAGTGGTATGCCATGATTGACATTGCCAATGCCTTCTTCTCAATCCCACTGGCGCCAGAGTGCAGGCCACAATTCGCTTTCACCTGGAGAGGTACACAATATACGTGGAATCGTCTGCCCCAGGGGTGGAAACACAGTCCCACCATCTGCCATGGACTAGTCCAGACCACTTTGGAAAAGGGTGAAGCACCAGAGCATTTACAGTACATTGACGATATCATTGTATGGGGCGACACAGCAGAAGAAGTGTTTAAGAAAGGAGAAAAGATAATTCAAATCCTCTTAAAGGCTGGCCTTGCCATAAAACAAAGTAAAGTCAAGGGTCCTGCACAAGAGATCCAGTTTTTTAGGAATAAAATGGCAGGATGGACGTCGTCAGATCCCCATGGACATTATCAATAAAATAGCAGCCATGTCTCCACCAAACAATAAAAAGGAAACACAGGCTTTCTTGGGCGTTATAGGTTTTTGGCGAATGCATGTGCCAAACTACAGTTTTATTGTGAGCCCACTCTACCATGTGACTCGAAAGAAGAATGACTTCCAATGGGGCCCTGAGCAGCAGCAAGCCTTTGAGCAGATTAAACGTGAGATAGTCCACGCAGTAGCCCTTGGACCTGTCCGGACAGGGACAGATATTAAAAACGTGCTCTACACTGCAGTGGGGGAGAATGGCCCTACTTGGAGTCTCTGGCAGAAAGCACAAGGGGAGACTCGGGGTCGACCGCTGGGTTTTTGGAGTCGGGGCTACAAAGGATCAGAGGCCAATTACACTCCAACAGAAAAAGAAATATTGGCCGCCTATGAAGGAGTTCGAGCTGCTTCAGAGGTGATTGGAACTGAAGCCCAGCTCCTCCTGGCACCCCGACTGCCAGTGCTGGGCTGGATGTTCAAAGGGAAGGTCCCTTCTACGCATCATGCCACTGATGCTACATGGAGCAAGTGGGTTGCATTAATTACACAGCGAGCTCGAATAGGAAATCCCAATCGCCCCGGAATTGTGGAAGTAATCACAGACTGGCCAGAAGGCAAGGATTTTGGAATGTCACCAGAGGATGAGGAGGTAACACGTGCTGAAGAAGCCCCACCTTACAACACACTGCCAGAAAGTGAGAAGCAATATGCTCTCTTCACCGATGGTTCCTGTCGCCTTGTGGGAAAGAATCGCATGTGGAAAGCTGCTGTATGGAGTCCAACAAGACGAGTAGCAGAAGCTACTGAAGGAAAAGGTGAATCAAGCCAGTTCGCTGAGGTTAAGGCTATTCAGTTAGCCCTGGACATTGCTGAAAGAGAGAAGTGGCCAATGCTCTATCTCTACACTGATTCATGGATGGTGGCCAATGCCCTGTGGGGGTGGCTGCAGCAATGGAAGAAGAACAACTGGCAGCGGAGAGGCAAACCCATATGGGCTGCTGATCTATGGCAAGACATTGCTGCTCGGGTAGAGAAGCTTGTCGTAAAGGTACGTCATGTTGATGCCCATGTACCTAAGAGTCGGGCCACAGAAGAACATCAAAACAACCATCAGGTGGATAAGGCCGCTAGGATTGGAGCAGCTCAGGTAGATCTAGACTGGCAACGTAAGGGTGAGCTATTCATAGCTCGATGGGCTCATGATACTTCAGGTCATCAGGGGAGAGATGCGACATATAGATGGGCACGCGATCGAGGGGTGGATTTGACCATGGATGCTATTGCACAAGTCATCCATGAATGTGAGACATGTGCTGTAATTAAACAAGCCAAGCGGTTAAAGCCCCTTTGGTATGGAGGGCGGTGGATGAAATATAAATATGGGGAGGCCTGGCAGATTGATTACATCACTCTCCCACAAACCCGCCAGGGAAAGCATTATGTACTTACAATGGTGGAGGCAACAACTGGCTGGCTAGAGACATACCCTGTGCCCCATGCTACTGCCCGGAATACAATCCTGGGCCTTGAAAGGCAAATCCTGTGGCGACATGGTACCCCTGAAAGAAATGAATCTGACAACGGGACTCACTTCCGGAACACCCTAATAGACACCTGGGCCAAAGAGCATGGCATTGAGTGGGTGTACCATATTCCGTACCATGCACCAGCTTCTGGGAAAATTGAGCGATATAATGGACTTTTAAAAGCTACATTGAAAGCAATGGGGGGTGGAACATTCAAGCATTGGGACACACACCTAGCCGAAGCCACCTGGTTAGTCAACTCTAGAGGATCTACCAATCGGGATGGCCCTGTCCAAACAAAGTTTCCACATACTGTAGAAGGAAATAGAGTCCCAGTAGTGCATCTGAAGAGCATACTGGGAAAGACAGTTTGGGTCATCCCTGTTTCGGGCAAAAGCAAACCCATATCTGGAGTTGTTTTTGCACAAGGACCTGGTTGTACCTGGTGGGTAATGCAGAGAGATGGAGAAGTGCGATGTGTACCTCAACGGGATTTGATTTTGGGGGAGAATAACCAATATAATTACTAAGTAGAAATTGTAGTATAATGACTGTAAAATAACTTGTTGTTGTATATTCATTACTGCCATAATTATAATTGTTATAGGTTGTATAAAAGATTTTGTTGGTTTTGGTTATGACGTAAATGGCATGGAATGAGGGGTGGATGATGTCCTGGTTTCAGCCAGGGGCTTCAGCCAGGAAGGGGTTTAACCTGCTGGGCTCGGGACAAGTAACTCAAATTGACCAATAGGATCATTCCATGCCAGTTACATCATGCCGAGTATAAAAAGCAGGGGGTGTTGCAGTGTGGGCGCGCGAACAGCAGGGACCGGGCGGAAGTGTGCTCTCGGCTCGGGGCTTTGTTTACTCGCGGCGCGAGCTCGGGTCCTGTGTGTTGCGGCTGGGGTTTGCGCGGGCTGCGGCGCGGTGTCCGTTACGGGGAGTGCGCGATCTGAACTGCTCATCTCAGCAAAAGGTTGTATTGTTCATTGTTATTTGTTCTTCCCCTGTTATTTCCAGTAAAAATACCCTTATCCCAGCCTGCGGGGCTCTGGTTTTGGTTTTTCTCCCCCCCGCTCCGGGGAAATCTGAATGCGTGGTCCCCGGCTCCGGCGGAACCACAACAATAATTCACTACTGTTTTATTGTTGTTATAGATACTGTATGTTATACTAATGACATTACAGCCAGGGTTATCGGTGCCGTGATGATGGAGTGAAGGTCAGCCTCCCAAGAACTCTTTCTTTTCTCTTTTGAAATAAACACCTCTGACCCACGAACTAGGAGCATGGATCATGCCAAGTGCATTGTTCGAGAACCCGAGATACAGCATTTAACAATCCAATGGCACGTACGACTCTTCATACCCTGAGAGACTGTTGTGACAGAGGGACCAGTGGAGCCTGAGAATCGTGGACTGAATGAAACCGACAGACTCGGAGGGATGGTCCACAGACTGAAGGGATCTATACGCACATACATGTGTGTGCATGTGTACATGCATGTGTATGGATGCGAGGAACTCCCTGGACCCAAAGAAGATTGCAGGACCTGCTCGTGACGTAAATGGTATGGAATAAGGGGTGAATAATGTCCTGGGTTCAGCCCAGCAACAGGCTATGTTTGCCGGTGAGAGTATTCCATACCAATTGTGTCATAATCAGGCGGTCCGGTCCCGGTAGGGACGAGTCCGGACCCATCAGAAACGGCTCCGGACCCGGCACGGGAAGTTCCGGGTCCGGCAGGAGGAGTTCCGGTCCGGGCAGGCGCAGTGCCGGTTACGGGTTCTGCCTCTTTCTCTTTTGGATCGGTGCAGCAGTGGTGGTGAGGGGGATTTGCAGCGCCGGGGCTTGAGTCGTGTGCGCGGTCCCGAATCGGCATCGGTTCGGGCACGGCTCAAATGACATAGTGTGGTGAGAGGTTTGCACTGTATATAATAGCACTGTAGTTAGTTGTTTTTTGTATCTTTTCCTGTTGCTGTAGTAAACTATCCTTATCCTAACCCGCGGGCTTTAGTTTTTTTTCCTTCCTCGCGGCTCCTCCGTTCGCCCATCCCCCACCTCTTAAAGAGACAGGGGACTTTTTTTCTAACTTTTGTGGCACCCAGCTCCCAGCTGAGGTTCAAACCACAACATTTGGTTAATTTATTAGCAAGTATTTTGGCATCTGTGCTGTTGTCCTGTTCCCAAGAAACCAATCAGATCTCTCTTAGATCATTTTGGAGAGACAAGAGTCTGTATATCACCATGTTGACCATCCTGTGTAAGATGTACTCAGGAATGAGTTTAATTGCTAATTCCACCCATTTGAGGGAGGATTGGATGGACTGAACAACACTTGTTGCTGACCTGTATTCTTAATTATGTAAGGGCCTGTGTTGAAGATGAAGGGAGTGTGATGGTTTGACCCTGTCTGGAAGCTCTATCACTCCCCTCCTCAGCTGGACAAGGGAGAAAATAGATATTGAGAGGCTTAGGAGTTGAGATAAGGACAGGAAGGGATCATTCCGCAATCAGCGTCATGGGCAAAACAGACTCAACACAGAATAAAGGAAAGAAAACTCTCAAATGTATTACACTACACTATGCAAACAGTGAAACCGGAGTTGGGTAATGAGAATAACAACCAGATCTTAAAACACCTCCCCCCCACCCCTCAGGGCTTCATCTCTTCACCAACTGCCCCAGCGTGGATCCCTTCCACAGGGTGACAGCCTTCAGGCCCAGATGGCTCCAGTCTGGTTCCCCACGGAGTCACAAGCCTCTCCTGCAGCAAACCTGCTACAGCATGGGCCTCTTTCTCTCCATGGGCTGCAGGTCCTGCCACAGGCTTCCCATGGGGTCACACTGTCCTTTAGGTGTCTCCACCTGCTCTGGTGTGGGGTCCTCCATGGCCCGTAGATGGTATCTCTGCTCCCCATCATCATCCATGGGCTGCAGTGGGACAACCTGCCTCACCATGGTCTTCTCCATGGGCTACAGGGGAATCTTTCTCTCTGGCATCTGGAGTGCATCTTCCCCCCCCTTCTTCACTGACCTTGGTGTCTGCACAGTTTCTTACATCTCATTCCCTTCTCTGGTGTCAAAAAATTTCTGCTTGCATTATTTTTTCCTCTTAAATGTGATTCCCAGAGGCGCTATGACCATCGCTGATTGGCTTGGCCTTGGTCAACAATGACTCCGGCTTTGCCCCCAGCTGATATTTACTGTCGGGCCTAGGGGAAGCTTCTAGCTGCTTCTTGCAGAAGCCCCCCCTACACCAGAACCCTGCCACACAAAACCACAACTAATATGAGGCCAAATTGGTAAATTTTCAGATATTCTCAGGGCCATGGTTTCTTATCCTTTGTAACCGTCAGAGATGTCACTGTACTAGTTAGAATCTTGAATTTAAACGATATCCCCATGCTGCTGTGAGCCCAGAGGCATACTATAAAGACTGGCTGAGCCAAAGTAAAATTGTACAGTCTGACTTTTCTATGACACAGGCTTTTTTTCTGTTTGTTTGTTGTTTCTGCTTCAGTTACAGTGATTTGAGTTGCAGGCTGGTGAGTGGATTCATCAGTTATCCTGTGCCCTACTTTTATTTCTTGCCCCACTTTTCCCAGCAGGTATGGAAATCTGTCTGTGTCGTCCCAGCTCCACTCATTTCCTAAGTACACTTCTATCCCGTGCATAACCACAGTAGCTAAATTTAGGTTTTTCTCAAAGGGACATATTCCCATACTTCCAGTGTATCCAGTATAGGCTTGGGGCCACAGCCATTCTGGGCCCTTTTGGCCACATGTCAAAGGGAGTTGTATTACAATCAAAGTTAAGCACTGCATAATTCACACAGTTGCTTCACTCTGAATCTAATCCCACTTCTGTAGGATGATTGTTGGTCCCACAGACATCTACTTCAATCAGAGTTTTCTTCCTTCAGGATTCATGTGAATACAAAAAGGAATAAACGTGCTCAACTATATTTAACTGACAGGGTTAAAAAAAGGGTGAACTCCCATGTACTTTTCCTGAACAATATTTGGCTTCCCATGCACAGGGATTCTTGGGAGTAGCTAGTACCATTGCTACTGTTCCAATTTGCAGCATTTTCACCAGCACAGGCTGTCTGGTGTAAAATCCTGTAGGATATTCTCCTGGTTTACTATGGATTTTGGGGGCAATTGTATTAGCAGATGCACAGAAGGCTTTCATTTTGGGGCAGCCATCCCCACTCCATCAGTTGTTCAATTGGTAGATGGCATTATATAATCCCAAATGTCATCCAGGTTTGTGGGTTTTAGCAAAGCACTTAATTAATACATTGGTACATTTGACAATGTCGTTAGCCTGAGGATAGTAGGGGGTGTGGAATACCCACTGAATCCCTTCCTCTTTGTCTTGTACCACTGTAGCTTTAAAGTGTGAGCCTTTGAATTTCCTCTGGTAGGGAAAGTGTACTGAACCATCCTTTAAGGCCTTTTACTCTATTTTCCTCAGTAGCTGATGCAAAGTCAGCAGCCACTGTGAGACCAGATATAACCTCTACTCCCACCAGGACATTTTTTTTTCCACCTGACGACCTCAGTGGGTTGATATAATCAATTTTCCAGGAATGCCACAATGTCCCGAATGTGCGGGGGGGGGCACCTTACTTTGATGGTCTTTGTTAAGCTGTAAACAACATTGCAAACAGGCAGTCACTACTTGTTCACATAATTTGACTGATACAAGCCACCCTCGGGTTATACCTTCCTGGTATAAATCATCCCATCCAGTGTGACCACGCTTAACATGTAGCCATTCAAGCAAGCGTTCCCATTGTTACTTGTCAATTTGTCGTAGCCGGGTGAGACTATCCACCTGTTGGTTGAACTGAGCAGGGATTGAGTTTGAATAGTCATGTCCTTTTACCCAGCCAATATGCAGCACCCTTTATCCTCCAATTTCTAACGGTTGTTTCCAACTATCAGTTTGCCAGAGTGGAACTCTGTTTACCTGACAATCATTGGCTGCCCAGTGATGCCTCGGAAAGCCGGAATCAAAACTCAATAGCCTTGGTGACTATTAAGCAGGTATTCTTTATTGCAGTGCCAGGCACACAGGGGATTGCTCCCCCAAATGTGTGCGCTCATTAAAGCCAAATTTCTCATATTTATACAGATTAACTACTCATATTCATTATAATTTCAGGGTTATGCAAATTATTTGATAGAGCATGCTCAGTGATACTCAGGGGGTCTTCCGGTGGTCTTCAGGGATGAAGGCTGGATGTCTTTCTCTCTCAGCGCATGCTCTTTACGGTTTTCTCCATAGTTACCAAAACACATTCCTGAGCTCAAAACACATTCCTACACAAATTAGTTAGGAACCCCTTTTAACTGAAAACAAGATATACTCTGTCTCTTAATTGGTCGTTGGTCTCATTATTTATGACTATCTTCACTAGCTTCAAGGCTGTTGCACTGTTATGGCTAAGTTTTGTAGCTGCTTTCACGAAACAGCTCACACAATTACAGCCATATTCTACTAAAATCCAAAACAAATATATTCTTAAAATACACAAATTAAAATTATATTAATTGTCTCAAGCTACATCTACACCAATCTATTCAGCATTATTATATTTCACTGAATCACCAGTGGCCTAGCCATTCAGTGGCTCCTTTGAAAACAGCATGTGAATCAGTGTAGATTTGGCTAGCACTGTGTTGTGCAGCTAATAAAATAGCTCTAAGTTCCCCTATTTGTACATTGCCTTCACCTGTTTCAATGAATTTTTCTCCTGTTACCACTTCCACTTCTACAGCTTTGTATTTCCACTTATTGTTTTCTCTACGTGATGATGCATCAATAAACCATACTGTTTTCCTTTAAAGGACCATTGAAAAGAGGATGGCCATTTCCCCCTTGTGTCCCACACTTCAGATATTTATAAACATTAATAAGATCCTCTCTTAAACCTTCTTTTCTCAAGGCTGAACAACCCCAGTTCTTTCAGCCTGTCCCCATAGGGGAGATGCTCCACTCCTTTAATCATCTTCATAGCCCTTCGCTGGACTCTCTCCAGGACATCCCTGTCTCTTTTATACCAGGGAGCCCAGAACTGGATAAAATACTCCAGGTGGGGCCTGACCAGGGCAGAGTAGAGGGGGAGGATCACCTCCTTTGATCTGCTGGCAATGCTCCTTTTGATGCATCCCAGGATCCCATTGGCCTTCTTGGCCACAAGTCATCCACTGCTGGCTCATGGCCAATTTGTCATCCACCAGGACCCCCAGGTCCTTCTCCACAGAGCTCCTCTCCAGCAGGTCATCCCCCAGCCTGTACTGATTCAAGCGGTTACTCCTTTTATTAAACCTCGCCTGGTTTCTCCCTGCCCAGCTTCCCAGCCTGTCCAGGTCTCGCTGAATGGCAGCGCAGTGTTCCTGCGTGTCAGCCACTCCTCCCAGCTTTGGATCATCGGCCTACTTGCTGAGGGTGGATGCTATTCCCTCATCGATGTCGTCAATGAAGATGTTAAACAAGACCAGGCCAAACACCGACCCCTGGGGAACACCACTAGTCACAGGTCTCCAGCCAGACTCTGTTCCACTGATCACCACCCCCTGAGCTCGGCCCAACAGCCAGTTGTCAACCCACCTCATTGTCCACTCATCTATCCCATACTTTCTCAGCTTTGCTATCAGGATGTCAGGGGAGACAGTATCAAAAGCCTTGCTGTAGTCAAGGTAGATGACATCCCCTGAGTGTAGCCCTGCTGAGATGGACCTGGGTGTCATGGTGGATGAGAAACTTAAGATTAGCCAGCAGTTTGCTCTTGCAGCTCGCAAGCCCAATGGTATCCTGGCCTCCATTAGAAGAGGGGTGGCCAGCAGGGACAGGGAGGTGATTGTCCCTCTCTACTCTGCCCTTGTGAGGCCCCACCTGGAGTATTGAGTCCAGATCTGGAGGCCCCAATACAAGAAAGATGTAGAACTGTTGGAGAGGGTTCAGAGGAGGGCCACAAAGATGATTAGAGGGCTGGAGCACCTCTCCTACAAAGAGAGGCTGAAGGAGCTGGGCTTGTTCAGCCTAGAGAAGAGAAGGCTGCGGGGAGACCTCATTGCAGCCTTCCAGTACCTGAAGGGTGTTTATAATCAGGAGGGGAATCAACTTTTTAAAAGGGTAGATAATGGTAGGACAAGGGGGAATGGATTAACGCCAAAGGAGGGAATGTTTAAATTAGATATTAGGGGGATGTCTTTTACAGAGAGAGTGGTGAGGTCCTGGAACAGGCTGCCCAGAGAGGTGGTGGATGCCCCGTCCCTGGAGGTGTTCAAGGCCAGGTTGGATGTAGCCCTGAGCAACCTTGTGTATATCCAGGCCTGGAGGTTGGTGACCCTGCCTGTGGCAGGGTGGTTGGAACTCTATCATCCTTGGGGTCCCTTCCAACCCAGACCGTTCTATGATTCTATGAACCCACATACTACGTGGATAGGGTCAGTCAGGTGTATGGGACCAGGTTGATGTAATAACCTCAGTTCCTTTATTAACAAATCTAATACTTTTTATGCTGTTCAGTCCATTCCCAGGATTTTCCATTTCTGAAGGATGCACAAGAACACCTCAAATGTGTTCACACCAATCATTTAGGGCTCCCAAAACTTGTTGTACCTCCTTAACGCTAGATGACCTTGTCACATCCCACCAGGTGGGCAAACCAGGGAGACTGAGACCTGTCTGCCCCATCAAAGCAGACTGGTATGTGCAGGGTTAACCTTTACTACCTACCCCAAGGGCCATGTTAACCCTCTCTTAGATAGTCTTTTTTAACAACCACGCTGGCCAAGCTCCTGTAATCGCTCAGGAGTAACAGCAATTACTCAGGAGATCCAAGCAAAGCACATTAAAGCCAATAGAAATATAAAGCTTGCAAACAAAACCACACTATATATTCAGAGCAACGTATTACAATTAGTAGAGCATAGCAAAACTGGAAATGCTGTTATTATTATGTGCCAAGAATAAGGTTAGAAATTGAGAGAGAAATTGAGAGTAAAAGTGAAAAAAAAAGATGAATCACCACCCAGGGATCCAGCATAGATCATCATAAAGTTGTGGTGTTTGGATGGTGAGCACATGCATCCATGTTCTATTTTGTCCAGGGTATCCTGAGGAATAGAAGCAGCTTCATTAGCCCACCAGACTCCCAGGAATTTGATCTCCTGTGCAGGCCCCAACACTTCAAATCTGGAATCTCTAAGCCTAAAATGAGCAATGTCTCCCAAATGCTTTCCATTTTGACCCTTACACTTTCTTGGCTCTTGTTAGAAATGACAAAATTTCCTAAAAAAGGACTCAAGGTAGATATGTTAGTGAAGCAGTAATTTATTATACATTCTTGCAAGACCGGGTGACCCAAAAAGTAGGCACACTTTTGGTCAGAGCCTGCAGCCTTTTTATACCATATTCTTGTCCAAAATTATTAGGTTTCATCATTCATCTATACATATTCATCACTTGTCCCGCTTTGTATTAAGATGAGTTCTAAGAAACGATTTCCATAAACTCCTCCCAATCGCGTCTGCATGTTGTCCCATGGCAATGGTTGACAGGGGTCTTGGTGATGAAAGCTTGAAGTCTTCCTCAGGTTGAACTTTTTCACCTCCTTCCCCTGTTTAACTATGGATTTTACAGGCTCAACCAAGGCACCTTATTCACAATAGTACATAAGACAATACACATTGCATGTTTGGTAGATTCCCATTTCCCATAGGTGAAGAGAATTAAAATGTATGAGTCCTTTTGTCTGGGACAACTGCTTACTGGCAGGTACTTGTTATCTTAACTTTTCCCAGCAACTGACATGGGCCTAGGGCTGAAGGAATTCAAAGCTCCATACAGGTTTCAGATTGTGCATGTTAATTTTGTAGCCTCTGATAGTATCAAAACCCCACATCTTCTTGCCTGTTTGCCTTAATTGTGGCAATTTGTGCCCCAGTATGAATCAGCACTGTGGAAGTCTGTTGGTTGAGCTTTATTTCCTTCAGCTACATTTTAACCCTTATTTGAGAGAGTGATTTTGCCATAACAGCAAAACCATATTAACAGTACTCCCTCTTAGTCCTCCACTTCACAAATCAGCATAAAAAATTACAGCAACCCATTTCAGTTTGCAAAAGCAACATTTCCCAGCATTTTCTACAGCTCTTTCACCCAATCAGGACATCATCAATGTACTGATATATTGTACTATCATGTAAAACAGGAATCTCTGCTAAGGCTTTAGCTAAAGCATTGTGATCAAGTGTGGGGGAATGTTTATATATTTGCAGAAGCCTATTAAAATTGTATTAGATCCCTTTCCACGTAAAAGTAAACTGTGCTTTATACTGTTCAAGGAGAAGGATCATGAAAAATGTTTAACATCTAAGACAGCCATCCAAGAACAGGCAGCACCTTGTATCAATGTCATTATTTCAAACATATTCAGAACCACAGCAGTCAAAGGTGCAGTATTAGCATTTAACTGTTGGTAATCTACTTGTCACTATCCACAACCTAGACAAGACTTAGTTTAACAGAGTCTAAAGCCCCTCGTATTCCAACCAAACCTCAGATCACTCTGGGTGGCTGGGGGCAGCTGGGCTTAACCCCTGAGTGATGTCCAATTACTAGGTGTTTTATCATGATAAGTTCTCAATTCAATTCTCAGAGAACAGGATTAAGACTCGAAACAGAGTCAAGATTAAGGTTGCTTTATTTGGAACAGACATGCAGGGAAAGGGGGAAAGAAAGAAAAAAGGGGTGGAAAAGAGAGATAGAGAGAGGGAGAGAGAGAAAGTAGAAAGAGGAAGGAGGGGGGGAGGAGGGAAGCTATATCTACCACCACGAGGCTGCGGTGTTCGGTCTGATGGCAGAGTATTCTTCAATGTCTCCGGGTCCGATGGAAGGGGAGAGTGTTCCCTCATTTGTCCCTCTATGTGTTTGCTTCCCTTTTCCATGGCAGAGTGTTCTCTTTTTGTAGTCATCCTTTGTATCCCCAGAAGATTACACCTGGCTTGTGGGCTTCAGAGTGGATGACGGAATGTCCGATGTGTGAATGGCTCCTAATAGTGGAATGTTCTCCTGATGTGTGAATGGCTCCTGATGTATATCTTATGGGTGGCTTGTTGATTAGTCATTAGGTCCTTGGAAGCCAGAGCTTGTGTTAGGAATGAGGTTTGGTTAGGTGAGAGGAGAAAAGAGGGGAATGGTTCTGTTGGCATTGGTAAGGCATATTTCCAGTACCTTACACCACTCTGTGACTTAACATTGTCAACAGAGAAAGAAGAGAGAAAGAGAGAAAGAATGGAAATTGACTATGAAGCTAAAACATCACAACTATATCAACTCTAAGCAAGGCCAATGTCTGGGAATTATTTTTTTCAGTACATATTAAGAAGGTAAAACATCTTATACAATTTCTACTGTGGATGATGCAGATTGACATACAGCTTGAATTCGTTTAACTCCATCAGGTGACACAGTGGGTATAAATTGCATATTTGTGACAACACATTGAACTAATTGAATAAAACATGGGATAACACATGGTAGATACAGCGAGGTAGCTAAACTACATAGCAAGTAAAATAAGATTTGTTTCACACAGTGACTTCCTGGAAGCCAGGAAAACATATCAACGTTCCAACCTTCCCAAGTCTGAACAGGGACATGGGCTAATTGTCATATTCCAGCAGTAATTTGTTTAACCACCTTGCCATTTTAAATAACAATTAGAAACATTCAACTTCCCACAGATCCCGCCCTCTTCAGCTAGTAGGTAGTCGAGAACCATATGATGTTGATAAATTGCATTGATCTACCAATAGGTCAAGGGCCTCAGTGTTTGATTAGTAGCAATCTCTAATATGGCTTGCAATCGGATAATGCGATTGAGGTTGTAGATAGGTTCTCGAGCACCACTAACCCACTCATTAGGATTTGAAGTTGCGGGTCCATAATGTTGCATGATACGTTGGGGCGTCCACTTGTCCTTACCCCAAGTTTGGCTACTCCCATGAGTGAGAAAGGTGTCAATGACAGCTCGTTTTTCTCATTTCAAATCATCATATATTTGAATACCTAAATGATCTTCACCTGTTTCTAGAAGTAAGAAAAACAAAGGATGAATCACCCCAACGTAACACACTCCTGACCAGTTTGCTGGCAGTGATTTATATGCATGATTTCCACATATCCAATAGTGTCTTTTTTGGGCCACTGACCCATTAGAAAAGGGTCCTTTCCAACATCCCACACAAGGAGAAGGGTCAAAATAAGGAGTAGGTTCTAACCCAAATGGGTCACTTTCAATGCAACAGTACAGTGATTCTGTTGTAGTATTTTCACAGGAGGATATGTCTGAACATAGATTTTCCCACGTTATCCTCTAATGGGACCAATTTATCTTGTTAGAATATTTACAATTATAAACTCCTGCTTCCCAAATACAATAATGGCCTACAGTGTTACGTCAGCTGATGTTAAGTGTAAGAGACCAAAATCGGGGAAAAGAGTTCATGTATCCTTCATCATTCACCCAGGCAAACATATATGCTGCACCTTTTTCATGTGGTTCCTTTCCCACTTTATTGGTTATGCTTATGTTTTGATATGTCCATTCACATGTACTTTTACCCAAGAAAGGACCATCCATTTGTGTTCTGGCCAAACAATATTTACCTTTTTCCAGAAATTGTATGTGCCATGGTGAATCATGGGGGTCTTCCCATGTTTTGCCCTCTTTTGTCTCACTATATCTACTCACTAACTCTTTTGGTAGCAAGGGTATAGCAGCCCATGGCCAACTTGATAGACCAAATGGTCCGCCACATATCCAGCATTTTGTGAGGTTGTAAACATTTGCTACTTGTTCATCCAACTGTACAAAGGAATTCTTTATATCACTCCTTTCATTCCTAAATGATTGTAGTGGAGAGATTATTGCTCTACAGACTGTAGTCCATATAAGGCACCAAAACAACAAAGTGGCTGTTTTGATCTGCAAATCCATACCAAGTTTACAGAGATTACAAAACAATTATAAAAATACAAATTGTTAAAATTACACGTTGGTCTTCCTGTCTTCAGTCCTGTTCCCACGGGGATCCCCTGTAAAATCAAATGAAACATCAATGAACCCCTTTCAGGTTCCACCTACACAGCTAAAATGAGGGAACAATCCAACGCACGTTAGTTTTATATTCTTTTCCTCGGTCATCTTTAGCTTTCCAAGCATATTTATTAAAGGGTTTGACAAGTACAAGGGGGACAGTCCCAATGGTCAGCATTTCTACCAAAACTGGCTGACCAGGAGAGAAATCTGGCTTTTCAAGGGTGTTAAGAACTGAAGGTTTGGGAATTAATGCTGGGGGGTTGGGACAAAATGCATTTAGTTGGGGACATCCATTTATTCCCCAACAATCATTGACTCAGCCCAGAGATGTTCTGCAGCCCAGAGATGTTCTGCCGCCCAGAGATGTTCTGCCCAATGTGGTTTGTGAGGTTTTAAGACTCATTTCAAAAGCCCATTAGTTCGCTCCACTATCCCATTAGCTTGGGGGTAATATGGGGTGTGAAATACCCACTTGATTCCTTCTTCCTTTGCCCACTCCTGCACTTTGGCAGCAGTGAAATGACTGCCATTGTCTGATTGAATAAAACTGGGTTCTGGAAGAAAGCTAAACCAATTTTTCAGGGCCCGCACTGTATTTTCTCCTGTTGCTCGTGGAAATGCATCAGCTTGGACTAGGCCAGAAATTATTTCCACTCCCACTAATACATATTGTTTTCCCTCTGACTTTCAGAATGGTCCAATATAATCAATTTTCCAGACCTCCCAAAGAATCTTTTTATCTCTTAGATGGAGGGAGGTCTCTTCCATGGGGTGTTGCTCTAACAGGAGTCAGCATTGCTCACAAGCTGAGATGCAGGTCTGGCAAGTTTCTCGAGTGACAGGCCATCCCCTGTATGGCCATGCTTAATGTGCAACCACTTCAGGAGCCTATCCCAATTTTCTCTTAGTTGGTCCTCTTTTTGCAGAGGAGCAATTCTGGCCAGTTCGTCTGCCTTATTCCACTTGCTGGTTGGAGCATCCCCCTTCCTGGTGGGAGGGCACCCAGGCTATAGCAAAATCCTCTTGTTTGGCAATATCTAAGATTTCTTGCCACTTTCCTTTTTGCCATACTGGCACCCGATTCACTTCCCAATTGTTCTGCTCCCAAAAGGGGAGCCATTCCATGCACCCCTTGAACACTGCAAATGAATCACTATAAATGTACACCGGAGTCCCTGCTTTTTCCTCACTATTAAATACACTCCAGACTGCTACTAATTCTCCCACTTGAGCACTACCTTCACCTTCCATAATTATTTCCCTTTTGGTATCCACATTGATAGCTACAGCCCGTTATTTCCACTGTTTGCCCTTTCGTTTAGCAGACATCTGTAAACCACACATTTCTGTTGCTAGCTAGGGCCTGGCGGTCGGAAGATCTTGTGATATGTGGGAAGATCAGGCCCCTCCCCTAATAGCCAATAGCAAGCAGGCGGAAGTGATGTTGTGAACCTTAGCTCTATAAGTTCGTGTTACCTATCAATAAACGCCGTTTGCCATCCATCATATTGATGTCTGTGAGCAGATGGCCCGAGCGGACTGGGTTTGGTCGATGTGCCGTGTTGGTGGTTAGTAGCTAGGGCCTGGCAATCCTAAGACATTCGTGTTGTTACGGAAAGATTTAAAGCATGCAATACTCCTCTCCCTCTAGCTACTCCCTGAGTCTACTCCCTCAGAAAGCCACTCTATCCTCCAGCTGCCTCTCTATCTTTTTACTGATAACCAAAGGCCAATAGCATTTAACCTGCGCAGCAAGAAGACGGAGGTGATGAACCTAGAAGACGGATGTTACGTGATGAACCAGGGGTATAAAACACCACTGCACTGCGCAATAAACACCATTTGCCATCCATCATGATGGTGTCAGTGTGTCTCATGGTCCGACAACCTGAGGGTGGTTGTCATTGTCACGCTTGGGTCCAGGCTGTTTTCTGTGACATATGGTGCCGAAACCTGGGAATGGGAGCGCGGAAGGAGCAGAAATTTTACCTGGACTTGAAAGTGTGGCGGCCGGGGTGCGGTTTGACTGGCCTGGCGGGGGAAAGATTACCCCGGACAGCTGTCGTGTAGTACGAGGGGACACCCTCGAAAACCGGGTGCCGGACCGGAAGAAGAGATGGAAGCGCTTGTGAAAGTAGTAAGTGAGTTGCATATGCAGTGGGGGATACATTGTTGACAAAGGGGTTTTGCACAATTAGTAACGAGATTAGTAGAAATGGGAGTAGTAGATGAACCGGCGGATATTTTCCACCCTAAGGTGTGGGTTAAGTGTAGAAATGCTTTAGCTGATGAGGCGATGTCCTCGGGTTGCGGGAAGAATCTTAAAGCATGGGGAAGAGTAGTGCATGCGTTAAAAAAGGCTAGACAGGAGCAGGAAGTCTGGAAGGCTGCTAAGGACTGTTTGATGATTGCTCCAAAAGTGGGAATTGGAGCGGCCACGCAGACCTTACTGCCCCCAGGTGCTGCTGGGTCTGCTGAGCTGAGGATCGAGCTGAGGATCGAGCTGAGGGTAGTATGCCTCCTCTGCCCCTGGAGGAGCCTGGCCAGCTTACAGTGGGAGAACAGCAAGCAGAGTTATTCTGGAGAGAGCTGGCAGGGAAAGCTAAAGAAGCTGGGGGGGGGTGGGGTGGGGTTGGAATCTCAGGAATTTTGGCCGAGCCCGTCTCTGCGTACAACTCAAGATGGCGCCGAACAGAGCGGAGAGGGGCGGGTCGTAAATTCCTTAGACGAGAGTAAAGGGGGGGCGGTACACCGGGCCAGCTCTAGCAGACCGTGGGGGCACGGGGATCACGAGAATCACGAGAATCACGAGTTATGAGAATCACGAGAGTTATGAGAAATGCGTCGGGAGTGTTTGCAGTGAATTTGGTGGAGGTGTTTGAATTTAAGTTACTGCAGGGGGACCGATCGGGGTCCTCCGGAAAGAAAATGGGGCGGGATAAGACGGGAGCAATCCGCCCTTGGGCGGGAACGGCCCGCCCGTGGGCAGGAAAATTCAGCCCACAAAGAAAGCCCCGCCCCAAGGCGGGAACGGTCCGCCCCTGGGCAGGAGTGGCTTGCCCATGGGTGGGAACAGCCCACCATTAAAGGAAGTAGGCGGAGCAACAGCCTAACAAAATGATACAGATACCGGAAAGTGACCTGTCAGTCGGCTTCTGACTGATTCAGAAATAAGCTGCTCGGGGCAGCCTATGTCTGGTTCAGACTCAGAGGAGGAGACATGGAAGCGGAACGCGTTGCTACTGCTTCAGCCGCTGCAACTTTAACACCAGTTGCTATGTGTTTTTATTTCTGGGTACTCTTTCACGTACTCCAGTTACTGTTCTAAGTAAAAATGCCGTGTTATCAGAGCAAAGTTGAAAATCTGTCGGAACTGAAGGGGAGTGAGTAGTGCACGTAAATCTGCCATCACGGTCTGCACTCCCCCCACTATGATGCTTTTGGAAGGGAAAATGTGAAAATAAAAAATGAAGTTACAGATACTAACCTGGGAAAGGAGATCTGCCTGTGCCATTACAGATTTGGGAACCAAGTGGATAGAGCCGTGGATCCAGAAAAAAGCAAGCTTGCACAGACCAGGATGGGATCCTGATCGCAGTAACTGTATCAAGTGTTTCAACTGCAGCCACGATGGACTATGAGTTTTGCTGCAGGATATATTGAACCATCTAATAGTCTTTTAAATACAAATGTGTTAGTGGTAAATGAAAATCAGAGAAATAAGGATTTCTGCACAGCCTAAGCACTGTCAGCACTGTCAAGGGGAACAAGGAAATGGATTGGCAAATACTGCAGATATTGCAACCTCTACAACAGACCTTGCCCATAATTCAGAGAATCAACCCACACCAAAGCCTGTTGCTCCCATTCAAGAGAGGTGTCAGCACTGTCAGTGCTGTCAGCACTGCCAGGGGGAAAGGAAAGGAAACAGACTGGCGGATACTGCAGCTGCTGCGACCCCTATGACCAGCGCAGCGGCTACTGCAACCACTGTGACTGGCACTGCAGCTACTACAACCCCCGTGACTGGCACCGAGACTGCTGCAACCCCTGTGACTGGAACTGTGGCTATTGCAACCGTTCCGACTGAGGCTGCAGCTACTGCAATCCCTACAGCAGATATTGCCCATGATCCAAAAACCCAACCCAAAACAATGTCTGTTGCTCCCGTACAAAAGAGGAAACACACCAAGAAATCAGTTCGCATAGCGACAGATGATGATGATGCTGATGATCAACCGGGGCCATCTCGAGGATAGCAGGATGAGGCAGAACCAGAGGTTGTTACCCGATCCCTGAACCTGAGTGAGCTGCATGAGGTGCGAAAAGATTTCAGCCGCCACCCAAGAGAGCACATTATCACTTGGTTGCTCCGATGCTGGGATCACGGGGCCAATAGTCTGGAATTAGAAGGCAGGGAGGCCAAGCAGTTGGGATCCCTAGCTGGAGAAGGAGGCATTGACAAGGCAATTGGCAAGAGGCCAGAAATCCTCAGCCTCTGGAGGCGACTGCTGTCAAGTGTGAAGGAAAGATATCCCATAAAGGGATATATTACCTGTCAGACACCCAAGAGCAACAACATAGAGAGAGTTGTCCAGCACCTGAGAGAATTAGCTGTATGGGAGATAATTTATTATGATCTGGAAAACTCACAGCTTCCTGCTGATCCTGATGCACCCCAGACATGTGGCGTAAGGTTGTACGAAGTGGGCCATCAGGGCACACCAATTCACTGGCAGCAATGTACTGGAATGATGAGGATCCACCAACCGTATATGATGTGGCCTGCCGACTCCGGAAATATCAAGACAATGTTTCACTCTCTGTCATCGCAGCAGTAGAGAAACTGGTTCAACGACTTGACAACAATATGTCCAACTCCCAACCTGTATGGAGCAATGTTGCAACTACTGGGAGAAAGTGTCCATTGTCCCAAGAGGGAGGACACAGAAGGTACACACCACAATCCACACTGTAGTTTAACCTGTTTGACCATGGAGAGGACATGAGGAAGTGGGATAAGCAGCCCACCTCAGCACTTTGAGCACGAGTAAATGAGCTGCGGGGTAAAACAATCGCACAAGACTCTGCCAGGAAGAATGCTGCACCAGTTTCCACCCAGCAGCAAAAGAGAGTCCCTGCCTCCAGCCAGGTGGAGGAGAGGGATAACCGGATTTATTGGACTGTGTGGATCCGATGGCCTGGCACATCAGACCCACAAGAGTACAAAGCTCTGGTGGATACTGGTGCCCAGTGTACTCTAACGCCAACAGTTGACTGTGCTAGAGGCTGAGGTGAGCCTAACTGGGAAGGACTGGGAGAAACACCCCATTGTGACTGGCCCAGAAGCTCTGTGCATTTTAGGTATGGACTATCTCCGTAGAGGGTATTTTAAAGACCCAAAAGGGTACCAGTGGGCTTTTGGAATAGCTGCTTTGGAGACCGAAGAAACTGAACAATTGTGTGCCTTGCCTGGACTTTCGGAAGATCCAGCTGTTGTGGGGTTGAAGGTCAAAGAACAGCGAGTGCCAATTGCTACGATGACAGTGCACAGATGGCAATATAGTACAAACCGAGATTCTTTGATCCCCATCCATAAACTGATTCGTCAACTGGAGAGTCAGGGAGTGATCAGCCGAACCCACTCACCATTTAACAGTCCCATATGGCCAGTGTGGAAGTCCGACGGAGAGTGGAGGCTGGCAGTAGATTATCGTGGCCTAAATGAAGTCACTCCAAATATGAGTGCTGCTGTGCTGGACATGCTAGAGCTCCAGTATGAACTGGAATCGAAGGCCACAACTGGTATGCCACAATTGGTATGCCACAATTGACATTGCAAATGCTTTCTTCTCAATCCCACTGGCACCAGAGTGCAGACCACAGTTTGCCTTCACTTGGAGAGGCATCCAATACCCATGGAATCATCTGCCCCAGGGGTGGAAACACAGCCCCACCATCTGTCATGGACTAATCCAGAGTACATTAGAGAAGGGTGGAGCCCCAGAGCACTTGCAGTATATTAATGACATCATTGTATGGAGCGACACAGCAAAGGAAGTTTTTGAAAAAGGAGAAAGGATAATTCAAATCCTTTTAGAAGCTGGTTTTGCTATAAAACAAAGTAAAGTCAAGGGGCCTAAGCGAGAAATCCAGTTTTTAGGAATAAGATGACAGGATGGGCGTCGTCAGATCTACCATGTAACTCAACTCCCAGGGCCCCAAATCTGTTGCTTATGGGGACCTGAGGGGGTGGGGTAGGGAGGCAGGGGGAGTGTCTACGGCAGCGAGTAGGGACCACCTTCCAGCCCTCCTCAGGGTTTGGGTCGCTCCCATTTACCTGGCTAGGGCAGGGCAGGGGGACCGCCTTCAGTAGTGTGGAATCTTCCTGGCACTCTTCCCTCTTGGATGCCAGGGAGCTACTCCACCAGTCAATTTCCATCTCGCATTCTCGAATGGCTTTCAGCCTTTCGAGCTCTTCTCGCTCCCTTTCCCGAATGGCTTTCAGCCTTTCGAGCTCTTCACGCTCCCTTTCCCGAATGGCTTTCAGCCTTACGAGCTCTTCTCGCTCCCTTTCCCGAATGGCTTTCAGCCTTTCGAGCTCTTCACGCTCCCTTTCCCGAATGGCTTTCAGCCTTACGAGCTCTTCTCGCTCCCTTTCCCGATTGGCTTTCAGCCTTTTGAGCTCTTCACGCTCCCTTTCCCGAATGGCTTTCAGCCTTACGAGCTCTTCTCGCTCCCTTTCCCGAATGGCTTTCAGCCTTTTGAGCTCTTCACGCTCCCTTTCCCGAATGGCTTTCAGCCTTACGAGCTTTTCTCGCTCCCTTTCCCGATTGGCTTTCAGCCTTTCGAGCTCTTCACGCTCCCTTACCCGGGTGGCTTTTAGCCTCGCAAGCTCATCCTCTAGACTAGCAACTAAGCAGAGGAGGTCATCCACCTGCTCACACCTCACACAGGTGAGGCCCTTGCCTCTTTCCCTTGGCAGCAGTAGACTCAGACATTCCCTGCAGCCAGTGACCTGGACCGAGGCATCCCTAGCCACGTCCCTCATTGGGGTTGCCCCAAATTTGTAGGGGGATGGTCTCCGCCTGGTGGACACCATGGTTCAAATATCAGGAGAAAAAAAACAAAACAAAAAAACCCCAAAAAAACCAGGGAACCCTTGGCTCAACCTGTGTTCTCTGAGCTGGTGTGCTCAATTTCCCCTCTGAGCTGGGAGGGAAGGCTCACCCTGCCCGCTCGCCCTGCCTGCGCGAACTGCCGTGCAAACTGCCGTGCCACGCCCTTCTGACGTGCCATGCCCTGTTTGCCCGTCCTGTTCGCAGCGCTATCCGATTAGAGAAGCTTACTGTAAAGTGTCCTGGGTTCAGCCCAGCAACAGGCTATGTTAGCCCTGAGCTGAAGCTTACTGTAAAGATATGTCATGTGGATGCCCATGTACCTAAGAGTCAGGCCATGGAGGAACATGAGAACAACCAGCAGGCAGATAAGGCTGCTAAGATTGAAGTGGCCCAGGTAGATTTGGACTGGCAACATAAGGGAGAGTTGTTCCTAGCCCGATGGGCTCATGATACTTCAGGACATCAAGGAAGAGATGCAACATATAGATGGGCTCGGGATCGAGGGGTGGACTTTACCATGGATGCAATTGCACAAGTTATCCATGAATGTGAGACATGTGCCGCAATCAAGCAAGCTAAGCGGTTAAAGCCCCTCTGGTATAGAGGACGGTGGATGAAATATAAATATGGGGAGACTTGGCAGGTTGATTACATCACTCTCCCACAGACTCGCCATGGTAAACGGTACATACTTACAATGGTAGAGGCAACCACTGGCTGGCTGGAGACATATCCTGTACCCCATGCCACTGCCTGGAATACAATTCTGGGCCTGGAGAGGCAAGTCCTATGGCGACACAGCACCCCAGAGAGAATTGAGTCATTTCCGAAATACTCTCATAGACACTTGGGCCAAAGAGCATGGAATTGAGTGGGTGTATCACATTCCCTATCATGCACCCGCCTCTGGGAAAATTGAACGCTACAATGGGCTTTTAAAGACTACACTGAAAGCAATGGGTGGTGGAACATTTAAACATTGGGATACACATTTAGCTGAAGCCACATGGTTAGTTAACTCTAGGGGATCTACCAATTGGGCTGGTCCAGCCCCATCAGAATTCTCACATACTGTAGAAGGTGACAGAGTCCCAGTAGTGCACATGAAGAGTATTTTAGGAAAGACAGTTTGGGTCATTCCTGCTACAGGCAAAGGTAAACCCATATCTGGGATTATTTTTGCTGAAGGACCTGGTTGTACTTGGTGGGTAATGCAGAAGGATGGAGAAACTCGATGTGTGCCTCAAGGGGATTTGATTTTGGGTGAGAATAGCCAATATCATGCTAAATAATTCATTACTGTGTGTTTTATTATTGTTGTTATAGATACTGTATGTTATACTAATGACATTACAGCCAGGGTCATCGGTGCCATGATGATGGAGTGAAGATCAGCCTCCCAAGAACTCTTTCTTTTCTCTTTTGAAAATAAACACCTCTGACCCACGGACTATGAGCATAGATGTACAGGTGTACTTCTCGAGAGCCCGAGATACAGTATTCAATGATCCAATGGCACGTACGACTCCTCATACCCTGAGAGACTGTTGTGACAGAGGGACCAGCGGAGCCTGAGAATCGTGGACTGAATGAAACCATGGACTCAGAGGGATGGTCCACAGACTGAATCTATATGCACAGACATGTGTGTGCATGTGTACATGCATGTGTGTGGATGTGTGAGACTCCCTGGACCCAAAGAAGATTGCTGGATCATGCTCATGACGTAAATGGTATGGAATAAGGGGTGAATAATGTCCTGGGTTCAGCCCAGCAACAGGCTATGTTGGCCAGTGAGAGTATTCCATACCAATTGTGTCATAATCAGGCGGTCCGGTCCAGGCAGAAACGGCTCTGGACCCAGCACGATAAGTTCCGGGTCCGGCAGGAGGAGTTCCGGTTCGGGCAGGCGCAGTGCCGGTTCCGGGTTTTCACTCTTCCTCTTTTGGATCGGCGTGGAGGTGGTGATCGGGAGGGTTTGCAGCGCTGGGCTCAGGACTGCCGCGTTCGCGGCCCCGAATTGGCAGCGGTTCGGGCACGGCTCAAATTACATAGTGTGGTGAGAGGTTTGCACTGTATATAATAGCACTGCGGTTAGTTGTTGTTTGTATCTTTTCCTGTTGTTTTAGTAAACTATCCTTATCCCAACCTGCGGGGCTTTGGGTTTTTTTTCCCTCCTCGCGGCTCCTTCGTTCACCCATCCCCCATCTCTCTTAAAGAGACAGGGGACTTTTTCTAACTTTTGTGGTACCCAGCTCTCAGCTGAGGTTCAAACCACAACACCTAGTGGAGGCAGTCTTGAGGCGTGGAGTTGACTTCTTCACTCTTGGCCTCCTATTAGGGGGATTGTCCCCCACCTTCCCATTTGCCTCCTCTTCAACTCCCAGCACCTCAAACCTATTGCTTAGAGGGACCTGAGGAACCAAGGTAGGCAGGGAGGAGGTTTTCCCACGGCTCCGAGCTGGGACTATCTTCCAACGCTCTCCGTCTTTCTGTTCACTGACTTCTCCACATTCTGCTTCATAGGGCTGGGGATCCATAATTTTTTTGGGAAAATTTCCCTGGTGACTTTCCCTCTGGCTAGCCAGTGAGTTGCTCCACCTCACACTCCCTAATTTCCCACTCACACTCCCTAATGCTTCTCAGTCTCTCCATGTCTTCTTTGAGCCCTGCCCCCATGCTAAGCAGATCTTCCACCTGCTCATACCTCACACAGGTGAAAGTGTCGCCACCATCTGCCGGCGGGAGCAGGCTCAGGCACTCCCTGCATCCAGAGACTTGCACAGCTTCATTCCTGGATAGGCCCTCAGTCTGCGTCTCCATGCTCTTAATGGGGCAAGCCCTCTGCCTGGTGGAGACTACACTCCTGGGCAGGCCCTCAGTCTAGGTCGCCACACTGTTAATGGAGCGAGTCCTCTGTCTGGTGGAGGCCATGGTAATCTGTGGTCTCAGAGACCACAGTAGGTGAGACATTTCCCCAGGTGATGAGAGCCAGAACTTACCTGCCTGGCCACACAAGCTACAGGGTCAGCAGTGCGCACGCGCTGACCTCCCCTCTCTGCATTAGGTGGGCAGCGATGCTGCCCTCCCTGAGGCTTTTTCTAGGTGATGGGCGGTGCTGGGGCTGCCGTTGCCCTGGCAACGCCTACACCACTTCAGCCTCTCTCCGAGAGAGCTACCTTGTACTGCCAGGTCTCTCTGCTTTCACAGCAGCTTCTCCTGGCAGAGCAATCACTTCAAACGCTCTTGCAGTTCACGATCAATTGCTGCAGCTCTGGCTGTGCCAGTTCCGAGCAGTCAACCTCGTGGACAAGGTCCCCTGGACTTGTGTATGTTCAGGTTCCTCAGGTGGTCATGAACCTTGTGTTCACTTACAGTGGGAGGGTCTTTGTTCCCCAGTTCCCCATCTTGCAGTCCTTCAACTCAGGAGATGAGGACCGATGTTGCTAGTGAAGACTGAGGCAAAAGATTTGTTGAGAACCTCAGCCTTCTCTTCATCTGTTGTTAATGGTTTGCCAACCTTGCTCATTGTGGGGGGTACACTTTCTTTAACCTTCCTTTTCTGTTTGATGTACATGTAGGAGCCTTTCTTGTTATTCTTTACCATCCCTTGCCAAGTTCAGCTCCAGCCATGCCTCGGTCTTCCTGATCTCATCCCTGCATAAATGGGAAGTGTTCCTATACTCTTCACAGAATACCTGACCCTGCTTGAACTGCCTGTGCAGTTCCTTCTTGCCTTTAAGTTTGACCAGCTGGTCCTGACTCAGCCATGCTGGTCTCTTCCTTTCCTTGGCTGATTTTTTTACACCTGGGGATCGAGAGCTCTTTCACTATATGGAAAGTATCCTTAAAGACATGCCATGTTCTACCCCCCTTGTCCCTGAGGACAGTTTCCCAGGGGGTCCTCTTGACCATGTCCTTGAAGAGCTGCCTTGCATCTTATTTACTCATGCTTGTAAGGTTGAGGTAGGTTTCCCATTCCACTTACTCGTGTCCCATCGTTTGTCACGCAGATAAAACCACAGGGTGCCTCGTGGTGTATACCTTCTGAAATTGTAGTCTGTAAAGGTGAGGAGTAGGACATGTCCTCTTTGAGTTGCTGGACTTCTCGGGACAATTTCTCCACAGTTGAGATAAGGGAGGAATTGCCAGAGTTGGACAGACACCTCATCCACAGTCAGGACAGGTGACACAAACTTGCCAAAGGGGGTATTCCATACCGTGACGTCATGCTTGGTGTAAAATGGGGCTAGTGGGGGAGTGGCACAGGGCTCCAGGACGCACAGCCCAGGAGATGGGTCTGAGCTGTATGATCTGAGTTGTGTGCTTCAGTGAGAAACTATATTGTCTTTTACCAGTATTGTATATTTTGCTATGTCTTATTGATACTTCTCCCTCCCTTTCCTGTCCCAGTAAACTGTTTTTATCCCAACCATTGTCTTCCCATTTTCCTTCACATCCCACCAGGGCAAAGAGGGAGCAAGTGGCTGAGTGGTGCTCAGCTGCTGGCTTGGGCTAAAGCATTCTTCAGGCAGCTGGGATCACGATCGCTGGCCCTTGTTCTTGTGGGTGACTTAAACCTACTAGATATCTCCAGGGTACACAACATGGCAGAGAGGGGTCAATCTAGAAGGTTCCTGGAGTGTGTGGGAGATAACTTCCTGACACAGCTGGTGAGTAAGACAACAAGGGAAGGCACCCTGCTGGACCTGTTGTTCACAAACAAAGAACTTGTGGGTGAGGTGATGGTTGGAGGCTGCCTTGGGCACAGCGATTGTAGCAATGTATCTTGAGAGGAGTGGGTTTGTGGCCCATCCAGATTTAAATGCTGACCCCCATATAATCAGGCCTGGGGAAGCTAGCAGAGACATGTCAGTATGCAACAACACAAAACAGAGCTTGTGAGAGACAAGCTTGTGAGATAAGAAACTGCAAGAATGTCAACAGCTGCCTTATAAGGACTAATGTGACTGTGTAGCTTTAACCAATTGTTAGCAATAGTGGGACGCATGTAAGGCGGGTGAACAGCATCTAACCAATAGCAAGGTAATGTAACTCGTGTACTGATAGAGAAATCTGTGTAAGCTGTGTGTGTGTTTCAATAAATGAGCTCAACATTGATCACATTGATCTGAGTTGGGTCTACAAACTTTGGCTCTGGCAAGTGGTGCCTGAATAGTGACCCTTCTCTTTTGTTGCCAGGATCCCAAACAAGGGCATAGAGCAACTGGAATAGGAGAGCAATACTCTTTTGTTATCAGGATTCGATCAGGATCAATAGAATGACTGGAATAGAAGAGCATGAGTTTTCGGAGACGGCAACTGATCAACATACCAGCTACCCCAGCTGGGCATCCACAGAGAAGTGCGTCCTCTGAGACAAGTGCAGCGCTGCTAGGAATTTAAATGGATCTTGCTATAAAAAAGATGAGCAGTCAGGGGGGAGAATGGGGAAAACGCTCGATGAAAATGAAGAAGAGGCAGTAGTGAAACTCCCCCACCAGATGCTCTCTGAGTAATTAAAAATTATGAAAGGTCACTAAAACAGCTGCTTTTATGGAGCAAAGAAAGAAACATAACAAGTGTTAATACAGCATTTGAGCTATCTACTTGGGAAGCTATTGGAGCTCAAATCTTTGATGAAACCTCAGATAGGGCAAAAAAAGCTAAGACTCTCCGGAAACTTAAAAAAAAATAAAAGCAACTGACTTTAACTTAAATGATGGCAGAAAGCGGATTGCGTTGCTGCTGCTTCAGCCTTTGCAGCCTTAACACCAGTTCCGGTTTCTACAGAACTGATTCAAAAAGGGAAAAAAATCTACTACAGAGAATGTGTTTGTGTCTGTGTGCCCCTTCACCCACCCGAGTTACTATACAAAGTAATAATACCGTATTATCAGAGCAAAGTGATAAATCTGTTGGAACTGATTGGGAAGGGGAGGGAGTAGTACATGTAAATGCCACCACGGTCTTCCCCCCCCCCCCCCCATTATTATGCCTTTGGAAGAAAAAGATGTGAAAACAAATCTACAACCAATTGCATCTAGTATCTATTCACCTCTAACTTTTACTGAGCCTAAAACACCCCATGATGCAGTCAACAATGTTAACAGAGATCAACAACTCCAGCTTGTCCTTGAAAAACTGAAAAACACAAAAGCAGAGCAGGCAACAGCATGCCCTGCTGTTAATGTGTTTGAGCCTGTAGTCTCAGAACTGCCCACCCACCCACTACGGAGACAAAGACTACGCATATGAAGAATCACCAACAAAAGCACGGGTTAGTGTTGCCCCCATGGCACCTCTGGAGCCTATGGACACTGATAAAGAACCTAAGGACAGGGACAAGAATCCTACAGAGACGGACAAGAATCTGCTTTGACAACCATCGGATCAGGGACTCTCAATACCCACTGGTACCACCCACATGTCCTGGTGACCTCAACGATACACCACTGTCTCCTGACAGCTGAGAGACTCTGGACAGACTGCTCATCGTAGCCTGGGAATGTAAAGTGAGATCAGAATGGGAAAAATGGTTAAATCAGGGTATTTTGATTCAAACTGAGGGGAACTCTAGTCCTACTCAATCATGGAAATTACCGGGGAAAAGTTTATGTGGGAATGAGTGGGTGGTGGAGAGAGATAGTAGTGGGCTGGTGGCAGGCGGACAGATCATGGTCCTAGTGCTTGGCTGGATCCTAGTGCTCGCCGGCGGGGTCATGCTGTGGTTCACAATGGGGACCGGGGAAAAGCAGTGCAGCGCCAGGTGCCTTGGCAGAAGTGCCGCAGAAGTGGGAGAACTGCCACCCACCCATCCATACAGAGTGGATGTAGCAACTCGCGTCTTTCAGTGTTGTTTATCTGATGAATCGGTTTGCAGCGTTTGTTTGCATGTGATGCAGGTTCAGGGATGCGCTTAGCCAACTGAGAGTAAGGCTGGTTACTAAGCAAAAGGATTTTTGATAGCGACCATTGAAAGTGGGCAGCTCGTTTTTAAAATGAACCTAGAAAATAGAAAATCCCCGTTTGGGTTGATCAATGTCTGCTTGCTCAAGAAAAAATTGCCCACCTACAAGATTTAATACGGGAGTAACTGAACAAGGGACATATCAAGCCTTCCACAAGTCAGTGGAACATGCTGAATTTTTAAAAGATTGGGTTGTTTTTTTCACTATTCCTTTACACCCTGATGATTATGAAAAATTTGCTTTTTCAGTCCCTACTATCAACAAAAATGAACCCATAAGACGGTATCATTGGGTAGTGCTCCCACAAGGCATGTGCCAGACTTATGTAGTTGGGCACTTGCTCCAGTACGAAAAGCGCATCCTGATCTAATCTTTTATCATTACATGGATGATATATTGATTGCAGGGAAAAAACTTGGACATTGAAAGTTTGATTCATGAGTTAACAGTGCATTTGAAAAGCAAGGGGTTCCAGATTGCTCCAGAGAAAATTCAAAAGCCAGTGTGGAGATATCTGGACTGACAGATTGACATAAGTACCATAACATCTCAAAGGATTGAGATCTGAGCTGAGGTTAGCACATTAAATGATGTTCAAAAGTTGCTTGGAAATATTAACTGGTTAAGATCATTGTGTGGTATTACGCATCAGTATTTTATTACCCGTATTCATAGCCACACTGGACTAACTGACTAAGTCAAGGTCTAGTAGAAAGAAATCAGAGAGCAGCCAGGCTGGTAGCACCAGCATGGGCTGCTTCCTCAGCAGACCACCTTGCACAAGCTTGGAAGTTGCATGAATTTTATCAATCTGCTAAGTTACTTTAATGACAAGACCACTTGTCAGTTGCCAAGGTTAATGGGATTGTACAGTCATGCTTGGACTGTGAGCAATTCACCAGTGGCCTTGCCCCTGGTGTGAATCCTTGTGGCACAGGCCCACTAGAATAATTTTTCTCTGAATAGTATGGGCTACTGCACAAACAGGGGAATCTAGTAAACCTCCAAAGCCATGTGTGCTCTGCCATAGCAGCACTTGAATACCCCATCAAATCAAAACCAACAATGTCCCAGGATATATAATACAAACAACACTTTCCAATTATGGGACATTACCTATGTTACAGGGACACCACATTTGCCACAGGAACGTATGAATCAAACTCTCAAGCATTTGCTTCATTACACAGGGAGAGAGGGACATCTCTCCAGCTGATCAATTAAACAAAGCTCTTTATGTTTTGAACTATTATGTCTGCCACAAGGCAGTTTGGTACCTCCAATGGTGAAACATGTGGTAGCTTTAAAAGGAGGTTTGAAAGGGAACAAAAAAAGTAAGTCAATGCCAGGTGTTAGTAAGAAATGAAGTTACAGGTACTAACTCGGGGAAGGAGATCTGCCTGTGTCATTAGAGATATGGGAACCAAGTGGGTACCAGAGAAGTGGATAAAACTTACTGAGGGAACATTCAATCCCTTCATCAAGGTCATTGATAAAGATGTTGAACAAAACTGCACCCAAGGCCACTGGACAGATATCTCACAGGAAAATTTGAAATTAGTAATTGTATTTGATCCAAAATTGCATAACTGTGATTAAGCTGATCTGACTAATGGAACTGAGGGCTGGGATATAGTAATGCAATTTAGTGAGCTAATTAAATGGCTAAGAGTAGCTCCTAAATGACTAGACCTGCCCCACAGCTTTCTATAGAGTCATAGAATCACAGAATGATTTGTGCCGGAAGGGACTTTAAAGATCATCTAGTTCCAACCCTATAATTCTAACTAATATTGTAGTCCTACCCCATACCTTGCCACCAGAAAGCTATCAACTTTGGGTTTTGTAGGATTAGTTTTTCCTGTGAGTTTTTAATTCTGAATAATCTCAGAATTGTCATGTGAACACCAGAACTTGTACAAGGGAAGCAGAAGGAGAGCATGTCCAGGAGCAGAGAACTAGCCTTTTTGGCAACAATTTGCCATTATTTCAGATTGGATGTATTGCTAAACTGCATCCTTTGCTGTTTGGTGGTGGCTAAACCAAGTTAAGCATTCCTTATTTTCCCCTCCTTATCTTTAAGTTGATTCTATTCTCATCACATAGATGAGTAAACAGCATCCACCATTTGATGATAAGGAGAGAACAAATGTGTGTGAAAGAGCACCTGGGCTCAGGAGAGCCACAGCTACTTAAGCCAGCACCGCCTCAAAAAACCCCCACAACACAAAAAATATACTCTTATGAAGTTATATTTAAGAAAAAATCTCACTGCATGAGTGAATCAGAGAAATCACAGACCTTTAACAGAAAGGTGGTATTTAACAACATGTAGAAGCATCCACATATGCACTTAAAGTGGTGTGCCTTTCTTTGTGGCTACTCCACCACTACAGTGAGGAGAAAGGTGGTATATGATGAAAAAAACCCCCACACCCTTTTATAGAGGATGCTAACTTAACCTTGCCATATATACTTATTTCTGGTATTTATAGAGTGCTTGGTTTAAACTATACCTGAATGTGGATACTGGATACCTCTCAGTGATCATAGAATCATAGAATGGCAAGGGTTGGAAGGGACCCCAAGGATCATAAAGCTCCAACCCCCCTGCCACAGGCAGGGCCACCAACCTCAGGCCTGGATCTACACAAGGTTGCCCAGGGCCCCATCCAACCTGGCCTTGAACACTTCCAGGGATGGGGCATCCACCACCTCTCTGGGCAGCCTATTCCAGGACCTCACCACTCTTTCCGTAAAAAACTTCCCCCTAATATTCAATCTAAACCTTCCCTCCTTCAGCTTTAAACCATTCCCCCTTGTCCTGCCATTATCTGCCCTTTTAAAAAGTTGATTCCCCTCCTGTTTGTATGCTCCCTTCAGGTACTGGAAGGCTGCAATGAGGTCCCCTCGCAGCCTTCTCTTCTCCAGGCTGAACAAGCCCAGCTCCCTCAGCCTCTCCTTGTAAGGCAGGTGCTCCAGCCCTCTAATCATCTTTGTGGCCCTCCTCTGAACTCTCTCTAACAGTTCTACATCCTTCTTGTATTGGGGGCCCCAGATCTGGACACAGTACTCCAGGTGGGGCCTCACGAGGGCAGAGTAGAGAGGGACGATCACCTCCCTGTCCCTGCTGGCCACCCCTCTTCTGATGGATCCCAGGATACCATTGGCCTTGCGAGCTGCAAGAGCACACTGCTGGCTCATGTTAAGTTTCTCATCCACTATGACACCCAGGTCGTTCTCAGCAGGGCTACTCTCAAGGAGCTCTTCTCCCAGTCTGTATCTGTGACTGGGATTCTTCCGGCCTAAGTGCAAGACCTTACACTTGGCAGTGTTGAACCTCATAAGGTTCACCTGGGCCCATTTTTCCAGCCTGTCAAGATCCCTCTGGAGGGCTTCCTTTCCTTGTAGGGTGTTGACCACACCACTCAGCTTGGTGTCATCCGCAAACTTGATGAGGGTGCACTCAATCCCATCATCGATGTCATTGATAAAGATGTTAAAGAGAACCGGTCCCAAGACAGACCACTGGGGGACACCGCTTGTCACCGGCCTCCACCTGGACATAGACCCCTTGACCACCACCCTTTGGCTACGGTCTGTTAAGCAGTTTCTTATCCACTGGATGGTCCACCCATCAAATCCACATCTCTCCAGTTTAGAGATAAGGATGTGGTGGGGGACTGTGTCAAAGGCCTTGCACAAGTCCAGGTAGATGACATTGGTCGCCTTCCCTTTATCTACTGATGCTGTTACTCCATCATAGAAAGTCACCAGATTGGTGAGGCACGACCTTCCCTTGGTGAGGCCGTGCTGGCTGTCCCGGATCACATGCTCTTCCCTCATGTGCTCCAGCATGTCATCCAGGAGGATCTGTTCCATGATCTTCCCAGGCACAGAGGTGAGACTCACCGGCCTGTAATTCCCTGGGTCTTCCTTGCTCCCTTTCTTATAAATGGGAGTGACATGACCTTTTTTCCAGTCCCCAGGGACCTCTCCTGACAGCCATGACTTTTCAAATATGATGGAGAGATTCTGAAAGCTTTTGCACATGAAAAAGTGATGCAAACAGAACATCATACTTTCTGTTGCTCCCATCCTTCTTGATGGAAATAGTGTAAAATTATGCTAGTAAATAGGTGCAATGCATGCTACCTGAAAATTTTTTCACCCATCCCTTTCTAACTCTTGTTGAGGGAAAATATTTAGTACCTGACCATGTCTTTTCATCTTCATCCTCCTAGCTGCAAACACATCTTCTAACCACAGCTTCATCATTAGAAGGAATATCTTCGTGAAACCATAGTAAGAGCATCACTGACTGGTGTGAATGATAGGAGCCCAAATAATCTCTAGTGGATTTACAGTGATTTTTAACCTTTCTGTTAACCATGCCTGAAAGACTATCTTCTTGTCATTCATCACTGATAATGTTCATTTAGTGGAATAATGTTATTTTAACTTTATGAAAACCAGCCTGGTTTCAGTGCCCCAAGGTTAGTTGTTAATGTGTTTAAAAAAAAAAAAAAAGGCAATCTGTGGTGGAAAGTATTTCCCATGTGTCCTGGTATTGTCTAGGAGTGTGGGGAAAGCAAGCGATGGTTCTGCACCCGAAGGGTTACACAATAAATGTGACCAAGATCTGATCGCCTTGGTCGGACGAAAACTGTGGGAGACCTGATAAGCAAGGAGACAGAAACACTCCATTGTGACCTGATAAGCAGGAGACACAAGACATCGTGAAACAGAAGCATTCTGCCGAGGTTATTGTGTAACTAAGAAGCTGCAGGACAAGGACAAGGATAACGCACAACCTTAGTAACATCTACGACTTATAGATAGCTATGAGATGATCTTACGTTAACCAATCAATGTTAGACACGCTTTGTTCTTGTGTAACTAGAAACTATATAAACTATTTTGTGCGTACAATAAAGCGATCACTTTGCTTACATTAAGCAAGTGTCCCGTCCCTCAATTGCGGCAAATGGTGACCCCGACGTGATTCGATCCAAAAGGAACGGACAAGCTCGGAGCGAATAACTGCCTATCTGGCAGCCGGTCGCAACTCCCGCAGAACTACGAGATTAAGCTGCTGAAAGGAAGCAGGAACCGAGATTAAGCTGCTGAAAGGAAGCAGGAACCGACCGACAATCCCTCAACGGAAAGAGGTGAGCTGCGGGTAATCGAAATGGGAGGGCAGGTTTCGACCCCCATGGAAAGGGATGTTTATGAACTTATGAAAGCTTTATTAGCAAAACATGATAAGACTATATCGGGCCATGATCTTAAATGCACATTGAAATGGGTCCAAGTTAAGATTCTTACTGTCACTGCATCGAATTTTTTTACAACAACTATATGGGACGCTGTGGGCGTTAAACTATGGGACGAAGCCACAAAGGGCGACCCCCAAGCACAAAAACTGCTCCCTTGGTGGAGAATTATTTTCGAAGTTCTAAAGGAACAAGAACTCTCAAACAAAGCGAATCTATCGCCCGAAAATAATCCTTCCTTCAGCCCCACTGGAGCTGCCTCCTTCCTCAAAAACTGAACCATCTTCAAACAAAAGGGTATCGGTAAATTACCCTCCTGAAGATGACCCCTTTGATCCTGGTCCTATAGACCCAGAAGATGAACCTGATTTGTTCCCCCCTGACCCACACAACGTATGGACCCAAATAAAACAGCAAGCGTTAAGAGAGGGGGACTTGGAGGTGGCACAGAAAATTGCAGCACTGGTCGTGTATCAGGGGCGCGGGGCTCAGTGGGAACCTCTGTCTTTCTCTGTAATTAAGGAACTGCGTCGTACGGCTACGGACCACGGTCTTTCTTCTCCCTACTTTATCAGTATGTTATCGTCTGTTTTCGATACTTATATTATGACACCTCATGACCTAAAATGTCTCGCACAATTGCTTTGTACACCTATACAATACACATCGTGGGAATCTCAATGGAGGCAGGGGTTACAAACCCTTTTCACTACCTATATAGGACATGCTGATGCTAATATGGCTGCGTTAACTTTGGAACATTTAATGGGGACGGGGCCACATGCCGACCCCGTAGCGCAAACCAGAGATATCCCGAGGGAAGCTTTAAAAGCTGTACACGTGGAAGCAAAAAAGGCACTTTTAAAGACTCCCGATTCTCAAAAACCACAAAAGGCTTCTACTGCTATAGTGCAGGAACCCCGTGAGTCTTATATGCAATTTGTAGATAGACTGAAACTGGCATTAGAAAAACAGATTGAAAACATGGAGACAAGAGAAATATTACTTTTAAAACTAGCCGTGGAGAACGCTAATGCAGACTGCAAATGAGTCTTACAGGCTCTACCAAATAAAAACTCTACTCTAGATGAAATGGTTGAGGCATGCAACTGTATAGGGACAGTGGACCATAAATTTGAAACTATGGCTGCCGCTTTCGCCGCTATGAAAACCTTCCCTATCTGCTTTAACTGCGGAAAGCCCGGGCATCCTAGAAAAAACTGCCTGACAAAGCCACAGGCACAGACAAAAAACCCAAACGTCTGTCCCAAATGCCAGAAAGGGCGACATTATGCAAGCCAATGCCACTTGAAATATAATGCCCGAGGGCGGCCCCTCCAGGGAAACAAGCCACGGAGCGCGAATCAGCGGCGCGTGCAGAAATAAATTCCGCAAAATGCAATTACACCACAAGGGGGAGCCCAGACACAACGAATGCCACAGGTCTATGTCTAACAACCGCAGGCAGTGCCGGACTGGACTTGGCAACCGCCCACACAGTAACATTACTTGATTCGACGGTCCACCTGCTGCCCACCACTAGGGACAGCTCTACTCTGGGAAAACAAAACGCCCTAATCATTGGTAGATCTTCTACCACGCTTACGGTACTTTTCGTACTCCCTGGAGTGGTGGACGCAGATGCGGTGGGTAACATTGCAATAATGGCTTGGACTCCTTTTCCCCCTTGTACTATTCCAGCAGGTAGCCGAATTGCTCAATTGGTACCCTTTTTGGGACCACAAAAGGACTCTGCCACAGCCAAACTATTTGCCCAGCTCCCTCAGCCTCTCTTCGTAGGGGAGGTGCTCCAGCCGTCTAATCATCTTCGTGGCCCTCCTCTGAACCCTCTCCAATGGTTCCACATCTTTCTTGTATTGAGGCCTCCAGATCTGGACACAGATGGGGCCTTACAAGGGCAGAGTAGAGAGGGACAATCACCTCCCTGTCCCTGCTGGCCACCCCTATTCTGATGGAGCCCAGGATATTATTGGCCTTCTGATGCTCCCCATAAAAGGGGGCTACTCGGGAGGGGATCCGGAAATAGATAATCAGTCGGCTTCTGGCTCTGGCTCCAGCTCCCACATGAGCTGCTTGGAGCACCCTGTATCGGACTCAGACTCAGAGGAGGAGGCAGTTGTTGCTCCATCATTGCCGATAAGTAAAAATGCCGTTTTATCAAAGTGATAAATCTGTCGGAACTGAAGGGGAGCGAGTAGTGCACGTAAATCTGCCACCACAGTCTGCACTCTCCCCACTATGATGCTTTTGGAAGGAAAAATATGGAAAAAAAAATAAAAATAAAAGATACCTCTAATGGTGAAACATGCAGTAGGTTTAAAAGGAGGTTTGAAAATGAAAAAGGAAAAAAGAACACAGAAGACTATGATTACATAGCAAGAAAATGGAAAATAGCAGGACTTGGCATTAGAGGTAATACAAGCCCCAGCTCAGGAGCTGGAGTTACAGGCAGTTGTAAGTGTTTGATTAATTGTATGTGGTAAGAAGAGCTACCCAAATGGAGCAAGCATTATTGAAAGGGATTTTAGGTAAGTGATTATAAAAATTGTTTAAGGAATTGCAGCTCATATATACACTCATGCCCAGACTGTCGACAGTTTGCTAGTGGCTTTGCTCCTGGCGTGAGTCCTCGTGGCATAAGCCCACTAGACGTCTGGCAAATGGACGTTACACACGTCCCCGAATTTGGTTGGCAAAAGTATGCCGATGTTTGTATGCGGTAGGTGTAAAAGGGATCAAAGAAAGTCATTGTCAGGTGTTAATAAAAAATGAACTTACAGGTACTAACCTGGGAAAGGAGATCTGCCTGTGTCATTACAGATTTGGGAACCAAGTGGATAAAGCCGTGGATCCAGAAGAAATCAAGCTTGCACGAACCAGGACGGGATCCTGATCGCAGTAACTGAATCAAGTGTTTCAACTGCAGCCATGATGGACTATGAGTTTTGCTGCAGGATATATTGAACCATCTAATAGTCTTTTAAATACGAATGTGTTAGTGGTAAATGAAAATCAGAGAAATAAGGATTTCTGCACAGCCTAAGATCACAGGCTGCAAACGGTGCCTACATAGAAATGTGAGGCTGATATTATCTGCACTCCTGACACTCCTAATTGGCAAAGCAAACAAATGCAGCAGTAAAGCTATCAAGGCACTTAGCTACAGATGGGAATTCTGTGAGATATGCAGCAGCGGATTTGTGTTGCTGACTCACAGACATGATTGTGAAAATTTTGAAAAGTATGTGCTGCAGGAATCTGGCTGACCACTCTCAGTCAATTCATGCGAGCATTCAGAAATTAAGAGATCGAACAGAAAAGATACAACAACAACAAAAGGAAAAAGGGGAATTCTCTGGATCAGACAATTGGTTTCATGAGTGGGAAATTTCAGGATGGATATTGTCAATGGTCATGTTTAGATTATTGGATTTGACAATTCGGTACACTTACTGCCATGCTTGTTGAGCTTTCTGCAAAGGGCCCTTGCAGAGACCTCTAGAAGCAGTTTTGTGGCGCAGATACAAAAAGAGAAAAATTTGTCAAGGAGGACAGCAGGCCTACTAGCAGCCTGGCTTTCCTCGCAAAGACACAGGCCCTGACAGTATCCTTGAAGTTCCCATGAAACAGAAAAATTGCTCATGCTGAGAAGTATTTGGTAATCACTTTTTCAAAACACAACAGCCTAGAAGGCAAGTGTACAGACTGCCTTAAACCAAGAAGGACTTGTGAGAAAGTATTTGGAAGTAAGTAAACATGTCATAAACCAGCCATAGTGAGATGGCCAAAACACAGCAGGCGTGCAGATAACTTCTAGACATCAAAGGTAAACTATCAATGTTTAGCTATAAGATCGGCTTATCAAAACTACTAATTAATCACTTTGGAGCAAACAGTCTGTGTAGCCAAGTAGCAGGTTTTAGATTGCCACATTTTATAGTATGGCATTTCATTTATAGGACGACATTCAGATTTAGTTAAATATGGACTTAGGTTTTGTTAGTTATGTTTGCCTTAATGCTCTTTTGAAAACCAACAAAACAAGTAACCATTAGGATCATATAACCCTATCCCTTCTTTGTCTGCTATAGAGTTATTAGGCACGTTGTCCTGGGTTCAGCCCAGCAACAGGCTATGTTAGCCCTGAGAGTATTCCATACCAATTGCATCATGATCAGGCAGTCTGCCCGCCTCCCCCTTGCAGGGGCGACTCTGGAACCGGGCACGGGAGGTTCCGGTCTGGGCAGGCGCAGTGCCAGTTCCGGGGGCGACTCCGGACTCATCAGAAACTGCTCCGGACCCGGGCACGGGAAGTTCCGGTCTGGGCAGGCGTAGTGCCAGTTCCGGCTTCTCTCTCTCTCTTTTTTGGATTGGCGCGGCAGGCGGTGGTGAGGGGGGTGCTCTGGGGTGCCGGGCTCGGGGAGTGCTGCGTTCGGGGCTCTGAATCTGAATCGGTTTGAGCACGGCTCAAAAGACATAGTGGGGTGAGAGGTTTGCACTGTATATAATAACACTGTAGTTAGTTGTTTTCATATCTTTCCGTGTTGTTTAGTAAAATATCCTTATCCCAACCCGCGGGGTTTTGGGGTTTTTTCCCTCCTCGCGGCTCCCTCCGTTCGCCCATCCCCCACCTCTTAAAGAGGCAGGGGACTTTTTCTGGCTTTTGTGGCGCCCAGCTTTTCAGCTGAGGGTAAAACCACAACACACGTGGTGCAGCAACTTTCTCCTTCTTTCCAGCTTTAGTCTAACAGATTTATGTATAGAAACTCCTGGTTAATTGAACAAAACTAACCTTTATTAGTGCGCACAGCTATAACAACAATAGTAACCAGTAACAATCAAAAAGAAAACCAGAAGAACAACAACTCTTAACAGTACACAAAATCCTATTGTTAGGCACCGCGTGAATGCCACCATATCTTGTGCGCTCCAGCGCCGAGAGAGGTGTCGTGCGAATACTGCCACATCTTGTGCAGCCCTGCGCCGGGAAGCACGGGTCCTCTGCCTAGCAGCAAAGAAATAACAGAAAAGGAAGCCTTGATTCTTTCTAAACCAACTCCCTGAGTTTAAAGAGACCTCCCAGTCTCAATAACACCCACCTCTCTGATTGCTCCAGGAGGTTCAAGCGCACTTGGGTAGGCGATGACGACCTGAGAGTCTAATAGTAAAGGAACAATACACCACTAAAGCCATACCAAGGACATTGTCCCTGGTGCCTGGCTATAGTGCTGTAGAAAGGAAACCTTACCAATTGAGGAGTTGAAGGCACGCTCTGAGGTTCAGGGCGGGGAGCTGGGATCTCATCTCCACCAACGCCAGCCATTTTCTGCTGCTCGTGCTTGTTTGCCTAACTGTATCTTTGGAAATGCGCATGTGCAGTTTTCCCCCACCTCCTTGCAGAAAGTACTAGAACAGGAAGCTCACACATGCACGAATCCAATGAATCCAGTGATTCCGCCATGATGATGGTGCATGACTTCGACCACCATATGGTTCATCAGCAAGTCCCAATTTTTATTCAAGCAAGCCTTGGTTAAATACACTGCTTAATTAGCTCATGCATATTGCAGAAGTCAAGCTCACTATTGGTCAAGCAGATAGATGCCGGCCCGTCCCCTCTTTGTTCTGTTTCCACATTCCTGAAGTTTAAACATCCTTTTATCGCATCCTGCAGGTGTCCGAGCACCAGCAATATCCAGTTACAGCTAGCTACTGGGTCAAGCCGACCTAGAGCTAACACTTACCCTACTTACACCATCTCAACCAAATCCAGGCTGTTGTGTCCTTTCTTTGATTGCTAGCCCTGAACCAGGCTCTCCACATTTCCCCCGTTTTTGTTTTGGGCTAACAATGTCTGATCAGAAGGCTGTCGATACCATTTTTTGCATCATGTTTTGTAGACACATACAGAGACATGGTAAGAGTAGGGTAAGAGTTAGTAATACTGTCCCTATCAGAATGGCTGCTTTTACAATAGACAGCAGCCAGGGTCCCAGTCCCAGTGATCGCAACCATCCGTCTAGTCCTAAACCAGAGTCCATTTGTAAGTTATCAGTTTTCGTAATTTACCAATTTGGGAGTGTATGGATTGCGAATGATCAGAGAGGTTCATACAACACATACTTTCAAGCTCCTCACACTCATGGCCTTGGGCAAGCAAAAGAAAATCAATTGCAGCTCTATTTTGCAGCGTAGCATGGCGGACAGAATCAACATCAAGCAAAAGACTAGAAAGTGCAAGAGAAGTAGCATTTGTTTGTTTTGCTAGCCAAAACCCCAACTTGTTTAGGTGATTGTGTGCAGCTGCTGCTGACACCCCTGGAGCGAGAAGAGTTGCAGACATAATCTCTTCCAGTGACCAAAATGTTACCTGGCCGTTGCATTCTTTGTTAAAAGCATGTATCTGCCTCCTGGTTCGGCGATGGTGACAGCTCATGTTAAATATTATAGGGGTGTTAGGCGTTAGCAGAGATAAGCGGCCAAGCGTGTATGGCCCCCCTCTTAGACGTGACGGGATACCTGGCCAGGCACGGTCTCCGCATATCAGAAAATTACCAGGCGGTAGCTGCAAGGGATGGTTAGTAGATATCTAAATGTTAGGCGAAATATAATTGCACCAGCTAGTAGCGTTGCGATAAACAGCCATGCTAGAATTTACATTGGTGTGCGAACTCTGGTTCCTACTTGTATGGTTAAAATATAAGCATGCATCAGCCCTTACTGAACCCAGAAGCTCCAACTCCTGCGGTTCCTGAGGTGATACAGGAAGGTAACCAGCCCATCCATCCCATAAACGAAAAGCCATATTATAAAATGTGGCAATCTAAAAACCTCTAATTGGTTACACATGTTGTTCACACCAAAGTGATTAATCAGTAATTATAATGAGTTTTGGTAAGCATACCTTATAGCCAAACATTGTTAGTTTACCTTTGATGTCTAAAAGTTATCTGCACGCCTGCTGTGCTTTGGCCATCTCATTATGGATGGTTGATGACATGTTCATTTACTTCCAAATACTTTCTCACAGCTCCTTGATTTAAGGGAGTCTGTACACCTGCTTTCAAGGCCGCTGCATTTTGAAAAAGTGATTACCAAAACTTCTCAGCATGAGTAATTTTGTTGTTTCATGGGAATTTCAAGGATACTGTCAGAGTCTGTGTTTTTGCGAGGAGAGCCAGGCTGCTAGCAGGCCTGCTGTCCTCCTTGACAAATTTTTCTCTTTTTGTATCTGCGCCACAAAACTGCTTTTAGAGGTCTCTGCAAGGGCCCTTTGCAGAAAGCTCAACAAGCATGGCAGTAAATGTAAGACAAGTACCGAATTGCCAAATTCAATAATCCAAATTTGACCATTGACAATATCCATCCTGAAATTTCCCACTCATGAAACCAATTTGTTGTTGTTATATCTTTTCTGTTCGATTTCTTAATTTCTGAATGCTCACATGAATCGACTGAGAGTGGTCAGCCAGATTCCTGCAGCACATACCTTCCAAAATTTTCACAATTATGTCTGTGAGCCAGCAGCACAAATCAGCTGCTGCATGTCTCATAGAATCCGCATCTGTAGCTAAGTGTCTTGATACCTTTGCTGTTGTATCTGTTTGCTTTGCCAATCAAGAGTGTCAGAAGTGCAGATAACTTCAGCTTCACGTTTCCATGCAGGCACCGATTGCAGCCTGTCACCTTAGGCTGTGCAGAAATCACTGTTTCTCTAATTTTTATTTACCACTAACACACTCATATTTAAAAGAGTATTCAAAATGTCCCGCAGCAAAACTCTGACTCCATTGTGGCTGCACTTGGAACACTTGACTTCAGTTACTGTGATCAGGATCCCATCCTGGTTCATGCAAGCTTGATTTCTTCTGGATCCACAGCTTTATCTGCTTGGTTCCCATATCTGTAATGACATAGGCAGATCTCCTTTCCCAAGTTAGTACCTGTAACTTCATTTCACTAACATCTAACATGAACTTTTCCGTTCAAAACATACAGAGCCTCGTTTAATCAATCAGCTGGAGAGATATCCTTCTCTCCCCCTTATTGTTTGTGAAGCAAACGCTTGAGAGTTTGATTCATGTGTTCTGTCATGGCTTTGCACTGTACAAGACCTTTAGTCTCAGCAACCAACAAGTGGTATTGTTGTTAAAGCACTTTAGCAGATTGGTAAACAAAATTTCATGCAACTTCTGAGCTTGTGCAAAGCTGTCTGCTGAGGGAGCAGCCCCGGCCGGTGCAATCAGCCTGTCTGCTCTCTGATTTCTTCCTGCTAGACCTAGATGTAGTCAGTTAGCTCAGTGTGGCTGTGAGTCTGGGTAACAGAGTACTGATGCATAATACCACACAATGATCTAATCCAGTTAACATTTCTAAGCAACTTCTGATCATCATTTAACATGCCACCCCCAGTTTTGATTGCAATCCTCTGAGGTGTTACAGTACTTTTATCAAGCTGTCAGTCCGAATATTTTCACACTTGATTATTTTGAATTTTTCTATGGAGTAATCTGTAACCCCTTGCCTTTCAAATGCACTGTTAACTGATGAATCAAACTTTCAACGTCCAGGTTTTTCCCCACAATCAATATAGCAACCATATAATGATAAAAGATTAGATCAGGATGTGTTTCTCGTACTGGAGCAAACGCCCAGGCTACATAAGCCTGGCACATAGTTGCTGAATTTTTTCTGCCTTGTGGGAGCGTACCCAGTGACACCTTTTGAAAAGAAAAAACCCAGTCTTTTTTAAAAAATTTTTTGCTTGTTCCACAAACTTTTGGAAGGCTTCATATGACCCTTAGTGAGTTTCTCCTGTATTAAATAGTGTAAGTGGGCAATATTTTTTTTTTTTTTTCAAGAAAGCAGCTATTGATCATTGTTTTCCAGGTTAACTTTTAAAGTAAGCTGCCCTTTTTCAATGTTCACTATAAAAAATTCATTTTTGCTAAGTAACCAGCCTTGCTCCCAGTGGACAAACACAGCCCTGAACTTATAGCACATACGAACAAATGAATGCTGCAAACCAATTAATCAGACAAATGACATTGCAAGATACGAGCTGTCACATCCAGTCCATATGGGGGGGGGTGTGTGTGTGTCGGGGGTGGTTCTCAGCCACTGCCCGCAGTGCTGTTCTCCCCCCGCCATAAACCACAGTGTGATCCCCTTGTTCACCATGACTGAGCCCCGTGTGAGTGCTAGGACCCTGTTCCTTCCACCTCCCACTGGCCCACTACTAACTCTCTCTGCCACCCGCTTTTTCCCACATAAACTTTTCCCTGGTGATTTCTCCGATTGAGTAGGAATCAAAATACCTGATTTAGCTGTTTTTCCCATTCTGACGCCACCTTACGTGACCAGGCTCCTCTGAGTAGTCTGTGCAGAGTCTCTCGGGTGTCAGGAGACAGCGATATATTGATGAATGTCTCTGATCCGATGGTTGTTGAAGCTGATACTTGTCCATCTCCATAGGATTCTCTGTCCTTAGGTTTCTTGTCTGTGCTCATAGGTTCCTTGTCCATGGGGGCAACACTGTTCTGTGCCTGAATCGGTGATTCTCCGTCTTTGTAGTTTTCGGGTGGAGGCTCAAACCCTTTTACAACAGGGCATGCCGTTGCCTGCTCTGCTTTGTTTTCCAGCTTTTCAAGGACAGGTCAAAGTTGTTGATGCTGGTTAACATTTTCGACTGCGCCATGGGGTGTTTTAGGCTCAGTAAAAGTCAGAGGCAGATAGATATTAAAGGCAGTTGGTTGTACGTTTGTTTTCACATTTTTTCCTTCCAAAGGCATCATAGTGGAGGGAGTGCAGACCGTGGTGGCAGATTTACGTGCACTACTCACTCCCCTTCAGTTCCGACAGATCTATAACTTTGCTCTGATAACACGGCATCTTTACTTAGTCTAGTAACTGGGATAGGTGAAAAAGCACCCAGAAACAAAAACACATTCTCCGTAGTAGATTTTCTTTTTCTTTTTGAATCAGTTCTGTAGAACCCGTAATCAGTGTTAAAGCTGCAAAGGTTGAAGCGGCAGCAACGAGTTCCGCCTCTATTTTTGGCCCTGTGCGGGGTCGGTTGTCGGCATCACGTCGGGGTCATCATTTGTCGGAGAAGGGAGACTTCGACCACCATATGGTTCATCAGCAAGTCCCAATTTTTATTCAAGCAAGCCTTGGTTAAATACACTGCTTAATTAGCTCATGCATATTGCAGAAGTCAAGCTCACTATTGGTCAAGCAGATAGATGCCGGCCCGTCCCCTCTTTGTTCTGTTTCCACATTCCTGAAGTTTAAACATCCTTTTATCGCATCCTGCAGGTGTCCGAGCACCAGCAATATCCAGTTACAGCTAGCTACTGGGTCAAGCCGACCTAGAGCTAACACTTACCCTACTTACACCATCTCAACCAAATCCAGGCTGTTGTGTCCTTTCTCTGATAGCTAGCCCTGAACCAGGCTCTCCACACATGACAAAAAGAAAGTGATTTTAAGACTGTAACTGGCAATGAAGACCACCGAAAGCTTAATTTGCAAAATATTGGGTGACAGGGTGGGAAAACTGTAGGCTGCCTGCATTGCATATTCCAAAATTGATCGTGTTTGCATTTCCGAAATCACAAGAAGTAGAATTTCCTCTCACGGATTGGAGTAGAGTAAAAATTGTGTGTGCTGACTGGGGATAGAGCCTATAAGTGGGCGATCCCATCCGCATCCGGGATGTGGGTCTGCCACCGGTCGGGAGTAACCCCTTGTGTATCCTTAAGTTTTTTAACTACTCTGATGACTTTTGTGTACAGATTCCGATTGTTCCCAGGGTCCTGTACCATCCAGAGGAAGAAATGTACCATCATTGGGGAGAAATAGACAACAGACTTCAGAAAAGAGAAATACTGACAGCTGTCACAATAGCGATACTGCTTGGCCTGGGAGCAGCAGGCGCAGCCATGGGAGTGACTTCACTGGTGACACAACAGCGAGGCCTGTCTCAATTACAAAACGCCATCGATGAGGACTTGCAAAAAAACCGAAGAGTCCACGAGCCTTTTAGAACAATCTGTCTCTTCACTCTCAGAGGCTGTTTTACAGAACAGATGGGGATTAGCTCTCCTGTTCATGCAACAAGGAGGTCTTTGTGCCACCTTGAAAGAAGAATGCTGCTTTTATGTGGACCACAGCAGAGTGATCAGAGATTCGCTAGTTAAGCTGAAAGAGAGACTGGACCAAAGAAAAAGAGACAGGGAGGCCCAACAAGGATGGTTCAAATCGTGGTTTAACTACTCACCATGGCTGACCAGCCTGATAGCTACGTTAATAGGGCCAATTGTAATGATCGTGGTAGCGCTGATATTTGGACCCTGTATACTGAACAAAATTGTGTTGTTCATTAAAAGCCGGCTAGAGAAGGTTAACATTATGTTTGTAGAGCACCGCCAATTGCTTTAAGAATGTATTCACTTAGTATTGTACTTTAAGAATATATTTATTCAGTATCACCCCCAGGTAGTTTAGATTATCTGTAGTCACACCCCATAGTTCTTAAGTCACTAAGTTACCCCCAACTATCACTCCTCTCCCTCCAGCTACTCCCTTCGGCTACTCCCTCCAGCTACCTCTCTATCTTTTTACTGATAACCAAAGGCCAATAGCATTTAACCTGTGCAGCAAGCAAATGGAGGTGACGAACCTAGAAGACGGATGTTACATTGTGGGTCAGGGCTATAAAACACCACCGAGCTGCACAATAAACGCCATTTGCCCATCCATCATATTGATGTCAATGTGCTCTTGGTCCGGTGGCCTGGGTTGGTTGTCGAGCCACGCTTTCAGACAGGCCGTTTCTGCATCTTATCTGCAACAGAGATGTAATTTAATATAGAGGCAATGTAATATAAGGCCAGCCATTTCCTGTGCTGCATCAAAAGAAGTGTGGCCAGCAGATCGAGAGAGGGGATTCACCCCCTCTACTCTGCTCTGGTAAGACCTCACCTGGGGCACTTTGTCCAGTTTTGGAGCCCTCAACACAAAAAAGGCATGGACCTGTTGGAGCACATCCAGAGGAGAGCCACAAAAATGATCAAAGGGCTTGAGCACCTCTCCTATGAGGAGAAGGCTCCAGCGGGACCTTATAGTGGCCTTCCAATACCTGAAAGGTGCCTATAAGAAAGCTGGGGAAGAACTGTTCATGTGGGACAAGTAGGACAAGGGGTGATGGTTTTAAACTAGAAAAGGGTAGATCTAGGTTGGATATTAGGAAAAAAGTCTTCAATATGAGTGTGGTAGATCACTGAAACAAGTTACCCAGAGAGGTAGTGCAGACCCCATCCCTGGAGACATTCAGTGTCAGGCTTGATAGGGCCCTGAACAACCCAATCTAGTAAATATGTCCCTGCTTACTGCAGGGTGGGTTGGGCTGGATGACCTTTCAAGGTCCCTTCCAACCTAATGCAACCTAATGAAATACTTGAGGGGTGGGTGTCAGGAGGATGGCTTGTTGAAATCACCCTAATAAAATAGCTTAACTTCTTGGTGATTTTGGTTTTAGTTTAGGATATAAATTTGATTTTAAAGGAGTTATAGCATCTATGAGAGCATAAAGCATGTTAAGGCCCTTAGGAATAGGTAACTAAGACAGTGTGTGCCTTTATCACTATAGAAAATCATTGTGGACTCTGAATTAAAACAATGGGTACTGGTTATGGACCTTGCGTCAAAACAATAGGTACAAGAAGAAACTGGTTGTGGTTACGAAAGATCAGACGAAGATGAAATGAGCACGTGCAAGAATGGGGTTCACTCACAGACACAGTGAGGAAGACTATGAATGACCACCAGAGGACCCCCCGCTCAGCATAACTACGCATGCGTGGAGGACATTTACATATGGTAATGATTTCCAGGAAATATCATAAATATGCTAATCACTCCCCTCCCCTCTTTGTATTTAAAACAGTCAGCATAGTTAACCAATAATTTTTATGGAATAAGAATATAGATAAAGTGAAGCAATCAAAAGCCAATCATTGTAAAGTTCAAGCTAAGAAGCGAGCATTTTGTGCAATGACTTTGCTAAAAAAATTGTCGAAATATGTTGTGCTTTTTACCTGTGGGTCAACACATCTTTGGTGGAGCTATCCTCCGTGTTCCCCAGCGCTGGAATAAAGACATGCCTGTTTATCTGCTTTGTGTAGTAAGTTCTTTGCGATTGCGACCACTAACAGTCTTTTTTTCAGTGGTGCCCAGTGACAAGAGAAGACACAATGGGCATAAACTTGAATATAGGAAGTTCAACCTAAACATGGGGAGGAACTTCTTTACTGTGAGGGTGGCACCAGAACAGGTTGTCCTGAGAGGTTGTGGAGTCTCCTTTTCTAGAGATATTCAAAACTCATCAGGATGCTGTCCTGTGCAGCCTGCTCTTAAATGGTTGGACCTGATGATTGGTCCTTTCCAACCTTGTGATTCTGTGATTCTGTAATAAATCCATGCTGGCTGTCTAAAATCACCTCCCTGTCCTCCATTTGCCTTGGCATCGCTTCTAGAAGGATATGTTCCATGATCTTCCCAGGCACGGAGATGAGGCTGACAGGTTGGTAGTTCCTGGGAGCCTCCTTCCTGCCCTTTTAAAAATGGGTGCAACGTTTCCTTTCTTCTAGTCACCGGGGATTTCACATGACTGCCATGACTTTTCAAATATAATGGAGAGTGTCTTGGCAACAACATCAGCCAATTCCCTCAGGACTCTGGGATCCATCTCATCAGGTCCCATAGATTCCTGAGGTGGTCATGAACCTTGTGTTCAATTACAGCATGAGGGACTTTGCCCACCAGATATCACAGAATCACAGAATTGTAGGGGTTGGAAGGGACCTCAAGAGATCATTGAGTCCAGCCCCCTACCAAAGCAGGTTACTTAGGTGTGACCCTATGCTACTCCCGCTGCCCCTACCTTTGCCTGACTTTTTCCTATAAATCTGGATTAATTGATAACCATCAGTGATGATTGTGATGTCTGCATCTGTCTCGGGGGGATTTTGGGAAGACAGATAATAGCACAATAGCCAAGGGCTATCTATGCTAATGTGCCCACCTAGACAGAGTACTGCTCAGTGTCCACTGGCACCTGTGGGTGGTATGTAAATATGACTATGAGCCAATCATCTTACTCCATAGTGAGCAGTCCAAGAGCCCTTTGAGCTCTCCTGAGACGACAGCAGGCTACACATCATGATCTCCCTGTGAAAAGGATGCCTCTCAAGGTTACTTCTCGAGGTCAAGATAATCTGTGCTGCAGCAGATCCGCAACAGATCCTTGGTAAGTGAGTTGGGAATAAGTGCACTAAACTGTAATCCTTAGTATAAAGGATCGATTGTGCATAGATAATCCTTTAGACATAAATCATTGACCAAGTCTGAGACTAAGACTGGATCCAGCCGCACCTAGGCTCCTCTCTCAGGAGGAGTTTAGAAAGCATGGGGGTCCTTTCTGAACCTCGTGACTCAATGGGAGGGTCTCCCTGACAGCTTCATCTGACCCTGTTCTCTATGCACTAGCTAATCAAGATTACCTTACCATCGAACCTTAATCACTGTCGTGTTTATTATCAAACACCGTTACACCCTTTGTTTTATATCAGTTGTTGTGGTTTACACCTCAGCGGAAAAGCTGGGGCCACAAAGGTTAGAAAAAGAAGCCCCCTGCCTCTTTAAGAGGTGAGGGATGGGCGAACGGAGGGAACCGAGGAGCTGTGGGGAAGAGAAAAAAAAAACCAAAGGCCTGCGGGTTGGGATAAGGATAGTTTACTAAACAACAGGGAAAAGTATGAAAACAACTAGCTACAGTGCTATTATATACAGTGCAAACCTCTCACCCCACTATGTCATTTGAGCCGTGCTCAAACCGATTCAGATTCAGAGCCCCGAACACAGCACTCCCCAAGCCCGGCACCCCAGAGCACCCCCCTCACCACCGCCTGCCGCGCCAATCCAAAAAAGAGAGAGAGAGAAGCCGGAACTGGCACTGCGCCTGCCCAGACCGGAACCTCCCGTGCCCGGGTCCAGAGTCGCCCCTGCAAGGGGGGGGGGGGGGCAGACTGCCTGATCATGATTGGTATGGAATACTCTCAGGGCTAACATAGCCTGTTGCTGGGCTGAACCCAGGACATCAGTAAACATATTGTTGCTTCTCTTAAGAGGGAAGTGCATCCCTCTTATCTCTCCATCAGTGGCACAAATAGGCGTCCAGATGGGTCTTGAATATCTCCACAGGAGACTCCACAACCCCCCTGGGCAGCCTATTCCAGTGCTCTGTCACCCTTACTGTGTAAAGGTTCTTCTGCATATTGGTGCAGAACTTCCTATGCTCCAATTGGAAGCCATTGCCCGTTGTTCTGTCTCCACAGACTACTGAAAAGAGGCTGGCCATTTCCCCCTGTGTCCCACACTTGAGATATTTATCAACATTAATAAGATCCCCTGTGGGAGGTCGGAGCATGGAGACGGCGCGGCGCCTGGTCCTAGCACTGCCCCGAGTCTTAGCGCTCACCCGGTTCTGCCCCACTAAAATGCCTATATACAAACGCACGTAGCATGGGGAACAAACAAGAAGAATTAGAGATCTTTGTGCGGTCACAGGGCCACGATCTCATTGCGATCACTGAGACGTGGTGGGACAGCCTGGATGACTGGCATGCTACCATAGATGGCTACGTGCTTTTTAGGAAAGATAGACCAGGGAGACGAGGTGGAGGAGTTGCTCTTTATGTTAGAGAGCACCTAGAATGTATTGAGCTCCACCTGGGTAGGGATGAACCGCTTGCCGAGAGCTTGTGGGTAAGAATTAAAAGGCAGGCCAGTTTGGGTGACATAGTCGTGGGCGTGTACTACAGGCCCCCTGATCAAGAGGAGCGGGTTGATAATGAATTTTATAAGCAATTGGAAGTAGCCTCAAGATCGCAGGCGCTGTTCCTTATGGGGGACTTCAACTACCCAGATATTTGCTGGGCAAGCAATACGGCCAGTCGTATGCAGTCCAGACAATTTCTGCAGTATATGGAAGACAACTTCCTGATACAGATGGTGCAGGAACCTACTAGGGGAGGGCGGATGCTTGACCTTGTTTTTACTAACAAGGACGGGCTCGTCAGTGAAGTGAAGGTCCGGGGCTGCTTAGGACAAAGCGACCATGAAATGGTCGAGTTCAAGATCCTGAGTGGAAGAGGCAAGCCAAAACGTAGGATAGCTACCCTGAATTTTGGAAGAGCTAACTTTGATCTCCTCCGAAATCAAATAGGGGCTATCCCATGGGCTGCTCTGTTTGAAGGAATGGGAGCCTGCGAGTGCTGGCTAACATTCAAACAGCACTTCTTCCAAGCACAGAATAGGTGCATCCCTTTGAGTAAGAAATCGGGTAAGAGAGGTAGAATACCTGCGTGGATAAGCAGGGAACATATGAGTAAACTCAAAGGGAAGCAGAAGACCTATAAACTGTGGAAACAGGGTCTGAGATCATGGGATGAATATAAGGATGTGGCCAGGGTCTGTAGGGATGCAACTAGGAGGGCTAAGGCCTGCTTAGAAATTAAGCTGGCAAGGGACATAAAGGACAACAAAAAGAGCTTTTTCAGGTATGTAAATAGTAAAAGGATGACCAGGGATAATGTAGGTCCCTTGTTGAATGAGACGGGTGTCATGGTGACGGGAGATGATGAGAAGGTTGAGATACTTAATGCCTTCTTTGCCTCGGTCTTTACTCCGAAGGCTTCTCAGGACTCACATATCCCAGATGTAAGTAGGAGTGGTTGGGGAACGAATGGCTCCCCTCTAGTAGAGGTAGGGGTGGTCCAGGAGCGACTCAAAGGAATGGATGCACACAAATCCATGGGTCTGGATGGGATACACCCACGTGTGCTGAGAGAGCTGGCGGAGGTGATTGCGGAGCCGCTCTCTATCATCTTTGACAGATCCTGGACTACAGGAGAAGTGCCTGAAGATTGGAGGATAGCCAATGTCACTCCAGTCTTTAAAAAAGGCAAGAAGGAGGATCCCAGTAACTATAGGCCAGTCAGCCTCACTTCTGTCCCTGGAAAGGTGATGGAACAGCTTGTTTTGGATGCCATCTCCAAACAACTGGAAGAGAAGAAGGTCATGAGGAATAGTCAGCATGGATTCACCAAGGGGAGATCGTGCTCGACCAATCTCATAGCCTTCTATGATGTTATTACCAACTGGGTGGATGGAGGGAGAGCAGTGGATGTCATCTACCTCGACTTTAGCAAAGCTTTCGATACTGTCTCCCACAACATCCTGATAGAGAAGCTGAGGAAACAAGGGATAGACGAGTGGACAGTGAGGTGGGTTGAGAACTGGCTGTCAGACCGGGCTCAGAGGGTCGTGATCAGTGGGGTAGAATCTGAATGGAGGCCTGTGACTAGCGGTGTTCCCCAGGGCTCAGTGTTGGGTTCAGTCCTGTTTAATATCTTCATTGACGACCTTGATGAGGGAATAGCATCCACCCTCGGCAAGTATGCTGATGATACAAAGCTGGGAGGAGTGGCTGACACGCAGGAACACTGCGCTGCCATTCAGCGAGATCTGGACAGGCTGGAGAGCTGGGCAGGGAGAAACCTAATGAAATTCAACAAAAGCAAGTGCAAAGTCTTGCACCTGGGGAGGAATAACCGACTGTATCAGTACAGGCTGGGTGATGACCTGTTGAAGAAGAGCTCTATGGAGAAGGACCTGGGGGTCCTGGTTGATGACAGGTTGGCTATGAGCCAGCAGTGTGCCCTGGTGGCCAAGAGAGCCAATGGGATCCTGGGATGCATCAGGAAGAGTGTGTCCAGCAGGTCGAAGGAGGTGATCCTCCCCCTCTACTCTGCGTTGGTCAGGCCCCACCTGGAATACTGTGTCTAGTTCTGGGCTACCTGGTATAGAAAAGACAGGGACCTTCTGGAGAGAGTCCAGAGAAGGGCGACAAAGATGATTAGGGGTCTGGAACATCTCCCCTATGAGGAAAGGCTGAGTGAGCTGGGTCTGTTCAGCCTAGAAAAAAGAAGACTTAGGGGGGACCTAATTAGTGTTTACAAATATCTTAGACATGGGTGGCAGGGGGAATTGGCCAGCCCCTTTTCAGTGGTCAGTGGGGACAGGACTAGGGGCAATGGCTGTAAGCTGGAGCACAGGAAGTTCTGCACCAACATGCGGAAGAACTTTTTCACAGTGAGGGTGACAGAGCAGTGGAATAGGCTGCCCAGGGAGGCGGTGGAGTCTCCTTCTCTGGAGATATTCAAGTCTCGTCTGGACGCCTATCTATGTAATATGAGATAGGGAGCCTTCTTTGGCAGGGGGGTTGGACCCGAAGATCTCTTGAGGTCCCTTCCAACCCCTAAGATTCTGTGATTCTGTGATTCTGTGTTTCTTAGCGCTCGGCCGGGCCTCAGCCCCGGTGGCCCGCGGGGTCCCGCTGTGCTTCGCGGTGGGGGCGGGAGAAAAGCGGCGCTGTGGGAAGCGGCCGAGAGCCGCAAGAGCGTGGCGCGGCACCGCAGAAGTGACGGAGAATCGCCCCCTATCCCCTCCCCCATATCTCGGCGTGGCCGAGAGGAGGCCAGGGTCGCTCTCTGAGTGATGCCACCGTGACTGCGTCGTCAGTGTGACGTCACCGCGGCGCGACATCGCTGCATACCCCCCACCCCTCTCCCCCCATCCAGCCCCCAACTATACAGAGCGGAAGTGGCAACTCAGGGCTTGCAATGTTTGTCTGATGCACCGGTTTGCAGCGTTTGCAGCGTATGTGCTATAGGGTCAGAGATGCGTTTATCCAACTGAGAGCAAGGCTGTTTACCAAGCAAAAGGATTTTTGATAGCAACCATTGAAAGTGGGCAGCTTACTTTAAAAATTTAACCTGGAAAATAGAAAACCCCCGTTTGGGTTGATCAATGGATGCTTACTCAAAGAACAAATTGCCCACCTACAAGAGTTAATACGGGAGCAACTGACTAAGGGTCATATGAAGCCTTCCACAAGTCTGTGGAACATGCCAAAATTTTTTAAATATTGGGATTTTTTTTTTTTCCACTATGCCTTTACACTCTGATGATTAGGAAAAATTTGCCTTTTCAGTCCCTACTATAAACAAAAATGAACCCATGAGAAGTTATCATTGGGTAGTGCTTCCACAAGGCATGAAAAATTCACAACTATGTGCCAGACTTATGTAGCCTGGGCACTTGCTCCAGGATGAAAAGTGCATCCTGATCTAATCTTTTAACATTACATGGATGATATACTGATTGCAGAAAAAAAACCCAACTTGGACATTGAAAGTTTGATTCATGAGTTAACAGTGCATTTCAAAAGCAAGGCATTACAGATTGCTCCACAGAAAATTCATATCTGGGTTGGCAGAGTGATAAAAGTACCGTAACACCCCAAAAGATTGAGATCTGAGCTGAGGTCAGCACGTTAAATGATGTTCAAAAGCTGCTTGGAGATATTAACTGGGTTAGGCCATTGTGTGGCATTATGAATAGGAAATTGGAACCTTTAGTGGCATTGCTAAAGGGAGGAGGTGGTGCAGGAGCACCGAGAATCCTGTCAGAAGAAGCTAAAAAGGCCCTGGAAATTATTAGTACCCATCGTTGGGATCCTGACTGGGACATAGGAGTCACAGTCATTACTCAAAGAGAGCATGTGTTTGCTATTATAATGCAGTGGACTAATGACAAAGATCCCTTAAGGCTGTTAGAATGAGTATTCTTGCCAATGCAGTTAAAAAACAGAACCTGCATTTCAGAGTATTTAGCTTGGGCCTTGAGGAACAGTACTGACCTGCAAATAGCTTTATTAGACTATGCAGGGGAAGTGAAAGTGAATTACCCACCACATAGAATCTTTAGAGTAGTACGTAACTGTCAAATAGAAGAAAAGCCCTTGTTGTCTGGGCGTCCGGTTCGGGGTATTACAGTGTTTACAGATGCGGGAGGTAGAATTCAGAAGGTTGCAAGTACATGGCAAGAGAATGGACAATGGCAGGATTTAATATTAAAAGGAGTCCTAGCCTCAACTCAGCAGTTGGAGTTGCAGGCGGTTGTAACAGTGTATGACGAGTGTTTGACACGTGGAAAGCCGAACTGGTTAATATAGTCTGTGATTCACTGTATGTGCTGCGAGAAATCTAATGAAATTCAACAAGTGCAAGTGTAAAGTCTTGCACCTGGGGAGGAATAACCGACTGTATCAGTACAGGCTGGGGGATGACCTGTTGGAAAAGAGCTCTGTGGAGAAGGACCTGGGGGTCCTGGTTGATGACAGGTTGGCTATGAGCCAGCAGTGTGCCCTGGTGGCCAAGAGAGCCAATGGGATCCTGGGAGGCATCAGGAAGAGTGTGTCCAGCAGGTCGAAGGAAGTGATCCTCCCCCTCTACTCTGCGTTGGTCAGGCCCCACCTGGAATACCGTGTCCAGTTCTAGGCTCCCTGGTATAAAAAAGACAGGGACCTTCTGGAGAGAGTCCAGAGAAGGGCGACAAAGTTGATTAGGGGTCTGGAACATCTCCCCTATGAGGAAAGGCTGAGTGAGCTGGGTCTGTTCAGCCTGGAAAAAAGAAGACTTAGGGGGGACCTACTTAGTGTTTATAAATATCTTAGACATGCGTGGCAGGGGGAATTGGCCAGCCCCTTTTCAGTGGTCTGTGGGGACAGGACTAGGGGCAATGGCTGTAAGCTGGAGCATAGGAAGTTCCGCACCAACATGCGGAAGAACTTTTTCACAGTGAGGGTGACGGAGAAGAGGAATAGGCTGCCCAGGGAGGTGGTGGAGTCTCCTTCTCTGGAGATATTCAAGTCTCGTCTGGACGCCTATCTATGTAATATGAGATAGGGAGCATGCTTTGGCAGGGGGGTTGGACCCGATGATCTCTTGAGGTCCCTTCCAACCCCTATGATTCTGTGATTCCTAAGATTCTGTGAAGTTACCTGAATGGAATGTGCACTATTAAAAGGAATTTCAGATGAAAGATTGTTTAAAGAATTATGGCTCCTACTGTCTAACCGACAGCATCAGTATTTTATTACCCATATTTGCAGCCACACTGGACTAACTCAAGGTCTAGCAGAAGGAAATCAGAGAGCAGACAGGTTGGTAGCATCGGCATGGGCTGCGCCCTCAGTAGACCGTTTTGCACAGGTTTGGGGATCACATGAATTCTTTCATCAATCTGCCAAGGTACTTCAATGACAATACCACCTGATGGTTACCAAGGCTAAAGGGATTGTGCAGTCATGCCCGGACAGTCACCGATTCACCAGTGGCCTTGCCCCGGCGTCAATCCTTGTGGCACCGGCCCACTCGAAGTTTGGCAAATGGATGTTACACACGTCCCAGAATTTGGTTGGCCAAATGTGGAGAGCCTGGTTCAGTGCTGGCTATCAGAGAAGGGACACAGCAGCCTGGATCTGCTTGAGATGGTGTAAGTAGGGTAAGTGTTAGCTCTAGGTCAGCTTGACCCAGTAGCTAGCTGAAACTGGATATTGCTGGCGCTCAAACACCTGCAGGATTCGATAAAAGGATGTTTAAACTTCAGGAATGTGGAAACAGAACAAAGAGGTTTTAAATTTATTTTTTTTTAATTTTTTTTAAAAAAGATTATGTTTTTTCTTTTCAAAAGTTGTCACTGGGTGCGCTCCCACAAGGCAGAAAAAATTCAGCAACTATGTGCCAGGCTTATGTAGCCTGGGCGTTTGCTCCAGTACGAGAAACACATCCTGATCTAATCTTTTATCATTATATGGTTGCTATATTGATTGTGGGGAAAAACCTGGATGTTGAAAGTTTGATTCATCAGTTAACAGTGCATTTGAAAGGCAAGGGGTTACAGATTACTCCATAGAAAAATTCAAAATAATCAAGTGTGAAAATATTCGGACTGACAGCTTGATAAAAGTACTGTAACACCTCAGAGGATTGCAATCAAAACTGGGGGTGGCATGTTAAATGATGATCAGAAGTTGCTTAGAAATGTTAACTGGATTAGATCATTGTGTGGTATTATGCATCAGTACTCTGTTACCCAGACTCACAGCCACACTGAGCTGACTGACTACATCTAAGTCTAGCAGGAAGAAATCAGAGAGCCCACAGGCTGGTTGCACCGGCCGGGGCTGCTCCCTCAGCAGACAGCTTTGCACAAGCTCAGAAGTTGCATGAAATTTTGTTTACCAATCTGCTAAAGTGCTTTAACAACAATACCACTTGTTGGTTGCTGAGACTAAAGGTCTTGTACAGTGCAAAGCCATGACAGAACACATGAATCAAACTCTCAAGCGTTTGCTTCACAAACAATAAGGGGGAGAGAAGGATATCTCTCCAGCTGATTGATTAAACGAGGCTCTGTATGTTTTGAACGGAAAAGTTCATGTTAGATGTTAGTGAAATGAAGTTACAGGTACTAACTTGGGAAAGGAGATCTGCCTATGTCATTACAGATATGGGAACCAAGCAGATAAAGCTGTGGATCCAGAAGAAATCAAGCTTGCATGAACCAGGATGGGATCCTGATCACAGTAACTGAAGTCAAGTGTTCCAAGTGCAGCCACAATGGAGTCAGAGTTTTGCTGCGGGACATTTTGAATACTCTTTTAAATATGAGTGTGTTAGTGGTAAATAAAAATTAGAGAAACAGTGATTTTTGCACAGACTGAGGTCACAGACTGCAATCGGTGCCTGCACGAAAACGTGAGGCTGGTGTTACCTGCACTTCTGACACTCCTGATTGCCAAAGCAAACAAATGCAACAGCAAAGGTATCAAGGCACATAGCTACAGATGCGGATTCTATGAAACATGCAGCAGCTGATTTGTGTTGCTGGCTCACAGACATAATTGTGAAAATTTTGGCAGGTATGTGCTACAGGAATCTGACTGACCACTCTGTTGTGGTTTAACCTCAGCGGAAAGCTGGGGCCACAAAGGTCAGACAAAGAAGCCCCCTACCACTTTAAGAGGTGGAGGATGGGCGAACGGAGCTAATCGAGGAGCTGCAGAGCCAGAGGAAAAAAAACAGCGGCCTGCAGAGTTGGGATAAGGATAGTTTACTAAACAACAGGGAAAAGTATGAAAACAACTAACTACAGTGCTATTATATACAGTGCAAACCTCTCCCCACATATGTCATTTGAGCCTTGCCCGAACCGATTCAGATTCAGAGCCCCGGACGCAGCAGTCCCCGAGCCCAGCACCCCAGAGCACCCCCCTCACCACCGCCTGCCACGCCGATCCCAAAAGAGAGAGAGAGAGAAGCCGGAACTCCCACATGCCTGCTCAGACCGGGACTTCCCGTGCCCAGACCAGTTTCCGATGGGTCCGGAGTCGCCCCCGGAACTGGCACTGTGCCTGCCCAGACCAGGACCTCCTGTGCCTGGGTCCTGAGTCGCCCCTCCAAGGGGGGGGGGCAGCCTGCCGGATCATGATGCAATTGGTATGGAATACTCTCAGGGCTAACATAGCCTGCTGCTGGGCTGAACCCAGGACATTATCCACCCCTTATTCCATTTACATCATGAGCAGGACCAGCAACCTTCTTTGGGTAAAGGGAGTCTCTCGCATGCACACACATGCATGTACACATGCACACACATGTATGTGCATATCGATTCAGTCTGTGGATGTTTCCTCCGAGTCTGTCGGTTTCATTCAGTCCACGATTCTCAGGCTCACTGGTCCCTCTGTCAGAACAGTCTCTTAGGGTATGAAGAGTCGTACGTGCCACTGGATCGTTGAATGCTGTATCTCGGGCTCTCGAACACTGCACCTGGTATGATCCATGCTCATAGTCTGTGGGTCAGAGGTGTTTATTACAAAAAAGAAAAGAAAGAGTTCTTGGGAGGCTGATCTTCACTCAATCATCACGGCACCGATGACCCTGGCTGTAATATCATTAGTATAACATACAGTATCTATAACAACAGTAAACCAGTAGTGAATTATTTAGCATGATATTGGCTATTCTCACCCAAAATCAAGTCCCCTTGAGGTACACATCGAGTTTCTCCATCCTTCTGCATTATCCACCAAGTACAACCAGGTCCTTCAGCAAAAATAATCCCAGATATGGGTTTACCTTTGCCTGAAGCAGGAATGACCCAAACTGTCTTTCCCAAAATACTCTTCATGTGCACTACTGGGACTCTGTCTCCTTCTACAGTATGTGAGAATTTTGACTGGGCTGGACCAGCCCGATTGGTAGATCCCCTAGAGTTAACCAACCACGTAGCTTCTGCTAAATGTGTATCCCAATGTTTAAATGTTCCACCACCCATTGCTTTCAGTGTAGTCTTTAAAAGCCCATTATAGCGTTCAATTTTCCCAGAGGCGGGTGCATGATAAGGAATGTGGTACACCCACTCAATGCCATGTTCTTTGGCCCAAGTGTCTATGAGAGTATTTCGGAAATGAGTCCCATTATCTGACTCAATTCTTTCTGGGGTGCCGTGTCGCCATAGGACTTGCCTCTCCAGGCCCAGAATTGTATTCTGGGCAGTGGCATGGGGTACAGGATATGTCTCCAACCAGCCAGTGGTTGCCTCTACAATTGTAAGTACGTACCGTTTACCATGGCGAGTTTGTAGAAGAGTGATGTAATCAACCTGCCAAGCCTCCCCATATTTATATTTCATCCACCGTCCTCTATACCAGAGGGGTTTTAGTCGCTTAGCTTGCTTGATTGCGGTACATGTCTCACATTCATGGATAACTTGTGCAATAGCATCCATGGTTAAGTCCACCCCTCGATCTCGAGCCCATGTATATGTTGCATCTCTTCCTTGATGACCTGAAGTATCATGAGCCCATCGGGCTAGGAACAATTCACCCTTATGTTGCCAGTCCAAATCTACCTGGTCCACTTCAATCTTAGCAGCCTTATCGGCCTGCTGGTTGTTTCATGTTCCTCGATGGCCCGACTCCTAGGTACATGGGCGTTCACATGACATACCTTTACAGTAAGCTTCTCTAAACGAGTAGCAATATCTTGCCATAAGTCGGCTGCCCATATGGGTTTGCCTCTACGTTGCCAATTGTTCTTTTTCCACTGCTGCAACCACCCCCACAAGGCATTAGCAACCATCCATGAGTCAGTATAAAGATATAGCATAGGCCACTCCTCTCTCTCAGCAATGTCCAGGGCTAATTGGATAGCCTTTACCTCGGCAAATTGCCTTGATTCACCTTTTCCTTCAGTGGCTTCTGCTACTTGCCTCATAGGACTCCATACAGCAGCTTTCCATTTCCGATGCTTACCCACAATGCGACAAGATCCATCAGTGAACAGGGCATACTGCTTTTCATTTTCTAGCAATTGGTTATATGGTGAAGCTTCTTCTGCGCGTGTTACCTCCTCATCCTCTGGTGACATCCCAAAGTCTTTGCCTTCTGGCCAGTCTGTAATCACCTCCACGATTCCTGGGTGATGGGGGTTTCCTATTGGAGCTCGTTGTGTAATTAGTGCAATCCACTTGCTCCATGTAGCATCAGTTGCATGGTGTGTGGAAGGGACTTTCCCTTTAAACATCCAGCCCAGCACCGGCAGTCGGGGTGCTAGGAAAAGCTGAGCTTCAGTTCCAATTACCTCTGAAGCAGCTCGAACCCCTTCGTATGCGGCCAGTATTTCCTTCTCTGTTGGAGTGTAATTGGCCTCAGATCCTTTGTAGGCCCAACTCCAAAACCCTAATGGTTGCCCTCGAGTCTCCCCTTGTGTTTTCTGCCAGAGACTCCAGGTAGGACCATAGTCACCAGCTGCGGTATAGAGCACATTTTTAATATCTGTCCCTGTACGGACAGGTCCAAGGGCCACTGCATGGACTATTTCGCGTTTGATCTGCTCAAAGGCTTGCTGCTGCTCAGGGCCCCATTCAAAATTATTTTTCTTCCGAGTTACATAGTAGAGTGGGCTCACAATGAGACTATAGTTTGGAATATGCATTCTCCAAAACCCTATAACACCTAAGAAAGCTTGTGTTTCCTTTTTGTTACTTGGTGGAGACATCGCTGCAATTTTATTAATAACGACCATTGAAATCTGACGACGCCCATCCTGCCAACTTATTCCTAAAAACTGGATTTCTCGCTTAGGCCCCTTGACTTTACTTTGTTTTATAGCAAAATCAGCTTCTAAAAGGATCTGAATTATCCTTTCTCCTTTTTCAAAAACTTCCTTTGCTGTGTCGCCCCATACAATGATGTCATCAATATATTGCAAGTGCTCTGGGGCTCCACCCTTTTCTAATGTACTCTGGATTAGTCCATGACAGATGGTGGGACTGTGTTTCCACCCCTGGGGCAGACGATTCCATGTGTATTGGACACCTCTCCAAGTAAAAGCAAACTGTGGTCTGCACTCTGGTGCCAGTGGGATTGAGAAGAAAGCATTTGCAATGTCAATTGTGGCGTACCACCTGGCTGCCTTTGATTCCAGTTCATACTGGAGCTCTAGCATGTCCGGCACAGCAGCACTCGTATTTGGAGTGACTTCATTTAGGCCACGATAGTCTACTGTCAGCCTCCACTCTCCGTCGGACTTCCGCACTGGCCATATGGGACTGTTAAATGGTGAGTGGGTTCGGCTGATCACTCCCTGACTCTCCAGTTGACGAATCAGTTTATGGATGGGGATCAAAGAATCTCGGTTTGTACGATACTGCCGCCTGTGCACTGTCGTCGTAGCGATTGGCACTCGCTGTTCTTCGACCTTCAACAACCCCACAACAGCTGGATCTTCCGAACGTCCAGGCAAGGCACACAACTGTTTAGTTTCTTCAGTCTCCACAGCAGCTATTCCAAAAGCCCACCGGTATCCTTTTGGGTCTTTAAAATACCCTCTACGGAGATAGTCCATACCTAAAATGCACGGAGCTTCTGGGCCAGTCACAATGGGGTGTTTCTCCCAATCCTTTCCAGTTAGGCTCACCTCAGCCTCTAGCACAGTCAACTGTTGGGAGCCCCCTGTGACTCCAGAAATGTAAACAGATTCTGTCCCTTTATAATTTGATGGCATTAGAGTACACTGGGCACCAGTATCCACTAGAGCCTCATACTCTTGTGGGTCTGATGTTCCAGGCCATCGGATCCACACAGTCCAATAAGTCCGATTATCCCTCTCCTCCACCTGGCTGGAGGCAGGGCTCCTCTATTGCTCCTGGATAGAAACTGGTGCAACCTTCCTCTTGGCAGATCCTCGTGCGCTTACTCTACATTGCAACTCATTTACTCGTGCTTGAAGAGCTGAAGTGGGCTTCTTATCCCACTTTCTCATGTCTTCTCCATGGTCACGCAGGTAAAACCACAGTTTGGCTCGGGGTGTGGCTCGTGGTGTGTCCCTGCTGTGTTCTCTCTCTTGGTCCGGAGGATGACTTTTCCGCATAGCTGCAACATCGCTCCGTATAGGTTGGGAGTCGGCCATGTGGTTGTCAAGTTTAAGTTTAACCAGTTGCTCTACTGCTGCAATGACAGAGCGTGCAACGTTTTCTTGATAAGTCCGGAGTCGGCGGGCCACTTCATATACAGTTGGTGGAAACATCTCCTCGTTTTCCATCACTGCCAGTGAATTTGTGTGCCCTGATGGTGCACTTCGTATGACCTTACGCCACATGTCTGGGGTGCATCGGACGTCATCAGGATCATTAGGGAGCCTTCTGTTGTCCAAATCATAATAAATCAACTCTCGTACAGCTAATTCTCTCAGGTACTGGATAACTGTCTCTATGCTGTCGCTCTTGGGTTTCAGACAGGTAATATATTCTTTCATGGGGTATCTTTCCCGCACACTTGACAGCAATCGCCTCCAAAGGCTGAGGATTTGTGACCCCTCGCCAAGTGCCTTATCAATACCTCCTTCTCTAGCTAGGGATCCCAACTGCCTGGCCTCCCTGCCGTCTAATTCCAGACTGTTGGCCCTGCTATCCCAGCATCTGAGTAACCAAGTGATGATGTGCTCACCTGGGCGGCGGCCAAAATCTTTTCGCACCTCACGCAATTCACTCAGGGTCAGGGATCGGGTAACAATCTCTGGTTCTCCTACATCCTGATCTGCTCGAGATGGCTTTGCCCCATTCTTACTTTTCTGAGATGGCCCTGCCCCATTCTGACTTGTCTGTGATGGCCCTGCCCCATTCTGACTTTTCTGAGATCGCCCTGATTTTTCATCATCATCCTCATTCGGCCATACTTGAGATAATAGTTTTTCACCATCATCCTCATCCTGACATGCTTGAGATCGCCCCGGTTGTTCACCATCATCATCTGGCACTACGCGAGCTAACTTCCTGGTGTGTTTCCTCTTTTGAATGGGAGCCACAGACTTTGGTGTGGGTTGGCCAAGATCTATTGTAGAGGTTGCAGTATCTGCAGTATGTACTAGTCTATTTCCTTTTCCTCCCTGACAGTGCCGACAGCACTGACAGTGCTGACACCACTCTTGAATGGAAGCAACAGACATTGCTGTGGGCTGATTCTCTGAATTATTAGCAAGGTCTATTGTAGAGGTTGCAGCGTCTACAGTATTCGCCAATTCATTTCCTTGTTCCCCTTGGCAGTGCTGACAGTACTGAACGCGCTGCTTGCTTTCAAGCAGTGTTTGGTAGATGGTAGCCAAGCCCCAGCACAGTTCAGTAGGGCGTATTTCTCTGGGGAACCCACTACAGTTCTTTTTCAGATATGAAGTCACCTTATTAGGATCCTGTAGCTGTTCAGGAGTGAAGTTCCAAACCACTGGGGGTAAGAAAGTGCCTAGGTACCTGCTCATATTTCGCCATTTGCCCTGCCACTCAAGCTTATCCAGCCTCAGGGAAAACTCTTGGGTGGTATTCATAAACCTGTGCCTAATATATATACATATATATATCGAAAGCAGAACCATCTGCACCAAAACCAACAGTAGGAAAATGCTAGTTAGAATATCCCAGGGATATTGGAAATTGTTAAAGACTCTTACAAGGCCTGTTTTATCCCTTTTTGTACCGAACAGCAAAAGCTGATACAAGTACTCTTTTAAGTTCATGAACCTCAACATTATCCAATCATAGACAGTTATCACAACATACACTAAACACACGTACGGGATGGCAACGAATCCTGGCAGGATTAAATGCAGCATGCCACGAGTTGGCAACCATGGCAGCATCCTTAAGAGTAAATGCCACAACATTGTACATAGAAATTACGTAAATAACCGTACCTATCACAACTCTATCTTAACTATAATTGAGTTAAGGTCAAATCTATCGTTACCCCAACCTTTTTGCCCCCCTTGGGGGTCCCTCGTCGTGCCCCACATTGGGCGCCAAAAGTTGTTGTGGTTTAACCTCAGCGGAAAGCTGGGACCACAAAGGTCAGACAAAGAAGCCCCCTACCACTTTCACAGAATCACAGAATCACAGAATCACAGAATCTTAGGGGTTGGAAGGGACCTCAAGAGATCTTCGGGTCCAACCCCCCTGCCAAAGCAGGCTCCCTATCTCATATTACATAGATAGGCGTCCAGACGAGACTTGAATATCTCCAGAGAAGGAGACTCCACCACCTCCCTGGGCAGGCTATTCCACTGCTCTGTCACCCTCACTGTGAAAAAGTTCTTCCGCATGTTGGTGCGGAACTTCCTGTGCTCCAGCTTACAGCCATTGCCCCTAGTCCTGTCCCCACTGACCACTGAAAAGGGGCTGGCCAATTCCCCCTGCCACCCATGTCTAAGATACTTGTAAACACTAATTAGGTCCCCCCTATGTCTTCTTTTTTCCAGGCTGAACAGACCCAGCTCACTCAAGCTTTCCTCATAGGGGAGATGTTCCAGACCCCTAATCATCTTTGTCGCCCTTCTCTGGACTCTCTCCAGAAGGTCCCTGTCTTTTCTATACCAGGGAGCCCAGAACTAGACACAGTATTCCAGGTGGGGCCTGACCAACGCAGAGTAGAGGGGGAGGATCACCGCCTTCGACCTGCTGGACACACTCTTCCTGATGCATCCCAGGATCCCATTGGCTCTCTTGGCCACCAGGGCACACTGCTGGCTCATAGCCAACCTATCATCAACCAGGACCCCTAGGTCCTTCTCCATAGAGCTCTTCTCCAACAGGTCATCCCCCAGCCTGTACTGATACAGTCGGTTATTCCTCCCCAGGTGCAAGACTTTGCACTTGCTTTTGTTGAATTTCATTAGATTTCTCCCTGCCCAGCTCTCCAGTCTGTCCAGATCTCGCTGAATGGCAGCGCAGTGTTCCTGCGTGTCAGCCACTCCTCCCAGTTTTGTATCATCGGCGTACTTGCTGACGGTGGATCCTATTCCCTCATCAAGGTCGTCAATGAAGATATTAAACAGGACTGGACCCAACACTGAGCCCTGGGGAACACCGCTAGTCACAGGCCTCCATTCAGATTCTACTCCACTGATCACGACCCTCTGAGCCCGGTCTGACAGCCAGTTCTCAACCCACCTGTTGTGGTTTATACCTCAACGGAAAGCTGAGGCCACAAAGGTCAGACCAAAAAGCCCCCCTACCTCTTTAAGAGGTGGAGGATGGGCGAACGGAGCTAGCTGCAAAGCCAGAGGAAAAAAAAAACCACAGGCTTGCAAGGTTGAGATAAGGATAGTTTACTAAACAACAGGGAAAAGTATGAAAACAACTAACTACAGTGCTATTATATACAGTGCAAACCTCTCACCACACTATGTCATTTGAGCCATGCCCGAACCGATTCAGATTCCCAAACGCAGCACTCCCCGAGCCCAGCACCCCCGAGCACCCCCCTCACCACCTCCTGCCACGCCGATCCCGAAAGAGAGAGAGCAAGCAACCGGAACTCCCACACGCCTGCTCAGACCAGCACTTCCCGAGCCCAACAGTTTCTGATAGGTCTGGAGTCTCCCCCGGAACTGGCACTGCGGCTGCCCAGACCGGGACTTCCCGTGCCTGGGTCCAAAGTCGCCCCAGCAAAGGGGGGGGGCAGCCTGTCGGATCATGATGCAATTGGTACGGAATACTCTCAGGGCTAACATAGCCTTACTGCTGGGCTGAACCCAGGACATGTATCATCGGCGTACTTGCTGAGGGTGGATGCTATTCCCTCATCAAGGTCGTCAATGAAGATATTAAACAGGACTGGACCCAACACTGAGCCCTGGGGAACACCGCTAGTCACAGGCCTCCATTCAGATTCTACTCCACTGATCACGACCCTCTGAGCCCGGTCTGACAGCCAGTTCTCAACCCACCTCACTGTCCACTCGTCTATCCCTTGTTTCCTCAGCTTCTCTATCAGGATGTTGTGGGAGACAGTATTGAAAGCTTTGCTAAAGTCGAGGTAGATGACATCCACTGCTCTCCCTCCATCCACCCAGTTGGTAATAACATCATAGAAGGCTATGAGATTGGTCGAGCACGATCTCCCCTTGGTGAATCCATGCTGACTATTCCTCATGACCTTCTTCTCTTCCAGTTGTTTGGAGATGGCGTCCAAAACAAGCTGTTCCATCACCTTTCCAGGGACAGAGGTGAGGCTGACTGGCCTATAGTTACTGGGATCCTCCTTCTTGCCTTTTTTAAAGACTGGAGTGACATTGGCTATCCTCCAATCTTCAGGCACTTCTCCTGTAGTCCAGGATCTGTCAAAGATGATAGAGAGCGGCTCCGCAATCACCTCCGCCAGCTCTCTCAGCACACGTGGGTGTATCCCATCCGGGCCCATGGATTTGTGTGCATCCATTCCTTTGAGTCGCTCCTGGACCACCCCTACCTCTACTAGAGGGGAGCCATTCGTTCCCCAACCACTCGTTCCCCAACCACTCCTACTTACATCTGGGATATGTGAGTCCTGAGAAGCCTTCGGAGTAAAGACCGAGGCAAAGAAGGCATTAAGTATCTCCACCTTCTCATCATCTCCCGTCACCAAGACACCCGCCTCATTCAACAAGGGACCTACATTATCCCTGGTCATCCTTTTACTATTTACATACCTGAAAAAGCTCTTTGTTGTCCTTTATGTCCCTTGCCAGCTTAATTTCTAAGCAGGCCTTAGCCCTCCTAGTTGCATCCCTACAGGCCCTGGCCACATCCTTATATTCATCCCATGATCAAGAGGGATCAAGAGGTGGAGGATGGGCGAAAGGAGCTAATCGAGGAGCTGCAGAGCCAGAGGAAAAAAAACAGCGGCCTGCAGAGTTGGGATAAGGATAGTTTACTAAACAACAGGGAAAAGTATGAAAACAACTAGCTACAGTGCTATTATATACAGTGCAAACCTCTCCCCACACTATGTCATTTGAGCCGCGCCCGAACCGATTCAGATTCAGAGCCCCGGACGCAGCACTCCCCGAGCCCAGCACCCCCGAGCACCCCCCTCACCACCGCTTGCCACGCCGATCCCAAAAGAGAGAGAGAGAGAAGCCGGAACTCCCACATGCCTGCTCAGACCGGGACTTCCCGTGCCCAGAGCAGTTTCTGATGGGTCCGGAGTCACCCCTGGAACTGGCACTGCGCCTGCCCAGACCAGCACTTCCTGTGCTCGGAGCAGTTTCTGATAGGTCTGGAGTCGCCCTCGGAACTGGCACTGCGCCTGCCCAGACCGGAACCTCCCATGCCTGGGTCCTGAGTCGCCCCTGCAAGGGGGCGGGCAGCCTGCCTGATCATGATGCAATTGGTATGGAATACTCTCAGGGCTAACATAGCCTGCTGCTGGGCTGAACCCAGGACACACTCTCAGTCGATTCATGTGAGCATTCAGAAATTAAGAAATCGAACAGAAAAGATATAACAACAACAAATTGGTTTCATGAGTGGGAAATTTCAGGATGGATATTGTCAATGGTCAAATTTGGATTATTGAATTTGGCAATTCGGTACTTGTCTTACATTTACTGCCATGCTTGTTGAGCTTTCTGCAAAGGGCCCTTGCAGAGACCTCTAAAAGCAGTTTTGTGGCGCAGATACAAAAAGGAAAAAAATTTGTCAAGGAGGACAGCAGGCCTACTAGCAGCCTGGCTCTCCTTACAAAGACACAGGCACTAACAGTATCCTTGAATTTCCCATGAAACAATAAAATTACTCATGCTGAGAAGTAGTTGGTAATCACTTTTTCAAAACATAGCGACCTTGAAAATAGGTGTACAGACTCCCTTAAATCAAGGAGTTGTGAGAAGGTATTTGGAAGTAGGTGAACATGTCATGAACCAGCCATAATGAGATGGTCAAAGGACAGCAGGTGTGCAGATAACTTTTAAACATTAAAGGTAAACTGACAATGTTTGGCTATAAGGTATGCTTACCAAAACTCATTATAATTACTGATTAATCACTTTGGTGCGAACAATATACGTAACCAATTAGAAGTTTTTAGATTGCCACATTTTATAGTATGGCTTTTCGTTTATGGGATGGATGGGCTGGTTACCTTCCTGTATCACCCTAGGAACCGCAGGAGTTGGAGCTTCTGGGTTCAGTAAGGGCTGATGCATGCTTGTATTTTAACCATACAAGTAGGAACCAAAGCTCGCCCACCAATGTAAATTCTAGCATGGCTGTTTATCGCAAAGCTACAAGAGGGGACGGGCCGGAATTTATCTGCTTGACCAATAGTGAGCTTGACTTCTGCAATATGCATGAGCTAATTAAGCAGTGTATTTAACCAAGGCTTTCTTGAATAAAAATCAGGACTTGCTGATGAACCATATGGTGGTCGGAGTCTCCCTTCTCCAACACCCAAATGGCCCAGGATATATAGCACAGGCAACACAAACCTTCTTCCAGTTATGGGGCATTATCCATGTAACAGGGACACTGCATTTGCCCACAGGCCAAGCCACGGTAGAACGTATGAATCAAACTCTCAAGTGTTTGCTTCACAAACAAAAAGAGGAGAGAAGGATATCTCTCCAGCTGATCGACTAAACAAAGCTCTTTATGTTTTGAACTATTTAAGTCTGCCACAGGACAGTTTGGTACCTCCAATGGTGAAACATGGAGCAGGTTTAAAAGGAGGTTTTGAAAGGATCAAAGAAAGTCAATGTCAGGTGGTAGTAAAAAAATGAAATTACAGGTACTAACTTGGGGAAGGAGATCTGTCTGTGTCATCACAGATATGGGAACCAAGTGGGTACCAGAGAAGTGGATAAAGCTGTGGATCCAGAAGAAAACAAGCCTGCATAAACCAGGATGAGATCCTGATCCCAGTAACTGAAGGCAAGTGTTCCAACTGCAGCCACGGTGGACTTGAATTTTGCTATGGGACATACTGAACTATTTAACTGTCTTTGAAATACTTCTGTAAATTAGTGAAATAGTGACTTCCGCACAGCTTAAGGCCATGGACTACAATGGGTGCCTGTACCAGAAGAGAAGCTGCTGTTACCTACACCCAAACACTCATGACACTCTTGATTGGCAAAGCAAACAAATACAATAGCAAAGGTAGCTAAGGCACTTAGTTACAAATGTGGATTCTGTGAGAGATGCCACCTTACAGAATCGTGCAGCAATTGATTTCCTTTTACTGGCTCACGGACATGGGTGTCAAGATTTTGATGGCATGTGCTGCATGAATCTATCTGACCACTCTCAGTGGATTCATGCCAGCATTCAGAAATTAATAGATCAAACACAAAAGATACAACAAGAAAATGGATTCTTTGGATTGGACAATTGGTTTCATGGGTGGGGAATTTCAGGATGGATATTGTCAATGGCCAAAATTGGATTGCTGATTTTAGCAACCATAGTAGTTGTCTTACTCTTGCTGCCATGTTTGTTGAGCTTCCTGCAAAGGGCCCTGCAGAGATCTCTACAGGCAGATTTTGTAACACAAATACAAAAAGGGGGAATTGTCGGGGAAGACAGCAGGCCTGCTAGCGGCCTAGCTCTCTTCTCCCAAGACATAGGCCCTGACAATATTCTTCTGTTCCCATGAGAAAGGAAAAGTTACTCATGCTGAGAGGATCCTAATAATCACATTCTCAAAACACAACCGCCTTGCTGATGGGGGTACAGGCTACCCTAAACCAAGAAGCAGTTATGGGAAGGTATTTGGGAGTAACATAACATGTTAGGAACCAACCATAACAAGGTGGTCAAAACAGCAGGTGTGCAGATGCTTTTAGGTATTAAAGGTAAACTAAGGATGTTTAGCTATAAGATAGGTTTATCAGAGCTCGTTATAATTACTAACCAATCAATATGGTGTGAACAGTGTGTGTAACCAATTAGCAGTTTTTTAGTTTGCCAGGTTGGTAGTAAAAAAGGTATATAATCTGTGTGATTTCACCTAATAAATGGCTTCACCTACAATTCATATTGAATTGCATGTTGCTCCCTGCTGGATGCCACAGGTCCAGTTCTGTTCAATATCTTTATCAATGTCCTGGATCAAGGGATTGAATGCTCCCTCAGTAAGTTTGCAGATGACACTAAACTAGGAGGAAGTGTTGATATGCCTGAGGGTAGGGAGGCTCTTCAGAGGGATCTGAACAGATTGGACCGATGGGCTGAGATCAGTGGGATGAAGTTTAACAAGGACAAGTGTAGAGTGCTGCACATGGGACATAACAACCCCATGCAGCGCTACAGGCTTGGGGGAGACTGGCTGGAGAGCTGTCAGGAAGAGAAGGACCTGGGGGTGTTGGTTGACTGCAGGCTGAATATGAGTCAGCAGTGTGCCCAGGCGGCCAGGAAGGCCAATGGTATCCTGGCTTGTATCGAAAATGGCGTGGCCAATAGGTCCAGGGAAGTGATTGTGCCCCTGTACTCGGCATTGGTGAGGCCATACCTCGAGTACTGTGTCCAGTTCTGGGCTCCTCACCATAAGGACATTGAGGTCCTCAAGTGAGTCCAGAGAAGGGCAACCAGGCTGGTGAAGGGGCTGGAGGGTAAATCCTATGAGGAACGGCTCAGGGAGCTGGGGCTGTTTAGCCTGGAGATGAGGAGGCTGAGGGGAGACCTTATCACCACCTACAACTATCTGAAAGGAGGTTGTGGAGAGATGTGCAATGTTCTGTTCAGCCATGTGACAGGTGATAGGACAAGGGGAAATGGCAAGAAGCTGCACCAGGGCAGGTTTAGATAGATTGGAAAAAATTTTTTTTTACTGAAAGAGTTGTTGGGGCCTGGAACAGGCTGCCTAGGGAGGTGGTTGAGTCACCTTCCCTGGATGTGTTTAAAAAAAGGGTAGATGTGGTACTTGGGGATATGGTTTAGCTTAGGATGGGATTGGTTGGACTTGATGATCTTCAAAGGTCTTTTACAACCTAGTGATTCTGTGACTGAAAAGACCACTCCCCAATCCCTGCCCCTCCCCACACCATGTTGGTGGGGAAGAAGGAAGTAAAATTATGAATGAAGTCTGCTAAGAAGGGAGGGGTGGGGGAAGGTGCTTTAAGACCTGGCCACACTTCTCATTACCCGACTCTGGTTTCACTGGGTGTGTAGTTGTAGTGTAATAAATTAGTTTTCTTTATTTTGCATTAAGTCTGTTTTGCCCATGACACTAATTACAGAGTGATCCCACTCCATCCTTATCTCGAATCCTAAGCCTCCCAATATATATTTTCTCCTCTTTTCAGCTGAAAAGGGGAGTGAAAGAGCGGCTTTGGTGGGCCTTTGGCCTCTAGCCAGGGCCAAACCACCACATCAGGAAATCCAGTTTATAGGAATAAAATGGCAGGATGGGTGTGGTCAGATCTCCATGGATGTTATCAATAAAATAGCAGCTATGCCTCCACTGACCAACAAAAAGGAGACACAAGCTTTCTTAAAATTGATGTGGCTCAAGTAGACCTCGATTGGCAATGTAAGGGTGAATTATTTATAGCTCACTGAGCCCATGACACATCAGGCCATCAAGGAAGAGATGACACATACAGATGGGCTCGTGATCGAGGGGTGGATTTGACCATGGACACCATCTCACAGGTCATCCATGAATGTGAAACATGTGCCTTTATCAAGCAAGCCAAGCAGTTAAAGTCTCTGTAGGATGGAAGATGATAGCTGAAATACAAATACGGAGAGGCCTGGCAGATTGATTACATCACTCTCCTGCAGACACGCCAAGGCAAGCGGTATGTGCTCACAATTTTAGAAGCAACCACCACCTGGCTAGAAACTTATCCTGTGACCCATGCCACTGCCTGGAACACCCATTCTGGGTCTTGAGAAGCAAGTCCTCTGGCGACATGGCACTCCAGAAAGAATCGAGTCAGACAATGGAACCCATTTCTTGAATAATCTCATAGACACCTGGGCCAAAGAGCATGGCATTGAAAGGCTATATCATATACCCTACAATGCACCAGCCTCCGGAAAAACAGAGAAGTGCAATGGATTGTGTGGTGGTTTGGCCCGGGCTGGAGGCCAAACGCCCACCAAGCTGCTCGCTCACTCCCAGAGGAGAAACAGGCAGAGCCACCGTGGGTTGGGATAAGGACAGTTTACTGCCAAATATCAAAGTGAATACAGAACAATAATAGCTTGTTACACGAACACCCAGTGCTAACACAGGGTACCTTATTGAACCGATACTTACAGAGGGCTGCCCGACGGCAAGAACCAACCGACCCAACATCCCGGCTGCACTCCAAGTGTCCTACAGGCAGAAACCCCACCCCTCACCCCTCCCCAACCAGCTGCTTTTATAGGCAAGTGGTGTCAGGTGGTGTGGAAAACAGCTCCAGCAAACTCAGCTCACCTGGGCTGACTCAGCTCACCTGTGTTAGCTGATTGGGGAGGTCAATCCAGGCCTGGCCAGAACCAGGACATTATCCACCCCTTTTTCCATACCATCTACATCATGCCCAGATCTTATATTTCAGAGTATTGGGGAGTTTCATATCATCGTTTATCTATTATGTAAAATTATCTACCATGGACTGATTTTATACACCAAGAATTTAGTGGCTATCCTCACCTAGAATTAAATCCCCTTGGGGTACACACTGAATTTCCCCATCCTTTTGCATCACCCACCAAGTGCACCCAAGTCCTTGAGCAAAAGAAATCCCACAAATGGGTTTACCTTTACCTGAAGCAGGAACAACCCATACTGTTTTCCCCAACAGGTTTCTCATGCGCACTACAGGGACTCTATCCCCCTCCACAGTCTGTGGAACTTTTGATTGGGCTGGGCCAGCTTGATTGGTAGATCCCCTAGAATTAAAGCCATGTGGCTTTGGCTAAATGCATATCCCAGTTTTTTAGGGTCCCACCACCCATTGCTTTAAGAGTAGTTTTTAACAGTCCATTGTACCTCTCAATCTTCCCGGAGGCTGGTGCATGGTAGGGTATATGATATACCCATTCAATGCCATGCTCTTTGGCCCAGGAGTCCATGAGCTTATACCGGAAATGGGTTCCATTATCTGACTCGATTCATTCTGGAGTGCCATGTCGCCCAGAGGACTTGCATCTCGAGACCCAGGATGGTGTTCCGGGAGGTGGCATGGGTCACAGGATAAGTTTCTAGCCAACCAGTGGTTGCTTCTACCATTGTGAGCACATACCGCTTGCCTTGGCGTGTCTGCAGGAGAGTGATGTAATCAATCTGCCAGGCCTCTCCGTATTTGTATTTCAGCCATCGTCCTCCATACCACAGAGGCTTTAACTGCTTGGCTTGCTTGATCGAGGCACATGTTTCACATTCATGGATGACCTGTGAGATGGTGTCCATGGTCAAATCCACCCCTCGATCACAAGCCCATCTGTATGTGTCATCTCTTCCTGAGATGTCATGGGCTCAGTGAGCTATAAATAATTCACCCTTACATTGCCAATCGAGGTCTATTTGAGCCACTTCAATCTTAGCAGCTTGATCAACTTGCCGGTTGTTATGATGTTCTTCAGTGGCTCGGCTCTTGGGTATGTGTGCATCTACATGCCGTACTTTTACAGTTAGGTTCTCTAACTGGGCAGAGATGTCTTGCCACAATGGAGCAGCCCAGATGGGTTTGCCTCTGTGCTGCCAGTTGCTTTGTTTCCATCGCTGCAACCACCCCCACAAGGCATTGGCCACCATCTAGGAGTCAGTATAGAGGTACAATTTTGGCCACTTTTCTCGTTTGGCAATGTTTAAAGCCAGCTGGATGGCTTTTACCTCTGCAAACTGGCTGGACTCACCTTCTCCTTCAGCAGCCTCTGCAATTTGTCGTGTGGGGCTCCATACAGCAGCTTTCCATCTCCGATGTTTGCCAACAAGACAACAGGACCCATCGGTGAACAGGGCATATTTTTTCTCATTTTCAGGCAGTTCATTATACAGAGGAGCCTCTTCAGCACGCATCACCTCATCCTCTGGTGATATACCAAAATCTTTGCCTTCTGGCCAATCTGTGTGCCTGCGGGGGAAGAAGCAGGCCGACTCAATATGAGTGATAAAAGCAACTTCGTTTATTAGCTCTAAGTTAGCTTCTTTTATACATTGTGGTTAATATATGCCTACTAGTCAAACTATCATTGGTTATTAGTTACAAGTTACATCATCATAAGCCTGCCTCTTGTTTTCATTCTTACAACTCTTGTTTTCATTCTTACAGCTCCTTTAACCAGTTTTTCCCGGATTCAGTTGCTTCTTCTGAGGGCTATCTTCGTTTAAGGTCATCTTGACCCTGATGCTGATTGGTCATGCCGCGCTTCTTCTGCTCTGCTTTACTCTGCACTCCGTGCCTGCGTGCACGTACACAGTTCCTCATGTACGCATATGCAGCTCAGCTATGTCTCCATGACCATTGTCTGTCAGCCATTCTCCAACAATTCCCCCTTTTTTCTTTTGAACAACAAGAGCGGTGCCTTTGCTTTGCAGGGTATAAGCTAATAAAATACGTACTACTATAATAGCAACTATAATAATCAATAGCCATCGTATACCTTCCTTAACTAAGTCACTAAGCCAACCTGTTATTCCCCAAGAGCTTAACCAACCGTCTAACCCCCCATTAAATACTGTAACCCTTTTTACATGATCTTTTAGCCATTTTAATTGTTCATGGATTGATTGCTCATGGTCTGACAAATTAAAACAACACATCCCTTCAAAGCTTTCACATCCATGGCCTTGTGCTAGCAATAAAAAATCAATGGCAGCACGGTTTTGTAACACAGCATGCCTTAAGCTATCCATATCTTGTGACATTTCAGAAAGAATTTGTGTAGTAACATTAGATTGCTTCACAGCCCAGCAAGCAAGTTTATTTAAATTAGTCATAGCATATGCAGCTGCTATTCCAGGTGCTAGCGCAGCAGCAAAAAATCTCTCTGCTGGACCCCATAGTTCCACTTCATCTTTGCAATCTGATCCCAAAGTTTTTAATTCCAGTAATCGACGATTACTGACTTTGGATTGTTTTATTTTTAAGATTAAATTTAACCATTGTTGATCATGTAAATCGGGGGCAAATAGGGTTAACCTTCCCAAATAACAAGGTCCTCCTAGTGGGTTAGCAGGTATTCCTTGCCATGCACGATCTCCACAGATCAAGAATATACCAGGGGGCAATGCTTTAGGTTTGGAAAGCAGAACAGAGCTGGTGTTAAGCCCAGAGAGTAGTTCAGTCCCATTAAATCCGCAATAAGGACCATTCATACTAAAGCCATGAGTTCGAGACGTAATATTCGTCCATTGTACATTCTTGAAATAAGATTGCACCCCATCGTTAAGTACAAAGCATGTCTTTGTCCAATTCTGACTATGATTTCCAACTGCAACAGATCCCAATAAATCTAATTCTTGTGGGTCCCATGGCAAGGAATGATTAAGCTTTTCTAACATACCAGTAACTCCCGCAGCTATAGATTTCCACTTTTGTCCTACGTTCTTTATATCTGAAGTATTTACAAAAGATGCAAACAACCTTTGAAATTCTGTGGGGTCCCCTATTGGAACTCCAAAGAGGCATGTTCGAAAGGGATCTCTAGCTGATGCTAGAGACAGACAAAAGGCCGATTGTCCAGTCTGATTGGCCCACGTGACCCACATATTCTGTTGTGGGTCAATCTTCGTCAATAATGCGATTCCCCTTTCAAACTGCATAATGATTATTATTATTCTGGGCAGCCAACTCCTCAAAGACTCCATGATTCACAGCATTTACAATAATGGTTCTTCTTCAACGAATTCAAACTAACCCTGTGGAGAAAATATACACATGACTATAATTTTCATGTATACTCTTAGCAGGACCATCTAATACAACTGATGTAACTATATCAAGACTGAGTATTAGAGTGATGATCACCCATCCAAGGCTTTGTCCATCTGCTTGGTATCCATTGTAATCCTGTTGGTGTAAGCACAGACATATACCCTTTTCCTATATACTGTACTTTTGCAGGCCCAGTCCAGATCCCAGTTTTGAGATCTCGATATAACACCTGTAATTCAGGTGTTGCCAGGGTTTTGACTCCCCCATGTATTAGGGCAGGCACCTGTTCAGCATCACCAAAAATACAAAGGTGATTTAATACAAACAATACTTTAGCTAATTTCTCTTGAATATCTTTTATATCTGGATATTTTTCTATATATTTTTTCAGCGTCTGATTTGTTCTTTCTATAATCGCTTGTCCTGTGGGGTTATGAGGGATTCCGGTGACATGACAGACTCCCCACATTTGCAAGAATCGTCTAACTTTATCACTAATATATGCAGAACCATTGTCAGTTTTTATTTTCTTTGGCAAGCCCATAACTGCAAAACATGCCGTGAGATGTCTGACAACGTGTATCGCCCTCTCCCCTGTTTGAGCGGTAGCCCACACAAATCCACTATTAGTATCCACAGTAACATGTACATATTTTAATCGTCCAAACTCGGGCACATGAGTTACATCCATTTGCCATAAGTCTCGAGGGTTCTCGCCTCTTGGGTTCACACCGGTGCCTAGACCTGGGCCATGGCGACTGCATGTGGGGCAAGTGCGCACAATGCCTTTGGCTTCCTCCCATGTAATTTGAAATTGTGCTCGCAAACCTTTGGCATTTTGGTGAAATTGATGGTGGGACTCCCGTGCCTTGATAAATTCACTAAGCGGTGCAACAATGCCTACTAAGTTGTCTGCCTTTTGATTTCCCTCACCCAGACCGATGGACCATTGATGGCTTCGGATATGTATAACACAATAGGGTGTAGTTCGTAATCGGACGGCAGTCTGCATCTGTCTAAGCAGCTCATTTAATCGCATCTTGTTAGTTTCTCGAATACTTGCATCCTCTATGCGTTCAACTATGCCTGCCACATAAAGAGAGTCTGTAACGATATTAAGTGGAGTATGTAACCAGTGTAACAGTGACCACACTACAGCCGCTAGTTCCAACGTTTGTAAGGAATCTTCTGGCTCTGCTGGTAATATGTTATGATGCCATTGGCCTTGATCTTGCCAAGTAGCAACTGCAGTACATGATTTTTTTCCAGCGTCTGTGTATACCGTCACTGCCTCATTTAGCGGCGATTTACTGAGTTTTGGCTTTTCCATCCAGTATTGCTTTGCCATCCACTTTAACAGAGGACTCTTCACACTCTCAGTTCTAATAGTTGAACTTGTTGAAAAAAGACTAAGTTGCAAATCGCTCGATTGGCTAATCCACCATTCCAAATCTGCTCGTTTTATTGGCAGGTATATTACTGATGGCTCTTCACCCACAATTTGTATAGTCCTTAGTCGCCCTTTTCGTATTAACAATGCCAAGCTTTGGGTTTGAGTCTGTATGGTGGTTGATGGCTGTAAAGCTCCAAAAATCCACTCTATCACGGCTACTTTTCCTTTATTTCCCCCTCTTTCTTTTGTTTGGGTAAGTGCTGCGCAGAAATGACTAGGACCTTTGATAATCGTAAGATCAAGGGGTTCACTGGGATCAAAACGTTCCACTGCAGCGTCAGCCACAATTGTCAGTAGTCTTGTGAGATGTGCGTCCATTTGTGGCGTGACAACAACTGGTTGAGCCGGGTCGGTGCCCTTTAACAAAGGTCGCAGTGGCTCTAGGTCCTCATTAGTGATTCCTGCTACCGTTCGCAGCCACTGCAGATCACCGAGTAGTTTTTGTGCATCATTAACTGTTCGAAGTTGAGGTCGCGTAAGTGCCTTTTGTGCTGTGATTTGCGTATCTGTGATGACCCATCCTAGATATTTCCATGGGCTCTGTCGTTGTACTTTCTCAGGGGCTATCTGCAACCCCTGACTACATAGACAATTATGAATCTCTTTTTCTTGTTCTTCTGTGAAAGGTTTTTCTTGAGCAAAGAGAATATCATCCATATAGTGGTAAATAATAGTCTGATTCCATCTCGACCGTAGGGGAATTAACGCATTACCCACAAATAACTGACACAGTGTTGGACTGTTTTTCATACCTTGTGGTAGCACTGTCCATTCGTATCTGCGATCTGGAGCTTGCCGATTTATTGATGGCAATGTGAAGGCAAAACGTTGAGTATCATCTGGATGCAATTTAATTGTGAAAAAACAGTCTTTTAAGTCCACAATCAACAAATACCAATGTTTGGGTAGCAGGGCTGGGTTGGGTAGTCCAGGCTGTGTAGCCCCCATGGGGCACATCTGATCATTTACTGCCCTTAAATCGTGTAACAGTCGATATTTTCCATTTTTCTTTTTGATCACAAATATTGGTGTGTTCCAAGGGCTTAATGACGGTTTGAGATGTCCTTGAGAGAGTTGCTCTTGTACCAACTCATGTGCGGCTTGTAGACTTTCTCCTTTTAGCGGCCACTGAGCGATCCATACTGGATCATTTGATTTCCAGGTTAGCGAGATCGGGAAAGTCCATTCAACAGTGGCCGCTATTAAAAACCCCGATTGTCGGTGGTGAGAACCGCCCCCATTTGACTTAATACATCCCGACCAACTAACATTTCAATGTTGGTTGGCAATGGCATGATGGTAACTATGGTAGAAACAGTTTTACTGTCCAAAGTTACTTGTACAGGAAGTCGGCTTTGACGGGTAGCAACACAACCTCCTACTCCTTCTACTGGGTTGGCATTCAGTGAGATAGACCATTGCGGAGGCCAATGATCTTGGTTTACAATCGTTAAGTCTGCTCCAGTATCTAGGAGCGCCTTCATTTGTCGTTGTTCACCATCAAAGGTTAATGTCACTGTTGCTTCAGGGCGACGACTTAAAGGCATAGTTAATAGCACCAATCCCCCGGTGGAGCCAAACCCCTTATCGGCTCGCTTTTGATCACTTTGTGGCAACATTTGCTGTGTATGCTGTTGTAGGGGTATTAGTTGAGCTATACGACTCCCTTTGGGAATATGTACTGGTGGAAAATTGGTACAAACCACTATTTGTATTTCTCCCTCATAGTCTGCGTCAATTAATCCCGGCAAAACATTGAGTCCTTTTAATCCACTGGAAGATCGTCCCAAAAGCAAGGCTCCAAAACAATGTCCATTTATTTTTAAAGGTCCTTTCACACCCGTTGGGATTCGGGTAGGATGACTGTCCGTCAGCGTACAATCTACTGCGGCTGCCAGGTCCAAGCCGAGGCTTCCTCTTGTTGCTGGTTGCAAATTGCTGGCTGGTCGCAAGAGGGCACTGTTGGATTTGGTATCGGAGTTGGAGCCGCTGCTTGCATTGGCACACTTGTTGGCATAGGTATCTGAGCTGGGGCCGCTATTTGTGTCGGCACGCCTGGCCTGCGGGCGCTCCTTCTTCCGTTTCCCGAACGGTTGCAGGCCTTTGGAGCGTGGTTGCTGCGTCGGCAGGTAGGACACCACACCGTCTTGTAGGGGCACCGCGGCTTCGTGTGTCCCAGCTCTCCACATCGATAACAAACCAGCTCTCCTCTTTCACGTTTGCCCTGAGATCTTAGTGGCGCTAGTGCAGCTACAAAGGCTTGCTTCTGTGTCTCCGCTGCCTGATTATGCGCATGTGCTAACCGTTCCCCTACTCCTATTATAGCTTCAATCAGTAACGCTTGATCTCCTGTGGGTACTCTGCTCATTCGCTCTAACATTACTTCTATTGGTGCATCCAGAGGCAATGTGACTAAAATAGCTTTTGTTTTTTGATTACAATTTTCTAGTACACACTGTCTCAATAAGGGTCCTTTCATAAATTCAGGCATAGTAGAATTATTTATGGCTGCTGCTAGCTTATCCACAAATTTTGCAAAAGGCTCCGTAACTCCTTGTTTAATTCCCAAATATGAGGGAGTGGGCGCTTGTGTTTTTACCTTATTCATAGCCTCTCTAGCCAACCTCATAGATTCGGTCATAACTTCAGGTCCCATTTGTACCTGCATATCAATTGATGAGAAAGCGCCTGTTCCCATAAGTTGTTCTACTATCACATCCCGTAAGGGGTCTTCTGGTGGCCTTGGTGTATTGGCAGATCTATCACATAACGCATGCCAATGTGCCTGCCATAATAGTTGTTCTGATTGTGTCATTATTAATCTTGCTAGTCTTTTAAGATCCTCAGGACACAACAACATCGATCCCCATATAAAATCAAGCATTTGTCGTGTTGGTTCCCCGTGTAACCCGCTGTCATTTACAGTAGCTCGCAGTTGTGTCAACATTTTCCAATCAAACCCTTGATATCCCCCAAACAATTCCCCGTCTTGTTGAGCATACTGTACAGGGAATGCTCCAGCTATATCTATTGCAGCATTGATATCTCCGCTTATTGCTGCGTCTCTCCCAATGCTTTTCCAATCAATCTTTGTTTTTGTACATTTTGGGTTAGACCTATTTTCCTTTTGCAAATTTCTCGGGGAATTTACTTCCATTGGGGTATCTATTTCTGGTTTAGTATAATCAGATTCTACCTCTTCCTCTTCTATGGGTAAAGCCGTGGGCTCCAAACCATGGATCCCTGTAACACGAATCGGCCCCCCTTTAGAGGGAGAGGTAAAATAATCTCCCGTTAATGTTATTTTACCTGCTTCTCCATCTAATTGTGACTGAGCTTCCCTAGCCATTTGCTTTTCACACTGATATCGTTTCAGATCATTTATCACTTCCCTCCAGGGCTTCATTAATTTCTTAGCCCATTTTTGATCATCTATAACTTTATCCCACAGATGATCTCCCAAGTCCCTCCAACATTGTTGGGAAAATAAATCGGAGGGTTTAGCAAAGTGTCCCCTTGCTTGCCCTAGCGCCACTAGATCCTCCATGTCCTTTAACGGACCTATACCCCGCTTTTGTAAAAAGCTTTGTAATAATTTGAGAGCTACCTCTGTTTCCATGACGTCTTCTATTTATGGTGCGGCCGATCCCTGGGTAGTCTCGGTGCCACGGACGAGAGCGTGTCCCCGGGCCGATCCCCGTACTTTGCCGCCGGATCTTTACCCCGCCTATCGCCGCTAGATGGGTCCGTCTAGGCCCCGCTGCCTTGGTCGATTCCGGATCCCTGGTGCGTTGGTCTCAGGGTCCTTCCCGTTCTGGTTCCCTGGTACGTTGGTCTCAGAGTCCCTGTTCGGGCGCCATTTGCCTGCGGGGGAAGAAGCAGGCCGACTCAATATGAGTGATAAAAGCAACTTCGTTTATTAGCTCTAAGTTAGCTTCTTTTATACATTGTGGTTAATATATGCCTACTAGTCAAACTATCATTGGTTATTAGTTACAAGTTACATCATCATAAGCCTGCCTCTTGTTTTCATTCTTACAACTCTTGTTTTCATTCTTACAGCTCCTTTAACCAGTTTTTCCCGGATTCAGTTGCTTCTTCTGAGGGCTATCTTCGTTTAAGGTCATCTTGACCCTGATGCTGATTGGTCATGCCGCGCTTCTTCTGCTCTGCTTTACTCTGCACTCCGTGCCTGCGTGCACGTACACAGTTCCTCATGTACGCATATGCAGCTCAGCTATGTCTCCATGACCATTGTCTGTCAGCCATTCTCCAACATCTGTGATGACTTCCAGGATTCCTGGGCGATTGGGGTTTCCTATTCGAGCCCGCTGCGTGATAAGTGCGACCCATTTGCTCCATGTAGCATCAGTGGCATGGTGCGTGGATGGGGCTTTTCCTTTGAACATCCACCCCAGTACTGGTAGTCGAGGTGCCAGAAGGAGCTGGGCTTCAGTCTCAATCACTTCTGAAGTGGCTCGAACCCCTTCATATGCAGCCAGTATTTCCTTTTCTGTTGGTGTATAACAGGCCTCAGATCCTCTGTAGCCCCGACTCCAAAACCCCAGCTGTCGACCTCGAGTCTCCTCTGGTGTTTTCTGCCATAGACTCCAAGTAGGGCCATTCTCCCCAGCTGCGGTGTAGAGCACATTTTTTACACCTGGCCCTGTCCAGACAGGCCCAAGTGCTACGGCATGGACTATCTCCTGCTTGATCTGTTCAAAAGCTTGTCGTTGCTCAGGGCCCCACTGGAAATCATTCTTCTTCCGAGTTACATGATAGAGAGGACTGACAATTAAACTATAGTTGGGGATATGCATTTGCCAGAAACCCACAGTGCCTAAGAAAGCCTGTGTCTCCTTTTTGTTGGTTGGAGGAGACATTGCTGCTATTTTATTAATAACATCCATGGGGATCTGACAACACCCATCTTGCCATTTTATTCCTAAAAACTGAATTTCCTGAGCGGGTCCCTTAACCTTACTTCGTTTGATGGCAAAGCCAGATTTTAGCAGTATCTCAATTATTTTCTGTCCTTTCTCAAATACTTCATCTGCAGTGTTGCCCCATACAATGATGTCATCAATGTACTATAGGTGCTCTGGGGCTTCACCCTGCTCTAATGTAGACTGTATCAGTCCATGGCAGATGGTGGGGCTATGTTCCCACCCCCGGGGCAGTCGATTCCAGGTGTACTGGATTCCTTTCCAAGTGAAAGCAAACTGTGGCCTGCACTCTGCCGCCAAAGGAATTGAGAAAAAAGCATTTGCTATGTCAATCGTGCTGTACCACTTGGCAGCTTTTGACTCCAGTTCATACTGGAGTGCCAACATATCTGGCACTGCAGCACTCATAGGCAGTGTGACTTCATTCAGGCCACGATAATCCACTGTCAGCCTCCACTCTCCACTGGACTTCTTCACTGGCCAGATTGGACTATTGAAGGGTGAGCGGGTTCTACCAATCACTCCCTGAGTCTCCAGTTGATGAATCAGTTTCTGAATAGGAATCAGGGAGTCTCTGTTGGTGCGATATTGTCTTCTATGCACCGTCATGGTAGCAGTTGGTACCTGCTGTTCTTCAACCTTCAGCAGCCCCACAACAGAAGGGTCTTCCGATAATCCAGGCAGAAGAGACAGTTGTTCAGTTTCTTCTGTCTCTAACGCAGCTATTCCAAAAGCCCACCGGTACCCTTTTGGGTCTTTGAAGTACCCTATCCGGAGGAAGTCTATACCCAAGATGCACGGAGCCTCTGGGCCAGTCACAATGGGGTGCTTTTCCCAGCCATTCCCAGTTAGACTCACTTCAGCTTCTAATAGAATCAACTGCTGGGTTCCCCCTGTCACTCCAGAAATACAGATAGGCTCAGACCCTTCATAAATTGATGGCATTAAGGTGCACTGGGCACCAGTGTCTACTAACGCTTGGTACTCTTGTGGATCTGATGTGCCAGGCCATCGGATACACACAGTCCAATAGATCCCGTTATCCCTTTCCTCCACCTGGCTGGAGGCAGGGCTCCTCTAATCTTGCTCATCATATTTGCTGTTTACTTCTTGCAAGAAGGACTTAGAGGTCCCTTCAAGAGGGTCACAGCTACAATGACAATCACACGGTCTGATGGGCTGTCTACTGGAAAATGGTGCGGCATTTTCTTGAAAGAATCTTTAACTGTTTTTCCTCATAGTTCATTCACTCTAGCTTGGAGAGCTGAGGTGGGTTTCCCATCTTACCTCCTCATGTCTTCACCATGGTCGCGCAAGTAGAACCAAAGGATGACTCGTGGGGTGCAGTTTTTCTTGGCTCTTTCTGAAACAGAGGAATGCCTACTTCTGATGGCTGAAATTGTAGTCTGTACAGGTGGGCAGTAGGACATATCCTCTTTGAGTTGCCGGACCTCTCGGGATAACTTCTCCACAGTTGAGACAAGGGAGGAAGAGAGGCTTTCTTCAAATAGACGGAGTTGGCCAGCCACCTCATCCACTGTTGGTGCATCTTCTTTTCCCCAGTCTAGTATGGTGTTGTGGTTCCGCCGGAGCCGGGGACCACGCGTTCAGATTTCCCCGGAGCGGGGGGGGGGGGGAGAAAACCAAAAACAGCCCGCAGGTTGGGATAAGGGTATTTTTACTGGAAATAACAGGGGAAGAACAGATAACAATGAACAATACAACCTTTTGCTGAGATGAGCAGTTCAGATCGCGCACTCCCCGTAACGGACACCGCGCCGCAGCCCGCGCAAACCCCAGCCGCAACACAAAGGTCCCGAGCTCGCGCCGCGAGTAAACAAAGCCCCGAGCCCAGAGCACACTTCCGCCCGGTCCCTGCTGTTCGCGCGCCAACACTGCAACACCCCCTGCTTCTTATACTCGGCATGATGTAACTGGCATGGAATGATCCTATTGGTCAATTTGAGTTACTTGTCCCGAGCCCAGCAGGTTAGCCCCTTCCTGGCTGAAGCCCCTGGCTGAAACCAGGACATATGGCCAGCGAGTAAGCATACGATGCTGGTGCACTTCGTATAAACTTGTGCCACATGGGTTGGGAACACAGGACTTCATCGGGATCGGTGGGCAGCTGTGGGTCATCAGGATCATAATAGACCATTTCTCGTACAGCTAGCTCCCTCAAATACTGGATACCCCGCTCCATGGTTGTCCATTTGCCTGGTCGACACACAACATCTTCAATGAACGGGTACCTCTCCCTTACACTTGATAGGAGTCGCCTCCAGAGGCTGAGGGCTTGGGACTTCTTCCCGATTGCCCTGTCAATGCCACCTTCTCTCGACAGGGATCCCAGCTGCCTGGCCTCCCTGCCTTCTAATTCCAGGCTGCTAGCTCTGTTATCCCAGCATTGGAGTAGCCAAGTAATAATGTGCTCCCCTGGGAGGCGGCTGAAATCTTTTCTCATGTCTCTTAGCTCACAAAGATACAAGGATCGAGTTACAACCTCTGGTATTGCCTCTTCTTCAGAGTCTCGTGATGGTCCTGGTTCACCATCATCATCTTTCACAATGCGGACTGATTTCTTTGTGTATTTCTTCTTCTGTATAGGGGCAACCGATACTGGTACTGGTTGGTTTCCAGACTCGACTACGTAGTCAGCCTCTGAGCTTTGAGTAGCTGCAATGCTTGTCAGAGTTGGAGGAGCTGCACTCTCTGATGTCTGAATAGCTACAGTCATTGTCGTAGGAGTTCTTTCTGGCTCAGTTACAGCCTCAGTTTTTGAGGTTTGGGTAGCCATAGATTTCTTTTCTCTGTCTAGACATTTGCTTGTAGCATCCCATGAACCATGCCACCCCTGAAATCTCCTGGCAATATTCTTAAACCAATTTCTTGTAATACTTAAAACTTGAAGAACATTCAGGAGAGCGAGCAGCAGATACAAACTAGTCTGAACATCCCAAGGCAAATTAAAGTTCTCAAAGGCTGTTGTAACAAGTCGGAAGGGCAAAGGGGATGAGGAAGCATCCCCCCCTGTCTTCTCCATGAGTTGAGTGACCTTATTAAATGAAGTCAGAAATGACAGAAATGCCACATATAGATACTCTCCAAGGATGACAAACATGGATAATATCTTGTCATAAATTAGAAATACAAAGTATGACAGGATTAAGAGCCTGACTACCCTTCCTGAGGTAATAAACAGCTGGGCAGGAATCACGTAAAGTGGGTGCGGGTTCATAAACCAAAGCCACGCGAACAGACAAAACATCATTGTTACTATCACCTCTTTGAATAAGGTGATAAACATTTTATCACAGCTTTTTAGCACAACTAAGCCCGATTTTACCATTATCCTAACCCTTTGAGCCCCATGTTGGGCGCCAAAAAGGATTGTGGTGGTTTGGCCCGGGCTGGAGGCCAAATGCCCACCAAGCCGCTCGCTCACTCCCAGAGGAGAAACAGGCAGAGCCACCGTGGGTTGGGATAAGGACAGTTTACTGCCAAATATCAAAGTGAATCCAGAACAATAATGGTTTGTTACACGAACACCCAATGCTAACACAGAGTACCTTATTGAACCGATACTTACAGAGGGCTGCCCGACGGCAAGAACGAACCGACTGACCCGACGTCCCGGCCGCACTCCAAGTGTCCAAGAGGCAGAAACCCCACCCCTCACCCTTCCCCAACCAGCTGCTTTTATAGGCAAGTGGTGTCAGGTGGTGTGGAAAACAGCTCTGGCTAACTCAGCTCACCTGGGCTGACTCAGCTCACCTGTGTTGGCTGATTGCAGAGGTCAACCCAGGCCTGGCCAGAACCAGGACAACTGTTAAAAACTACAGTAAAAGCAGTGGGTGGTAGAACCCTAAAAAACTGGGATATGCATTTAGCCAAAGTCACATGGCTAGTTAATTCCAGGGGATCTACCAATCGAGCTGGCCCAGCCCAATCAAAAGTCCCACAGACTGTGGAGGGGGATAGAGCCCCTGTAGTGTGCATGAAAAACCTGTTGAGGAAGACTGTTGCTAGCTAGGGCCTGGTCGGAATATCACGTGATATGTGGGTAGATAAGGCCCCTCCCCTAATAGCTGGTAGCAAGCAGGCAGAAGTGACGTTCTGAACCTCAGTTATATGAGGTCGTGCTACTTGTTAATAAACGCCATTTGCCATCCATCATATTGATGTTTGTGAGCAGGTGGTCCGCGCGACCTGTGTTTGGTCGATGTGCCGTTCCTGAAACAGGTTGCCGTGCCGTTGCAAAAGGCAACTTAATGGTGCCGAAAACCCGGGAGTAAAACCCGGGAACGGGATTTCGCCTGGATTCGGGTGAACGGCGGCCGGAGCGGCTGGACCAGCCCGGCAGGGAGGACGCTCCCGGACCAACAAGGAGGATGGAAGCCCTTGTGAAGGTCGTATCAAAGTTATATAAGTGGTGGGGCGGGTCGGCCGAGGAGGCCAGGGGTGCCCTGGAGATGTATGGCATGGACCACCGCCGTAGGCGGGAAGGGTCGGCTGAGGAGGCCAGGGATGCCGAGAAACTGCAGGGCATGGACCACCACCGTAGGCGGGAAGGGTCGGCTGAGGAGGCCCGGGATGCTGAGAAAATACAAGGCATGGACCACCGCCGCTGGCGGGACGGGTCGGCTGAGGAGGCCGGGGATGCTGCGGAGAATTTAGTGTTTGAGGACACGTGGTATGGAACACCGCCGTATGCGCCCCAAGATGTGGCAAGGGGAAGGGCGGAAGGAGGATGCCTTTGGCGGGAACAGGGAGAAAGCCATAGAACTAACAAGCGCGCACAAACAGGAATGTGAGGGGAGCGCGAGTGAGGGGCGGAGAGCCAGAGCGGACAGCCCACCCGCAAGGGAAGTGGGCGGGGCCGGAGTCGAACAAAAAGGTATCAGAGAACCAGTCAGTCAAGTTCCAACTCCGGATCAGACACCAGCGGGGACCGAGTGGCTCGCAACCCATCACAGAGTTGAAAGCCGCAGTAAAGAGGGACCGTGAGGGGGAAAAACTCCTCTCACGGGTTGGAGGAAAATAATAAACCCTAAGGATATACAAGCGATTGTTATAAAACAAACTTGTAGGTTCATTTTAGATGGGGGAGGGACGATTGTTTTTTAACAAGAATGGGAGGACAACTGTGCAAGGCCCAAGTAACTGGGCAATATTGTCCTGATCCCTCCTGAAATCATGGTCCCCCTGTATGATGCTTTTGGAAGGAAAAATGTGAAAACAAACGTACAATTGACTGCCTTCAATATCTATCTGCTTCTAACTTTGACTGAGCCTAATGCACCCCGTGATGCAGTTGAAAATGCTAACCAAGACCAGCAACTTCAACTTGTTCTTGAAAAGTTGGAAAACATGAAAGTACAGGTACTAACTTGGGAAAGGAGTTCTGCCTGTGTCACTATAGATGCCATGGATCCAGAAGAACCAGGACGGGATCCTGATCACAGTAATGGAAGTCAAGGGTTCCAAGTGCAGCCACAGTGGACTACGAGTTTTGCTGCAGGACATTTTGACGTGTGTGTTTGTGGTAAATAAAAATGAGAGAAATAGGGATTTCTGCACAGCCTAAGGTCACAGGCTGCAATCGGTGCCAACAGAGAAATGTGAGGCTGAAGTTATCTACACCTCTGACACTCCTGATTGGCGAAGCAAACAAAAAAAAAAAAAAGCGGGGGAATTCGGGCAATGGGTTGCAGGAGTGGGAAATTTCAGGATGGATATTGTCAATGGTCAAATTTGGATTATTGGATTTGGCAATTTGGTACATTTACTGCCATGCTTGTTGCGCTTTCTGCAAAGGGCCCTTGCAGAGACCTCTAAAAGCAGCTTTTGTGATGCAGATACTAAAAAGGAAAAATTTGTCAAGGAGGACAGCAGGCCTGCTGGCAACCTGGCTCTCCTCACAAAGACACAGGCCCTGACAGTATCCTTGAAATTCCCATGAAACAGAAAAATTAATCACATTTTCAAAACGTAGCAGCCTTGAAGGCAGGTGGACAGGCTGCCTTAAACCAGGAAGGAGTTGTGAACATGTCATAAACCAGCCATAATGAAATGGCCAAAACACAGCAGGTGTGCAGATAACTTTTTTAGATTGCCACATTTTATAGTATGGCATTTTGCTTATGGGACGGCTTTCAGAGTTAGTTAAATAAGGACTTAGGTTTTGTTAGTTACAGTTGAAACAAACAAAACAAGTAACTGTTAGGATCATATAATCCTATCCCTTCTTTGTCTGCGATAAAGTTATTAGCCACGTGGTGTAGCAACTTTCTTTAACAAAAGTTGTGAGTTTCTGTTTACAGGACTGGATCGTCGGACACCCCCGTAACCTGTACACCCCGGTGGCAAGCGTCCCGTCCAAACCTGGGAGTCCCGCACTGGCAGAATCCAGATGATGGCAAAATAGTTTCCGCTGGGGTGGGGGCTGCAATGCCTTTGTGTGATCCTGCGGGACCCCGTATACCCATTCAATGTTATCCCCAGTACCGGTTCACTGTGCACTCAAGTTTAATGTTATCCCTAAGTTACCTCAGGTTACACCCCACTGTTCAAGTTTAATAGACTTTTTTGATTATTGTAATTTGGTTATGCATAGGGAGGGGGGATATGTTGCTAGCTAGGGCCTGGCAGTCGGAAGATCACGTGATATGTGGGTAGATAAGGCCCCTCCCCTATTAGCCGGTAGCAAGCAGGCAGAAGTGACGTTCTGAACCTCAGTTATATAAGGTCGTGTTACTTGTTAATAAACGCCATTTGCCATCCATCATATTGATGTTTGTGAGCAGGTGGTCCGTGCGACCTGTGTTTGGTCGATGTGCCGTTCCTGAAACAGGCCGCCGTGCCGTTGCGAAAGGCAACATAAGACAGTCTGGGTTGTTCCTGCTTCATGCAAAGGCAAACCCAATTGTGGGATTGCTTTTGATCAGGGACCTGGGTGCACTTGATGGGTGATTCGAAAGGATGGGGAAGTCCAGCGTACCCCAAGGGGGTTTAATTCTAGGTGAGGATAGCTGCTAAATTGTTGGTGTATAAAAATCAGTCCATGGCAAATGTTCTACATAATAGATAAATGTTATGAATCTCCCTAATACTCTGAAAATGTAAGATCTGGGCATGATGTAGATGGTGTGGAAAAAGGGGTAGATAATATCCTGGTTCTGGCCAAGTCAGAGTTGACCTCCCCAAGCAGCCAGCACATTAGCTGAGTTGGCCTGGGCTGTTTTCCACACCACCTGACACTGCTTCCCCATAAAAGCAGCTGGTTGGGAAAGAGCAGGGGCTTGGTGCCTCTAGGACAATCTGAGTGTGGCTGGGGTGTTGGGTCTGCCTGTCCTTGCTGTCAGGCAGCACTCTGTAATCATTGGGTCAATAAGGGACTCTGCGTTAGCACTGGCTGTGAGTGTAATTGGCTATTATTGTTCCATGTTGATGGTGATATTTGTCAGTAAACTGTCCTTAACTCAACCCATGGAGGCTCTGTCTGTCTCTCCTGCGGGAGCAAGTGAGCGATGTGTGGTGTCTGGGGCTGAACCACCACATCCTATTATAAAAAAACCCCAAATTATTGTGATGGCACCAGCCATGTAGCCACTCTTAAATCAACAGGATGTAGATGCAAAGGTGATGTCAGTCAACAATCCTGGATTACATGGTATACCTTCAAATTAATAGTTAAAAACACAGTACACACACAAAAAAAATCACATAATTTCTCAGATTTTGTTGCATTTTAAACATAGGGATCATATTCTGTATTTTTACTTTGAACAAATCGCATAATCTCTCTGTGTCTCTGTTTCAACTTTAAAAGGACAACAACACTTATATGAAAGGTTTTGTGAGGACTACTATATAGAAAACATTTTAAATGCTAACATGAAGAGTGCTGTTTGCTTTCAGATTCACCAGATGATACAGAAGTATGGCACATCTCTAAGCAAGTTTGAGAAGAGTCAAAGAACAAAAGAGAAAATAAGAATCACAGAATCACTAGGTTGGAAAAAAACTTTGAGATCATCAAGTCTGACCATACCTGTCCTCTACTAAACCATATCCCTGAGTACCTCATCTACCAGTCTTTTAAATACATCCAGGGTTGGTGACTCAATCACCTCCCTAGGCAGCCAGTTCCAATGCCCGATAACCCTTTTGGTGAAGAACTTTTTTCCTAATGTCTAATCTGAACCTGCCCTGGTGCAGCTTAGTGCCATTTCCCCTTGTCCTATCATCTGTCACTTGGGCGAAGAGACCATCACTCACCTCTCTACAACCTCTTTCAGGTAGCTGTAGGCAGTGATAAGTTCTCCCCTCAGCCTCCTCTTCTCCAAGCTAAACAACCCCATTTCCCTCAGCTGCTCCTCATAAGGTTTGCCCTCCAGCCCCTTCACCAGCCTGGTTGCCCTTTTCTGGACACACTCCAGCACCTCAATGTCTTTCTTGTAATGAGGGGCCCAAAACTGAACACAGTATTCGAGGTGCAGCCTCACCAATGCCGAGTACAGGGGCACAATCACTTCCCTGGACCTGCTGGCCACACTGTTTCTGATACAAGACAAAGTGCCATTAGCCTTCTTGGCCACTTGGACACACTGCTGGCTCATGTTCAGTCGATGGTCAACCAACACTCCCTGGTCCTTCTCTGACAGGCAGCTTTCTAGCCACTCTTCCCCAAGCCTGTATTGCTGCATGGGGTTGTTATGACCCAAGTCATGGCTGTCAGGAGAGGTCCCTGGGGACTGGAAAAAAGGTCATGTCACTCCCATTTATAAGAAAGGGAGCAAGGAAGACCCAGGGAATTACAGGCCAGTGAGCCTCACCTCTGTGCCTGGGAAGATCATGGAACAGATCCTCCTGGATGACATGCTGGAGCACATGAGGGAAGAGCATGTGATCCGGGACAGCCAGCACGGCTTCACCAAGGGAAGGTCGTGCCTCACCAATCTGGTGACTTTCTATGATGGAGTAACAGCATCAGTAGATAAAGGGAAGGCAACCGATGTCATCTACCTGGACTTGTGCAAGGCCTTTGACACAGTCCCCCACCACATCCTTATCTCTAAACTGGAGAGATGTGGATTTGATGGGTGGACCATCCAGCGGATAAGAAACTGGTTAACAGACCGTAGCCAAAGGGTGGTGGTCAAGGGGTCTATGTCCAGGTGGAGGCCGGTGACAAGCGGTGTCCCCCAGTGGTCTGTCTTGGGACCGGTTCTCTTTAACATCTTTATCAATGACATCGATGATGGGATTCAGTGCACCCTCATCAAGTCTGCGGATGATACCAAGCTGAGTGGTGTGGTCAACACCTTAGAAGGAAAGGAAGCCATCCAGAGGGATCTTGACAGGATGGAAAAATAGGCCCGGGTGAAACTAATGAGGTTCAACACATGTCAAGTGTAAGGTGTTGCACTTGGGCCAGAAGAATCCCAGACATAGATACAGACTGGGAGAAGAGCTCCTTGAGAGCAGCCCTGCTGAGAACGACCTGGGTGTCACCGTGGATGAGAAACTTAACATGAGCCAGCAGTATGCTCTTGCAGCTCACAAGGCCAATGGTATCCTGTGCTCCATCAGAAGAGTGGTGGCCAGCAGGGACAGGGAGGTGATCGTCCCTCTCTACTCTGCCCTCGTGAGGCCTCATCTGGAGTACTGTGTCCAGATCTGGGGCCCCCAATACAAGAAGGATGTAGAACTGTTGGAGAGGGTTCAGAGGAGGGCCACAAGGATGATTAGAGGGCTGGAGCACCTGCCCTACAAGGAGAGGTTGAGGGAGCTGGGCTTGTTCAGCCTGGAGAAGAGAAGGCTGCGGGGGGACCTCCTTGCAGCCTTCCAGTACCTGAAGGGAGCATACAAACAGGAGGGGAATCAACTTTTTAAAAGGGCAGATAATGGCAGGACAAGGGGGAATGGTTTAAAGCTGAAGGAGGGAAGGTTTAGATTGAATATTAGGGGGAAGTTTTTTACAGAAAGAGTGGTGAGGTGCTGGAACAGGCTGCCCAGAGAGGTGGTGGATGCCCCGTCCCTGGAAGTGTTCAAGGCCAGGTTGGATGGGGCCCTGGGCAACCTTGTGTAGATCCAGGCCTGAGGTTGGTGGCCATGCCTGTGGCAGGGGGGTTGGAGCTTTATGATCCTCGGGGTCACTTCCAACCCTTGCCATTCTATGATTCTATGATTCTATGATTCAAGTGCAGGACTCTGCACTTGGCCTTGTTGGACCTCATCCTGTTGGTCTCAGCCCACCGATCCAGCCTGTTCAGATCCCTTTGATAAGCCTCCCTACCCCCAAGCAGATCAACACTTTCTCACAGCTTAGTGTCATCTGCAAACTTACTGAGGGAACATTCAATCCCTTCATCCAGGTCATTGATAAAGATATTGAACAGAACTGGACCCAGGACTGAGCCCTGGGGAACACCACTTGTGACTGGCCTCCAGCTGGATTTAGCTCCATTTACAATTTTTTGGGCCCAGTCATCCATCCAGTTTTTTACCCAGCAGAGCATGCGCCTATCCAGGCTAGTAGTACCCAGTTTCTCAAGCAGAATGCTGTGAGAAATGGTGTCAAAGGCTTTGCTGAAGTCAAGGTATACTACATCCACAGCCTTTCCCTTACCCACTATGCAGGTCACCTTGTCATAGGAAGCAATCAGGTGATTTTGGCAGGACCTGCCTTTCGTAAACCCATGTTGACTGGGCCTTATCACTTGGTTGTTGAGTGTGTGCTGTGTGATACCACTCAAGATGACCCATTCCATGATCTTGCCAGGTACTGATGTCAGACTGACAGGCCTGTAGTTTCCTGGATCCTCCCTCTGACCCTTATTGTAAATGGGTGCAACATCTGTGTCCTGGTTTCAGCTAGGATAGAGTTAATTTCTTTCTAGCAGGTGGTGTAATGCTGTGTTTGGAAGTCAGGATGAGAGCAATGTTGATAATACCCTAATGATTTTAATTATTACCAAGCAGTCAAGGATTTTTCAGTTGTTCATGTTTCCCTGCTAACAAGAAGGTGGGGGGAACCCAGGAAACTGTGGGGACACAGTCAGGACAGGTGACCCAAACTGGCCAAAGAGGGTATTCCATGCCTATTGTGTCATGCTCAGCATAAAGGGGGGCTAGTGGGGGGAGGAGCAGGCAGCTCTAGGGCACATGTGTTTTGGGGATGGTCTGGTTTTGGGACTGCTCTGAGCTGTACAGCCTGAGTTGTGCAGTTCAGTGAGAAACTGCATTGTTGCTGCAGTTTTGTGTAGCTGGGTGCTGGGAGAGAATGGAGGAGGCTGCAGAAATGGATGTTGCAGGAAGCAGCTAGAGCTCTCTGCAGGCCCCAGACTATAAACATTGGCCGATTCAAGGCCAGAGTTGCTGCTGATCAAGGCCGAGCCAATCGGCAATGGTCACAGCGCCACTGTGAATGACATATAGGAGGAAAAAAAACGAAAGCAGCTGCATTTTGCCACCAGAGAAGGGAGTGATAAGATGTAAGGAGCTGTGCAGACATCAAGGCCGGTGAGGGGGGGGAGGAGGTACCCCAGGTGCCAGAGAGAATGATTTCCCTGGAGCCTGTGGAGAAACTCATGGTGGAGCGGGTGTCCCCCTGCAGCCCATGAAAAAGGCCAAGACCCCACCTGTAGCCCGTGGAGGGGCTCTGTGCTGGAGCAGGTGGAGACATACAGGAGATGCTGTGACCCACATTGGAGCAAGCCCCTGCCAGCACTTGCAGCCCATGGAGAGAGACAGAGACAGAGAGATGAGCAAGAGAGCGATTTGTGCCTGAACTGATTTGCTGGAGGGAAGCTTGTGACCCCATGGATGACTGGGACTGAGAGACACTGTGATTTATTACTGCCTGCAGTAGCAGTGATCCACAGCAGGGCAGCTGGTAAAGAGCCCTGTGGGAAAGGACTCACATTGGAGAAGTTTGTGAAGGACTGTCTCCCGTGGGTGGGACCCCACGGTGCAGCAGGGGAAGGGTGTGTGGAATGAATGCACCCCACCCCCCAGACAAGAAGGAAACTAACTTGCAAGGAACTGATCGAAGCCCCCATTTCCCCAGTCCCTGCCCCTCCCTGTGCCACAATTGGGGGGAAGGCAGTAGTGAAATCATGACTAGAGTGAAGTCTGCTAAGAAGGGAGGGGTGGGTGGAGGTGCTTTAAGATCTGGTTGCACTTCTCATTATCTGACACTGGTTTCAGTCTGTGTGTAGTGTAGTATAATAAATTAGAGTTTTCTTTCCTTTATTCTATGTTGAGTCTGTTATACCCATGATGCTGATTGCAGAATGATCGATGTAGAGAACATTATTGATGCAGCAGTTACTCTGCAGCTATTTTTGGCTGCAGAGGGGGGAGAACAGCGCTGCGGGCAGTGGCTGAGACCTGCAAAGATGTGCCGTGCAGCCGGATGCCTTGGCAGGATTGCTGTAGAAGTGGGAGAACCACTCCCCCCCTCCCCCGCGCCCCCCCCCCCCCCCTATGGACTGGATGTGACAACTCATGTCTTGCAATGTTGTTTGTCTGATTAATTGGTTTGCAGCATTCATATGTTCGTATGTGCTATAGGTTCAGGGTTGCGTTTGTCCACTGAGAGCAAGGCTGGTTACTTAGCAAAAATGATTTTTTAATAGTGAGCACTGAAAAAGGGCTGCTTTCTTTAAAAGTTAACTTGGAAAACAATGATCAATAGCTGCTTACTTGAGAAAAAATTGCCCACTTAGACGATTTAATATGGGAGCAACTGACTAAGGGTCATGTGAAGCCTTCCACAAGTTTGTGGAACATGCAAAAAATTTTAAAAGACTGAGCTTTTCTTTTTGCACAAGGTGTCATTGAGTACACTCCCACAAGGCAGAAAAAAAGTAAAATCACCAACTATGTGCCAGGCTTATGTAGCCTGGGCGTTTGCTCCAGTATCAAAAACACATCCTGATCTAATCTTTTATCATTATATGGTTGCTATATTGATTGTGGGAAAAAACTTGGACGTTGAAAGTTTGATTCATCAGTTAACACTGCATTTGAAAAGCAAGGGGTTAAAGATTACTCCACAGAAAAATTAAAAATACGCCAGTGTGAAAAAATTTGGACTGACAGATTGATGAAAGTATCGTAACACCTCAGAGGATTGCAATCAAAACTGGGGTTAGCATGTTAATTGATGTTCAAAAGTTGCTTAGAAATATTAACTGGATTAGATCATTTTGTGGTATTATGCATCAGTATTTTATTACCCAGATTCACAGCCACACTGAGCTAACTGACTACCTCAAGGTCTAGCAGGGAGAAATCAGAGAGCAGACAGGCTGGTTGCTCCGGCCTGGGCTGCTCCTTCAGGAGACGGCTTTGCACAAGCTCAGAAGTTGCATGAAATTTTGTTTACCAATCTGCTAAGGGTCTTTAATGATAATACCACTTGGTTGCTGAGGCTAAAGAGCTTGTACAGTGCAAAGCCATGGTGGAGCATATGAATCAAATTCTCAAGCGTTTCCTTCACAAACAAAAAGGGGGAGAGAAAGACATCTCTCCAGCTGATCAATTAAACAAGTCTCTGTATGTTTTGAACCGCTTATGTCTGCCACAGAACAGTTTGATACCTCCAATGGTGAAACATGCAGTAGGTTTAAAAGGAGGTTAAAAAAAAAAAAGAGAGAAAAAAGTAAATGTTAGGTGTTAGTAAAATTAAGTTACAGATACTAACTTGGGGAAGGAGATCTGCCTATGTCATTACAGATATGGGAACCAAGTGGATAAAGCCATGGATCCAGAAGAAATCAAGCTTGCACGAACCAGGACGGGATCCTGATCGCAGTAACTGAATCAAGTGTTTCAACTGCAGCCACGATGGACTATGAGTTTTGCTGCAGGACATATTGAACCATCTAATTGTCTTTGAAATATGCATGTGTTTGTGGTAAATAAAAATTAGAGAAACAGTGATTTTTGCACAGCCTGAGGTCACAGACTGCAATCGGTGCCTGCACGAAAACGTGAGGCTGGTGTTACCTGCACTTCTGACACTCCTGATTGCCAAAGCAAACAAATGCAACAGCAAAGGTATCAAGGCACTTAGCTACAGATGTGGATTCTGTAAGACATGCAGCAGCTGATTTGTGTTGCTGGCTCACAGACATGGTTGTGAAAATTTTGAAAGGCATGTGCTGCATGAATGTGTCCACTCTCAGTCGATTCATGCGAGCATTCAGAAACTAGTAGATCAAACACAAAAGGTTCAACAACAACAACAAAAAAAGGGGAATTCTTTGGATCGGACAGTTGGTTTCATGAGTGGGAAATATCAGGATGGATATTGTCAATGGTCAAGTTTAGATTATTGGATTTGGCAGTTATGGCACTTGTCCTACATTTACTGCTATGCTTACTGAGCTTTCTGCAAAGGGCCCTTGCAGAGACCTCTAAAAGCAGTTTTTGTGACGCAGATACTAAAAGGGAAAAAATTGTCAAAGAGGACAGCAGGCCTGCCGGCAACCTGGCTCTCCTCGCAAAGACACAGGCCCTGACAGTATCCTTGAAGTTCCCATGAAACAGAAAAATTGCTCATGCTGAGAAGTATTTGGTAATCACATTTTCAAAACATAGCAGCCTTGAAGGCAGGTGGACAGATTGCCTTAAACCAAGAAGGCGTTGTGAGAAGGTATTTGGAAATAAGTGAATGTGTCGTGAACCAGCCATAACGAGACGGCAAAAAAACAGCAGGTGTGCAGATAACTTTTAGACATCAAACGTAAACTCGCGATGTTTAGTTATAAGATATGCTTATTAGAACTCATTATAATTACTAATTAATCACTTTGGTGTGACCAGTGTGTGTAGTCAATTAGCAGGCTTCTAGATTGCCACATTTTATAGTCTGGCTTCTCGTTTATGGGATGGCTTTTAGAGTTAGTTAAATAAGGACTTATGTTTTTGTTACTTATTTTTGCCTTAGTGCTCTTTTTGCCCTGTATGTCAAAGTGTCTCTCTTGCAGGATGGATTATGCTTTTCACAAAAATCTGACTGGTCCATAAACAAGATGGGGGAATTGTAGCAAGCATTTTGAGAGGAATGTGGTTTTTGGCCCACCCAGATTTATTGACACACGGCTCGACTCCCATAAATCAGGCCTGGGGGTTGAGCGAAGATATGTTAAGGCACAATTGGAATGCAGGAGAAGAGCAGAAGTCTGAGAATGAGATAACAAACTGCGAGAATGTTAACAACTGCCTTAAAAAGGAACAAAGTGACCGTGTAGTCTTAACCCATTATTAGAAATAGTAAGACACATGTGAGGCAGGTGAACCGATAGAAATGTAATGTAACTCCTGTACCGATATAGAAACCTATATAATCTGTGTGTGTGTTTCAATGAAGGAGCTCAGAACTTCATCACATTTATCCGAGTTGAGTCCACAAAAATTGGGCTCCGGCAAATCACCACTAGCCCCAGGGGTGACTGCTGTAGCTGCTCTGAAAAAATTAACAAATTTGGGATGTTGGCTGAGTAAACAAACCAATGCTACATCTCTTGCGCCTAGTGACCTGCTTACTGATGTAGATAGTGTGAGACATGCTACTTTGCAAAACAGAGCTGCTATTGATTTCTTACTTTTGGCATATGGTCATGGAAGTAAAGATTTTGAAGGTTTGTGTTGTATGAACTTATCAGACCACTCGGAATCAATCCACAAAAGCATAGCAATGTCGAAACAACAAATGATGAAGTTAAAATATGAGGATAGTTGGTTGGCTGGATGGTTTAACACCTGGGGAATTGCTGGCTGGTTCAGAGATGTTATTAAGGCTGGACTTGTCATCCTGCTGATTGCTGATGCTCATTATAGTGCCTTGTTTGGTTCAATTGCTTAAAAAACTGATTAGCAAGGCTTTACTTCGGCTGTTTTGCTTGTGCAAGAAGAAAAAGAGGGAATTGTGGGCACCTGGCTAGCTGATCCAGGCAACAGTTACATCTCGCTGCTGCTAGCAGAGCAGCCATGGGAAGGCTTTGCTTCTTGCTGAGCATTGAGGCAGAGTGGATCACTGCTGAGAAATTCCACTGTGGTGATACAAACCTGGTACAGAGCAGATGGCTTTTCCCCCCTGCCTCTTCTCACCCTCAGCTAATTGTGGAGCTATTGAGAAACCTCCCTTGAAGGTATATAATTACATAACATTTTGAAGCAGGACCACCCTTTGGGAGACTGGTCACGCCAATGGGGATTCACCGGTCGGGGAATGAGTCTCCTTAAAATAATGATTGCATCTTTGATCCCTTTGATTTCTGTATTGGCCCAATTGGGCTCATTAAGCCATTAATTAATAAAGCTATTGCACAAACGTGGATTGTACAAAAAGAAAAGGGTGGAGATGTAGATAGCATTATTGATGCAGCAGTTACTCTGCAGCTGTATCATCCTAACCCCAGCTATTTTAGGCACCCTGTCTCCATCCCAGGGCTGCAAGGAGATAAGGTAAAACTGCAAACAAGAGAAGCGGATGGGAAACCAGATAAGACACCATTCCTACAAGAGTCTGCACATCGCGTGCTGACCCTTGGCTAGCCAATAATCCTGAAAGGGGAGCAGCTATTTTAGGCACCCTGTTGTGGCAACCGGCAGAGAGCAACATGCAATTCGTTATGAATTTTAGGTGAAGCCATGAAGCTATGAAGCCATTTTATTAGGTGAAATCACACAGATTATAGTTAGTAATTATAACGAGTTCTGAAAAACCTATCTTGTACCTAAATATTCTTAGTTTACCTTAAATGCCTACAAGTATCTGCACACCTGCTGTTTTGACCCTCTTGTTATGGTTGGTTCCTAACATGTTCCATTACTACCAAGTACCTTCCCATAACTGCTTTTTGGTTTAGGGTAGCCTGTACACCTATCAACAACGCCGCTGTGTTTTGAGAATGTGAATAAGATCCTCTCTGCATGAGTAACTTTTCCTTTCTCATGGGAACAGAAGAATATTGTCAGGGCCTATGTCTTGGGTGAAGAGATCTAGGCCGCTAGCAGGCCTGCTGTCTTCCCCGACACCCTGTCTCCGTCCCAGGGCTGCAAGGAGATAAAGTAAAACTGCAAACAGGAGAAGCGGCTGGGAAACCAGATAGGACAGCATTCCTACAAGAGCGTGCACATCACGTGCTGACCCTTGGGTAGCCAATAATCCTGTTAGGGGGGCTCATGCACTTCACAATGTAACCAATCTGCTAGCTTGCTATTTTGAGTAAACCCGGTACAGGGTATAAATGTGTGTGGCTGCAGCAATAAACGAGCAATGCTTCTAGCACTTTAAGGACTTTTTCGTTCATTCCAGCGGCTTCCCACAGACTCCCTGCAACAATCTCTCCCTGTCTTTATCTTGACTCCTAAGCCTCTCAATATATATTTTCTCCCCTGTCCAGCTGAAAAGGTGAGTGATAGAGCGGCTTTGGTGGGCATCTGGCCCCCAGCCAGCATCAAACCACCACAATGACACATGTTAAATTTAAGATAAAATCAAATTAATTTCCATATCAGGTGAAGTACAAAAGCCACAGATGTGATACAGTGGGCAACTGTGTTAAAGATAACATAAACTTAAATTGCTCTGAGTGCTTCCTGAAATCAGGGCTTTTTGAATCCTAATTACTAATTATTTAGAATGCTAACTTTAGCATATTTTTAAAGGTTTTAGCACAAATTATATTCACATTAAAAAGGCTTGAGGCAGCAAATGTCCTGGCTTCCATATAAAACTTTTTCTACTATGATTACAAATTTTGTCATAGAATTTTTTCATTATTATCCCTTGACCATATTTTAAAAATAAATTAATCATTAAGTTTTCAAATAGAATTAATGTTTCACCTTATAGTCACTGTTCCACATTGTATATATTGTTTCAGTTATGAAAAGAGTTACACTGGATTCCAGAGCTACTGGAAATACCCTGCTTTTAGTCTTGCTATGCACCTGAGATGTGTGAAGCTGTCTCAATTGCAAAAATAGTACAGAACACTTAGGGCTTGATCCTGCAAAGGTTATAAGTATCCTACAACAGCCGTTTGTCAGTGATAAAGAAGAGTGAATATGGAGATGCGAGATTCTACTGGATCAGTCCTTAAGTGTAAGTGCATTATACAGCACATTATAAGGTGACATCTCAAAATAAAATACTGTGTTTTTATGTAATGCAGAAGTAACACAGATGACTTACATGGAGTAATAATTTATTTTGAAATGTTCTTTTTAGTCTCTGTTGAGACATCACCCATGTCTCATTAATAGAACAGCCATCTCACCTCAAGTACCAGAATATATAAAAAGTTACAGCATAGCCAAAAAACCCCCCCAACTTTAAGATAAAATCTAGTTCAGGTAAAATAATTTTGTTTAAGGTTTTACTGTTTTACAGTTGTCTGGTTTTTTGGGGTTTTTTTTTGTGGAGCACCATAGCTATCTGTGCACATTATGTGACCACAGAAATGTTAATCATTACTTCAGAAAAAGAACAATCAGTTCTATTCATGCAGAAAAGAAGGCTGGGAAAGCTTGTTCAGCAGAAACCACAGTACTGTGAATTTCACAGCCACATGATTAATTATTGCGTTAGAAGGACTCACAAATACTAAAACAGAGTTACTTTTTTTCGTAAATAATACTGATTCTTCCCTGATGTAGTTTAGTCGGTCTGTAATCAATAAACAATTGATAAAGCAATATGACTGCATCATCTCTACCTGTAATTCTCATGATTTCAAGACAAGTAATGTTTAATGGATTATGGGATTGGATACTAATTAAATATGATAAACATACTGTACAAATACAATTGTATTAGCAATTTTATTCCAAGCTGTCAACTCAGTATTCTTCCAAAATATTACCAATGAAGACAAAGTATTCTATCAAATATGGCTTCCAGAAAAAGGACCCTCTAACAAAAATCAAACCTATTTACAGAAGGTAAAAATAACAAAGAAAACCAAGATCTAGTCTTTTACTGTTCTATTTGAAACAAAATTTCTAAATACCTGCTGTATATAATACACCAATTGCATTTACTTTTTGATGTAATTAAACAGAAGTCACTAGGTATGAGACAGAATGACATTTAGGACTCTGAGTTTCACTCGAACCTGTATTTTCAGTCTTTGAATCACGTTTCTTTGTGCTGTTATTTATTGGTGTTGGTATTGGTGATGGCTGAGCAGAATTGTTGTTCCCACTACTCTTCCAGGGACTTGGACTGTAGTTGAAAGGAGTCACTCTTGCTGCAACAGTACCACTGGGGGAGTTATGTTTGCTTGAGGTACTGGAACTGAATGGTGTATGCTTGCTAACAGTACTTTCATTATTTTCTAGTTCAGGAACAGGATTATTATTTACAGCTTTTGCTTCTGTTCCTTTCTTGTCTGGACTGTCTGTCCAAAAGAAAGAGTTTGGACAATTTTCTAAACCAATGGTACAAACAGGAACATTTCCATTCCCTGGTTTTTGTTTTTCATTAACCTCTTTAGAATCTTTATCATTCACACTCCCTTTCTCTGAAACAGTGTCAATAACAGGGAGAGTATTTCTAGTTGGGGAAGTTCCAGATTGAGGATTATTAATAGGGCAGTCCTCTATCCTTAGCTGTCCTTAGAGACAGCTAATGCCATCTCATAAATTAGAGTTTTGGAATGATAGTCATCTGTTGCACCAGAGGAATAATACTGAGGATCATTCATTATTTGAGGAATTTAATTGATAAGAATGTCTGATAAGACACCATTCCTACAAGCCAGTAATCCTGAAAGGGGAGCTTGTGCATTTCACTATGTAACCAATCTGTTAGCTGGCTATTTTGAGTAAACCCTGTACAGTGGATAAATATGTGTGTGGCTACAGCAATAAAGGGGCAATGCTTCTACTGCTTTAAGGACTTTGTCGTTCATTCCGGCGGCCTCCCGCGTACTCCCTGCAACACACCCACCTCACTGCAAACTCTTTTCAAGTAGCTGCAGAGAGTGATAAGGTCTCCTCTCTTCTCCAGGCTGAACAGCCCCAGCTGACTCAGCCTCTCCTCTGTTCTCCAGACCCTGAATCAGCCTAGTTGCCCTTCTCTGCACCCTCTCAATGTCGTTCCTATACTGTGGTGCCCAAAACTGCACACAGTACTCGAGGTCCAGCCTCACCAGGGCTGAGTACAGGGGTAAGATCACCTCCCTGGCCCTGCTGGTCACATTGTTCCTGATACAGGCCAGGATGCCATTGGCCTTCTTGGCCATCTGGGGACACTGCTGGCTCATGTTCAGCTGCATGTCAATCCACACCCCCAGGTCCCTCTCTGCTGGGCAGCTCTCCAGCTACTCTTCCCCAAGCCTGTAGCACTGCTAGGGGTTGCTGTGGCCAAGTGCAGGACCTAGCACTTGGCCTTGTTGAAACTCATACAATTGGCTTTGGCCCATTGATCAAGCCTGTCTAGATCCCTCTGCAGAGCCTGCCTACCCTCAAGGAGATCTACACCTCCACCCAGCTTAGTGTCATCTGCAAACTTGGGTCAGTTGTTAAAGAGACCAGCTCCAGAGCAGGTACATCCACACTGGTGAAGGGAATTGCCATGAAAAGGGCCCTCAGTAGAGGGCCTTTTTGAAACAGGGAAAGCAGCACACTTCTGCTGGGGGCTGCAGCTTGTGGGCGGGCTGCTGGCGTCAAGTGGGTAGGGCCAGAACCCCTGGCAGCACAACAGAACAAGGCATAAACATGCCAAGAGTCATTCTCTGTGACCACTTCCCCACCATTTATAAGTCCTGAAGGAGGCACCCAGCAAATAAGCAGTGAGGGAGCGTTCCTCAGGCATCACTTGGAGTGCTGCACTTTACACAACAGGACAAACAAGCAGGGTGCTGAGAACTGCTAGCTTGGCACAGGAGCAATGGTCTCTACCCAGCAGAGGAAGACCGTGATCCCAGCACCTATCAAAATCGATGTGGGTGCCCCCATGGCAGGATGCAGCTGCCCAGGCCAAGACCAATCATCAAAACTGACCCCCAAAAGAAAAACAGATGGATCATTGCTGTGGGTGACTCCCTCCTCAGGGGTGCAGAGGGCCCAATATGCAGACCTGACCCACTTCATAGGGAAGTTTTCTGCTTCCCTGGGGCTCGGATAAAGGACATCGCAAGTAAACTTCCCCACCCGGGATTATTTATCCACTTTTGGTTTTTGAAGTGGGTAGTGATGAAGTGACAACAAGAAGCTATAAAATGATTAAGAGAGATTTCAGGGCCTTGGGGCAACTGATTAAGGGATCAGGAACGCAAACTGTGTTCTCCTCCATCCCTCCAACGGTGGTGATGGATGAGGGAATCTATAGGAAGAGTCAACAGGTCAATTTGTGGCTCTGGGACTCGTGTCACTGGCAGGGCTTTGGGTTCTTCTATCATGGGTTGCTATACAAGACAACAAATGGCTGGCAACAAATGGGATGCACCTGTCCCAGAGGGAAAAAAGGATCCTGGTGCAGGAGTTAGTAGGGCTCATTGAGAGAGCTTTAAACTAGATTTGAACGGGGAAGGGGATAAAACTGGGCCTGCTAGGAATAAGCCCAGGGGATGCATGCCAAGGTTTGTAAGACAGTGTGCTAGCAGACTCTTGCTCTGCCATCTCAGTTGAGATGGGGATAGAGACAGAATGGGAAACAAAGTGGCAAGGGTTATCGATGGTTTAGGAACTATGGAAACACCTGAGAAGGGTCAGGTAGGAGATGTGATGGTTGGAGGCCACCTTGGGCACAGCAGCCATGAAATGAGTTCTCTATTCTTAGAGATACTAGAAGGAGGGGGCAGCAAAACTGCCACCCTAGATTTACAAAGGGCAAACTTTAACTTGTTTAGTAGCCTGATTGCCAGAATTCCTTGGGGATCGGTTCTGAAGGGTAGAGGAGTCCAGGAAGGCTAGACATAATTCAAGAAAGAAATCCTGAAGGCGCAGGAGCAGGCCATCCTCATGTGCTTTAAGGCAAGATGGCAGCATAGAAGAATTAGGGCCCATGTTCACAAAACGTGTTAGGATCATTAGCCCATCTGAAGTGCATCTGTACCAATCCACGTAGCATGGGCAACAAACAAGGGGAGCTGGAAGCCACAATGCTAGAGGAAAACTATGACATCGTGGCTATCACAGAAACATGGTGGGACCCCTCACATAACTGGAGTGCCACAATTGATGGCTACAAGCTCTTCAGGAGAGATAGACAAGGAAAGAAAGGCGGTGAGGTGGCCCTGTATATTAAGAATTGCTATGAATGTCTAGAACTTGAGTATAGAGATGACAGTGTGGTGGTTTGACCCTGGCTGGAGACCAGATGCCCACCAAAGTCGCTCTATCACTCCCCTTTTCAGCTGGACAAGGGAAAACATATGTATTGAGAGGCTTAGGAATCAAGATAAGGACAGGAAGAGATCATTCCGCAATTAGCGTCACAGGCAAAACAAACTCAACATGGACTAAAAAAAAAATTAAAATTACACTAAAAAAATTTATTACATCACACACACACACATAATGAAACCAAAGTAGGATAATGAGAAGTACGACCAGATCTTAAAACAACACCCCCCCACACACCCCTCCCTTCTTAGCAGACTTAACTTCAGTCATGATTTCTCTCCCTTCCTCCCCCGGGTGGCACAGGGTGAGATGGGGAATGGGAGTTTCAGTCAGTTCATCATGAGTTGTTTTCCTTCTTAGCGATGCGGGGGGTAGGGGGGCATTCCTCACACTCTTCCCATGCTCCAGCGTGGGGTCCTACCCACTGGAGACAGTCCTCCACAAACTTCTCCAATGTGAGTCTTTTCCCATGGAGCTTCAGTTATGAAATATATGAATATGAAAAAATATTTCTACTATGCCCTTTTCTGAGCTCTAGGTAAATTAGTCCAGCACCTCGAAAAGAATATGTCCTATTCCCCAAATATAAGGACCAATATCTCAGCTATTACAAGTAAACATTGCTCTGCTAAAGAGAGAGGATATAGAGGGTACACAACAACAAGGCACCCTGTGGTTTTAACTTTGTGACCATGGAGATGATATGAGGAAATAGGATGGAAAAATCTGTTTCGAACCTATAGGCACAATTATATAAGTCGCAAGGCAAAACAATCACAAAGGTGGATTCTTCAGGAAAAATTTTACTCCAGTTTCCAGCAGGTGGTTCCCCAGACCAAGTAGAAGGTCTGATCATACTTATGGTCCTCTTGAAGGGACTTGTAAGTCATTTTTACAAAAAGTGAGAAATGAATCTGATGAGCAGGGCTAGAGGGGCCCTGCCCCCAACCAGGTAGAAGAAAGGAACAGCCAGGTTTATTGGACCGTGTGGATCCGATGGCCTGGCACATCACATCCACAGTAGTATAAGGCTCTAGTGGACACAGATGCACAGTGTACCCTAATGCCATCAAGCTATGAAGGGACAGAATCCATCTATATTTCTGGAATGAAAGAGGGATCCCAACAGTTTACTCCGGTAGAGGCTGATATGAGCCTAACTGGGAATAAGTGGGAAAAACACCCGATTTTGAGTGGCCCTGAGGTTCCGTGAATCCTTGGCATAGGCAACCTCTAGAGAGGGTTTCTGAAGGGCCCAAAAGAGTTCCAGTGGGTTTTTGGAATAGCTGCCAGTCAGAGTAAATTAAACAGTTGTCTAGTTTGACCAGTACAGGACATGCTAGAACTTCAATATGAACTGGAGTCAAAGGTGGCCAAGTGATACGCCACAACTGATACTGCTATTGCATTTTTCTCAATCCCACTGGCACAAGAATGCAGGCCACAGTTTGATTTCACTTGAAGGGGTGTTCATTACACCTAGAGTAGACTGTCTCAGCAGTAGAAACATAGTCCCACAATTTGCTGTGGACTGATTTAGACTGCACTGGAAAAGGGTGAAGCATCTGAATGCCTGCAACACGCTGATCATAGAATCATAGAATGGCATGGGTTGGAAGGGACCCCAAGGATCATAGAGCTCCAACCCTCCCTGCCACAGGCAGGGCCACCAACCTCAGGCCTGGATCTACACAAGGTTGCCCAGGGCAACAACAATCACCTCCCTGTCCTACAACAAGAAGGGATTTTACAAGTAAATTACCTCAGTCTTCTCTGGCAGCCAGGATTCTCATAATTCTCAAATCCCAGAACCTTGCATCCCTCGACCTCTAGGTGGGAACTGGGGGAGCAAATTCCCCCCCACTGTAAGAGCAGAGCAAGTCCGAGACCGCCTCATGAGAGTGAATGTCTACAAGTCTAGGGGGCCGGATGACATGCATCCCAGGGTCCTGAAGGAGCTGGCTGATGTGGTTGCTGAGTCGCTCTCCATCATATTTGAAAAGTCGTGACTGACAGGAGAGGTCCCAGGTGACTGGAAAAAAGGTCACGTCAGTCCCATTTATAAGAACGGGAGCAAGGAAGACCCAGGGAATTACAGGCCGGTGAGCCTCACCTCTGTGTCTGGGAAGATCATGGAACAGATCGTCCTGGATGACATGTTGGAGCACATGAGGGTAGAGCATGTGATCCGGGACAGCCAGCACGGCTTCACCAAGGGAAGGTCATGCCTCACACACATGTATGTGGATGTGAGAGACTCCCTGGATCCAAAGAAGGTTGCTGGTCCTGCTCATGATGTAAATGGTATGGAATAAGGGGTGGATAATGTCCTGGGTTCAGCCCAGCAGCAGGCTATGTTAGCCCTGAGAGTATTCCATACCAATTGCATCATGATCCGACAGGCTGCCCCCCCCTTTCAGGGGCGACTTCGGACCCAGGCACGGGAAGTCCCGGTCTGGGCAGCCGCAGTGCCAGTTCCGGGGGAGACTCCAGACCTATCAGAACCTGCTCCGGGCACGGGAAGTGCTGGTCTGAGCAGGCGTGTGGGAGTTCCGGCTTCTCTCTCTCTTTCGGGATCGGCGTGGCAGGCAGTGGTGAGGGGGGTGCTCGGGGGTGCTGGGCTCGGGGAGTGCTGCATTCGGGAATCTGAATCTGAATCGGTTCGGGCACGGCTCAAATGATATAGTGTGGGGAGAGGTTTGCACTGTATATAATAGCACTGTAGTTAGTTGTTTTCATACTTTTCCCTGTTGTTTAGTAAACTATCCTTATCTCAACCTTGCAGGCCATTGGTTTTTTTTCCCTCTGGCTCTGCAGCTCCTTTCTTAGCTCCGTTCGCCCATCCTCCACCTCTTAAAGTGGTAGGGGGCTTCGGTTTTTTCTGACCTTTGTGGCCCCAGCTTTCCGCTGAGGTTAAACCACAACAACTTTTGGCGCCCAACGTGGGGCACGACGGGGGACCCCCAAGGGGGGCAAAAAGGTTGGGGTAACGATAGATTTGACCTTAACTCAACTGCAGTTAAGATAGAGTTGTGATAGGTACGGTTATTTAAGTAATTTCTATGTACAATGTTGTGGCATTTACTCTTAAGGATGCTGCCATGGTTGCCAACTCGTGGTATGCTGCTGCATTTAATCCTGCCAGGATTCGTTGCCATCCCGTACGTCTGTTTAGTGTATGTCGTGATAACAGTCTATGATTGGATAACGTTGAAGTTCATGAACTTAAAAGAGTACTTGTATCAGCTTTTGCTGTTCGGTACAAGGAGGGATAAAACAGGTCTTATAAGAGTCTTTAACAATTTCCAATACCCCTGGGAAATTCTAACTAGCATTTTCCTACTGTTGGTTTTGGTGCAAATGGTTCTGCTTTCGATATATATATGTATATATATTAGGCACAGGTTTATGAATACCACCCAGGAGTTTTCCCTGAGTCTGGATAAGCCTGAGTGGCAGGGCAAATGGCGAAATATGAGCAGGTACCTAGGCACTTTCTTACCCCCAGTGGTTTGGAACTTCACTCCTGAACAGCTACAGGATCCTAATAAGGTGACTGCATATTTGAAAAAGAACTGTAGTGGGCTCCCCAGAGAAATACGCCCTACTGCACTGTGCTGGGGATTGGCTACCATCTACCAAACACTGCTTGATAGCAAGCAGCACTGTCAGTACTGTCAGCACTGTCAAGGGGAACAAGGAAATGGATTACCAAATACTGCAGCTACCGCAACCTCTACAGTAGACCTTGCCCCTAATTCAGAGCATCAGCACTGTCAGGGGGAAAGAGGAAATGGATTAGCGAATACTGTAGATGCTGTGACCTCTACAATAGACCTTGTCCCTAATCCAGACCGTCAGTACTGTCAGGGGGAAAGAGGAAATGGATTGGTGAATACTGTAGATATTGCAACCTCCACAATAGACCTTGGTCAACCCACACCAATGTCTGTTGCTCCCATTCAAAAGGGGTGTCAGTGCTGTCAGGGAGAAAGGGGAAAAAGACTAGTACATACTGCAGATGCTGCAACGTCTACAATAGACCTTGCCCATAATTCAGAGAATCAGCCCACACCAATGTCTGTTGCTTCCATTCAAGAGAGGTGTCAGCACTGTCAGTGCTGTCGGCACTGTCAGGGAGGAAAAGGAAATAGACTAGTACATACTGTAGATACTGCAACCTCTACAATAGATCTTGGCCAACCCACACCAAAGTCTGTGGCTCCCATTCAAAAGAGGAAACACACCAGGAAGTTAGCTCGCACAGTGCCAGATGATGATGGTGAACAACCGGGGCCATCTCAAGAATGTCAGGATGAGGATGATGGTGAAAAACCATTATCTCAAGAATGGCTGGATGAGGATGATGATGAAAAGTCAGGGCCATCTCAGAAAAGTCAGAATGGGGCAGGGCCATCTCAGAAAAGTCAGAATGGGGCAGGGCCATCTCAGAAAAGTAAGAATGGGGCAAAGCCATCTCGAGCAGATCAGGATGTAGGAGAACTAGAGATTGTTACCTGATCCCTGACCCTGAGTGAATTGCGTGAGGTGCGAAAAGATTTTGGCCGCCGCCCAGGTGAACACATTATCACTTGGTTGCTCAGATGCTGGGATAGCGGGGCCAATAGTCTGGAATTAGACGGCAGGGAGGCCAGGCAGTTGGGATCCCTGGCGAGAGAAGGAGGTATTGATAAGGCACTTGGCGAGGGGTCACAAATCCTCAGCCTTTGGAGGCGACTGCTGTCAAGTGTGCGGGAAAGATACCCCATGAAAGAATATATTACCTGTCTGAAACCCAAGAGCGACAGCATAGAGACAGTTATCCAGTACCTGAGAGAATTAGCTGTACGAGAGTTGATTTATTATGATTTGGACAACAGAAGGCTCCCTGATGATCCTGATGATGTCCGATGCACCCCAGACATGTGGCGTAAGGTGATACGAAGTGCACCATCAGGGCACACAAATTCACTGGCAGCAATGGAATACGATGAGATGTTTCCACCATCCGTATATGAAGTGACCCGCCGACTCCGGACTTATCAAGACAACGTTGCACGTTCTGTCATTGCAGCAGTAGAGCAACTGGTTAAACTTAAACTTGACGAACACATGGCCGACTCCCAACCTGTACAGAGCGATGTTGCAGCTATCCGGAAAAGTCATCCATCGTCCCAAGAGAGAGAAAACGTCAGGGACACACCACGAGCCACACCACGAGCCACACGGCGAGCCACACCCCGAGCCAAACTGTGGTTTTACCTGCGTGACCATGGAGAGGACATGAGAAAGTGGGATAAGAAGCCCACTTCAGCCCTTCAAGCACGAGTAAAGGAGTTGCAAGGTAGAGCAAGTGCACGAGGTTCTGCCAAGAGGAATGTTGCACCAGTTTCTATCCAGGAGCAATAGAGGAGCCCTGCCTCCAGCCAGGTGGAGGAGAGGGATAATCGGACTTATTGGACTGTGTGGATCCGATGGAATGGAACATCAGACCCACAAGAGTATGAGGCTCTAGTGGATACCGGTGCCCAGTGTACTCTAATGCCATCAAATTATGAAGGGACAGAATCTGTTTACATTTCTGGAGTCACAGGGGGCTCCCAACAGTTGACTGTGCTAGAGGCTGAGGTGAGCCTAACTGGAAAGGATTGGGAGAAACACCCCATTGTGACTGGCCCAGAAGCTCCGTGCATTTTAGGTATGGACTATCTCCGTAGAGGGTATTTTAAAGACCCTAAAGGATACCGGTGGGCTTTTGGAATAGCTGCTGTAGAGACTGAAGAAACGGAACAGTTGTGTGCCTTGCCTGGACTTTCGGAAGATCCAGCTGTTGTGGGGTTGTTGAAGGTCGAAGAACCGCGAGTGCCAATCGCTACGACGACAGTGCACAGGCGGCAGTATCGTACAAACCGGGATTCTCTGATCCCCATCCATAAACTGATTCGTCAACTGGAGAGTCAGGGAGTGATCAGCCGAACCCACTCACCATTTAACAGTCCTATATGGCCAGTGCGGAAGTCCGACGGAGAGTGGAGGCTGACAGTAGATTATCGTGGCCTAAATGAAGTAACTCCAAATATGAGTGCTGCTGTGCCGGACATGCTAGAGCTCCAGTATGAACTGGAATCAAAGGCAGCCAGGTGGTATGCCACAATTGACATTGCAAATGCTTTCTTCTCAATCCCACTGGCACCAGAGTGCAGACCACAGTTTGCTTTCACCTGGAGAGGTGTCCAATACACATGGAATCGTCTGCCCCAGGGGTGGAAACACAGTCCCACCATCTGTCATGGACTAATCCAGAGTACATTAGAAAAGGGTGAAGCCCCAGAGCACTTGCAGTATATTGATGACATCATTGTATGGGGCGATACAGCAAAGGAAGTTTTTGAAAAAGGGGAAAGGATAATTCAAATCCTGCTAGGAGCTGGTTTTGCTATAAAACAAAGTAAAGTCAAGGGGCCTAAGCGAGAAATCCAGTTTTTAGGAATAAGATGGGCGTCGCCAGATCCCAATGGACGTTATTAATAAAATTGCAGCGATGTCTCCACCAAGTAACAAAAAGGTAACACAAGCTTTCTTAGGTGTTATAGGATTTTGGAGAATGCATATCCCAAACTATAGTCTCATTGTGAGCCCACTCTACTATGTAACTCGGAAGAAAAATAATTTTGAATGGGGCCCTGAGCAACAGCAAGCCTTTGAGCAGATCAAACGCGAAATAGTCCATGCTGTAGCCCTTGGACCTGTCCGGACAGGGACAGATATTAAAAATGTGCTCTATACTGCAGCTGGTGACAATGGTCCTACCTGGAGTCTCTGGCAGAAAACACAAGGGGAGACTCGAGGGCGACCGTTAGGGTTTTGGAGTCGGGCCTACAAAGGATCTGAGGCCAATTACACTCCAACTGAAAAGGAAATACTGGCCGCTTACGAAGGGGTTCGAGCTGCTTCTGAGGTAATTGGAACTGAAGCTCAGCTTTTCCTAGCACCCCGACTGCCGGTGCTGGGCTGGATGTTTAAAGGGAAAGTCCCTTCCACACACCATGCAACTGATGCTACATGGAGCAAGTGGATTGCACTAATTACACAACGAGCTCCAATAGGAAACCCCCATCACCCAGGAATCGTGGAGGTGATTACAGACTGGCCAGAAGGCAAAGACTTTGGGATGTCACCAGAGGATGAGGAGGTAACACGCGCAGAAGAAGCTCCACTATATAACCAATTGCCAGAAAATGAAAAGCAGTATGCCCTGTTCACTGATGGATCTTGTCGCATTGTGGGTAAGCATCGGAAATGGAAAGCTGCTGTATGGAGTCCTATGAGGCAAGTAGCAGAAGCCACTGAAGGAAAAGGTGAATCAAGCCAATTTGCTGAGGTAAAGGCTATCCAATTAGCCCTGGACATTGCTGAGAGAGAGGAGTGGCCTATGCTATACCTTTATACTGACTCATGGATGGTAGCTAATGCCCTATGGGGGTGGTTGCAGCAGTGGAAAAAGAACAATTGGCAGCGTAGAGGCAAACCCATATGGGCTGCTGACTTATGGCAAGATATTGCTACCCGATTGGAGAAGCTGACTGTAAAGGTACGTCATGTGAACGCCCATGTACCTAAGAGTCGGGCCATGGAGGAACATGAAAACAATCAGCAGGCCGATAAGGCTGCTAAGATTGAAGTGGCCCAGGTAGATTTGGACTGGCAACATAAGGGTGAGTTGTTCCTAGCCCGATGGGCTCATGATACTTCAGGTCATCAAGGAAGATATGCAACATATAGATGGGCTCGAGATCGAGGGGTGGACTTAACCATGGATGCTATTGCACAGGTTATCCATGAATGTGAGACATGTGCCGCAATCAAGCAAGCTAAGCGGCTAAAACCCCTCTGGTATAGAGGACGGTGGATGAAATATAAATATGGGGAGGCTTGGCAGGTTGATTACATCACTCTCCCACAGACTCGCCATGGCAAACGGTACGTACTTACAATGGTTGAGGCAACCACTGGCTGGTTGGAGACATATCCTGTACCCCATGCCACTGCCCGGAATACAATTCTGGGCCTGGAGAGGCAAGTCCTATGGCGACACGGCACCCCAGAAAGAATTGAGTCAGATAATGGGACTCATTTCCGAAATACTCTCATAGACACTTGGGCCAAAGAGCATGGCATTGAGTGGGTGTACCACATTCCTTATCATGCACCTGCCTCTGGGAAAATTGAACGCTACAATGGACTTTTAAAGACTACACTGAAAGCAATGGGTGGTGGAACATTTAAAAATTGGGATACACATTTAGCAGAAGCCACATGGTTGGTTAACTCTAGGGGATCTACCAATCGGGCTGGTCCAGCCCAGTCAGAATTCTCACATACTGTAGAAGGTGACAGAGTCCCAGTAGTGCACATGAAAAGTATTTTGGGAAAGACAGTTTGGGTCATTCCTGCTACAGGCAAAGGTAAACCCATATCTGGGATTGTTTTTGCTCAAGGACCTGGTTGTACCTGGTGGGTAATGCAGAAGGATGGAGAAACTCGATGTGTACCTCAAGGGGACTTGATTTTGGGTGAGAATAGCCAATATCATGCTAAATAATTCACTGCTGTTTTATTGTTGTTATAGATACTGTATGTTATTGTCCTGGTTTCAGCCAGGGGCTTCAGCCAGGAAGGGGCTAACCTGCTGGGCTCGGGACAAGTAACTCAAATTGACCAATAGGATCATTCCATGCCAGTTACATAATGCCGAGTATAAAAAGCAGGGGGTGTTGCAGTGTTGGCGCGCGAACAGCAGGGACCGGGCGGGAGCGTGCTCTCCGCTCCGGGCTTTGTTTACTCGCGGCGCGAGCTCGGGTCCTTTGTGTTGCGGCTGGGGTTTGCGCGGGCTGCGGCGCGGTGTCCGTTACGGGGAGTGTGCGATCTGAACTGCTCATCTCAGCAAAAGGTTGTATTGTTCATTGTTATCTGTTCTTCCCCTGTTATTTCCAGTAAAAAATACCCTTATCCCAACCTGCGGGGCTCTGCTGTTTTGGTTTTCTCCCCCCCCCCGCTCCGGGGGAAATCTGAACGCGTGGTCCCGAGCTCCGGTGAAACCACAACATATTTTGGCGCCTGAACGTGGGACAATAAAGGTTGGGATAACGGTAGATCTGACTCTGACCCGGTTGCAATTACGGTAAAAGTTGTAAGGATGCTGTTTAAGATGCTGTGGGTATTATTTACAAAGGTGTGGTCCTGGCTGTGGAAAAAAAACCTCAGCAGGCTGTTTGCAGTCCTGGCAGGATGTTGTATCATCTCGGGGCTGCAGCTTCCCTGCTTGGTCCCATACTTTGCTCTAGTGTGCTTTATGACAATGTTTTATGATACAGTTATATTAGTGACTATGAGTTTAATCTGGAAAGTGTATGAGGTTTTGCTGTCCTGTCTAGTCCCTGGGCTGAGAGGGGCTGGTGGTGGTGGCCATTTTGGTGAGAGCACAGAGGGAGAGAACTACACTGGTTTTTTCCTTTCTGGGCTAAACATAACAGCTCTTATGAGAGTTTTTGAAAACTTTCACCATCACCTTGACATGGAAACTATGGCCACAGTGCTAGAAGTTCTTCTGCACTTGATCCTGCTTTCATCATATATTAAGAGCAGGTTTATGAATACTGCTCAAGAGGTTTCCCAAAGGCAGGATAACCACGAGGGGCAGGACAACCACGAGGGGCAGAACATAGGCCATTACCTAAGTACTCTCTCACCCCCGATGACTTGGAGCTTCACTCCTGAGCAGCTGCATGACTCTCATAAAATAGCAGCCATGTCTCCACCAAACAATAAAAAGGAAACACAGGCTTTCTTGGGCGTTATAGGTTTTTGGCGAATGCATGTGCCAAACTACAGTTTTATTGTGAGCCCACTCTACCATGTGACTCGAAAGAAGAATGACTTCCAATGGGGCCCTGAGCAGCAGCAAGCCTTTGAGCAGATTAAACGTGAGATAGTCCACGCAGTAGCCCTTGGACCTGTCCGGACAGGGACAGATATTAAAAACGTGCTCTACACTGCAGCGGGGGAGAATGGCCCTACTTGGAGTCTCTGGCAGAAAGCACAAGGGGAGACTCGGGGTCGACCGCTGGGTTTTTGGAGTCGGGGCTACAAAGGATCAGAGGCCAATTACACTCCAACAGAAAAAGAAATATTGGCCGCCTATGAAGGAGTTCGAGCTGCTTCAGAGGTGATTGGAACTGAAGCCCAGCTCCTCCTGGCACCCTGACTGCCAGTGCTGGGCTGGATGTTCAAAGGGAAGGTCCCTTCTACGCATCACGCCACTGATGCTACATGGAGCAAGTGGGTTGCATTAATTACACAGCGAGCTCGAATAGGAAATCCCAATCGCCCCGGAATCGTAGAAGTAATCACAGACTGGCCAGAAGGCAAAGATTTTGGAATGTCACCAGAGGATGAGGAGGTGGATAACAGAGTTTACTGGACGGTGTGGATTCGATGGCCTGGCACGTCAGACCCACAAGAGTACAAGGCTCTAGTGGATACTGGTGCCCAGTGTACTTTAATGCCGTCAAATTATAAAGGCACAGAACCTGTTTGCATTTCTGGAGTTACAGGGGGGTCCCAACAATTGACTGTACTAGAGGCTGAGGTAAGCCTGACTGGAAAGGACTGGGAGAAACACCCCATTGTGACTGGCCCAGAAGCTCCATGCATTCTAGGTATAGACTATCTCTGTAGAGGGTATTTCAAAGACCCAAAAGGGTACCGGTGGGCTTTTGGAATAGCTGCTGTGGAGACAGACGAAATTGAACAGTTGTGTAACTTGCCTGGACTCTCAGAGGATCCTTCTGTTGTGGGGTTGTTGAAAGTTGAAGAACAGCAAGTGCCAATTGCTACAACAACAGTACACAGACGACAGTACCGAACCAACCGAGATTCTCTGATCCCCATCCACAACCTGATTCGTCAACTGGAGAGTCAAGGAGTGATCAGCCGGACTCGCTCACCCTTTAATAGTCCCATATGGCCAGTGCGGAAGTCCAATGGAGAGTGGAGGCTGACAGTAGATTATCGTGGCCTAAATGAAGTCACTCCAGGTATGAGTGCTGCTGTGCTGGACGTGCTGGAACTCCAATATGAATTGGAATCGAAAGCAGCTAAGTGGTATGCCACGATTGACATTGCCAATGCCTTCTTCTCAATCCCACTGGCGCCAGAGTGCAGGCCACAATTCGCTTTCACCTGGAGAGGTACACAATATACGTGGAATCGTCTGCCCCAGGGGTGGAAACACAGTCCCACCATCTGCCATGGACTAGTCCAGACCACTTTGGAAAAGGGTGAAGCACCAGAGCATTTACAGTACATTGACGACATCATTGTATGGGGCGACACAGCAGAAGAAGTGTTTAAGAAAGGAGAAAAGATAATTCAAATCCTCTTAAAGGCTGGCCTTGCCATAAAACAAAGTAAAGTCAAGGGTCCTGCACAAGAGATCCAGTTTTTAGGAATAAAATGGCAGGATGGACGTCGTCAGATCCCCATGGACATTATCAATAAAATAGCAGCTCAGGTAGATCTAGACTGGCAACGTAAGGGTGAGCTATTCATAGCTCGATGGGCTCATGAGACTTCAGGTCATCAGGGGAGAGATGCGACATATAGATGGGCACGCGATCGAGGGGTGGATTTGACCATGGATGCTATTGCACAAGTCATCCATGAATGTGAGACATGTGTTGTAATTAAACAAGCCAAGCGGTTAAAGCCCCTTTGGTATGGAGGGCGGTGGATGAAATATAAATATGGGGAGGCCTGGCAGATTGATTACATCACTCTCCCACAAACCCGCCAGGGAAAGCATTATGTACTTACAATGGTGGAGGCAACAACTGGCTGGCTAGAGACATACCCTGTGCCCCATGCTACTGCCCGGAATACAATCCTGGGCCTTGAAAGGCAAATCCTGTGGCGACATGGTACCCCTGAAATAATTGAATCTGACAACGAGACTCACTTCCGGAACACCCTAATAGACACCTGGGCCAAAGAGCATGGCATTGAGTGGGTGTACCATATTCCGTACCATGCACCAGCTTCTGGGAAAATTGAGCGATATAATGGACTTTTAAAAGCTACATTGAAAGCAATGGGGGGTGGAACATTCAAGCATTGGGACACACACCTAGCCGAAGCCACCTGGTTAGTCAACTCCAGAGGATCTACCAATCGGGATGGCCCTGTCCAAACAAAGTTTCCACATACTGTAGAAGGAAATAGAGTCCCAGTAGTGCATCTGAAGAGCATACTGGGAAAGACAGTTTGGGTCATCCCTGCTTCGGGCAAAGGCAAGCCCATATCTGGAGTTGTTTTTGCACAAGGACCTGGTTGTACCTGGTGGGTAATGCAGAGAGATGGAGAAGTGCGATGTGTACCTCAACGGGATTTGATTTTGGGGGAGAATAACCAATATAAATACTAAGTAGAAATTGTAGTATAATGACTGTAAAATAACTTGTTGTTGTATATTCATTACTGCCATAATTATAATTGTTATATGTTGTATAAAAGATTTTGTTGGTTTTGGTTATGACGTAAATGGCATGGAATGAGGGGTGGATGATGTCCTGGTTTCAGCCAGGGGCTTCAGCCAGGAAGGGGCTAACCTGCTGGGCTCGGGACAAGTAACTCAAATTGACCAATAGGATCATTCCATGCCAGTTACATCATGCCGAGTATAAAAAGCAGGGGGTGTTGCAGTGTTGGCGCGCGAACAGCAGGGACCGGGCGGGAGCGTGCTCTCCGCTCCGGGCTTTGTTTACTCGCGGCGCGAGCTCGGGTCCTTTGTGTTGCGGCTGGGGTTTGCGCGGGCTGCGGCGCGGTGTCCGTTACGGGGAGTGTGCGATCTGAACTGCTCATCTCAGCAAAAGGTTGTATTGTTCATTGTTATCTGTTCTTCCCCTGTTATTTCCAGTAAAAAATACCCTTATCCCAACCTGCGGGGCTCTGCTGTTTTGGTTTTCTCCCCCCCCCCGCTCCGGGGGAAATCTGAACGCGTGGTCCCGAGCTCCGGTGAAACCACAACAGTTATACTAATGACATTACAGCTAGGGTCATCGGTGGCGTGATGATGGAGCGAAGACCAGCCTCCCAAGAACTCTTTCTTTTCTCTTGTGTAATAAACACCTCTGACCCACGGACTATGAGCATGGATCATGCCAGGTGCAGTGTTCGAGAGCCCGAGATACAGCATTCAACGATCCAGTGGCACGTACGACTCTTCATACCCTGAGAGACTGTTGTGACAGAGGGACCAGTGAGCCTGAGGATCGTGGACTGAATGAAACTGACGGACTCAGCGGGAAGGTCCACAGACTGAATCTATATGCACATACATGTGTGTGCATGTGTACATGCATGTGTATGAAAGCGAGAGACTCCCTGGACCCAAAAAAGGTTGCTGGTCCTGCTCATGATGTAAATGGTATGGAATAAGGGGTGGATAATGTCCTGGGTTCAGCCCAGCAGCAGGCTGTGTTAGCCCTGAGAGTATTCCATACCAATTGCATCATGATCCGACAGGCTGCCCCCCCCCCTTTTCAGGGGCGACTTCGGACCCAGGCACGGGAAGTCCCGGTCTGGGCAGCCGCAGTGCCAGTTCCGGGGGAGACTCCAGACCTATCAGAACCTGCTCCGGGCACGGGAAGTGCTGGTCTGAGCAGGCGTGTGGGAGTTCCGGGTTCTCTTTCTCTCTCTCTTTCGGGATCGGCGTGGCAGGCAGTGGTGAGGGGGGTGCTCGGGGGTGCTGGGCTCGGGGAGTGCTGCATTCGGGAATCTGAATCTGAATCAGTTCGGGCACGGCTCAAATGATATAGTGTGGTGAGAGGTTTGCACTGTATATAATAGCACTGTAGTTAGTTGTTTTCATACTTTTCCCTGTTGTTTAGTAAACTATCCTTATCCTAACCTTGCAAGCCTGTGGTTTTTTTTCCTCTGGCTCTGCAGCCCCTCGATTAGCTCCGTTCGCCCATCCTCCACCTCTTAAAGTGGTAGGGGGCTTCTTTTTTGACCTTTGTGGCCCCAGCTTTCCGCTGAGGTTAAACCACAACAGGCAGGCGCAGTGCCAGTTCCAGCTTCTTTCTCTCTCTCCTTTTTGGGATTGGCGCGGCAGGCGGTGGTGAGGGGGGTGCTCTGTGGTGCCGGGCTTGGGGAGTGCTGCGTTCGGGGCTCTGAATCTGAATCGGTTCGGGCAAGGCTCAAATGACATAGCGGGGTGAGAGGTTTGCACTGTATATAATAGCACTGTAGCTAGTTGTTTTCATACCTTTCCCTGTTGTTTAGTAAACTATCCTTATCCCAACCCGCGGGCCTTAGGGTTTTTTTTCCTCTTCCCCGCAGCTCCTCAGTTCCCTCCGTTCGCCCATCCCCCACCTCTTAAAGAGGCAGGGGGCTTCTTTTTCTGACCTTTGTGGCCCCAGCTTTTCCGCTGAGGTTTAAACCACAACAGATGGGTGGACCATCCAGTGAATAAGAAACTGGTTAACAGACTGTAGCCAAAGGGTGGTGGTCAATGTGTCTTTTCCAGGTGGAGGCCGGTGACAAGCGGGGTACCCCAGGGGTCTGTCTTGGTGCTCTTTAACATCTTTATCAATGACATCGATGATGGAATTGAGTGCACCCTCAGCAAGTTTGCGGATGACACCAAGCTGAGTGGTGTGGTTGACACCCTAGAAGGAAAGGAAGCCATCCAGAGGGATCTTGACAGGATGGAAAGATAGGCCCAGGTGAACCTAATGAGGTTCAACACTGCCAAGTGTAAGGTGTTGCACTTGGGCTGGAAGAATCCCAGACATAGATACAGACTGGGAGAAGAGCTTCTTGAGAGTAGCCCTGCTGAGAAGGACTTGGGGATTCCGGTGGATGAGAAACTTAACATGAGCCAGCAGTGTGCTCTTGCAGCTTGCAAGGCCAATGGGATCATGGGCTCCATTTGAAGAGGGGTGGCCAGCAGGGACAGGGAGGTGATTGTTCCTCTCTCCTCTGCCATCGTGAGGCCCCATCTGGAGTACTGTGTCCAGATCTGGGGCCTGCAATACAAGAAAGATGTGGAACTGTTGAAGAGGGTTCAGAGGAGGCCCACAAAGATGATTAGAGGGCTGGAGCACCTGCCCTACAAAGAGAGGCTGGGGGTGCTGGGCTTGTTCAGCCTTGAGAAGAGAAGGCTGCGGGGGGACCTCATTGCAGCCTTCCAGTCCCTGAAGGGAGCTTATAAGCAGGAGGGGATTCTACTTTTTAAAAGGATAGACAATGGCAGGATAAGGGGGAATGGGTTAAAGCTAAGGGAAGGAAGGTTTAGATTAGATATAAGGGGGAAGTTTTTTACAGAAAGAGTGGTGAGGTGCTGGAACAGGCTGCCCAGAGAAGTAGTGGATGCTCCGTCCCTGGAATTGTTCAAGGCCAGGTTGGATGGGGCCCTGGGCAACCTTGTGTAGATCCAGGCCTGTGGTTGATGGCCCTGCCTGTGGCAGGGGGGTTGGAGCTCTATGATCCTTGGGGTCCCTTCCAACCCATGCCATTCTATGATTCTATACCCTGAACTTAAAAGAGCAAATTTTGGCCTCTTCAGGGACCTGCTTGCTCCAGTATTGTGTGACAAATCCTGGAGGGAAGAGTGGTTCAAGATAGCTGGCTAGTATTCAAAGATCACCTCCTTCAAGCTTAGGAGCAATGCATCTCAACAAAGTCAGAGAAAAACACCAAGTGGCCTGCATGGATGAATAGGGAGCTCCTGGAAAACTCAAACGCAAAGAGGCAGCCCACAGAGGCTAGAAGTAAGGACAGGTAGCCTGGAAGGAATACAGAGGAACTGTCATAGCAGCCAGGGATCAGGTTAGGAAAGCTAAATGTCCTGATAGAATTAATTCTGGCCAGGGATGTCAAGGGCAACAGGAAAAGTTTCTATAAGTATGTCAGAGGTAAACGAAAGACTAGGGGAAATGTGGGCCTCCCCCAGGAGGAAACAGGAAACCTGGTTACCCAGGATATGGAGAAGGCTGAGGCAAAATTGTTGAGTGCCCCAGCCTTCTCCATATCAACAGTTCTAGCCACACTGCCCGGGTCATGGAAGGCAAAGGCAGGGACTCTGAGAATGAAGAATCCCTCACTGTAGGAGATCAGGTTGGAGAATATCTAAGGTACCTGAAGGTGCACAAGTCCATAGGACCTGATAAGATGTGTCCGTGAGTCCTAAAAGAACAGGTGGATGAAGTTACTAAGCCACTCTGCATCATATTTGAGAAGTTCTGGTAGTCTGGTAAAGTTCCCACTGAGTGGAAAAGGGGAAACATGCAAATAGTTGCAGTCAACAGCTCTGTTTTGGATTTGCATGGCAAGGTTTTGGTTGAGTGGGGCAGGTGCGGGGGCATGGTTACAGGGCTGGCTTCTGTGAGAAGTTGCTAGAAGCTTCCCTTAGGTCTGACAGAGCCAAAACCAGATGGCGCCAAGATGGACCCGCCACTGGCCAAGGTGATCAGCAACAGTGGTAGTGCCTCTGTGATAACATAATTAAGAAGGAAAAAAAAAGAAGCGACAGTGTTTTTCAATCCAGAGAAAGGAGTGAGAAGATGTAAGAAACTTTGGCTCTGGGCACCAGAGGAGAAATTCCTCTGCAGCCTATGGAGAATACCATGGTGAAGAAGCCTGTCACCCTGCAGCCTATGGAGGATGGTGGAGCAGGTATCCACCTGCAGCCCGTGGTGGACCCAATGCTGGACCAGGTGGAGACACCTGAAGGACACTGTGACCTCGTGGGAAGCCATCACTGCAGCAAGCTCCTGGCAGGACCTGCAGCCTGTGGAGAGAGTAGCCTATGCTGGAGCACATTTGCTGTGACCCTGTGGGGAACTCACACTGGGACAGTCTATTCCTGAAGGTTTGCACCCTGTGGAAGTGATCCACACTGGAGCAGCTATAGCCTGTGGGAAGGACTCACATTAGAGAAATTCATGGAGAACTGTCTCCCATGAAAGGGACCCCACACTGGAGCAGAGGAAGAGTGTGAGGAGTCCTTCCCTTGAGGAAGTAGCAGCAGAGACAAGGTACTATGAACTGATTGCAAACCCCATTCCCTGTCTCCCTGTGCCCCTCAGAGAGAGTAGTTAGAGAACTCATGTATAAAGCTGAGTCTGGGAAGAAAGGAGGGATGGGAGGAAGTGTTTTAGGAATTGGTTTTATTTTCTCATTGGTCTACTTTGGTTTGCTTTAGTAATAAATTAGATTATTTTTTTTTATTGAGTCTGTTTTGCCTGTGATGGTAATTGGTGAGTCATTTCTCCCTGTCCTTATCTTGACTCACGAGCCTTTCATTATTTCTTCTCTCCCCTGTCCAGATGAGGAGAGGGAGGTACAGAGTGTCTTTGGTGGGTACCTTGCTTCCAGCCAGGGTCAATGTCCAAGTGGAGATCAGTGAGGATTTGTGTTCCTCAGTGGTCAGTATTGGGACTGACACTGTTTTGCATCTTTGTTTGCTACATGGGATTGAATACACCCTGAACAAATTTGATGATGAAACCAAGCTATGTGATATGGTCAACATGCTGGAGGGATGCCATCCAGTGGGACCTTGTCAGGTTTCAGATGTGCCGATGCAAACTGCATGAAGTTCAAGGAGGGGAAGTGCAAGGTCCTGCACACGAGTTGGCAAAATCCCAAGCAAAACAACAGGCTAGGTGGAGAATAGATTGAGAGCAGTCCTGAGGACAAGAAATTGGGGGTATTGTTTGGTGAAAAGCTAAGCATGAGCCATCAATGTGTGCGTGCAGCCCAGAAAGCCAACCATATCCTGGGTTGCATCAAAACCAGAGTGACCAGCAGGTCAAGGGAGGTGATTCTGCCTTTCTACTCTGCTCTCGTGAGAACCCACCTGGAGTACTATGTCCAGCTCTGGGGTCCCCAATACAAGAAAGATATTGAGCTGTTGGATTCAGTCCAGACGATGGTCACAAAGATGATCAGAGTGCTGGAGCACCTCTCCTGTGAAGACAAGCTGAGAGAGTTGGGCTTGTTCAGCCTGGAGAAGGCTTTGGGGAGACCTTATAGCAGCCTACCAATACCTGAAGGGAGCCTACAGGAAAGATGGGGAGGGACTTTTTTTCAAGGGCATGTGTTATTAAATTATATTATAAATTAAATAATTTATTATTTTGATTTTAGTTTAGGATATGATTTTGATTCTAAGGGTACCATAATAGTTATGAGAATATACAGCATTTTAAGGCTTTTAGGGACAAGACGGTGCATGCCTTTATCACTATGGAAAATCGCTATGGACTCTGAATTAAAACAATGGGTACTGGTTATGGACCATGAGTTAAAACAATATGAAGAAACTGGCCATGGTTACAAAACAGCAGCCAAAGATGAAGTGAGCTTGCGCAAGGATGGGGTTCACTCGTGGACACAGTGAGGAAAACTGTCGATGACCACCAGAGGACCCCCGCTCAGCATAACTATGCATGTGCAGAGGACATTTACATATGATAATGATTTCCAGGAAATAACATGAATATGCTAATCATTACCTTCCCCTCTTTGTATTTAAAACAATCAGCATAGTTAGCCAATGATTTTTATAGAACAAGAATACAGATAAAGTGAAGCAATCAAAAGCCAATCATTGTAAAGTTCAAGCTAAGAAGCGAGCATTTTTGCGCAATGATTTTTGCTAAAAATTGTATATGTCATGCTTTGTACCTTTGGGGGAACACGTCTTTGGAGGCGCTATCCCCCGTGTTCCCCAGCGCTGGAGTAAAGAAGTGCCTGCTTATCTGCTTTGTGTAGATAATTTCTTCATGATTGCGACCGCTAACACATGTAGGGATATGACAAGGGGCGATGAGTTTAGAGGGTAGGTTTAGATTATACATTGATATCTTGAACAAGGGCTGAAAGTTTCCACTATGCCTGTGATGGTAATTCTGTTGTGCTTGCTTGAGCAACTTTGAAACTTTTGGTACAAATAGATAGAAGACATAAGAAACCTTGAGCTATTGATCTGTAATGGAACAGAGTGTATCGCTACCAAGAACAGAAGGGGGAGAATTCTACTTCCCTAGAGCAGCACAAATATTTTACACATTAATTAAATGATCAAATTTAGAGCATGAAGTTTCAAGAGCCCAAAATACTAATGTGAATGTCTTGTCTACATTTGGAGATTATGAATTGAATGAATATTAATTAGTGCATGATAAATTTTTAGGCAAAGAGGTCCCAAATCTGCAAAAATATGAATATAAAAAGATAAGTAAAAAAATGAATGTAGCCCTCTACAGTGCTAACGTGTTTCACTAATGAAAGGGTTTACAATGAAAGGTTATTTAAAAGCATTTATAGAACCCTTCAGTACATTTCCAGGAGATTTTTTCATTGATAATACTGTTTCAAAGCTTTATCTAAAATAGTTTTAACAAAATATTAATTATAAACTTGTCATTTACTTATTTTCATTTTTAAAATCACTGATGTTTCAGTGATAATTTCTCAAGTGACATTTTGAGCAATTTCCTATAATTAAACTTCTAATGTAACAGTTCACCTAGAATAAAGTACATTTTCTACAGTAAGTCTTTTTATTTGTTTCTTAGTATTAGGGTCATAACAAAGTTAAATACAATAGTTCCTTGCATTATGGAATGTTTACACTTAATCCTATTAAAACATTTCTTGCTAATAAATATAAGAAATTTTCTCATGTAAAAAATGGTATTAAGTGTAAAATTTTGAAAATTAACACAGACAGAAAAGTATATACCAAAATATATGTATTGTACATTTCAAACATTTAATTATGCTATCAACATAGAAAATAATAATTTTACCTGAGCAGTAGCGGTAGTTATTATGCTGATTTCTGCTGTTCCTTGACCTTCATTGTGCCTCTCTGTATCATGGGAACCTGCATAGACCATTCTGTCCTTGGAACTGGCTTCAAGTCTGAAATTCAAAAGGTATTACCTTATCTCCAAAACAGGATTATTCTTATTAGTGTTGATGCCAAGCCTCATTTTTCTAGCTCATAGGCTACTACCATAACAAACAATACTCTCCTGTATCCCTTAAATTTCATTTTCATTACTATATTTGGTTTATCAAATTCCATTTCTATGGGGCTTTACAATTTTTATGAGCAGTCCAGCCTATAACAGAATAGTCTGCTTCATCTTGCTTTCTACAAATTCTCTGTAACATCTGTCCAGTTGAGGCAGAGGAATAACAGACAAGGTCAACCCACCACACTTGTCAATTGTTGTTTTCCTGGTATTTACTAGTAGAAAGAAAGAAATCTCTCAGTGTGATGCTTGCAAGAAAAGTAGGTCTTGATTCTAAATCGTAACCAATTACAAATAATTTTACTTAGTACTTTGTGAAAATGAGATGAAAAAGTAGTCCCTTGTGTATTTATTAGGAATAATGTTTTTTTTAGGCAAAACCCTTTTTTTTCTTCACAATATTCTTGTGCCTTATTATTTTGTGTGTCTTGAAAACTGCAGATAAACTATACTTTTCTTAGATACAAAAAATTGTTTATTTCATAACTTCATAGTACATATAAAAATATATCTACATGCAGGTGTAGGAAATAATGTAGTAAGGTGAAGAGAATAATGCAATGAACAAAACAATTTCAAATCCAATATCTAAGCTTAGACTAAATAAATACAAATCAGATCACAAATAATAAATTGGGAATTTGTTGTGGTTTATACCTCAGCGGAAAGCTGAGGCCACAAAGGTCAGACAAAAAAGCCCCCCTACCTCTTTAAGAGGTGGAGGATGGGCGAACGAAGGAGCTAAGAAAGGAGCTGCAGAGCCAGAGGGAAAAAAACCAAAGGCCTTGCAAGGTTGAGATAAGGATAGTTTACTAAACAACAGGGAAAAGTATGAAAACAACTAACTACAGTGCTATTATATACAGTGCAAACCTCTCCCCACACTATGTCATTTGAGCCGTGCCCGAACCGATCCAGATTCAGATTCCCGAACGCAGCACTCCCTGAGCCCAGCACCCCCGAGCACCCCCCTCACCACCGCCTGCCATGCCGATCCCGAAAAAAGAGAGCGAGAGAGAAGCCGGAACTCCCACACGCCTGCTCAGACCGGCACTTCCCGTGCCCGGAGCAGGTTCTGATAGGTCCGGAGTCTCCCCCGGAACTGGCACTGCGCCTGCCCAGACCGGGACTTCCCGTGCCTGGGTCCGGAGTCGCCCCTGCAAAGGGGGGGGCAGCCTGCCCGATCGTGATGCAATTGGTATGGAATACTCTCAGGGCTAACATAGCCTGCTGCTGGGCTGAACCCAGGACATTATCCACCCCTTATTCCATGCCAATTACATCATGAGCAGGACCAGCAACCTTCTTTGGGTCCAGGGAGTCTCTCGCTTTCACACACATGCATGTACACATGCACACGCATGTATGTGCATATAGATTCAGTCTGTGGACGTTTCCTCCGAGTCTGTCGGTTTCATTCAGTCCACGATTCTCAGGCTCACTGGTCCCTCTGTCAGAACAGTCTCTCAGGGTATGAAGAGTCGTACGTGCCACTGGATCATTGAATGCTGTATCTCGGGCTCTCGAACACTGCACCTGGCATGATCCATGCTCATAGTCCGTGGGTCAGAGGAGTTTATTACAAAAGAGAAAAGAAAGAGTTCTTGGGAGGCTGGTCTTCGCTCCATCATCACGGCACCGATGACCCTAGCTGTAATGTCATTAGTATAACATACAGTATCTATAACAACAATAAAACAGTAGTGAATTATTTAGCATAATATTGGCTATTCTCACCCAAAATCAAATCCCCTTGAGGTACACATCGAGTTTCTCCATCCTTCTGCATTACCCACCAGGTACAACCAGGTCCTTGAGCAAAAACAATCCCAGATATGGGTTTACCTTTGCCTGTAGCAGGAATGACCCAAACTGTCTTTCCCAAAATACTTTCCATGTGCACTACTGGGACTCTGTCACCTTCTACAGTATGTGAGAATTCTGACTGGGCTGGACCAACCCGATTGGTAGATGCCCTAGAGTTAACCAACCACGTAGCTTCAGCTAAATGTGTATCCCAATTTTTAAATGTTCCACCACCCATTGCTTTCAGTGTAGTCTTTAAAAGCCCATTGTAGCGTTCAATTTTCACAGAGGCGGGTGCATGATAAGGAATGTGGTACACCCACTCAATGCCATGCTCTTTGGCCCAAGTGTCTATGAGAGCATTTCGGAAATGAGTTCCATTGTCTGAATCAATTCTTTCTGGGGTGCCGTGTCGCCATAGGACTTGCCTCTCCAGGCCCAGAATTGTATTCCGGGCAGTGGCATGGGGTACAGGATATGTCTCCAACCAGCCAGTGGTCGCCTCCACCATTGTAAGTACGTACCGTTTACCATGGCGAGTTTGTGGGAGAGTGATGTAATCAACCTGCCAAGCCTCCCCATATTTATATTTCATCCACCGTCCTCTATACCAGAGGGGCTTTAGCCGCTTAACTTGCTTGATTGCAGCATATGTCTCACATTCATGGATAACCTGTGCAATAGCATCCATGGTTAAGTCCACCCCTCGATCTCGAGCCCATCTATATGTTGCATCTCTTCCTTGATGACCTGAAGTATCATGAGCCCATCGGGCTAGGAACAATTCACCCTTATGTTGCCAGTCCAAATCTACCTGGGCCACTTCAATCTTAGCAGCCTTTTCGGCCTGCTGGTTGTTTTCATGTTCCTCCATGGCCCGACTCTTAAATACATGGGCGTTCACATGTACATGACGTACCTTTACAGTAAGCAACTCTAATCGAGTAGCAATATCTTGCCATAAGTCAGCAGCCCATATGGGTTTTCCTCTACACTGCCAATTGTTCTTTTTCCACTGCCGCCACCACCCCCATAGGGCATTAGCTACCATCCATGAGTCAGTATAAAGATATAGCATAGGCCACTCCTCCCTCTCAGCAATGTCCAGGGCTAATTGGATAGCCTTTACCTCGGCAAATTGGCTTGATTCACCTTTTCCTTCAGTGGCTTCTGCTACTTGCCTCATAGGACTCCACACAGCAGCTTTCCATTTCCGATGCTTACCCACAATGCGACAAGATCCATCAGTGAACAGGGCATACTGCTTTTCATTTTCTGGCAGTTGGTTATATGGTGCCGCCTGTGCACTGTCGTCGCAGCAATTGGCACTCGCTGCTTGTCGACCCCCAACAACCCCACAACAGCTGGATCTTCCGAAAGTCCAGGCAAGGCACACAATTGTTTAGTTTCTTCTGTCTCCACAGCAGCCACTCCAAAAGCCCACCGGCATCCCCCAGGGTCTCTAAAATACCCTCTACGGAGATAGTCCACACCTAAAATGCACGGAGCCTCCGGGCCAGTCACAATGGGGTGCCCCCCCCAGTCCCCCCCAGCCAGGCTCACCCCAGCCTCCAGCACAGTCAACCGCCGGTAGCCCCCCGCGACTCCAGAAATGCAAACAGACTCTGTCCCTTCACAATTCGATGGCACCAGAGTACACTGGGCATCAGCATCCACTAGAGCCTCATACTCCCGCGCGTCCGACGTCCCAGGCCACCGGACCCACACAGTCCAATAAGTCCGATTATCCCTCTCCTCCACCCGGCCGGAGGCAGGGCCCCTCCACTGCCCCTGGATAGAAACTGGTGCAACCTTCCTCTTGGCAGAACCTCGTGCGCTTACTCTACCTTGCAACTCATTTACTCGTGCTTGGAGGGCTGAAGTGGGCTTCTTATCCCACTTTCTCATGTCTTCTCCATGATCACGCAGGTAAAACCACAATTTGGCTCGGGGTGTGGCTCGCCGTGTGGCTCGTGGTGTGGCTCGTGGTGTGTCCCTGCTGTTTTCTCTCTCTTGGGACGATGGATGACTTTTCCGGATAGCTGCAACATCGCTCTGTACAGGTTGGGAGTTGGCCATGTGTTCCTCAAGTTTAAGTTTAACCAGTTGCTCTACTGCTGCAATGACAGAGCGTGCAACGTTGTCTTGATAAGTCCGGAGTCGGCGGGTCACTTCATATACGGTTGGTGGAAACATCTCATCATATTCCATTGCTGCCAGTGAATTCATGTGCCCTGATGGTGCACTTCGTATCACCTTACGCCACATGTCTGGGGTGCATCGGACATCATCAGGATCATCAGGGAGCCTTCTGTTGTCCGACTCACAATAAATCAACTCTCGTACAGCTAATTCTCTCAGGTACTGGATAACTGTCTCTATGCTGTCGCTCTTGGGTTTCAGACAGGTAATATATTCTTTCATGGGGTATCTTTCCCGCACACTTGACAGCAATCGCCTCCAAAGGCTGAGGATTTGTAACCCCTCCCTAAGTGCCTTATCAATACCTCCTTCTCTAGCCAGGGATCCCAACTGCCTGGCCTCCCTGCCGTCTAATTCCAGACTATAGGCACCGCTATCCCAGCATCTGAGCAACCAAGTGATGATGTGCTCACCTGGGCGGCGGCCAAAATCTTTTCGCACCTCACGCAATTCACTCAGGGTCAGGGATCGGGTAACAATCTCTGGTTCTACTACATCCTGATCTGCTCGAGATTGCTTTGCCCCATTCTGACTTTTCTGAGATGGCCCTGCCCCATTCTGACTTTTCTGAGATGGCCCTGACTTTTCATCATCATCCTCATCCGGCCATTCTTGAGATAATAGTTTTTCACCGTCATCCTCATCCTGTCATTCTTGAGATGGCCCCAGTTGTTCACCATCATCATCTGGCACTACGCGAGCTAACTTCCTGGTGTGTTTCCTCTTTTGAATGGGAGCCACAGACTTTGGTGTGGGTTGGCCAAGATCTATTTTAGAGGTTGCAGTATCTACAGTATGTACTAGTCTGTTTCCTTTTCCTCCCTGACAGTGCCGACAGCACTGACAGTGCTGACACCTCTCTTGAATGGAAGCAACAGACATTGGTGTGGGCTGATTCTCTGAATTATGGGCAAGGTCTATTGTAGACGTTGCAGCATCTGCAGTATGTACTAGTTTATTTCCCCTTTCTCCCTGACAGCACTGACACCCTTTTTGAATGGGAGCAACAGACATTGGTGTGGGTTGACCAAGGTCTATTGTAGAGGTTGCAATTTCTGCAGTATGTACTAGTCTATTTCCCCTTTCTCCCTGACAGCACTGACACCCTTTTTGAATGGGAGCAACAGACATTGGGGTGGGTTGACCAAGGTCTATTGTAGAGGTCGCAGCATCTGCAGTATTCGCTAATCCATTTCCTCTTTCCCCCTGACAGTACTGACGCTCTGAATTAGGGGCAAGGTCTACTGTAGAGGTCGCAGCATCTACAGTATTCGCCGATCCATTTCCTCTTTCCCCCTGACAGTACTCATGGTCTGGATTATGGGCAGTGTCTACTGTAGGGGTTGCAGCATCTGCAGCATTTGCCAATCCATTTCCTTGATCCCCTTGACAGTGCTGACAGTACTGACAGTGCTGCTTGCTATCAAGCAGTGTTTGGTAGATGGTAGCCAAGCCCCAGCACAGTGCAGTAGGGCGTATTTCTCTGGGGAGCTCACTGCAGTTCTTTTTCAAATATGCAGTCACCTTATTAGGATCCTGTAGCTGTTCAGGAGTGAAGTTCCAAACCACTGGGGGTAAGAAAGTGCCTAGGTACCTGCTCATATTTCGCCATTTGCCCTGCCACTCAAGCTTATCCAGCCTCAGGGAAAACTCTGAGGTGGTATTCATAAACCTGTGCCTAATATATATACATGTATATATCGAAAGCAAAACCATTTGCACCAAAACCAACAGTAGGAAAATGCTAGTTAGAATTTCCCAGGGGTATTGGAAATTGTTAAACACTCTTACAAGGCCTGTTTTATCCCTCCTTGTACCGAACAGCAAAAGCTGATACAAGTACTCTTTTAAGTTCATGAACTTCAACGTTATCCAATCATAGACTGTTATCACAACATACACTAAACACACGTACGGGATGGCAACGAATCCTGGCAGGATTAGATGCAGCAACATACCACGAGTTGGCAACCATGGCAGCATCCTTAAGAGTAAATGCCACAACATTGTACACAGAAATTACTTAAATAACCGTACTTACAACAACTCTATCTTAACTGCAATTGAGTTAAGGTCAAATCTATCGTTACCCCAACCTTTTTGCCCCCCTTGGGGGTCCCCCGTCAAGCCCCACGTTGGGCGCCAAAAGTTGTTGTGGTTTATACCTCAGCGGAAAGCTGAGGCCACAAAGGTCAGACAAAAAAGCCCCCCTACCTCTTTAAGAGGTGAAGGATGGGCGAACGAAGGAGCTAAGAAAGGAACTGCAGAGCTAGAGGGAAAAAAACCAAAGGCCTTGCAAGGTTGAGATAAGGATAGTTTACTAAACAACAGGGAAAAGTATGAAAACAACTAACTACAGTGCTATTATATACAGTGCAAACCTCTCCCCACACTATGTCATTTGAGCCGTGCCCGAACCGATCCAGATTCAGATTCCCGAACGCAGCACTCCCCGAGCCCAGCACCCCCGAGCACCCCCCTCACCACCGCCTGCCATGCCGATCCCGAAAAAAGAGAGCGAGAGAGAAGCCGGAACTCCCACACGCCTGCTCAGACCGGCACTTCCCATGCCCGGAGCAGGTTCTGATAGGTCCGGAGTCTCCCCCGGAACTGGCACTGCGCCTGCCCAGACCGGGACTTCCCGTGCCTGGGTCCGGAGTCGCCCCTGCAAAGGGGGGGGCAGCCTGCCCAATCGTGATGCAATTGGTATGGAATACTCTCAGGGCTAACATAGCCTGCTGCTGGGCTGAACCCAGGACAGAATTATTGTTCAGAAGCATTTTGAAAGCTTTCATAACACTTTTTTAAAAAGATATCCTCAAATTGTTTTGAAAATTATGCTAATTATATCTGTTGAATAACAAACCAGACATTCTATGCAGAGAAAAACGGAACATTAGATTGATAATTTTTGTACTTCCCTTACTCATTTTACTGAAAAGATGCATCAACTTTAATATCGAATGGTGGAACAAAAAATGTAAACAAAATCCTAGAATCATAGCATGGTTTCTGTTGGAAGGGACATCAAAGATCTTCTAGTTCCAAATCACCTACTATGGGTAGGGACACCCTCCAATAGACCTGGCCTTGAATACTTCCAGGGAGGGAGCATCCACAACTTCTCTGGGCAACCTGTTTCAGTGCTTCACCACCCTCACAGTGCAGAATTTTTTTTCTAATATCTAATCAAAAGCTATCTTCTTTTAGTTTAAAGCCATTACCCTTTGTCCTATCACTACACTCCCTGATAAATAGTCCCTCTCTATCTTTCCTTTAGGCCCCCTTCAAGTACTGGAAGGCTGCAATAAGGTCTCCCCAGCCTTCTCTTCTCCGGACTGAACAAGTCCAATTCTCTCAGCCTATCCTCATAGGAAAGGTGCTCCAGCCCTCTGATCATCTTTGTGTCCATCCTCTGGACTCTCACCAGTAGCTCAATATCTTTCTTGTACTAGGGACTCCGGAGCTGGACACAGTATTCCAGGTGGGGGTCTCACTAGAGAAGAGTAGAGGGGCAGAATCACCTCCCTTGACCTGCTGGTCACTCTGGTTTTGATGCAGCCCAGGATATGGTTGGCTTGTGTTGAGCCAGCAACATGGAACAGTTTCATTCTGAAATAAAGAAGGGCATCTCTGTCTAAATGTCACATGACAAGAGTTCCACTGATTTTAACAAAAAATACAAGCATTATGCAAAGAAACAACTTTTATAATTATCTGAAAATAAAAAACGATGGTGTAATAATATTGCTCACTAAAACTGCATAGCAGAGGATGGACAAGACCCTGATGTCCTAGTTTTTAGCACTTATAGAGTTAATTTTTACAAGAAGCTGGGAAAGGACACAGTCAGGACAGCTGACCAAAACTAGCAAAAGGGGTATTCCATACCATGTGACATCATACTCAGTATTTAAAGGCAGCTGGACAGGGAGGAATGGTGCCTGGGGATGGACTGGTCACATTGGTCACATTGGTGGTGAGCAAATTGCACTGTGCATCACTTCGCTTGTATATTCAAAGGACTGTTGTTATTTTCCTCTTTGCTGTACTAGTAAATTGTCCTTATCCCAAGCAACAAATTTTACCTTTTTCTCCTGATTCTCCTCCCATCCCACTGGGGGAAGGGGCCCTGTGGTATTTAGCTGTCAGCTGGGGCTAAACTACAACATCTGACCTTCCTGGAATAGTCCTAGGTTTTAAAGACAAATGAGTATCTTCTCTTTTCTTATCACTGTCCCATTTGCCTTCTATTCAATGCCCTGAATTTAACCAACTCCTACATACTGTGTAGTAAAGACTAAGTGTATTTAACAAGTGTATCATATTTACACTAAAGGAGGCTGTTTTGGTTTACACTACTAACTTTTTCAGTACTAAACAATCTTATTATTTTTAACACATTTTTGCTTTTATTTAAAAATAAGCATGTCTTACACCATCTGGGAAAACAGAAATACCATCAAAGGTAACTTCATAAATCCACACTGGTCACTGAACACATCAGTGACAAATACCTTTAAAATCCAAAGCACTAATCAGCATGATTTGACTTTAAAAAATGTCTGCTAATAGGAGGCAATTATTCGAGATACAGAGAAAACAGATCAGTAAAAATGACTAATGGAGAACAAGAATCCTCCTTTCTTTTTTTCTGGTTGAAGAATAAAGTTCAGTCCTTGACATTTGAATATATAAATTCAAAACAAGTTTATAGCTTTAGAAACAATATTTAATAGATGCGCTCTACTGTATCTGCTCAATTAAGGTAACTTGAGAAAGGGAGGAAAGATGTCAGAGTCAGCTGTCCTGGCTTTTTCCCCTCACATCTTCTTGTGCAACCCCTGTCTTCTCATTGGTGAGGCAGTATTGACACCTTGAACAAAGGCTGAAAATTTTACAGTGCGCTTGATCGTAGCTCTCTTGTACCTGTGCTGTGGTTGCTTGAGAACTTTAAACTTTTGGTATGTACAAATAGAAGACATAAGAAACCTTGAGCTATTGTTGTATAATGGAATAAGGTGGCCAAGAACAGAAGAAGGACCATCATAAACTGGGAACTAAGAAGGAATGCAAGGAGCCTCAGATAAGAATGCAACCAAGGACAATATATCAGAGCCATTGTGGAAGGCTGCAGATAAATTAGCAAGAAACCAGTCAAAACTAGATAACCATAAGAAAAGAAACAAGCCACTTGTATTAATCCACACTGCACATGCTTCAACGGGGAGTTCATGGAAAAGGACACTTTCAAACAACCACTAGGGACCACGAAAGGACCACTAATGGCACTCACAGAAGACCCTCAGAGACTTAAAGCACATGCATAATGAATATGCAAATACTATAATTCTGGGAAATTAAATGAATATGCATGTACTAGAATTATATGGATTTTGATCTCTCAGCTAACGGTATGTAGATTGGAATGATTCCCCGTGTATCCAGAGCTGCAATAAAGAATGCCTGCTCGCTAAAAGTGTCAAATCAAGTCTTAGAGAGTTTCTTAACTGACATTTCTGGTAACAGCATGATGTCCTGGGTTCAGCCCAGCAACAGGCTATGTTAGCCCTGAGAGTATTCCATACCAATTGCATCATGATCAGGCAGTCTTCCCCCCCACACACCTTGCAGGGGCGACTCCGGACCCGGGCACGGGAGGTTCCGGTCTGGGCAGGCGCAGTGCCAGTTCCGGGGGCGACTCCGGACCCATCAGAAACTGCTCCGGACCCAGGCACGGGAAGTTCCGGTCTGGGCAGGTGCAGTGCCAGTTCCGGCTTCTCTCTCTCTCTCTTTTGGATCGGCGCGGCAGGCGGTGGTGAGGGGGGGCTTGGGGGGGTGCCGGGCTCGGGGAGTGCTGCGTTTCGGGGCTCTGAATCTGAATCGGTTTGGGCACGGCTCAAATTACATAGTGGGGTGAGAGGTTTGCACTGTATATAATAGCACTGTAGTTAGTTGTTTTCATATTTTCTCCTGTTGTTTAGTAAACTATCCTTATCCCAACCCGCGGGCCTTTGGGTTTTTTTCTCTTCCCCACAGCTCCTCCATTCGCCCATCCCCCACCTCTTAAAGAGGCAGGAGGCTTCTTTTTCCTAACCTTTGTGTCCCCAGCTTTTCAGCTGAGATTTAAACCACAACACATGAGAAGTTGAAAAGTCCTTGACTGCTTAGCAAAAACTAAAATAATCAGTGTGTTATACACATCCTAAATCAAAAACACAGCACTATACCAGCTACTATAAAAAAAATTAACTTTACCTCAGCCAAAACCAGCAGACCCTACGACTTCTATCCATACAACATAAAAGTTTTACAAGTGTTTTGGGTTTGTGTGGCAAGGTTTAGGGGGGGATACAGGGGTATCTTCTGCAAGAATATCATAGAAGATTCCCCCAGGTCTAACAGAGCCAATATTAGCTGGCTCAAGGATGGATCTGCCACTGACCAAGGCTGAGTGAATCAGCAATGATGGTAGTACCTCTGTGAGAACATATTTAAGATGGAAAAAAAAAAACAACCCAGCCCCACAAGCAGACCCTTTTTGCCACAAGATAAAGGAGTGAAAAGATGTGAGAAACTTTTCAGACACCAAGGTCAGTGAAGAAGGGGGAGGAGGAAGTGGTCCAGGTGCCAGAGGAGAGATTCCCCTGCAGCCCATGGAGAAGACCATGGTGAAGCAGGCTGTCCCCCTGCAGCCCATGAAGGATGATGGAGAGCAGAGATCCCCCCTGCAGCCCATGGGGGACCCCACACTGGGGCAGTTGGCGAAGATCTGAAGCCCTCGTAGGAAGGACTCACAATGAAGTTCATGAAGAACTGTCTCCTATGAGAGGGATCCCACTCTGGAGCAAGGGAAGAGTGTGAGGAGTCCTCCCCATGAGAAGGAAGGAGTGGCAGAGACAACTCATGATGAACTGACTGAAACTCCGTTCCCTGTCCCCCATGCCAATCAGAGGGAGGGAGAGAAATCATGAACAAAGTTGAGCCCAGGAGGGGTGGGGAGAGTTGTTTTCAGATTTGGTTTTATTTCTCATTATTCTACTCTGTTTTGATTGGGTAATAAATTAGCTGCATTTTATTCCATGTTGAGCCTGTTTTGCCTGCGACACTAATTGCTGAATGATCTGCCCCCATCCTTATCTCGACCCGTAAACCACTCATTATATATTTTCTCTCCTGTATAACTGAGGAGGGGACTGATAGAACGTCTTTTGTGGGCATCTTGGCCTACAGCAAGGGTCAACCCACAGCAATGATTGTCTCGTAGAGGCAATGAAACTCTTTCCTGCATTCAAAATGCATTTCCATGATTAGCTGTTGCTGCCAGATGACCTGAACATCAAGAGTCCACAGCAGTCCAACAGAGCCAGGGCATTGCTTATGATCTGGCGTTTGCTGGCAGTGATTGTGTGAGTCACCTTATGGGTGCATTGTTGCTCATCTTTCCTACTGCCTCAATAAAGCTTTCTTTTACTCTATTACTATTCAGACTGAAAACACCAATGCTATTGTCATTGTGAATCGCTTAATGCAACTGTGGAAGTCGGCTAGTCCAATTTTAGGAGACATACACATCAATCTAGGAAACATTTTGCTATGAAAGTAAAATTCAGTTCCTCCAAAAATAAAATCTATATTTTACCACAAATAAGTGTGCTGACAGAATTAAACGAAAAGGTTAGAAAAGTAGACTGATCATTTAATTCTCAAAAATGTTTAGTGATTTTTAAAAGCAGCAATGAAGGGCATAAATCAAACAAAATTGCATCTGGACTGTCTGACATTTGCTGTGATGGATGGGTACAAACTCTTCGAGATGGACAGATGAGGAAGGAGGGGTGGTGGGGTAGCCCTCTGTGTTAGGGATTATATTGATTGTCTGCAGTTTAATGATGGTGATGATAAAGTTGAATGTTTATGGGTTAGATTCAGGGGAAAGGCCAACAAGGCAGACATCCTGGTGGGAGTCTGTTATAGACTGCCCAACCAAGATGAAGAGGTAGATGAAATATTCTTCAGGCAGCTGGAAGTAGCATCATGATTGCTGGCCCTTATTCTCATGGGTGACTTCAACCTATCAGATATCTCCTGGATAGACAACACGGCAGAGAAGGGTCAATCTAGGAGGTTCTTGGACTGTGTAGGAGATAACTTCCTGACACAGCTGGTGAGTGAGACAACTAGGGAAAGCATCCTGCTGGACCTGTTGTTCGTGAACAGAGAAGGACTTGTGGATGAGGTGACAGTTGGAGGCTTCCTTGGGCACAGCGATCACGAATTGATAGAGTTCTCAATTCTTGGGGAAGGAAGGAGGAGGGTTGGAAGAACTGCCACCCTGGACTTTGGCCTGTTGAGGAGCCTAGTGGATAGATTCCCCTGGGAGCAAGTCCTGGAAGACAAAGGAGCTCAGGAAGGCTGGGTGCTCCTCAAGAATGAGGTCCTGAAAGCACAGGAGCAAGCCATTCCCCTGTGCCAAAAGTTGAGCTGGCGGGGAAAACAGCCTGTCTGGCTGAACAGAGAGCTCAAGTTCAAGGTCCAGGATGTGTCCTACTGCCCACCTGTGCAGACCATGATTTCAGCTATCAGAAGTAGGTGTTCCCTTGATCTGGAAAGAGCTAATAAAAAGCACACACCACGAGGCATCCTGTGGTTCTATCTGTGCAACCATGGCAAAGACATGAGGAAGTGGGATGGGAAACCCACCTCAGCCCTCCATGCCTGAGTGAACAAGCTTCAAGGAAAAACGGTTATAAAAAGATTTCTGCAAGAAGAATGCTGTGCTAGTTTCAAGTAGACAGCCCACCAGACTGTGTGATGGTCATTGTACCTGTGATCCTCTCGAAAGGACCCTAAGTCTTTCTTGCAAGAAGTAAACAGCAAATACAATGAGCAAGATTACAGGGGCCCTGCCTCCAACCAGGTGGAGGAGAGGGACAACTGGGTTTATTGGACTGTGTGGATCTGATGGCATGGCACATCAGATCCACAGAAGTACCAAGCATTAGTAGACACAGGGTCCCAGTGTACCTTAGTACCATCAAACTATGAAGGGTCAGAACACTTCCGGAGTGACAGGGGAATCCCAGCAGTTGACTCTACTGGAAGCTGAAGTGAGTCTAACTAGGGATGACTGGGAAAAGCACCCCATTGTGACCGGCCCAGAGGCTCTGTGCATCCTGGGCACAGACTTCCTCTGGAGAGGGTACTTCAAAGACCCAAAATGATACTGGTGGGCTTTTGGAATAGCTGCTTTAGAGACAGAAGAAACTGAACAACTGTGTCTTCTGTCCAGACTGTCAGAAGACTCTTCTGTTGTGGGGCTGCTGAAGGTTGAAGAACAGTGGGTACCAATTACTACCATGACGATGCATAGACTACAATACTGCACCAACAGAGACTCCCTGACTCCCATTCAGAAACTGATTCATCAACTGGAGAGTCAGGGAGTGATTCGTAGAACCTGCTCACACTTCAACAGTCTGATATGGCCAGTGCAGAAGTCCAATGGAGAGTGGAGGCTGACAGTGGATTATCATGGCCTGAATGAAGTCATGCCACCTATGAGTGCTGCAGTGCCAGACAAGCTAGAACTCCAGTATGAATTGGAGTCAAAGGCAGCCAAATGGTACACCACAATCTACATTGCAAATGCTTTCTTCTCAATTGCTTTGGCAGCAGAGTACAGGCCACAGTTTGCTTTCACTTGGAAGTGAATCCAGTACACCTGGAATTGACTGCCCCAGGGGTGGAAACACAGCCCGACCATCTGCCATGGACTGATTAGCCACTGGTTGGGGCTGAACCACCACAACAAGAAAAGGCTGAGGTACTTAATGCCTTTTTTTGCCTCAGTCTTTAGTAGTAAGTCTGATACCCAGACCCCTGACTGGAAAGATGGGGACAGGAATTGGACTGAAGCTCCCGTAATCCTTGGGGAGTTGGTTAGTGACCTGCTCAGCTGCTTAGATCCCCACAAGTTGATGGGTCTGGATGGGATACACCTGAGGGTACTAAGGGAGCTGGCAGAAGTGCTCACCAAGCCACTTTCCCTTATATACCATCAGTCCTGGCTGACTGGGGTGGTTCCACGGGACTGGAAGCTGGTGCATGTGACTCCCATCTACAGGAAAGGCCAGAAGGAGGACACACGGAACTACAGGCCTGTCAGTCTGAGCCCGGTGCTGGGGAAAGTGATGGAACAAATCATCTGAGTACCATCATGCAACACATTCAGGACACTCAGTCAATCAGGCCCAATCAGCATGGGTTTATGAAAGGCAGATCGTGCTTGACCAACTCCTTCTACAACAAGGTGACCTGCTTAGTGGATTAGGGGAAGGCTGTGGATGTTGTCTACCTGGACTTCAGTAAAGCCTTGGACACTGTCTCCCACAGCATCCTCCTGGAGAAACTAGCTGCTCGTGGATTAGATGGGTATACTCTTTGCTGGGTTAAAAACTGGCTGGATGACTGGGCCCAGAGAGTTGTGGTGAATGGAGCTAAATCCAGCTGGTGGCAGGTCACAAGTGGTGTTCACCAGGGCTCAGTGCTGGGACCAGTCCTGTTTAACATCTTTATTAATGATCTGGATGAGGGGATCAAGTATACCCTCAGTAAGTTTGCAGACAACACCAAATCATGTGGGAGTATTGATCTACTGAAAGGCAGGAAGGATCTGCAGAGGGACCTACACAGACAAGATGGATGGGCAGAGGCTAACTTTATGGGGTGCTGGGTCCTGCACTGTGGTCACAATAACCCCAGGCAATGCTACTGGCTTGGTGCAGAGTGGCTGGAGAGCTCTCTGGAGGAAAAGGACCTGGGGGTGTTAGTTGACAACCAGCTGAACATGAGCCAGCAGTGTGCCCAGGTGGCCAAGAACACCAACAGCAGCCTGTATCAGGAATAGTGTGACTAGCAAGAGTAGGGAAGTGATTGTTCCATTATACTCAGCTCTGGTGAGGCCGCGCCTTGAGTATTGTATTCAGTTTTGGGCCCCTCAGTACAGGAAGGACTTTGAGATGCTGGAGTGTATCCAGAGAAGGGCAATGAAGCTGGTGAAGGGTTTGGAGCACAAGTCCTATGAGGAGTAGCTGAGGGAACTGGGGCTTTTTAGCCTTAAGAAAAGGAGGCTGAGGGGAGACCTTATTGCTCTCTACAACTACCTGCAAGGAGGGTGTAGAGAGGTAGGGGTCAGACTCTTCTCTCAAGTAACAAGCTACAGGATGAAAGGAAATAGTTTAAAATTGCACCCGGGAGATTTAGGTTAGATATCAGGAAGAACTTCTTTACTGAAAGGGTAGTCAAGTATTGGAACAGGCTGCCCAGGGAAGTGGTGGAATCACCATCCCTGAAGGTATTTAAAAGGAGGTATTTAAAAGGTGTGTAGATGTGGTGCTTGAGGACATGGTCTAGAGGAGGACTAAGCAGGGTTAGGCTGTGGTTAGACTCAATGGTCTTAAAGGTCTCTTCCAACCTAAGTGATTCTGTGATTCTCTGTCAAAAGAATAGACAACTTTAAGTATACATGCTACTGTCAGCTTCACCTATAATACCATATTTCCCCCCCAAAATGGAATTGTGAAATAATTTATTTTATGGTGGGAAAATCAGTTGCCCTGAAATTTCACAGTAGTTATTTTGGGCAAAGACAACAAAAAAATATTCAGCTCTAACACCCACAGATCCTGGATGAAAATAGGAGTGTTTGGGGAACGAAGAGCTTCCCTCTAGTTGAGGTAGGGGAGTTCCAGGAGCGGCTCAAAGGGATTAATGCACACAAATCCATGGGCCTGGATGGGATGCAACCACATGTGCTGAGGGAGCTGGTGGAAGTGATTGCGGAGCCGCTCTCTATCATCTTCGACAGGTCTTGGAGAACAGAAGAAGTGCCTGAGGATTGGAGGATAGCCAATATCACTCCAGTCTTCAAAAAGGGCAAAAAGGAGGATCCTAGGAACTGTAGGTCAGTCAGCCTCACTTCTGTCCCTGGAAAAGTTAGGGAACAGCTTGTTCTGGATGCCATCACCAAGCAACAGGAAGAGAAGAAGGTCATGAGGAGTACTCAGCATGGATTCACCAATCTCATAGTCTTCTATGATCTCATCACCGGCTGGGTGGATGGAGGGAGAGCAGTGGATGTCATCTACCTTGACTTCAGCAAGGCTTTCGATACTGTCTCCCATGACATCCTGATAGCAAAGCTGAGCGAGTATGGATAGATGAGTGGACAGTGAGGTGGGTCGAGAACTGGCTGTCGGACTGAGCTCAGAGGGTCGTGATCAGTGGAGCAGAGTCTGAATGGAGGCCTGTGACTAGCGGTGTTCCCCAGGGCTCAGTGTTGGGTCCAGTCCTGTTTAATATCTTCATTGACGACCTTGATGAGGGAATAGCATCCACCCTCAGCAAGTAGGCCGATGATACAAAGCTGGGATGGGTGGCTGACATGCAGGAACACTGCGCTGCCATCCAGTGAAACCTGGACAGGCTGGAAAGCTGGGCAGGGAGAAACCTGATGAAGTTCAACAAAAGCAAGTGTAAAGTCTTGCACCTGGGGAGGAACAAGCGCATGTATCAGTACAGGCTGAGGGTTGACCTGCTGGAGAAGAGCTCTATGGAGAAGGACCTGGGGGTCCTGGTTGACGATAGGTTGGCTATGAGTCAACAGTGTGCCCTGGTGGCTAAGAGAGCCAATGGGATCCTGGGGTGCATCCGGAGGAGTGTGGCCAGCAGGTCTAAGGAGGTGATCCTCCCCCTCTACTCTGCCCTGGTCAGGCCCCACCTGGAGTATTGTGTCCAGTTCTGGGCTCCCTGGTGTAAAAAGGACAGGGATCTCCTGGAGAGAGTCCAGAGAAGGGCTACAAAGATGATTAGGGGCCTGGAACATCTATCCTATGAGGAGAGGCTGAGAGAGCTGGGGCTGTTCAGCCTGAAGAAGACTGAGGGGGGACCTGATCAGTGTTTATAAATATCTTAAGTATGGGTTGCAGGGGGAATTGGCCAGCCCCTTTTCTGTGGTCTGTGGAGACAGGACAAGGGGCAATGGCTGCAAATTGGAGCACAGGAAGTTCTGCACCAACATGCGGAGGAACTTTTTCACAGTGAGGTTGACAGAGCACTGGAATAGGCTGCCCAGGAAGGTGGTGGAGTCTCCTTCTATGGAGACATTCAAGACCCATCTGGATGCCTATCTGTGCAGTATGAGCTAGGGAGCCTGCTTTGGCAGGGGGGTTGGACCCGATAATCTCTCGAGGTCCTTTCCAACCCCTACAACTGTGATTCTGTGAATTTACAAGTATGGTAAAGAGTTGAGTTTTCAAATTAATTTCCACTGTGAGTACAGTTTTTGTTACTAACAGTTACTATTATGGACTTTGCCATTTACAGGAAACATTATCTTGTAATTCTTAATAGAGAATCCAATACTTAAACTCTAAAAATATTCACAGCTTCTCTAATGAAGTTTGACTGAAACTGTATTTGCCCTTTTTTCTTATGTCAAAAGATAAGCAAACCATCAAGCTGCTTATCAGATATATTTAGAAGGATATACAAAACTGTTATAATTATTTGTTAAAAATAAAGCTCAGACTTTAGAAGTATTGTACTTTGATCTTTTTATTGAAATTGCTAGTTTAACTTTTAACTAATATATATTTATTGATTAAAGTTCAACAGTAGCATAAAGAATATTCCAAGTTTTCTACCCTCTTCATTGCTAACAGAGCAAGTAACATGATACCAACATTTATTCCCAAGGTAGCTACAGCCTATGACTACTGACTAATTTATGAACCATGACATCACTTGCTGGTACAAATAATGATGCCCACCAATATACTCATTTAAGTAGATTTGCTTTTTTAAAAAGATACATATTCTAATCAAGATAAGGCAAGAAATTGCTCACTCACCTCTGCTTTGGCTGCTTGCAGGACCTGTCTTACACAAAGAATGTCCTTCTCTATTTGTTGAATTTTCATCACCCTTATCTGAAATGAATGTTTGATTTAGAAAAAAAAATCCTTATACTTTCTGGACAGAATGACAATGAGAAGAGTTAATTGCAAATATAGCTGAATGCAAAACAGAACTAATTAGTTCATGTGGTAATTCTAAAAATGTTCTTGACAATAAAAAACCAGACATGATTGCAAACATTCAAAATATAATGGGAAATTGAGTTTTTATTAAAACCAACACTAATTTGGATATAATAGTAGGTGGTCACACAGTACAAGCCCAGGTATAGAAAAATATATCAAATTACCTATTTCTGAAACTGACATTCTGTGTGGATTTTCAGCAAATTATTTCATTTTCATCTCAACTGTGGGAATTCTATTTGCCTTTATGGTGGTTTCACCTTGGCTGAAGGCCAGACACCCAACAAAGTCTCTCTATCACTCCCCTTTTCAGCTGGACAGGGGATGAAATATATTCTCAGAGGCTTAGGAATCTAGATAAGGACAGGGAGATCATTCTGCAATTCGTGTCACAGGCAAAACAGACTCAACTTGGAATTTAAAAACCCATATCATTTATTACATGCATACACACACTAAAAATAGAGTAGGACAATAAGAAGTAGAACCAGATCTTAAAATACCTCCCCCACCCTCCCTTCTTTGCAGACTTAACTTTATTCATAATTTCTCTGCCTTCTTTCCCCCAGGTGGCACAGGGGGAGACACGGAATTGGTGTTTTGGTCAGTTCCTCAAGAGTTGTTTTCCTTCTTAGAGGGAGGAGGGGCATTCTTCATACTCTTTGCCTGCTCCAGCATGTGGTCCCACCCACAGAAGACATTCCTCCATGAACTTCTCCAACATGAATCCTTTCCCAAGGGACTTCAGCTCTTCACCAACTGACCCAGCATGGGTCACATCTATAGGGTGCTGTCCTTCAGGTTCAGAGTCCTCCAGCCTGGTCCCCCACGGAGTCCCAAGTCCTGCCAGCAAACCTGCTCGGGCATGGGAGTCTCTGTCCATGGGCTGCAGGTCCTGCCAGGAGCTTGCTCCAATGCGGGTCACAGGATCTTAGGTATGTCTCCACCAGCTCCAGCATGGGGCCGCTCCACGGGCTGCAGGTGGGATCTCTGCACCACATTATCTTCCATGGGCTGCAGGGGGACAGCCTGCTTCACCATGGTCTTTTCCATGGCTGCAGTGGAATCTCTCCATCACCTGGAGCACCTCCTCCCCCCCCTTCTTCACTGACCTTGGTGTCTTCAAAGTGTCTTACATCTTCTCACTCCTTTCTCTGGCAGCAAAAAGCCACCACTTATGGGTTTTTTTCCCTCTTAAATATGTCATCAGAGAGGCGCTACCAGGGTTACTGATTGGCTTGGCCTTGGTCAGTGGCGGGTCCATCCTTGATCTGGTTGGTATTTACTCTGTCAGACCTAGGGGAAACTTCTAGCAGCTTCTTGCAGAAGCCACCCCTGCAGCCCCCTCTCCTCCAACAGAACCTTGCCATGCAAAACCACAATAGCCTTACAGAGATTTGAGACACATACTTACACAGTGTTTTGAAGTTATGTAATCCTGAATGTCTTTGATTATTTTCAGTTACTATGAGAAATTTGCCTATGCACAGCCTATTTTCTCTTCCTACAAATTCCAAAGAATTTACAGAGATAGTAAAAGGAAAACTGCTTATTCGGTTTATCTGGGATTTTATAGATATTTCTGATGGAAGTCTTATAGCTATATCAAGAATTCCCACTGCAATCTTTTTGTGGTTAGTAAATGTTGAAAAAAATAAATTTTACAAGATACATATACTCCATTTCAAGTCATACTTTGCGGGATAGAATGCATTATGAATCTCTAATTAATGCAAATTAAAAAAAAACAACCCAATCATTTTACCTGAGTATTTACAGAGCTATACGAAAAGAGGAAAGGTTTTGTGATTATAAACAACCTTATTTAATATTTTTATGATTTGAAAATGGAAATAAAATAATTTTTGTTAAAAGGTGCAAATGCCAAAGAATACACTTGCAAATTTTAATAGAAACACAATATAATCTAGAAATTTTAGAAACATAGAAAAAATATTATCACAAAGATCATAATGAATTTTTAAAACATACAGGATAATAAGCTGTGGGAAAATCATCCTAAACACCAACACTTAGTGGAGCTACAAATAATATACTACAAATTAAAATGTTATTTGTAAAGCAAAGTATCAGAAAAAAAGGCAAATACAATTTGAAAGCTACACAGACAGAAGCCTCAATGCAACATAAGGCAGACAGATAATTCATTTCCCTTTTCTCTTGTATCAAGAAATTCTTAAGTATTAGAATAATAAAAAAAATATTTTACTGGGAATGACCATATATTGGTGAGGCAATGCATGACTGACATAACACATCTCTCCTTTCTGGCTTTAAGAATGACTTAAATTTTCTTCAAACTGAATTTCTTTGTTTAAACAGTTATTTAATTCAGGGGTTTAGGGAGGCTGATTGAGGGAGGAGGAGTGCAAGTGGTGTTTTCTTCTATCCCATCTGGGGCAGCAAAGAACAGGAAGTGGGCTAGGAAAGCAGAGGTGTTCAATAGGTGGCTGAAGTGCTGATGCTGCCTGAAGAACATTGGGTTTTTTGATCATGAGGCTGTTTACTCAGCACCTCGCCTGATGGCTGAGAACAGGTGTCACCTGTCTCCAAGAGGGAAAAGAAACCTAGCTCAAGAGCTGGCAGGCCTCATTGACAGGGCTTTAAACTAGTGTTGTGGTTTAAACCTCAGCGGAAAAGCTGGGGCCACAAAGGTTAGAAATAGAATCCCCCTGCCTCTTTAAGAGGTGGGGGATGGGCGAACGGAGGGAACCGAGGAGCTGCGGGGAAGAGAAAAAAAACCAAAGGCCCGCGGGTTGGGATAAGGATAGTTTACTAAACAACAGGAGAAAATATGAAAACAACTAACTACAGTGCTATTATATACAGTGCAAACCTCTCACCCCACTATGTAATTTGAGCCGTACCCGAACTGATTCAGAGCCCCGAACGCAGTACTCCCCGAGCCCGGCACCCCAGAGCACCCCCCTCACCACCGCCTGCCGTGCCGATCCAAAAGAGAGAGTGAGAAAGAAGCCGGAACTGGCACTACGCCTGCCCAGACCGGAACTTCCCGTGCCCGGGTCCGGAGCAGTTTCTGATGGGTCCGGAGTTGCCCCCGGAACTGGCACTGCGCCTGCCCAGACCGGAACCTCCCGTGCCCGGGTCCGGAGTCGCCCCTGCAAGGGGGGTGGGGGGAAGACTGCCTGATCATGATGCAATTGGTATGGAATACTCTCAGGGCTAACATAGCCTGTTGCAGGGCTGAACCCAGGACAACTAGGTAGGAAGGGGGAAGGAGATATAATGAGGCTTGCTAGGGTAGAGCAAGTTGCCTTTGGCTTTATTCTAGATTTGAAGGCAGAAGAGGGTAGAATTCAACAAGACGAAGAAGGGCTTGGGGATGCTGTCATTCTATGAGATTGTGGGGAAATACCTCTGAAGTGTCCCATAGGAACTTCTGGAGACTCCTCAGAGGAGGTAGTATTGCTGACCCCCCTTCCAGAACCTTCCAATGTCCGTCTAGGAGGAAGTGAGGGAAAACTTCAGATTCCTCCCAGAGGTTTGAGGGAGGGCTCCTCAAAAAAATTGGTGAGTCAGAAAGCCCAGCTGAAGTGTCTTTACACGAACGCACACAGCATGGGTAATAAGCTGGAGGAGTTGGAAATCGTGATGTCTTTGGAAAATTATGATCTAATTGCAATCACGGAAACATGGTGAGATGATTCCCACAGCTGGAATACCCCTGTAGTAAGGTATCGCTTTTAAGAAGGGATAGGCTAGGTAGAAAGGGTGGGGGAGTTGCCCTCTATGTTAAAAAGTGGATAGACTCTGAGGAGCTCCCTCTGAGAAGTGGTCAGGAACAGGTTGAGAGCCTGTGGGTCAGAATTAGGGGTTGGAGTAACAAAGGACAGCTGGTGATAGGGGTCTACTACAGGCCACCTGATCAATGAGAGACTACTGATGAGGCCTTCCTCCTTCAGCTGCAGAAGGCATTGAGTTTGCAGGCACTCATCCTGATGGGGGACTTTAACCACCCAGATATCTGCTGGGAAAACCACATGGCGAGCTGCAAGAGATCCAGGAGTCCATAGATGACAACTTCCTGGTTCAGGTACTGGACAAACTTACCAGAAGCGATGCGTTGCTGGATCTGGTCAAGTAAATTACTTGCCCACTTCAAGGGCAGAGCAAGTCCGAGACCACCTCATGAAACTGAACGTCTGCAAGTCTATGGGGCCAGATGACATGCATCCCAGGATCCTGAAAGAAGCACATGAGGGATGAGCGTGTGATCCAGGACAGCCAGCATGGCTTCATCAAGGGAAGGTCATAGAATGGTCTGGGTTGGAACAGTTCCAACCCCCTTGCCACAGGCAGGGCCGCCAACCTCCAGGCCTGGATCTACACAAGGTTGCCCAGGGCCCCATCCAACCTGGCCTTGAACACCACCAGGGATGGGGCATCCACCACCTCTCTGGGCAGCCTGTTCCAGCACCTCACTACTCTCTCCATAAAAAACTTCCCCCTAATATCTAATCTAAACCTTCCTTCCTTTAGCCTTCCCCCTTGTCCTGCCATTATCTGCTCTTTTAAAAAGTTGATTCCCCTCCTGTTTATAATCTCCCTTCAGGGTCTGGAAGGCTGCAATGAGGTCTCCCTGCAGCCTTCTCTTCTCCAGGCTGAACAAGCCCAGCTCCCTCAGCCTCTCTTCATAGGAGAGGTGCTCCAGCCCTCTAATCATCTTCATGGCCCTCCTCTGAACCCTCCCCAACAGTTCCACATCTTTCTTGTATTGGGGGCCCCAGATCTGGACACAGTACTCCAGATGGGGCCTTATGAAGACAGAGTAGAGAGGGACAATCACCTCCCTGTCCCTACTGGCCACCCCTCTTCTGATGGAGCCCAGGATACCATTGGCCTTCTGAGCTGCAAGAGCACACTGCTGGCGCATGTTAAGTTTCTCATCTGCCATGATACCCAGATCCTTCTCAGCAGGGCTACTCTCAAAGGAGCTCTTCTCCCAGTCTGTATATACATCTGGGATTCTTCCGGCCCAAGTGCAAAACCTTACACTTTGCAGTGTTGAATCTCATTAGGTTCACTCAGGCACATCTTTCCAGCCTGTCAAGGTACCTCTGGAATGTATCGCTACCAAGAACAGAAGGGGGAACATCAAACTATGCTATACTCTGTGCATCCAGTGCTGCAATGAAGAATACCTGTGTTAGCACTGCATTTGTGTTAGGAGGTTTATGCCCAGTTTTGGTGACAAAACCAGTCAAAACTAGATAGCAGTAAGAGAAGAAACAAGCCACCTTTATTAATCCATACTGCACATGCTTCAAAGAAAAAAACTTAATGGAAAAGGACATTTTCAAACAACCACTAAGGGCCACCAAAGACCCTCAGAGACTTTAAGTACATGCGTAATTAATTGGTAAATATTATTATTAGTGCAGGGAAATGAAATGAACATGCATGTACTAGAATGATATACGCTTTTGCTCTCACAACTAACAGTATACACATTAGTTTTGAGCGATCCCCCATGTATCCAGCACTGCAATAAAAAATGCCTGCTTTTGAAAACTCCATAATTGAGTCTTAGAGAGTTTCTAAACTGACTTTTCTGGTTACATATTAGGAAGATATTCTTCATTGTGTAGGTGGTGAGGCACTGGAACAGGTTGCCCAGAGAAGTTGTTGATGCCTCATTCCTGGAAGAGTTCAAGGTCAGGTTGGATGATGCTTTGTGAGCATGGTCTTTTGAAGGGTGTCCCTGCCCATGTCAGGGGGAAGTTTGATCTAGATGATCTTTGAGGTCTCTTCCAACCTAAACCATTCTATGATTCTATGTTGGATCTGGGAGTACTGAGGATCCAAGGCATGCTACACTAGCATGAAAAGGAGATAATAGCAGCATATGAACTGGTTTAGGCCACTTTATTAGTAGCAAGTACAGAAATACATATCCTCTTGGCACTGTGACTGTGCTACACTGCATGCTTAAAGGAAGAGTCCCCTCTACATAGCACATGACAGAAACTACCTGGAGTAAACAGGTGACATTGATCACCCAATGGGCTTGAACAAGTAATCCCAAACATCCAGGAATCCTGCAAGAGATCATGAACTGTTGTGGTAGTGCAGCCCTCCCCAGGCTAAACTGAGATCTCAGGATAAGCCCCATTGTGCTTGGATACAAGTGCAGTGACGGGCATCAGGCACTCTGGTCACACCTAAGCAATCCGCTGCCTGAATTGCCTACCAGAATGGCTGCGGTGGTTCAGCCCCAAACAGTGGCTGAGCACCACACAGTTTGCTTAGTCCCAGAGGAGAAACAGACAGAGCCTCCTGGGATGGGACAAGGACAGGTTACTGACAAAAGGACCATAAAATGTGAACAATAACAGCCCATGGCAAATTTCATTCACACCCACTGATAACACAGTCACACTCTGCCCTGGAGGCAGCTGAGAGTACCCCTCCCTGACCAGCCCATTTTATGGGGAGTGATGTCAGGTGGTGTGGAAGACAGCCCTGACTAACTCAGCTCACCTGTGCTGACTGCTTGAGGAGGTTAACTCTGGCCTGGACAGAACCAGGACAATGGCTCAGCATGAATTGTGCCAGAATGGAGAATACTGACCAAAGCAAATAATCTTGAGAACCTTTCAATACTGACCTCTTGAGCTCTCCAGAATAGCAGTGGCCTGTATGACCCAGGATGTCCCCCTTAGCTGGGATGCCTCTCAGGGTAGATTTTGTGAGAAATTGTCTTCCAAACACCCCAGGAACCTGCTAGAATGCTTCCTCCCTGCTGTATTGTACTTCCAGTAGACATGTAGTAAGTTGAAATCCCCAACAAAGGCTAGTGATCACAAGACTTCTCCCTCTCTCATTTAAAAAACAACTCATCAGCTTCTTCATCCTAGCCAGGTGGTTTATAGCAGACTCCCACCACAGTATCTGCCTGATTTCATGCTCCTCTGACTTTTACCCAGAGACATCTGACCCTGTCATCACCATAATCAAGCTCCAGGCTGTCAAAGCATTCTCTGACATAGAAGCCTACCCCACCTGCCACACCTGAAGAGTTTATAACCAGCCATAGCAGCACTCCAGTCATGTAAATTGTCCCACCAAATATTTCTGATGGCAATCGCATCATAGTCTTCTTGACTTACAAGGACTTCTAATTCCTCCTGTTTGTTGCCCATGCTGCGTGCATTGGTGTCCTGGTTTCAGCTAAGATGGAGTTAATATACATTTTAGCAGTGGATGGAATGCCATGTTTGGATGTTAGGACAAAAGCAGTGCTGATAGCACCCTGATGTCTCTATTTGTTGCAGAGCAATCAAGGACTTTTTCAGTTGTTCGTATTTCCCTACTAAAAAGGGAGTTGTTCGTATTTCCTGTTCAGTTGTTTGTATTTTCCCTACTAGAAAGGAGAGACACAGCCAGGACAGGTGACCCGAACTGACCAAAGAGGATATTCTATGCAAATTACGTCATGCTCAGTATAAAGGGGAGACTGGGAGAACAAAAAAAAAATCCTCCAGGATGTGCGGTTTTTGGGGACGGTCGGGTTCCAGGACGGCTCTGGGCGGTACGGCCTTAATTGTGTGGTTCGGTGAGAGATTGCATTGTGTATCACCAGTTTCGTGTATCTTGTGCTCTAAAGTCATGTTATCACTGTTGTTCTTTTTTATCTTTTTCTGCTATTTTAGTAAACTATCCTTATCCCAACCCACAGGGTTTTGGTTTGTTTTTTTTCCCCTCTTTACATTTCCCTTTCTTTCCTCCCCTCCACCCCCCCCCCCCCAACTTTCCGCCCCTCCTCTCTCTTTTTGTTAAAAGAACAAGTGACTGTGTGGGGCTCAGCTCTCAGCTGAGGCTAAACCACCACAATTTTGGCGCCCAACGTGGGGCAAAAAAGGTTGGGATAACGGTAGATTTGACCCTAACCCAATTGCAATTAAGATAGAGCTGTGATAAGCACTGTTATTTAAGCAGTCTCTGGTCACAATGCTGTGGTATTTATTCACAAGGCTGTGGTCATGGTTGTGGTACTCAAACCATTGCATGCTGCATGTAATCCTGGCAGGATTCTTTACCATCTCAGGCTGTGGCTCTCGGACTTGCTCCTGTACTTTGCTTTAGTGTATTTTATTATATCAGTCTATGATACAATAATATCGATGACCATGAGCTTAAGCTGGTACTTGTATGAGGTTTTGCTGTCCTGTCCATTCCGTGGACAGGGAGGGGTTAATAACGGCAACTGGTATGGTGGGGGCACAAAGGGGAATAACTACAGTGTTTTCTTTTCCTTTGGGCTAAATAAAACAACTCTGATAAGAGTTTTTGAAAATCTCCTATATCCCTGGGATATTCAAACTAGCATTTTGATATTGGTAGGTTTGGTGCAGATGGTTCAGTTTTTGTTATATATTAAGCACAGGTTTATGAATACCACTCAAGAGTTTTCTCCGAGGCTGGATAATCACGAGTGGCAGGGCATGTGGCAGAGTATGTGCAAGTACCTAGGCACTTTCTCACCCCCAGTGGTTTGGAACTTCACTCCTGAACAGCTACAGGACCCTGATAAAGTGACTGCATATCTGAAAAAAAACTGCTGTAGGTTTCCCAGAGATGTCAGCACTGCCAGCACTGCCAGGGGGAAAGGAAACAGACTGGCAGATACTGCAGCTGCTGCGACCCCTATGACCAGCGCAGTGGCTACTGCAACCCCTGTGACTGGAACTGTGGCTATTGCAACCGTTCCGACTGAGGCTGCAGCTACTGCAATCCCTACAGAAGACATTGCCCATGATCCAAAAACCCAACTCAAACCAATGTCTGTTGCTCCCGTACAAAAGAGGAAACACACTAGTGACAGATGATGATGATGATGATGATGATCAACCAGGGCCACCTCGAGAATGTCGGGATGATCAAGCGGGGCCATCTCGAGGATAGCAGGATGAGGCAGAACCAGAGATTGTTACCCTATCCCTGACCCTGAGTGAGCTGCGTGAGGTGCGAAAAGATTTCAGCCGCCACCCAAGAGAGCACATTATCACTTGGTTGCTCCGATGCTGGGATCACGGGGCCAATAGTCTGGAATTAGAAGGCAGGGAGGCCAAGCAGTTGGAATTCCTAGCTAGAGAAGGAGGCATTGACAAGGCAATTTGGAAGAGGCTAGAAATCCTCAGCCTCTGGAGGCGACTGCTGTCAAGTGTGAAGGAAAGATGTCCCATAAAGGAATATATTACCTGTCAGACACCCAAGAGCAACAACATAGAGAGAGTTGTCCAGCACCTGAGAGAATTAGCTGTATGGGAGATAATTTATTATGATCTGGACAACTCACAGCTTCCCGCTGATCCTGATGAAGTCCTATGCACCCCAGACATGTGGCGTAAGGTTGTACGAAGTGCACCTTCAGGGCACAGCAATTCACTGGCAGCAATGTACTGGAATGATGAGGATCCACCAACCGTATATGATGTGGCCTGCCAACTCTGGAAATATCAAGACAATGTTTCACTCTCTGTCATCGCAGCAGTAGAGAAACTGGTTCAATGACTTGACAACAATATGTCCAACTCCCGACCTGTATGGAGCAATGTTGCAGCTACTGGGAGAAAGCGTCCATCGTCCCAAGAGGGAGAATGCAGAAGGTACAAACCACGATCCACACTGTGGTGTTACGTGTTTAACCATGGAGAGGACATGAGGAAGTGGGATAAGCAGCCCACCTCAGCCCTTCGAGCACGACTAAATGAGCTGCGGGGTAAAACAATCGCACGAGATTCTGCCAGGAAGAATTCTGTACCTGTTTCCACACAGCAGCAATAGAAGGGCCCTGCCTCCAGCCAGGTGGAGGAGAGGGATAATCGGATTTATTGGACTGTGTGGATCCGATGGCCTGGAACATCAGACCCACAAGAGTACAAAGCTCTAGTGGATACTGGTGCCCAGTGTACTCTAATGCCATCAAATCATAAAGGGGTAGAACCTGTTTGCATTTCTGGAGTCACAGGGGGCTCCCAACAGTTGACTGTGCTAGAGGCTGAGGTGAGCCTAACTGGGAAAGACTGGGAGAAACACCCCATTGTGACTGGCCCAGAAGCTCCGTGCATTTTAGGTATGGACTATCTCCGTAGAGGGTATTTTAAAGACCCAAAAGGGTACCGGTGGGCTTTTGGAATAGCTGCTGTGGAGACAGAAGAAAATGAAAAATTGTGTGCCTTGCCTGGACTCTCGGAAGATCCAGCTTGTGGGGTTGTTAAAGGTCAAAGAACAGCGAGTGCCAATTGCTACGACGACAGTGCACAGCCGACAATATTGCACAAACCGAGAATCTTTGATCCCCATCCATAAACTGATTCGTCAACTGGAGAGTCAGGGAGTGATCAGCCGAACCCACTCACCATTAAACCATATGGCCAGTGCGGAAGTCCAATGGAGAGTGGAGGCTGGCAGTAGATTATTGTGGCCTAAATGAAGTCACTCCAGGTATGAGTGCCGCTGTGCCGGACATGCTAGAGCTCCAGTATGAACTGGAATCAAAGGCAGCCAGGTGGTACGCCACAATTGACATTGCAAATGCTTTCTTCTCAATCCCACTGGTACCAGAGTGCAGACCACAGTTTGCTTTCACTTGGAGAGGCATCCAATACATGTGGAATCGTCTGCCCCAGGGGTGGAAACACAGCCCCACCATCTGTCATGGACTAATCCAGACTACATTGGAAAAGGGTGAAGCCCCAGAGCACCTGCAGTATATTGATGACATCATTATATGGGGCAACACAGCAAAGGAAGTTTTTGAGAAAGGAAAAAGGATAATTCAAATCCTGCTAGAAGCTGGTTTTGCTATAAAACAAAGTAAAGTCAAGGGGCCTATGCGAGAAATCCAGTTCTTAGGAATAAAATGGCAGAATGGGCATCGTCAGATCCCAATGGACATTATTAATAAAGTAGCAGCTATGTCTCCACCAAGCAACAAAAAGGAAACACGAGCTTTCTTAGGTGTTATAGGATTTTGGCGAATGCATGTCCCAAACTACAGTCTCATTGTGAGTCCACTCTACCATGTAAACTCGGAAGAAAAATGATTTCCAATGGGGTCCTGAGAAGCAGCAAGCCTTTGAGCAGATCAAACTTGAAATAGTCCATGCTGTAGCCCTTGGGCCTGTCCGGACAGGGACTGATATTAAAAATGTGCTCTACACCGCAGCTGGGGACAATGGTCCTACCTGGAGTCTCTGGCAGAAAGCACAAGGGGAGACTCGAGGGCGACCGCTGGGGTTTTGGAGTCAGGCCTACAAAGGATCTGAGGCCAATTATACTCCAACAGAAAAGGAAATACTGGCCGCTTATGAAGGGGTTCGAGCTGCATCAGAGGTAATTGGAACTGAAGCTCAGCTCCTCCTGGCATCCCGACTGCCGGTGCTGGACTGGATGTTCAAAGGGAAGGTCCCTTCCACACACCATGCCACTGATGCTACATGGAGCAAGTGGGTTGCACTAAATGCACAGCGGGCTCGAATAGGAAACCCCAATCGCCACCATCTGGGATGTCACCAGAGGATGAGGAGGTAACACGCGCGGAAGAAGCCCCAACCTATAACAAACTGCCAGAGAATGAAAAGCGATATGTTCTGTTCACTGATGGGTCTTGTCACATTGTGGGTAAACATTGGAGATGGAAAACTGCTGTATGGAGTCCTATAAGATGAGAAGCAGAAGCCACTGAAGGAAAAGGTGAATCAAGCCAGTTTGCCGAGGTGAAGGCCATCCAATTAGCCCTGGACATTGCTGAGAGAGAGGAGTGGCCGAAGCTCTATCTTTATACTGACTCATGGATGGTGGCCAATGCCCTGTGGGGGTGGTTGCAGCAGTGGAAAAAGAACAATTGGCAGCGTAGAGGCAAACCCATATGGGCTGCTGACTTATGGCAAGATATTGCTGCCCGGTTAGAGAAGCTTATTGTAAAGGTATGTCATGTGGACGCCCATGTACCTAAGAGTTGGGCCATGGAGGAACATGAAAACAAACAGCAGGCAGATAAGGCTGCTAGGATTGAAGTGGCTCAGGTAGATCTAGACTGGCAACATAAGGGTGAATTATTCATAGCTCGATTGGCTCATGATACCTCAGGTCATCAGGGGAGAGATGCAACATATAGATGGGCTCAGGATCGAGGGGTGGACTTGACCATGGACGCTATTGCACAAGTTATCCATGAATGTGAGACATATGCTGCAATCAAGCAAGTTAAGCGGTTAAAGCCCCTCTGGTATAGCAGACGGTGGATGAAATATAAATATGGGGAGGCTTGGCAGATTGATTACATCACCCTCACACAAACTCACCATGGCAAACATTATGAGCTTACAATGGTGGAGGCAACCACCGGCTGGCTGGAGACATATCCTGTGCCCCATTCCACTGCCCGGAATACAATTCTGGGCCTGAAAAGGCAAGTCCTATGGCGACACGGCACCCCAGAAAGAATTGAGTCAGACAATGGGACTCATTTCCGAAACACTCTCATAGACATCTGGGCCAAAGAGCATGGCATTGAGTGGGTGTACCACATTCCTTATTGTGCACCAGCCTCTGTGAAAATTGAACGCTACAATGGGTTTTTAAAGACTACACTGAAAGCAATGGGTGGTGGAACATTTAAACATTGGGATACACATTTAGCTAAGCCACGTGGTTAGTTAACTCTAGGGGATCTACCAATCGGGCTGTTCCTGCCCAGTCAAAATTTCCACATACTGTAGAGGGAGACAGAGTCCCAGTAGTGCACATGAAGAGTATATTGGGAAAGACAGTTTGCTGCAGGCAAAGGTAAATCCATATCTGGGATTGTTTTTGCTCAAGGACCTGGCTGTACTTGGTGTGTAATGCAGAGGGATGGAGAAGTTCAATGTGTACCTCAAGGGGATTTGACTTTGGGTGAGAATAGCAAATATCATTAATAAAGTAGAAATCATGTTATAATTATTGCTAAAAATCCCATTACTGTATATTTTATTGTTGCTATAAATGCTGTATGTTGTACCAATGGCATTACAGCCAGTCATACAAATTAATGAAGAATCGGTGCCACAATGATGGAACTAAAACCCAGCCTCCAAAGAACTTTTTTTTTTCCTTTGAAAATAAACACCTTTGACCCACAGACTATGAGCATGGACCATGCCAGGTGTATTAGTCGAGAGCCCGAGATGCAGCATGCAATGATCCAATGGCACATATGACTACTCATACCCTGAGAGACTGTTACGACAAATGGACAAATGGAGCCTGAAAATCATGGACTAAATGAAATCAACAAACTCAGAGGGATGGTCCATAGACTGAAGGAATCTGTATACACGTGCATGTGTATACATGTGTACATACATATATGAGTGTGTGAAACAAGAAACTGCTTGTACCCAAAAAAAAAAAATTGCTGGATCATGATGTAAATGGTATGGAATAAGGGGTGGATAATGTCCTGGTTTCAGCTAAGATGGAGTTTACTTTTTAGCAGTGGATGGAATGCCATGTTTGGATGTTAGGACAAAAGCAGTGCTGATAGCACCCTGATGTCTCTATTTGTTGCCAAGCAATCAAGGACTTTTTCAGTTGTTCGGATTTCCCTACTAACGAGAAAGGAGGGGACACAGCCAGGACAGGTGACCTGAAGTGGCCAAAGAGGGTATTCCATGCCAATTACGTCATGCTCAGTTTAAAGGGGGGACTAGGAGGAGAAGGAAAAAAACTCCAGGATGTGCAGTTTTTGGGGATGGTCGGGGTCCAGGATGGCTCTGGGCTATACGACCTAAGTTGTTTGGTTTGGTGAGAGACTGCATTGTGTATCACCAGTTTCATGTATCTTGTGCTCTAAAGTAGTGTTATCACTGTTGTTCTTTTTTTTATCTTTTTCTGCTATTTTAGTAAACTATCCTTATCCCAACCCAAGGGGGTTTGGTTTGGTTTTGGGTTTTTTTTCCCTCTTTACATTTCCCTTTCTTTCCTCTCCCCTCCCCCCCCAACTTTCCACACCCCCCCTCTCACTTTTTGCTAAAAGAACAAGTGACTGTGTGGGGCTCAGCTCTCAGCTGAGGCTAAACCACCACAATTGGTGTAGATGCACTTCAGCTGGGCTATTGATCTTGTTATGCTTCTATGGGAAGCCTTGCTTCCCAAGTGACAGCTGGTTAAGTTACCTAGCCCATCATTAGTAATTACATCTCTACTCTGAATTAGCACACTATCCCCCTGGTTAACTAGGGTGGCAGACCAGAGGTCATTGTCAGCACACCATCCCTCAGACACTGGAGTGCTATTCCTAGGCTCTTTTCCATCAAGCCTGGCCCTGTCCCACTCCCCCTGTTCATTTAAAGCTCTATTAATGAGCCCTGCCAACTTCTTTGAGAGTAACCTTCTGCCCCTTGGGGATAAGTGCTCCCCATCCCTAGACAGCAAGGCTGGTGATGCTTGAGCCAGCCCATTGTCAAAGAACCCAAAGTTCTGCTTCTCACACCATGCTCGGAGCCAGGTATTCATTTCCTGGCTCTTCTCATTCCATCCCTCCCCATTCCCTGTAGTAGGAATGATGGAGGAAAACACTACCTGTGCCCCAGATCCTTGCACCATATGTCCCAGGGCCCTGAAATCCTTTTTAATGGTCCTCAGGGTTTTTTTTATTGATTTCATTAGTACCTACTTGGAAAATTAAAAGTGGATAATAATCCGTGGGCCTGACCAAGGTTGGAAGTCTTTTTGTTAAGTCCCTAACTGAGGCTCCCTGAAGGCAGCAGACCTCCCTATGTAATGGGTCCGACCTACAGATCGGGCTCTCGGTTCCCTCCAGAAGGGAGTCCCCTAAGACAATGACCTGTCTTTTCTTCTTAACAGAGGCCGTTTTGATGGTCTGCTTAGGGGGTCTTGTCCTAGGGAACGCTACCTCAGGTACAGTTCTCCTATCAGCTGTCTCATTATTTGGCTGGTCACCTTCCAGTAGGGCCTCATATTTGTTACTCAGGGGAACCTGGGGAAGAAGGAAAGGCATGGAAGGCATTCTCCTACTGTCCTTGCCACAAACCTGCTTCCATTCATCCAATTAATTTAGGCTGTCCTACCTGGGGGAGGGTACAGGGTCACTCTGATCCTGGATGCTACCTACTGGGTGCTCACATTTCCGTTGCTGGGAGGACAGAGCCTGGCTCCACCGATCTATCTCCATCTCAGCCTCCCTAATGCTCATGAGTCTTTCTAGTTTGTCTTTGAGCACATCTGCCTCATCTTGCAGGTGTGCTGCTTGTCTGAGGAGATCCCTTATCTGTTCACACAGTCCTGAGACCTGCACAGCTACATGTTGCTGTGGTTGCTTGAACTGAGTTCCTACTTCCACACTGGAAGGTGTTGGGGTGCTGACCCTGCACCGGGTAGACACCATTGCTCAAGTCCTTACTAGAGATTAGTGACCCACACCAGCCAAACTCACCTGTCAGCTGGCTGAGCTCCACTTCCTTAATCTGCCTGGTGGGTGGACTGGCTGGCTGGTGTGTATATCATCCATGTAATGATAAAAGATTAGATCAGGATGTGCTTTTCATACTGGAGCAAAGGCCCAGGCTACATAAGTCTGGCACATAGTTGTGAATTTTTCATGCCTTCTGGAAGCACTACCCATGATACCTTTTCATGGGTTCATTTTTGTTTATAGTAGGGACTGAAAAAGCAAATTTTTCATAAGCATCAGGATGTAAAGGAATAATGAAAAAAAAAAATCAACCCCCCAATATTTTAAAAATTTTTGCATGTTCCACAGACTTGTGGAAGTCTTGATATGACTCTTAGTCAGTTGCTTCCGTATTAAATCTTGTAGGTGGGCAAGTGGTTTTTTAAGTAAGCAGACATTGATCAACCCAAACAGGGATTTCTATTTTCTAGGTTAAATTTTTAAAGTAAGCTGCCCACTTTCAATGGTTGCTATCAAAAATCCTTTTGCTCTGTAACCAGCCTTGCTCTCAGTGGAAAAACACATCTCTGACCCTATAGCACATATGCTACAAACCGCTTTATCAGACAAATGACACTGCAAAACGCGAGTTGCAACCGTGTGGATGGGGGGGGTGGGAGTGGGGGGGACGGTTGTCCAAATTCCATGTCACTTCTGCCACGGCACCGGGCACCGCGCCACACTCTAGCGGCTCTCAGCCGCTTCCCACAGTGCCGCTTTTCTCCCGCCCCCACCGCGAAACAGAGCGCGATCCTGCCGACCACTGGGGCTGTGCCCCGCGGGAGCGCTAAGCGCCGGGGGAGCGCTAGGACCGGGCCGTCTCCATGCTCCCACCTCCCACCGGCCCGCTATCAACTTTCTCCACCACCCGGTCGTTCCCACGTAAACTTTTCCCCGGTAGTTTCTGCGATTGAGAAGGAACTGAGTTCCCTTCTGTTTGAATAAAAATACCGAGATTTAGCTGTTTTTCCCGTACTGACGCCACCTTACGTGCCCAGGCTCCGACGAGCCGTCTCGCTGGAGTCTCTGGGTCGTCAGGAGACAGTGATTTATGGTTGAGTTGGTCGGGAGGTGTGGGTGGTAACGGTGGGTGTTGAGATGAAGTGGGTCCCTGATCCGATGGCAGGGAAGGCGGATTCTGGACCGTCTCTGTAGCACATTTGTCCATGTCCATAGGCTCCTTGTCAGTGTCCATAGGCTCAAGAGATGCCGTGGGGACAACACTGACCAGTGCATTAGTCTGTGTTTCTCTGTATTCGTAGTCTTTGGGTGGGGGGGTGGGCGGTCTCGGGACTAGAGGCTCAAACACTTTAACAGCAGGGCATGCCGTTGCCGTGAGAGCTTTAACAGCTCCAGAGGCGGCTGTCTGCTCTGCTTTAATGTCCTCCAGAGTAGAAATCACAAGTTTCCAAGCAGCAGCAAGTCTCTTTACTTTCTTATCTCCCCTGCAGGCCCCATCCCATAATTTATCCCCCACCCCTTGCCAGGTGTTTACACTGAGCACTAAGAGCGGTTTGACTAAAATTCCATGATCACGACACCACCGCAGCAGACGCTTCAGCGTTGACTCATCATATTTTATGCCTCTCTTTGAGAGGATTTTTGCTAGAATCTTGACTATAGCCCTTAGATAACTTATTCCCCATAGCTGTAACAACAGCTCACCTTATCAGGCGTACTGCTGCAAAGTGTTGTTTTGTCTTTTTTTTTTCCCGCTGTCCTTGATGCGCTGTCTGGCTGCTGAAGTGACTGTTTCCAGCTGCTTTTTCTCCATAGTTTTGCTGACTCCCTCGGTCGCAGTTTCAGGAGCTCGTCAGTCGTAGGTCAAGTCGGCTGTGATCTCGGCACGTCAGGGTCACCATTTGTGGCGTCCAGTAGAGGGCAACACACAATTCAATATATGAATTTTAGGTGAAGCCATGAAGCCAGGACGCCAGCCATTTTATTAGGTGAAAATCACACAGATTCTATACCTTTCTTACTGCAAACGTGGCAAGCTAAAAAACTGCTAATTGTTTACACACTCTGTCCACACCGTATCAGTTGGTTAATAACTATAACGAGTTTTGATAAACCTATCTTATAGCTAAATATTCTTAGTTTACCTTTAATACCTAAAAGCATCTGCACACCTGCTGTTTTGACCATCTTGTTATGGTTGGTTCCTAACATGTTCCATTACTACCAAGTACCTTCCCATAACTGCTTCTTGGTTTAGGGTAGCCTGTACCCCTATCAGCAAGGCTGCTGTGTTTTGAGAATGTGATTATTAGGATCCTCTCAGTGTGAGTAACTTTTCTCATGGGAATAGGAGAATATTGTCAGGGCCTATGTCTTGGGTGAAGAGAGCTAGGCCGCTAGCAGGCCTGTTGTCTTCCCCGACAGGTGTGAGCTCTCCCACTTGCCTGCCTGTGCTGAGTGGGTGAGAAGCAACTAGACAGATGCCTCCTGGACACCTTTTAAGGCTAGGGGGAGGTGGGGGTGGGGTCACGTGACATCAGAGGGGAGGCTAAACTTGGGTGTTCTGGCCTTTAAAACGGGAAAAGTTGCAACAGGCTCAGCATCTAGTTTCTGAACAACTTCAGGCAGGACATAATGTTCCTTTCAACAGGCCCTGGAATAAACCTATTTTTGTAATTCTTAAGAAAAAAACCCAGGGAAATGGCGTTTATTACATGATCTCAGAGCCATTAATTCCATCACGAAGCTTATGGGAACCCTGCAACCAGGAACACTTAATCCCGTGTTTATTCCAAAGGAGTTGAATTTAATGGCTATCACAGAATCACAGAATCATAGGGATTGGAAGGGACCTAGAGAGATCATTGGGTCCAAACCCCTGCCGAAGCAGGCTCCCTCGTTCATATTGCACGGATAGGCGCCCAGACGGGTCTTGAATATCTCCAGGGAAGGAGACTCCACCACCTTCCTGGGCAGCCTATTCCAGTGCTCTGTCACCCTCACTGTGAAAAAGCTTTTCCGCATGTTGGTGCGGAACTTCCTGTGTTCTAACTTGCAGCCATTGCCCCTTGTCCTGTCTCCACAAACCACTGAAAAGGGGCTGGCTGCACCCCATGCTTAAGATATTTATAAACACTGATCAGGTCCCCCCTCAGTCTTCTTTTCTCTAGACTGAACAGTCCCAGCTTATTCAGCCTCTCCTCATAGGGGAGATGCTCCAGGCCCTTAATCATCTTTGTAGCCCTTCTTTGGACTCTCTCCAGGAGGTCCCTGTCTGTTTTACACCAGGGAGCCCAGAACTGGACACAATACTCCAGGTGGGGCCTGACCAGGGCAGAGTAGAGGGGGAGGATCACCTCCCTTGACCTGCTGGACACACTCTTCCTGATGTACCCCATGATCCCATTGGCTCTCTTAGCCACAAGGGCACACTGCTGGCTCATAGCCAACCTGTCATCCACCAAGACCCCCAGGTCCTTCTCCATAGAGCTCTTCTCCAGCAGGTCATCCCCCAGCCTGTACAGAAACAAATGGTTGTTCCTCCCCTGGTGCAAGACTTTACACTTGCTTTTGTTGAAATTCATTAGGTTTCTCCCTGCCCAGCTTTCCAGCCTGTCCAGGTTTCACTGGATGGCAGCGCAGTGTTCCTGTGTGTCAGCCACTCCTCCCAGCTTTGTATCAATTTGAAAGATTGCTTTTTTACTATTCCTTTACATCCTGACAACAGCGAGCATCTTGCATTTTCCTTGCCTTCTCGAACTAATGCTATGCCCATGCAAAGTTTTCAATGGACTGTTTTACCTCAGGGTATGATGAATAGCCCAACAATTTGTCAAATTTATGTAGCTTCAGCATTAAAACCGCCCCGGGAAAAATATTCATCTTGTATAGCTTACCATTATATGGATGACATTTTGATTTGTGGTCAGGATAATTAATACTTAAAAAGAAGCTGAAGTATTTTTGTTTCAGTGTCTGCATAAATGTGGATTGCAAGTAGCACCAGAAAAAAATCAGAAATATCCTCCCTGGAAGTATTTGGGATGGATTTTAACAATTATTGCCAACACATAGGGAACTGGTTTGCAAAGACAGTGTGGGTTATTCCTTCATTGCGGAAATTCAAACCCATTCAAGGGGTTACTTTTTACACAAGGATCTGTGTGTACTTGGTGGGTGATACATCAAGATGGGTAAATCTGGAGCGTACCTTCAAGGAGATTTAACCTTGGGGGAAATTAGCCATGATGTGAGTTGCATGATATGCCATTGCTGTATGATGCTCCAGCAGGAGCCACTGAAACCAATGGAGAATGATCCTCATCAGGAACCAGGAAAGTACAGCAGTGATCAAACCCGAACCAAAACTGGCTGGACTGGAGTTACTTTTTTTCCTAGCAGCTCATACAGTGCTCTGTTTAGATTTGTGAACAAAATAGTGTTGATAACACACCAATGTGTTAGCCATTCCTTAACAGTACTTGTGCAGCATCAAGGCCTTCTCTTTTTCACTCTACCCCTCCCCAGTGAATAGCTGGAGGATGGGCAAGAGACTGAGACGGTACACAGCTCAAACAGCTGACTGCAATGACCATAGGGATATTCCATGCCATATAACATCATGCTCATCAATAAAACATGGGGGTGGGTAGAGGATAGTCTTTCCAGTAGCTGTTGCTGGGAGAATGGCTTGGCATGTCTGCTTAGGGGAGGTCATGAGTGATTTGCTTTCCCCCCCGCCCTCCTTTTTTTGTTTACCCTCTTCACTTCATAGAATCATAGAATGGCATGGGTTGGAAGGGACCCCAAGGATCATAGAGCTCCAACCCCCCTGCCACAGGCAGGGCCACCAACCTCCAGGCCTGGATCTACACAAGGTTGCCCAGGGCCCCATCCAACCTGGCCTTGAACACTTCCAGGGACAGGGCATCCACTACTTCTCTGGGCAGCCTGTTCCAGCACCTCACCACTCTTTCTGTAAAAAACTTCCCCCTAATATCTAATCTAAACCTTCCTTCCTTTAGTTTTAATACATTCCCCCTTGTCCTGCCATTGTCTACCCTTTTAAAAAGTTGAATCCCCTCCTGCTTATAAGCTCCCTTCAGGTACTGGAAGGCTGCAATGAGGTCCCCCCGCAGCCTTCTCTTCTCCAGGCTGAACAAGCCCAGCTCCCTCAGCCTCTCTTCGTAGGAGAGGTGCTCCAGCCCTCTAATCATCTTTGTGGCCCTCCTCTGAACCCTCTCCAACATTTCCACATCTTTCTTGTATTGGGGGCCCCAGATCTGGATACAGTAGTCCAGGTGGGGCCTCACGAGGGCAGAGGAGAGAGGGACAATCACCTCCCTGTCCCTGCTGGCCACCCCTATTCTGATGGATCCCAGGATACCATTGGCCTTGCAAGCTGCAAGAGCACACTGCTGGCTCATGTTAAGTTTCACATCGACCAGAATCCCCAAGTCCTTCTCAGCAGGGCTACTCTCAAGGAGCTCTTCTCCCAGTCTGTATCTATGTCTGGGATTCTTCCGGCCCAAGTGCAACACCTTACACTTGGCAGTGTTGAACCTCATTAGGTTCACCTGGGCCCATCTTTCCATCCTGTCAAGATCCCTCTGGATGGCTTCCTTTCCTTCTAGGGTGTCGACCACACGACTCAGCTTGGTGTCTGCAAACTTGCTGAGGGTGCACTCAATTCCATTATCGATGTCACTTAAGCTGTCTTTATCTTGACCCACAAAATTTTCTTTCTTCTGCTCTTTCAATTCTCCACCTCACTTTCTGAGGGGAGTCAGCAAGCGGCTGGTTGTTGCCTGGTTGCTGGCTAGTGTCAACCCACACCACTGTGCAAGTTTTCTGAAACCTCTAGTGATCTGCTGTTTTAGCCAATTTTGAAAGCTCTTGGAATAAATTCCTACAAGAATGACTGGGTTTTTTTGAGAAAGATTCTAAGAAACTCAGCCTAATGACATAATTTTTGTTCTGGCATAAAAGAAAAATACATTCTATGCAAACCTGATTTCAAGTCTTGGAATTAGAATTTATCTTTTAATTTTTAAGATTTTACTGTACCGAGCTAAACCATGACACTGTGCTTTGTATTTGTGGCTAAAGCAGTGTTGATAACACAACAATCTTTTGGATACTACTGAACAGTGCTTGCACAGCATCAAGGCTTTCTCTCTCTTCTGTCCCCCAACAGTGAGTAGGCTGAGGACAGTGGGAGGGAACACAGCCAGGACAGCTGACTCAACTGACCAAAGGGATATTCCATACCATGAGACGTTGTGCTCAACAATAAAAGTTCAAGGAAAGGAGGAGAAATGGGGAGACATTTGTGCTTATGGCATTTGTCTTCCCAAGCAGCCATTACATGTGTTTAAGACTTGGCTTTTCAAGAAATGGATGGACATCTGCCTACTGAGGGGAAATAGTGAATGAATTATTTTTTGCTTTGCTTGCACATGCAGCTTTTGCTTCCCTTATTAAACTGGCATTATTTTGTTCTTTTCAACATCCTTCTGTTTTGTTCACATCCTGTGGGAGAAGGGAGTTAATAATGCTGGGCAGGCATTTGGCTTCTGGCTGAGATCAACTCACCACATTTACAGAAATGAAATTTTAGTTCTGCTTATAAGTACTGGAGCACAACATTTTAATAGTCAAAATAAAATGTGATTAACTATGTCTTTTTCTTTTTTCAAACAAGAACTACCATGTTAAAATAAAATAAATTGCTAACACTACTAATGCATCTTTTTTAATAACTGCTGGGCATTACATTGCATAAAAATTCCATAAAGGATAATGCATAAATAATAAGTTGCTATGAGCTAACTAATGTACACAGTGTTTCAGAAGGTTAAAGGAAGCAAGTCCCAATGATGAGAGATGAGAGACAGAGAAGGCCATTATTTTACGATTAATTTAAGGTGCAGGAGAAAGGGCAGCTAGTACATTAATTTCTTGGCCAGCAGCAGGTAATCAGCTCTCTCACAGAATAAGTATTTAAGGACTATTAATAGTGTAAAATACCGGTCTTCATACACCTCAACTTTTCCTCCAACTTATATTTGGCATTGTATTTTGTGTCACAATTATGGAGGAACAAAAATTTTCTGACTTAATTTGATTGCACACAAGTAGCAGAGCTGTATTCGTACAGGGCAGCACCACAGCTGATAAACCTCTAGAACATAGCCATATGGCTTCCAGATCAGAGCAGCTTAAAACAAGGAAAAGTTAACTTTGCTCTGAGTATACCAATATAGAACCTTACATGGCCTTAATGCACATACCTCAGAGTGAGCTCTACAATTAGAAGATGTCTATCTCATTTTCAAAGATTATTCTTCGTGTCCTGGGTTCAGCCCAGCAACAGGCTATGTTAGCCCTGAGAGTATTCCATACCAATTGCATCATGATCAGGCAGTCTGCCCCCCCCCCCCCCCCTTGCAGGGGCGACTCCCGACCCGGGCACGGGAGGTTCCGGTATGGGCAGGCGCAGTGCCAGTTCCGGGGGTGACTCCGGACCCATCAGAAACTGCTCCGGACCCAGGCACGGGAAGTTCCGGTCTGGGCAGGCGCAGTGCCAGTTCCGGCTTCTTTCTCTCTTTTTTGGATCGGCACGGCAGGCGGTGAGGGGGGGTTTGGGACCTCCAGTCGGGAGTGCTGCGTTCAGGGCTCTGAATCTGAATCGGTTCGGGCACGGTTCAAATTACATAGTGGGGTGAGAGGTTTGCACTGTATATAATAGCACTGTAGTTAGTTGCTTTCATATTTTCTCCTGTTGTTTAGTAAACTAACCTTATCCCAACCAGCGGGCCTTTGGGTTTTTTTTCCTTCCTCGCGGCTCCGCAGCTCCCTCCGTTCGCCCATCCCCCACCTCTTAAAGAGGTAGGGGGCTTCTTTTTCCTAACCTTTGTGGCCCCAGCTTTTCCGCTGAGGTTTAAACCACAACACTTTGATACATGCTTTCCAGTAAAGGAAACTTAAAAACAGCAACTGGAATTTACTCTGAACTTAAAACCACCAACTTCAATACCGAGATGACAAACAAAATTAAGCAGTTGCAATTACATATTTGTTCAGGGCTAAAATTGAAATAAGTGACAACCAAATGATCAAAAATTATTTTCTTTTCAAGACATTGTCTACTATTCCCACCTACTCTTAAGCTTTCTTTTAAACGGGCAGAGAAAGGTCCTTTTTACTGAGTAGATATTTTCTATGTTTCATAGAATCACAGAATGGTTTGGGTTGGAAGGGACCTTTAAAGGTCATCTAGCCCAATCCCCCTGCAGTAAGCAGGGACATCTTCACTAGATTAGGTCTCTCAGAGCCCCATCAAGCCTGACCTTGAATGTCTCCAGGGATGAGGTCTCTACTACCTCTCTGGGCAACCTGTTCCAGTGATCCACTACCCTCATATTGAGGATGTCTCATATTGGAAGGCCATTATTAGGTCCCCCCAGAGCCTTCTCTTCTCTAGGCTGAACAAGCCCAACTCTCTCTGCCTATATTCATAGGAGAGGTGCTCCAGCCCTTTGATCACTTTTGGGGCCCTCCTCTGGACATGTTCCAACAGGTCCATGTCCTTGTGTTGAGAGCTCCAGTATTCCAGGTGAGGTCTCCAGGTGAGGGCAGAATCCCCTCTCTCGATCTGCTGGCCACACTTCTTTTGATGCAGCCCAGGATGCAGTTGGCCTTCTGGGCTGCAGATCCACATTGGTGGCTCAGGGCCAGCTTCTCATCCATGAGTACCCCCAAGTCCTTTTCTTCAGGACTGCTTTCCAGATCATCTCCTAACGTATATGGATAACAGGGATTGTCCCGACCCAGGTTCCAGGACCCTGCGCTTTGCTTCGTTGAACTTCATGAGGTTCACCTGGGCCCACTTCTCCAGCCTGTCTAGGTCCCTCTGGATGGCATCTTGTCCCTCTGGCACATTAACTGCACCATCCAGCTTGATGTCATCAGATAATTTGCTGAGGGTGCACTCAATCCTACTGTCAATATCATTAATAAAGATATTAAACAGCACTGGTCCCAGTACTGACCCTTGAGGAACACTGCTTGCCACCATCTTCCATCTGGAATTCGAGCCATTGACCACCACCCTCTGTATACAACCATCCAGCCAATTCCTTATCAGTTCACCCATCAAATTCATATCTCTTCAACTTAGAGAGAAGGATGTTGTAGGGGACTGTGTCACAGGCCTTTCAGAAATCCAGATACATAACATCCATAGCTCTTCTCTTGTTTTGTCTACTGATGCAGTTCAGTATATATCCAATCTAAATATATCCTCCTTCAGCTTAAAGTCATTATCCCATGTCTTATCACTACATGCCCTTGTAAAAAGTCCCTCTCTAGCTTTCTATTCTTATTTTTATATTTAAAAGGCTAGGCAAATGTTCTAAGGTATTCACTGGGCTTACACACAGTTTAAAGATATAAACCACCAATATACCTCTTCCCATTCCTTCTACTAATGAAAAAAACCAACCCTATACCTCTGCTCGCTTCTCCATGTCCTGACAAGTATCTAGTTATCTAGTTGTTCTTCCATTGCGGCTTTGATTTGCCTTGCTTCATAATCTAACTGTCTTCTGGTCATATCTGTTTGCAAGGAGAACTGAAATTGAAATACAATTCTCAAATTGAAATACAATTCTCAAAAAAATTGAAATACAATTCTCCCTCTTCTCAAAAGGGAAAAGTTCATGGGTTGAAATAAGAACAGGGAGATTACTTACCAATTACCATCACAGGCAAAACAGACTCAACTTGGGGAAGATCAATCTAATTTAATGCCAATTAATAACAGAGAACAATATCAAGAAAATAAATGAAAAACAAATCTAAAACCACCTTTTCTGCCACCTCTCCCTTCTTCCCAGATTCAGTTTCATTCCTAGCTTCCCTAACTCCTCCCCTAAGCAGCACAGGGGAAATGGAAGTTCAAGTCAGCTCATAATGCTTTTTCTCTGCTGCTCCTTCCTCCTCACATCCTTAACCTGCTAGGGTCCCACCAACTGGATACAGTCTTCACAAATTTTTACAGCTCAGGTCCTTCCCATGGGCTGTAGTTCTTCAAGAGCCACCAAGATGAAGGGGTCCTAACCAAAGAAACGTGACAGCAGTCCTTCCTTGAACATCTAAAACAGCAGCAAAAAAGCCCAAAAAGTTCAGGGAGAGAGTTTCCTCTCACCCCGGGCAGGTGAGAGGGAGCTCCTGAGGACAAGCGGTTCTGACTCAGCATGGGCAGAGACAAGAGCAAAGGCAGACAAACCCCCTCAAGTACAAGAACAGCTAGCAACCTGGAGCATGGCAGTTAATAGAACAGGCCAACAGGGTGTGGCCCAGAAGGGCGTGGTGTGGTAGTTCACGAAGGGGGGGTGTGTGGGGAGGGTGCAGGCAGCTCACCTAACAGCCATCACTGTTTCAGGAGAACAAGGCCCAGCTATGGTTTCCACTCAGCAGAAAACTGTTGCCAGAAAGAACATGGCAACCCAAACTGAGCACCTGCAGAAACACGCAGCAGTCCAAGTCTCTGGCTGCAGACAGTGCCTGAGCCTATCGCTGCTGCCAGGGAGTAGCAGTGATACTGACTGTGTGTGGTGTGAGCAGGTGGATGATTTGCTTGGCATGGTGGTGGAGCTTAGGGGGGAGGTGGAACAATTAAGGAGCATCAGGGAGTGTGAAAGGGTTCCCCTACCCTGTCGCTATCAGACAAAAGGAGAGGGCCAAAGAGACAGGGAGGAATGGAGACAGGTCCATCCCAGCCATCTTTGTCCTCCCAGGTGCCCTTGCACAATAGGTTTTCAGCTCTGGAACTCAAGGGGCAGGAAAATGAGGATGTGGATGGCTGCACACCCAGGGGGGTGCCTAGGGCGAGTCAGTCATCCCCACGCCTCAAAACTGCCCCTGCAAAAAACAAAAGAAGGGCAATTGTAATAGGTGACTCACTTCTGAGGGGAATAGAGGGGCTGATATGTTGCCAGACCCTACCCACAGGGAAGTCTTCTGCCTCTGTGGTGCCCAGGTCAAGGAAATCACTAGACAGCTCCCTAAACTGGTACAACACTGACTACTACCCACTTTTGGTATTCCAGGTTGGCAGCAATGAAGTGGTGGCGAGAAGCCTGAGGGCTATCAAAAGGGACTTTAGGGCTTTGGGGCGATTAGTTAGAGGTTTGGGAGCACAGGTGGTGTTTCCTCCATCCCTTTAGAAGCAGGGAAAAACACTGAGAGTTGCAGAAAAATACACCTGATCAACACGTGGCTGAGAGGCTGGTGCCATCAGTGGAATGTTTGGGTTTTTGGTCATGGGATGGTTTATTCAGCACCAGGATAGCTGGCAGCAGATGGGGTCCATCTGTCCCAAAGGGGGAAAGCGATCCTAGCCCAGGAGTTGGCAGGGCTTGTGGAGAGGGTTTTAAACTAGATCTGAAGGGGGAAGGGGGTAAAACAAGGCTAGCTAGAAGTGAGTTGAACGGCAACATGTCAGAGTCAGGGATGGTACCAAAAGTCCAGCTGAAGTGTGTCCAAACAGCTGGTGATAAAATATGGGATGGTGTTGTGGTTTATACCTCAGCGGAAAACTGAGGCCACAAAGGTCAGACCAAAAAGCCCCCCTACCTCTTTAAGAGGTGGAGGATGGGCGAACGAAGGAGCTGCAGAGCCAGAGGAAAAAAAACCACAGGCTTGCAAGGTTAGGATAAGGATAGTTTACTAAACAACAGGGAAAAGTATGAAAACAACTAACTACAGTGCTATTATTATATACAGTGCAAACCTCTCACCACACTATATCATTTGAGCCGTGCCCGAACCGATTCAGATTCAGATTCCCAAACGCAGCACCCCCCTCACCACCTCCTGCCACGCCGATCCCCCAAAAGAGAGAGAGAGAGAGCGACCGGAACTCCCACACGCCTGCTCAGACCAGCACTTCCCGAGCCCGGAGCAGATTCTGATAGGTCCGGAGTCTCCCCCAGAACTGGCACTGCGGCTGCCCAGACCGGGACTTCCCGTGCCTGGGTCCGAAGTCACCCCTGCAAGGGCGGGGGGGCAGCCCGTCTGATCATGATGCAATTGGTATGGAATACTCTCAGGGCTCACATAGCCTGCTGCTGGGCTGAACCCAGGACATTATCCACCCCTTATTCCATACCATTTACATCATGAGCAGGACCAGCAACCTTTTTTGGGTCCAGGGAGTCTCTCGCATCCATACACATGCATGTACACATGCACACACATGTATGTGCATATAGATTCAGTCTGTGGACGTTTCCTCCGAGTCTGTCGGTTTCATTCAGTCCACGATTCTCAGGCTCACTGGTCCCTCTGTTACAACAGTCTCTCAGGGTATGAAGGGTCGTACGTGCCACTGGATCGTTGAATGCTGTATCTCGGGCTCTTGAACACTGCACCTGGCATGATCCATGCTCATAGTCCGTGGGTCAGAGGTGTTTATTACAAAAGAGAAGAGAAAAAGTTCTTGGGAGGCTGATCTTCGCTCCATCATCACGGCACCGATGACCCTAGCTGTAATGTCATTAGTATAACATACAGTATCTATAACAACAATAAAACAGTAGTGAATTATTTAGCATGATATTGGCTATTCTCACCCAAAATCAAGTCCCCATGAGGTACGCATCGAGTTTCTCCATCCTTCTGCATTACCCACCAGGTACAACCAGGTCCTTGAGCAAAAACAATCCCAGATATGGGTTTACCTTTGCCTGTAGCAGGAATGACCCAAACTGTCTTTCCCAAAATACTCTTCATGTGCACTACTGGGACTCTGTCACCTTCTACAGTATGTGAGACTTCTGACTGGGCTGGACCAGCCCGATTGGTAGATCCCCTAGAGTTAACCAACCATGTGGCTTCTGCTAAATGTGTATCCCAATTTTTAAATGTTCCACCACCCATTGCTTTCAGTGTAGTCTTCAAAAGCCCATTATAGCGTTCAATTTTCCCAGAAGCGGGTGCATGATAAGGAATGTGGTACACCCACTCAATGCCATGCTCTTTGGCCCAAGTGTCTATGAGAGTATTTCGGAAATGAGTCCCATTATCTGACTCAATTCTTTCTGGGGTGCCGTGTCGCCATAGGACTTGCCTCTCCAGGCCCAGAATTGTATTCCGGGCAGTGGCATGGGGTACAGGATATGTCTCCAACCAGCCAGTGGTTGCCTCAACCATTGTAAGTACATACCGTTTACCATGGCGAGTTTGTGGAAGAGTGATGTAATCAACCTGCCAAGCCTCCCCATATTTATATTTCATCCACCGTCCTCTATACCAGAGGGGTTTTAGCCGCTTAGCTTGCTTGATTGCGGCACATGTCTCACATTCATGGATAACTTGTGCAATAGCATCCATGGTTAAGTCCACCCCTCGATCTCGAGCCCATCTATATGTTGCATCTCTTCCTTGATGACCTGAAGTATCATGAGCCCATCGGGCTAGGAATAACTCACCCTTATGTTGCCAGTCCAAATCTACCTGAGCCACTTCAATCTTAGCAGCTTTATCGGCCTGCTGGTTGTTTTCATGTTCCTCCATGGCCCGACTCTTAGGTACATGGGCGTTCACATGACGTACCTTTACAGTCAGCTTTTCCAATCGGGTAGAAATATCTTGCCATAAGTCAGCAGCCCATATGGGTTTGCCTCTACGTTGCCAATTGTTCTTTTTCCACTGCTGCAACCACCCCCACAAGGCATTAGCTACCATCCATGAGTCAGTATAAAGGTATAGCATAGGCCACTCCTCTCTCTCAGCAATGTCCAGGGCTAATTGGATAGCCTTTACCTCGGCAAATTGGCTTGATTCACCTTTTCCTTCAGTGGCTTCTGCTACTTGCCTCATAGGACTCCACACAGCAGCTTTCCATTTCCGATGTTTACCCACAATGCGACAAGACCCATCAGTGAACAGGGCATACTGCTTTTCATTTTCTGGCAATTGGTTATATGGTGGAGCTTCTTCTGCGCGTGTTACCTCCTCATCCTCTGGTGACATCCCAAAGTCTTTGCCTTCTGGCCAGTCTGTAATCACCTCCACAATTCCTGGGCGATTGGGGTTTCCTATTCGAGCTCGCTGCGTAATTAGTGCAACCCACTTGCTCCATGTAGCATCAGTTGCATGGTGTGTGGAAGGGACTTTCCCTTTAAACATCCAGCCCAGCACCGGCAGTCGGGGTGCTAGGAAAAGCTGAGCTTCAGTTCCAATTACCTCTGAAGCAGCTCGAACCCCTTCGTAGGCGGCCAGTATTTCCTTCTCTGTTGGAGTGTAATTGGCCTCAGATCCTTTGTAGGCCCGACTCCAAAAACCTAACGGTCGCCCTCGAGTCTCCCCTTGTGTTTTCTGCCAGAGACTCCAGGTAGGACCATTGTCACCAGCTGCGGTATAGAGCACATTTTTAATGTCTGTACCTGTACGGACAGGTCCAAGGGCTACAGCATGGACTATTTCGCGTTTGATCTGCTCAAAGGCTTGCTGTTGCTCAGGGCCCCATTCAAAATCATTTTTCTTCCGAGTTACATAGTAGAGTGGGCTCACAATGAGACTATAGTTTGGGATATGCATTCTCCAAAATCCTATAACACCTAAGAAAGCTTGTGTTTCCTTTTTGTTACTTGGTGAAGACATAGCTGCAATTTTATTAATAACGTCCATTGGGATCTGGCGACGCCCATCCTGCCATCTTATTCCTAAAAATTGGATTTCTCGCTTAGGCCCCTTGACTTTACTTTGTTTTATAGCAAAACCAGCTTCTAGCAGGATTTGAATTATCCTTTCTCCTTTTTCAAAAACTTCCTTTGCTGTATCGCCCCATACAATGATGTCATCAATATACTGCAAGTGCTCTGGGGCTCCACCCTTTTCTAATGTACTCTGGATTAGTCCATGACAGATGGTGGGACTGTGTTTCCACCCCTGGGGCAGACGATTCCATGTGTATTGGACACCTCTCCAGGTGAAAGCAAACTGTGGCCTGCACTCTGGTGCCAGTGGGATTGAGAAGAAAGCATTTGCAATGTCAATTGTGGCATACCATCTGGCTGCCTTCGATTCCAGTTCATACTGGAGCTCTAGCATGTCCGGCACAGCAGCACTCATATTTGGAGTGACTTCATTTAGGCCACGATAATCTACTGTCAGCCTCCACTCTCCGTCGGACTTCCGCACTGGCCATATGGGACTGTTAAATGGTGAGTGGGTTCGGCTGATCACTCCCTGACTCTCCAGTTGACGAATCAGTTTATGGATGGGGATCAAAGAATCCCGGTTTGTACGATACTGCCGCCTGTGCACTGTTGTCGTAGCGATTGGCACTCGCTGTTCTTCGACCTTCAACAACCCCACAACAGCTGGATCTTCCGAAAGTCCAGGCAAGGCACACAACTGTTTAATTTCTTCAGTCTCCACAGCAGCTATTCCAAAACCCCCCCTGTATCCTTTAGGGTCTTTAAAATACCCTCTACGGAGATAGTCCATACCTAAAATGCATGGAGCTTCTGGGCCAGTCACAATGGGGTGTTTCTCCCAGTCCTTTCCAGTTAGGCTCACCTCAGCCTCTAGCACAGTCAACTGTTGGGAGCCCCCTGTGACTCCAGAAATGTAAACAGATTCTGTCCCTTCATAATTTGATGGCATTAGAGTACACTGGGCACCGGTATCCACTAGAGCCTCATACTCTTGTGGGTCTGATGTTCCAGGCCATCGGATCCACACAGTCCAATAAGTCCGATTATCCCTCTCCTCCACCTGGCTGGAGGCAGGGCTCCTCTATTGCTCCTGGATAGAAACTGGTGCAACATTCCTCTTGGCAGAACCTCGTGCATTTGTTCTACCCTGCAACTCCTTTACTCGTGCTTGAAGGGCTGAAGTGGGCTTCTTATCCCACTTTCTCATGTCTTCTCCATGATCACGCAGGTAAAACCACAATTTGGCTCGGGGTGTGGCTCGCCGCGTGGCTCGTGGTGTGGCTCGTGGTGTGTCCCTGCCGTTTTCTCTCTCTTGGGACGATGGATGACTTTTCCGGATAGCTGCAACATCGCTCTGTACAGGTTGGGAGTCGGCCATGTGGTCGTCAAGTTTAAGTTTAACCAGTTGCTCTACTGCTGCAATGACAGAGTGTGCAACGTTGTCTTGATAAGTCCGGAGTCGGCGGGTCACTTCATATACGGTTGGTGGAAACATCTCCTCATATTCCATCACTGCCAGTGAATTAGTGTGCCCTGATGGTGCACTTCGTATCACCTTACGCCACATGTCTGGGGTGCATCGGACATCATCAGGATCATCAGGGAGCTTTCTGTTGTCCGACTCACAATAAATCAACTCTCGTACAGCTAATTCTCTCAGGTACTGGATAACTGTCTCTATGCTGTCGCTCTTGGGTTTCAGACAGGTAATATATTCTTTCATGGGGTATCTTTCCCGCACAATTGACAGCAATCTCCTCCAAAGGCTGAGGATTTGTGACCCCTCGCCAAGTGCCTTATCAATACCTCCTTCTCTAGCCAGAGATCCCAACTGCCTGGCCTCCCTGCCGTCTAATTCCAGACTATTGGCTCCGCTATCCCAGCATCTGAGCAACCAAGTGATAATGTGCTCACCTGGGCGGCGGCCAAAATCTTTTCGCACCTCACGCAATTCACTCAGGGTCAGGGATCGGGTAACAATCTCTGGTTCTCCTACATCCTGATCTGCTCGAGATGGCTTTGCCCCATTCTTGCTTTTCTGAGATGGCCCTGCCCCATTCTGACTTTTCTGAGATGGCCCTGACTTTTCATCATCATCCTCATCCGGCCATACTTGAGATAATGGTTTTTCACCATCATCCTCATCCTGACATTCTTGGCATGGCCCCGGTTGTTCACCATCATCATCTGGCACTACGCGAGCTAACTTCCTGGTGTGTTTCCTCTTTTGAATGGGAGCCACAGACTTTGGTGTGGGTTGGCCAAGATCTATTGTAGAGGTTGCAGTATCTACAGTATGTACTAGTCTGTTTCCTTTTCCTCCCTGACAGTGCCGACAGCACCGACAGTGCTGACACCTCTCTTGAATGGGAACAACAGGCTTTGGTGTGGGTTGGTTCTCTGAATTATGGGCAAGGTCTATTGTAGACATTGCAGCATCTGCAGTATGTACTAGTCTTTTTCCCCTTTCTCCCTGACAGCACTGACACCCTTTTTGAATGGCAGCAACAGACACTGGGGTGGGTTGACCAAGGTCTATTGTGGAGGTTGCAGCATCTGCAGTATTCGCTAATCCACTTCCTCTTTCCCCCTGACAGTGCTGATGGTCTGGATTAGGGGCAATGTCTACTGTAGGGGTTGCAGTAGCTGCAGCATTTGCCAATCCATTTCCTTGTTCCCCTTGGCAGTGCTGACAGTACTGACAGTGCTGCTTGCTATCAAGCAGTGTTTGGTAGATGGTAGCCAAGCCCCAGCACAGTGCAGTAGGGCGTATTTCTCTGGGGAGCCCACTGCAGTTCTTTTTCAAATGTGCAGTCACCTTATTAGGATCCTGTAGCTGTTCAGGAGTGAAGTGCCAAACCACTGGGGGTAAGAAAGTGCCTAGGTACCTGCTCATATTTCGCCATTTGCCCTGCCACTCAAGCTTATCCCGCCTCAGGGAAAACTCTTGGGTGGTATTCATAAACCTGTGCCTAATATATATGCATGTATATATCGAAAGCAAAACCATTTGCACCAAAACCAACAGTAGGAAAATGCTAGTTAGAATTTCCCAGGGGTATTGGAAATTGTTAAACACTCTTACAAGGCCTGTTTTATCCCTCCTTGTACCGAACAGCAAGAGCTGATACAAGTACTCTTTTAAGTTCATGAACTTCAACGTTATCCAATCATAGACTGTTATCACAACATACACTAAACAGACGTACGGGATGGCAACGAATCCTGGCAGGATTAAATGCAGCAGCATGCCACGAGTTGTCAACCATGGCAACATCCTTAAGAGTAAATGCCACAACATTATACATAGAAATTACTTCAATAACCGTACCTATAACAACTCTATCTTAACTGCAATTGAGTTAAGGTCAAATCTATCGTTACCCCAACCTTTTTGCCCCCCTTTGGGGGTCCCCCTTCGCCCCACATTGGGCGCCAAAAGTTGTTGTGGTTTATACCTCAGCGGAAAACTGAGGCCACAAAGGTCAGACCAAAAAGCCCCCCTACCTCTTTAAGAGGTGGAGGATGGGCGAACGAAGGAGCTGCAGAGCCAGAGGAAAAAAAACCACAGGCTTGCATGGTTAGGATAAGGATAGTTTACTAAACAACAGGGAAAAGTATGAAAACAACTAACTACAGTGCTATTATTATATACAGTGCAAACCTCTCACCACACTATGTCATTTGAGCCGTGCCCGAACCGATTCAGATTCAGATTCCCAAACGCAGCACCCCCCTCACCACCTCCTGCCACGCCGATCCCCCAAAAGAGAGAGAGAGAGAGCGACCGGAACTCCCACACGCCTGCTCAGACCAGCACTTCCCGAGCCCGGAGCAGATTCTGATAGGTCCGGAGTCTCCCCCAGAACTGGCACTGCGGCTGCCCAGACCGGGACTTCCCGTGCCTGGGTCCGAAGTCACCCCTGCAAGGGCGGGGGGGCAGCCCGTCTGATCATGATGCAATTGGTATGGAATACTCTCAGGGCTCACATAGCCTGCTACTGGGCTGAACCCAGGACAATCAGAGGTGTTGCATGTTAGTGAGTTCTTTAAGTCTGCTCCAAGAGGTATGGGGTATGTTAAAGCACATCTGAAGTGCTTCTACACCAGTGCATGTACCACAAGGAACAAGCAAGAAGAGCTAGAAGTCCTGGCTTGGTCCCAGAGGTATGACATCATTGGCTTAAGCGAAACCTGGTGGGAAGAGTCCTGTGACTAGTGTATGGGTGATTTGCTGCTCCATCTGGATCTATATAAGTCCATGGGCCCCAATGGGATTAATCCCAAGGTACTCAGAGAGCTGTATGATGTCATTGTGAGACCTCTCTCAATTACTTTTTACGGTCTTGGGACTCTGGAGATGTCCCAGTTGACTGGAAGCTGGAAAACATCCCAACTGTCAAGAAGGGTAAGAAAGAAGACCCTGGAAATTACAGGCCTGTCAGTCTCACCTCAGTGCCTGGTAAAATTATGGAGAAAATCATGCTGGGAGTTATTGGAAAACACCTAAAGGACAACGCAGTCATTGGTCACAGCCAACATAGGTTCAGGAGAGGAAGGTCCTGTCTATCCAATCTGATTTCCTTTTATGACATGGTCTCCCAGCTGGTTGACCAAGTGGAACCAGTTGATTTTTTTTAAATTTCAGTAAGGCTTTCGATATTGTGTCTCACAGTATCTTGCTGGACAAAACGACCAGCATACAACTAGACAAAGCCATAATGCTTTGGCTTTGAGGGTGATAGTAAATGGGGTTACATCTGGCTGGCAGCCAGTGACTAGTGGGGTTCCCCAGGACTCCATTTTAGGCCCAGTTCTTTTTAATATTTTCATAAGTGACCTGGACACAAGACTAGAGGGTGTCCTAAGTAAATTTGCAGATGACACCAAATTGGGAGGAGCTGTTGACTCCAGTGAGGGTGGAGAAGTGTTGCAGAAGGACCTGGACAGATTAGAGAGCTGGGCAATCATCAACAGCATGAAGTTTAACAAGGGTGAGTGCCGGATTCTGCACCTGGGAAGGGGCAACCCTGGGAGATCAGATGCTGGAGGCCAGACATGCTGAGAGGGATTTGGGAGTCTTGGTTGACAGCAAGGTAAACATGAGCTAACAGTGTGCCCAGGCAGTCAGGAGGGCCAACCTTATCCTGGGGTGCATCAAGCATGGTATTGCCAGAGTGTCAAGGGAGGTGATTGTCCCATTCTACACTACATTGGTGTGGCCTCACCTTGAGTATTGTGTGCAGTTTTGGGCGCCACAGTATAAAAGGGACACAAAACTATTGGAGAGTGTCCAGAGGATGGTGAAGGGTCTGGAGGGGAATTCTTACAAGGAGAGGCTGAAGGGTCTGGAGGGGAAGTCTTACAAGGAGAGGCTGAAGTCCCTTGTTTTTTTCAGCCTGGAGAAGAGGAGGCTCAGGGGAGACCTCATCGCAGTCCATGACTCCCTTATGAGGGGGAGCCAAGGGGCGGGTACTGATTTTCTTTCTTTGGTGACCAGTGATAGAACCCGGGGGAACAGCATCAAGCTGCGATGGGAGGTTTATGTTGGATGTTAGGAAGAGGTTCTTTACTGAGAGGGTGGTCGAGCACTGGAACAGGCTCCCCAGGGACATAGTCACAGCACCGAGCTTGACTGAGTTCAAGAAGCATCTGGATGATGCATTCAGTCACATGCTCTGACTTGGCTGGCCCTGTGTAGAGCCAGGAGGTGGACTCGATGATCCTTATGGGTCCCTTCCAACTCAGGATATTCTATCCTACTAGTGGGATGAGGGGTTCGGAGCAGACTAGGAGAACCCGGAAGTTGAACAAGTGGCTGAAAGGCTGGTGCCGGCATGGGAACTTTGGGTTTTTTGATCAAGGGATGGTGTACTCAGTTCCTGGCATGATGACTGTTGATGGGGCTCACCTGTCTCCAAGGGGAAAGTGGATCCTTGCCCAGGAGATGGCAGAGCTCATTGAGAGAGCTTTAAACTAGGTAAGAAGGGGGAAGGGGATATCATGAAGGCTGCTGGGGTCAGGCAACTGCTTCAGGAGACACGGCTAGAGGTGATGGTGGAAGAAGGTAAAGGCCAACGGCACAGTGATGGACTTGGGGATGTTGTTCCAGGTGATAGTAGGGAAAATTCTGTGGATTGCCCTGAGGACTCCTCAGTGGAGCCACCATTGCCCATCCCCTGTCGGAATTCTTCCTGTGACCTGTTGAGGAAACCTGCATCTGCTGCCTCCTTAAAGTGCCTATATATGAATGCACGTAGCATGGGTAATAAACAGGAAGAGTTAGAGATCTTTGTGCGATCACAGGGCCATGATCTCATTGCGATCACAGAGACGTGGTGGGACAACCTGGATGACTGGCATGCTGTCATGGATGGCTATGTGCTTTTTAGGAAAGATAGGCTGGGGAGGCGAGGTGGAGGAGTTGCTCTTTATGTGAGAGAGCAGCTAGAATGTATTGAACTCCACCTGGGGGAGGATGATCCATCAGTTGAGAGCTTGTGGGTAAGAATCAAGGGGCAGGCTAGTGTGAGTGACACTGTTGTGGGTGTGTACTACAGGCCCCCTGATGAGGAGGAGAGAGCTGATAAAGCATTCTACAAGCAGCTAGAAGTAGCCTCGAGATCCCAGGCGCTGATCCTTATGGGGGACTTCAATTACCCAGATATTTGCTGGGCAAGAAACAGGGCCAGTCGTATGCAGTCCAGACAATTTCTGCAATGTGTAGAAGACCATTTCCTACTACAGATGGTGCAGGAACCTACAAGGGGAGGGCAGGTACTGGACCTTGTTTTAACCAACAAGGATGGGCTCATTAGGGAAGTGAAGGTCAGGGGCAGCTTGGTACAAAGTGACCGTGAAATGGTAGAGTTCAAGAACCTGAGTGGAAGAAGCAAGCCAAAAAGTAGGATAGCTACCCTGAATTCTAGAAGAGCAAATTTTTATCTCTTCCACAACCTAATAGGAGCTATCCCATGGGCTACACTGTTAGAAGGTAAGGGAGCCTGTGAGAGCTGGCTAGCATTTAAACAGTGCTTCTTCCAAGCCCAGGATCGGTGGATCCCTTTGAGCAAGAAATCGGGAAAGAGTGTGGATGAGCAGGGAGCTCATGGGCAAACTCAAAGGGAAGCAGAAGGTCTATGAATTGTAGAAAAAGGGTCTGAGCACCTGGGAAGAATATAGGAATGTTGTCAGGGCCTGTAGGGACACGATGAGGAAGGCTAAAGCCCACCTGGAAATGAAACTGGCAAGGGACATAAAGGATAATAAAAAGGGTTTTTTAGATATGTGAATAGTAAGATGATGACTAGGGATAATGTGGGTCCCCTGTTGAATGAGGCGGGTGTCCTGGTGACAGGGGATGCTGAAAAGGTGGAGATACTGAATGCCTTCCTTGCTTCGGTCTTCACTTCAAAGACCCTTCGGGACCCCTGGACACTGGAAGAAAGTAAGAGAGTTTGGGAAATGAAGAGCTTCCCTCTGGTTGAGGTGGGGGTGGTCCAGGAGCGTCTCAAAGGGATTCATGCACATAAATCCATGGGCCCAGATAGGATGCATCCACATGTGCTAAAGGGAGATGGCAGAAGTGATTGCCGAGCCACTCTCTATCATCTTCAACAGGTCTTGGATAACAGAAGAAGTGCCTGAAGACTGGAGGATAGCCAATGTCACTCTGGTCTTCAATAAGGGCAAGAAGGAGGATCCCAGCAACTATAGGCCAGTCAGCCTCACTTCTGTCCCTGGAAAGGTGATGGAACAGCATATTCTGGATGCCATCTCCAAGCAATTGGAAGAGAAGAAGGTCATGAGGAGTAGTCAGCATGGTTTCACCCAGAGGAGATCATGCTTGACCAATCTCATAGCCTTCTATGATGTCATCACCGGCTGGGTGGATGGAGGGAGAGCAGTGGATGTCGTCTACCTTGACTTCAGCAAGGCTTTTTGATACTGTCTCCCATGACATCCTGATAGCAAAGCTGAGTGAGTATGGGATAGATGAGTGGACAGTGAGGTGGGTTGAGAACTGGCAGTCAGACCGGGCTCAGAGGGTCGTGATCAGTGGAGTAGAATCTGAATGGAGGCCTGTGACTAGTGGTGTTCCCCAGGGCTCGGTGTTGGGTCCAGTCCTGTTTAATATCTTCATTGATGACCTTGATGAGGGAATAGCATCCACCCTCAGCAAGTACACCGATGATACAAAGCTGGGAGGGGTGGCTGACACGCAGGAACACTGCGCTGCCATCCAGCGAGACCTGGACAGGCTGGAGAGCTGGGCAGGGAGAAACCTAATGAAATTCAACAAGTGCAAGTGTAAAGTCTTGCACCTGGGGAGGAATAACCAACTGTATCAGTACAGGCTGGGGGATGACCTGTTGGAAAAGAGCTCTGTGGAGAAGGACCTGGGGGTCCTGGTTGATGACAGGTTGGCTATGAGCCAGCAGTGTGCCCTGGTGGCCAAGAGAGCCAATGGGATCCTGGGATGTATCAGGAAGAGTGTGTCCAGCAGGTCAAGGGAGGTGATCCTCCCCCTCTACTCTGCGTTGGTCAGGCCCCACCTGGAGTATTGGGTCCAGTTCTGGGCTCCCCGGTATAAAAAAGACAGGGACCTTCTGGAGAGAGTCCAGAGAAGGGCAACAAAGTTGATTAGGGGCCTGGAGCATCTCCCCTATGAGGAAAGGCTGAGTGAGCTGGGGCTGTTCAGCCTGGAGAAAAGAAGACTGAGGGGGGACCTAATTAGTGTTTATAAATATCTTAGGCATGGGTTGCAGGGGGAATTGGCCGGCCCCTTTTCAGTGGTCTGTGGGGACAGGACTAGGGGCAATGGCTGTAAGCTGGAGCACAGGAAGTTCCGCACCAACATGCGGAAGAACTTTTTCACAGTGAGGGTGACAGAGCAGTGGAATAGGCTGCCCAGGGAGGTGGTGGAGTCTCCTTCTCTGGAGATATTCAAGTCTCGTCTGGACGCCTATCTATGTAATATGAGATAGGGAGCCTGCTTTGGCAGGGGGGTTGGAACCGATGATCTCTCAATGATTCTGTGATTCTATGAACTGTTTCAGCATGGGTCCTTCCAACAAGGTACAGTCCATCAGGAATGGACTGTGCCAGTATGGGTCCCCCATTGACCACAGTTCCTGCCAGTATACCTGCTTCTGCAGGGGGATAACCTGTGTCACCATAGTCTTCTCCAAGGGCTGCATGGGAATCTCTACTCTGGCACCTGGAGCACTTCTTCCCCCTCCTTCACTGACCTTGGTGTCTGCATATTTGCTTCTTTCATATATTCCTCCTCCTCTCTCTCCCCCAGCTGGTGTTGCACAGCCGTTTTTACCCTTTCTAAGTATGTTATCACAGAGGCACCACCAGCTTTGTTGACTGGCTGAGTTTTGGCCAGTAGCGGGTCTGTCTTTGAGTAAGCTGGAACCAGCTCTCTCCAACATGGGGGCAGCTTCTTGTGTCTTCACGCAGAAGCTACACCTTCGGCACCTCCCCTCCCAAAAACCTTGCCAACAACTTTTCAGTAGTCCTCTCTAGCACTGACATTCATATTGATGGGTACAAATTTTAACAGATAAAATAACATCTGAAAAACAGGGAATTGCAAATGAAAACATGCATTATTTAGTCTGAATTAACTTTGCATGATGAACAAAAAAATGCTTTAAATGAACACAATATAAATAATATTCCCAAATTCATAAAATATACACAATATGTAAACAAGCATCATAGCAGCAAATACATAAATGTTCATGTTGTAGTTACTTACATTTTCAGTAAGGGGAAGACTATCAATCCTTTTAGTAAGGTCTTCAAGCTGAGCATAATACCAGTCCTTTTCTTTCTTTTCCTTCTCAAGCTATGTAAGCAAGAGAAATCTATCAAAAACAAAACCCAGAAATGACTCATTAGTAGGTCTTCATTTTCAAATACAAGTACAGCAATAAGCAATGATACCTATATAAAATGTGAAATAAGAAATGAGGTTTGATGAAAACAACACTAACAAGAAATTGAGAAAGTCAGTTCTGTTCCCTGGCCCTAGGTAATCAAACTATAAAACTGTGCTGTGCTAAGCAAGTCACATTAACTTCTTGTATCCACATCTCTAAAAGAGAATACCAGTATTTCTTTATAAAATCAGTTTGAAATCTATAGCTGAGATTTTGCAAAATCTAAGGAGTTATTAGTCACATGCTAAGTTGTACCATGCTTTATGACAATATGCTTTATGCAATGCAGCAAACTACAGCTGCTATCTAAGAAGAGGCTTAGATAGTGCAGAAGCGCATACACCTCAGAATCCCATTACTAAATTCAGTTATCTCTTCTGCCTTTGTAGTACATCCTGACTCTGCCATTCATGACAAAACAATGTTAAAGCACACAAAATCATGATTATTAAAAACATTTTCAAAGAGTATTTTTCTGTCACATGTTTTATATAGGATATATGTTGTGGTTTTACGTAGCAAGGTTCTGGTGGAGAAGAGGGGGGCAACAGGAGTGGCTTCTGCAAGAAACAACTAGAAGCTTCTCCTAGACCTGACAAAGTAAATACCAGCCAGGCTCAAGGATGAACCTGCCACTGACCAAGGTTGAGCCAATCAACGACAGTCATAGTGCCTCTGTGAATCATATTTGAGAGGGAAAAAAAAAAACCTGCAAGCAGCCGCTTTGTGCTACTAGAGAAGGGAATGAGAAGATGTAAGAAACTCTGCAGACACTATGGTCAGTGAAGAGTGTGTGGGGGTGGGGAGGTGGCGCTGCAGGAACAGGAGAGAGAGATTCCCCTGCAGCCCCTGGTGGAGCAGGTTGTCCCCCTGAGGGCCATGGGAGATGATAGGGAGAAGAGACCCCATGCTGGAGACAAATGGAAGATGCTGTGACCCGCATTGGGGCAAGCTCCTGGCAGGACCTGCAGTCCATGGGCAGAGAGAGAGAGAGAGGAAGAGGTTTGCTGGGGGTACTTGAGACTCCATGGGGGACCAGGCTGGAGCAGTCTGGGCCTGAGGAATTGCACCCCATAGAAGTGACCCACACTGGGGCAGCAGGTGAAGAGCTGAAGTCCCATGGGAAAGGACTCACACTGGAGAAAGTCATGGAGGACTGTCTCCCATGGTTGGGACCCCACGCTGGAGCAGGGGAAGGGTGTGAGGAATGCCCCCACACACACCCCCGCTAAGAAGGAAAACAACTTTTGAGGAACTGACTGAAACCCCCATTCCTCATCTCCCCCCATGTCCCCCCGCCACCCTGGGGTAAAAGAAGCGAGAGAAAATATGAATAAAGTTGAAACTGTGGTGAAGAGAGGGGTGGGGTGGGGGTGTTGTTTTAAGATCTGGTTGTACTTCTCACTATCCTACTCTGGTTTCACTTTGTGTGTGTGTGTGTGTGTAGTAATAAATTAGATGCTTTGCTTTTTTTTTCTTTTTAGTCCATGTTGAGTCTGTTTTGCTCACAACATTAATTGCTGAATGATATCTCTTCCTGTCCATATCTCGACTCCTAAGCCTCTCAATATACATTTTCTCCCCTGTCCAGCTGAAAAGGGGAGTGACAGAGTGAGTTTGGTGGGCATCTGGCCTCCAGCAAGGGTTAAACCATCACACATTTACAGTTATAACTAGTCATTTCTGCAATATGCTTATGATTTCCCATTTAGAATTATAAAGACATCAGAATACCACTATAAGGAATTGGAAACATTTATATGCAAACTATGAAAAATTGTTAAAAGTTTTACATACTATTTTAACAATCCTTTATAAACAACAGATATATAGCTGCAAAATTTATCAAGTTACATACTGTTTAGTGTTATTACACTTTTTAAAAATACTTTTTAAAATTTTAAACCTCAAATCCTGCTAGCAGGGGTATATAGACAATCCACATTTTTATATAAATAAAAGTTGGACAGCTGACCCAAACTGACCAAAGATATATTCCATACCATACAACGTCATGTTCCATAAATAGCTGTGGGGTGGGCTGGGAGATGGGGCTGTTCAAGGGTCTTGTGGAATGCTGACTTAAGGGAGTGAGAAACTATGCTGTTCATAAATAGTTTTGTATATTCTTCTATTATTATTATTATTAATAATAATAATATCATTATTGTTATTGTCATCTTACTTTTCATAGAATCATAGAATGGCATGGGTTGGAAGGGATCCCAAGGATCACAGAGCTCCAACTCCCCTGCCACAGGCAGGGCCACCAACCTCCAGGCCTGGATCTACACAAGGTTGCCCAGGGCCCCATCCAACCTGGCCTTGAACACCTCCAGGGATGGGGCACCTACCACCTCTCTGGGCAGCCTGTACTGTCCTATTAAACTGTTTACATCTCAATATATGAGTCTGTTGGGGTTTTTAAATTTTCTATTCTCTCCCCCATTCCACTGGGAGAGGGAAGTGAGCAAATGGCTCTGTGGTTTTAGCTGACAGCTGGGTTCAGCTACGACAGTCCTTTTGGCACCCAAAGTAGGGCTCAAAGGTTTGAGATGACAGATCTGACCAGAGCATGTTAAAACAACTTAGTTGTAAGCATTCATTATATTAGTTTTATAGTTGGTGGACACAATGCTTCATTATTTGTTTGCATGGCTGTCTCACATATGTCTTTATTTGTATTATGTATTCCCTATGATTCTGTTTATCTTCTCTGGGAACTGGATGAGAATGTTCCTTTTGCTGACGTGTCTATTACTCCCTTTTAATAAAATAATATTATTGGCCATGAGAATGATTTGTTCTGTGTATTCAGCAATACTGTCACTTCCAGAACCTCGGGCGCTATCTCCCAGGAATTATTAGGAATTACAGACTCTATCTTTTTTCTGCAGAGAACCAATCTCTAATGGAGGTGGGGGGGGGGGGGGGGGGGGGAGGAGCACCTTCACCTTCCCTTTCTTCTTCAGACCACCTACAATTGCTCTTGAGAATTATGAATTCGTCCCTTGGGATGTTCCGACCAGCATGTTCTTATTGCTATGTCTCCTGAATGTGTTTCAGGTCTTGTTCTGAGGCAAACAACAATTTAAAAATATCACCCAGAGATCTGCCCCAAGGCTGGATAGTTATGAGTGGCAGGGTGTGTGGGGTAGCATGGGCATAGGCCTAAGACAGGGGTCACCTCCAGTGTTTTGGAACTTCACCCCTGAACAAGTGCAGAACCCTGAAAAACTAGTAGACTACTTGGAAAAAGTACGCTGTCACCATGGCAATTCCAGAGAGACACAAATCACTACAGTGCACTGCTCATTCTGGGGGTGTTGGTTGACACTCACCTGAACATGAGGCAGCAGTGTGCCCAGGCAGCCAAGAAGGCCAACGACATCCTGGCTTGTATCAGGAATAGCATAACCAGCAGGACCAGGGAGGTGATCATCCCCCTGCAATCAGCTCTGGTGAGGACACACCTTGAATGCTGTGTTCAGTTTTGAGCCCTTCACTACAAGAAAGATATCCAGGCCCTGGAGCATGTCCAGAGAAGGGCAACGAAGCTGGTGAAGGGTCTGGAACAAAAGTCCTATGAGGAGCACCTGAGGGAACTGGGATCGTTTAGCCTGGAGAAGAGGAGGCACAGAGGAGACCTTATTGCTCTCTACAACTACCTGAAAGGAAATTATAGTGAGCTGCGGTTCAGCCTCTTCTCGCAGATAACTAGCGATAGGACAAGAGGGAATGGCTGCAAATTGTGTCAGGGGAGGTTCAGGTTAGAAATCAGGAGAAATTTCTTCTCAGAAAGAGCAGTTGGGCATTGGAATTGGTTGCCCAGGGAGGTGGCAGAGTCACCATCCCATGGGGTGTTCAAGGAAAGGTCAGATGAGGGATATGGTTAGTAAGTAATACAGGTGGCAGGGGGACAGTTGGACTAGATGATCTTGGAGGTCTTTTCCAACCTTAACAATTCTATTCTATTCTATGTCTAATGAGCTCTGTTCAACACTACACAGTACAAACCACCAATGAGTACTACCATACCAGACATGTTGGAACCTCAATATGTAGTCAAAAGCAACAAAGTGGTATGCCACTGTCCTGGTTTCAGCTAAGATGGAGTTAATTTACTTTTTAGCAGTGCGTGGAATGCTGTGTTTGGGTGTTAGGACAGGAGCAGTGCTGATAGCACCCTGATGTTTTTAATTGTTGCCAAGCAATCAAGGACTTTTTCAGGTCTTCATATTTCCCTACTAACGAGAAAGGAAGGGACACAGCCAGGACAGGTGACCTGAACTGGCCAAAGAGGATATTCCATGCCAATTACGTCATGCTCAGTTTAAAGGGGGGACTAGGAGGAGAAGGAAAAAAACTCCAGGATGTGCAGTTTTTGGGGATGGTCGGGTTCCAGGACGGCTCTGGGCTGTACGACCTAAGTTGTGTGGTTTGGTGAGAGACTGCATTGTGTATCACCAGTTTCTTGTATTTAGCGCTCTAAAGTCGTGTTATCATTGCTGTATGTTTTTTTTATCTTTTTCTGCTATTTTAGTAAACTATCCTTATCCCAACCCACAGGATTTTGGTTTTCTAGGTTTTGGTTTGGGGTTTTTTTCCCTCTTTACATTTCCCTTCCCCCCCCCCCCCCCCATCCCCCAACTGCCCTCCCCCCCTCTTCTTTTTGTTAAAAGAACAAGCAACTGTGCGGGGCTCAGCCCTTGGCTGGGGCTAAACCACCACAGCCACAACTGATAAACGCTAATGTATTTTTCTCAATCCCTTTGCTGTCAGAGTGCAGGCCACAGTTTGCTTTCACATGTAGGGGTATCCAGTACACCTGGAATCAAGCGCCCCAGGGTGCCAACACTGCCCCACCATTTATCATGGACAGTTCCAAACTGCATTGGAAAATGGTGACTCTCTGCAGCATCTACAATACATTGATGACATCACAGTATGGGACAACACAGCAGAATAAGTATCTGAGAAAGGGAAGAACATAGTTCAAATCCTTCTGAAAGCAGGTTTTGCTATAAAACAAGGTAAGGTTAAGGAACCTGCACTGGAGATACAATTTTTAGGAATAAAACGTCAAGACAGACATTATCAGATCCCAGTGGATGTTATCAATACAATAGCTATGTCTTCACTGTCCAGTAAAAAGGAAACACAAGCTTTCTTAGGCATTGTGGGTTTCTGGAAGATGCATATTCCAAATTACAATCTGATTGGAAGTCTTCTTCATCAAGTGACCCAGAAGAATGATTTCAAATTAAGTAATGAGCAGCAACAACCCATTTGAACAAATTAAACAGGAAATAGTCCATGCAGTAGCCCTTTTTCTAGTCCAGCAGATATTAAAAATGTGCTCTACAGAACAACTGATGAGAATGGCTCTACCAGGAGCCTCTGGTAGTAAGCAGCAGGGGAGACTTTGATCAGGGTTTGATCAGAGGTATATTATGGTTCAGCTCCAGATGGCAGCTGAGCACTGGTAGACATTTCCTCACCCATCCCCAGGGGAGGAGAAATGGACAAAAGCAACATTGGGCTGAGATAAAGACAGTTTACTGACACAGCACAGGAAGAGGAAACAACAACAGAATTAGTGACAGAAAACACAAAGGGTGATAACACAAAGCACTTGACAGACCTGAAGACAGACCAGACCCTCAGCCAAGCACTCAGAATCATAGAATGGCATGGGTTGGAAGGGACCCCAAGGATCATAGAGCTCCAACCCCCCTGCCACAGGCAGGGCCACCAACCTCAGGCCTGGATCTACACAAGGTTTCCCAGGGCCCCATCCAACCTGGCCTTGAATATTTCCAGGGACAGGGCATCCACCACCTCTCTGGGCAGCCTGTTCCAGCACCTCACCACTACTCTTTCTGTAAAAACTTCCCCCTAATATCTAATCTAAACCTTCCTTCCTTTAGTTTTAATCCATTCCCCCTTATCCTGCCATTGTCTACCCTTTGTAAAAGTTGATTCCCCTCCTGTTTGTATGCTCCCTTCAGGGACTGGAAGGCTGCAGTGAGGTCCCCCCGCAGCCTTCTCTTCTCCAGGCTGAACAAGCCCAGCTCCCTCAGCCTCCCTTTGTAGGGCAGGTGCTCCAGCCCTCTAATCATCTTCGTGGCCCTCCTCTGAACCCTCTGCAACAGTTCCACATCTTTCTTGTATTGGAGGCCCCAGATCTGGACACAGTAGTCCAAGTGGGGCCTCATGAGGGCAGAGGAGAGAGGGACAGTCACCTCCCTGTCCCTGCTGGCCACCCCTCTTCTAATGGAGCCCAGGATACCATTGGCCTTGCGAGCTGCAAGAGCACACTGCTGGCTCATGTTAAGTTTCTCATCGACAAGAATCCCCAAGTCCTTCTCAGCAGAGCTACTCTCAGGGAGCTCTTCTCCCAGTCTGTATCTATGTCTGGGATTCTTCCGGCCCAAGTGCAACACCTTACACTTGGCAGTGTTGAACCTCATTAGGTTCACCCGGTCCCATCTTTCCATCCTGTCAAGATCCCTCTGGATGGCTTCCTTTCCTTCTGTTGTGTCAACCACACCACTCAGCTTGGTGTCATCCGCAAACTTGATGAGGGTGCACTCAATTCCATCATCAATGTCATTGATATCTTTATCAATGACAAAAGAGAACCGGTCCCAAGACAGACCCCTGGGGTACCCCGCTTGTCACCGGCCTCCACCTGGACATAGACCCATTAACCACCACCCTTTGGCTACGGTCTGTTAACCATCCACTGAATGGTCCACCTATCAAATCCACATCTCTCCAATTTAGAGATAAGGATGTGGTGGGGGACTGTGTCAAAGGCCTTGCACAAGTCCAGGTAGATGACATCGGTTGCCTTCTACAGGGGTATTCCAACTGTGGGAATCATCCCACCATGTTTCCGTGATTGCAACCAGATAAAAATTTTCCAGTGACATCATGGTTTCCAATTCCTCCTGCTTGTTACCCATGCTGCAGGCATTCGTATAAAGACACTTCAGCTGGGCTTTCTGACTCAATACCTTTTTTGAGGAGCCCTCCCTCAAACCTCTGTGAGGAATCTGAAGTTTTCCCCCACTTCTTCCAAGAGGGACATTACAAGGTTCCGGAAGGGGGGTCAGCATCCCCAAGCCCTTCTCTATCTCTTTGAATTTCACCCTCTTCACCCTTCGAATCTAGTATAAAGCTAGAGGCTACTTGCTCTACCCTAGCAAGCCTCACTATATCTCCTACCCTCTTCCTACCTAGTTTAAAGCCCTGTCAATGAGGCCTGTCAGCTCTTGAGCAAGGATTCTTTTCCATCTTGGGAACAGGTGACACCTGTCCTCAGCTATCAGGCCAGGTGCTGAGTAAACAGCCCTGTGATTGAAAACCTCAAAGTTCCTGAGGCAGCACTATCCCCTCAGCCACCTATTCAACACCTCTACTTTCTTAACCTTCTTCGTGTTCTTCGCTGACCCAAATGGGATGGAAGAAAACACCACTTGCATTTCTCGCTCCCTCAGACCATCCAGGAGACGCACAGACCCGCCCAGGAGTATGACATCTGGTATGAGTCCTGGTTCTGGCCATGCTAGAACCTCCCCAAGCAGCCAGCACAGGTGAGCTGAGTTAGCCTGGGCCATTTTCCACACCACTGGACATCACTTCCCCATAAAAGGGGCTGATAGGGGAGGGGTGCTCCTGGGTGCCTCCAGGGCAGTCTGAGTGTGACCTTTGCATCTGGTCCATTTTGTAGAGCAGCATTCCATGTTATCACCATGAAAGGAGAAGAATAACAGCCAGCAGCAGGTTTTACCCACACCTGATAACGGTGGCTGAGCACTAAAATCAATGATAATGGCAGCTTAAAGCTGTGAACAGGAAAACACCCTTGGCCAGCTAGGCTCACCTGTACTGGCTCCTTGAGAAAATTAACTCTATCCTAACAGAAGACAGGACAAGGATGCAAGGTCCGCTACACTCCAATGCACACTTTTGACCAGCAGGGCCAGGGAGGTGATATTGCCCTTGTATCTTAGCCTTGGTGAGGCCACACCTTGAGTACTGTGCGCAGTTTTGGGTGTTGCCGTATAGGAAGGACGTCAAGGTGCTGGAGAGGGTGCAGAAAAGGGCAACTAGGCTGATTAGGGGTCTGGAGAACAGGTCTTATGAGGAGAGGCTGAGGGCTGTTCAGCCTGGAGAAGAGGAGGCTGAAGGGAGACTTTATTGCTCTCTACAGCGACCTGAAAGAAGGTTATAGTGAGGTGGGTGTTGGCCTCTTCTCCCTAGTGACAGGACAAGAGGAAATGGTTTCAAGTTGTGTCAGGGGAAGTTCATATTGGATATTAGGAAAATTTCATTTACCAAAAGAGTGGTGAAGCATTGGAACAGGCTGCCCAGTGAGGTGGTGAAGTCTCCATCCCTGGGGGTGTTAAAAAAATGGGTAGGTGTGGCACTTCCGGAGATGGTTTAGTGGTTGTGGTGGTGTAGGTCTAACAGTTGAACTAGACGATCTTGAAGGTGTTTACCAACCTTGATGTTTCTATGATTCTAAAAAAGAGATATTGGCAGCATATGAAGGGGTTTGAGCTGGTTTGCAAGTGATTGTCACTGAAGCACAGCTCCTCTTAGCAATCCAACTGCTGGTGCTGGGCTGGATGTTAAAAGGAGGGTCCACTCTACACATCATGCAACTGATGCTATGTGGAGTAAGTGGGTCACTCAGTGCTCAAATAGGAAACCCCAGTCACCCAGGAATCCTGGAAGTGATCATGGACTGGTCAGAAGGCAAAGATGTTGCCAGAGGAGGAAGTGACACATGCTGAAGTAGCCCCACCGTATAATAAACTACCAGGCAATGAGAAGCAATATGCCCTGTTCACTGTTGTGTCCAGTTACATTGTGGAAGGCTACTATATGGAGTCCTACATAAGGAGTCACAGAAGTTGCTACAAGACGAAGTGAATCGAGCCAGTTTGCAGAGGTGAAAGCCATACAGTTGCCTTTAGACATTGCTGAATGGGAAAAGTGGTCAGTGTTTTGCCTCTATACTGACTCAAAGATGGTGGCAAATGCCCTGTTGGGGTGATTACAGCAAGGGAAGCAGAACAACTGGCACCGCAGAGGCAAACCCATCTGGGCTGCCCCATTGTGGCAAGATATTGCTGCCTGGCTAAAGAACCTGATTGCAAATATCCATCATGTAGCTACTAAGGTACCAAGCCACTGAGGAACATCAAAACAACCAGCAGGTGGATCAGGTTGCTAAGATTGAAGTGTTTTAGGTGGATTTGGACTGGCAACATAAGGGTGAATTATTTATAGCTCGATGGGCCCATGACACCTCAGGCCATGAAGGCAGAGATGCAACATATAGATGGGCTCGTGACTAAGGGGTAAACAAGGACACATAAACCGAACTGAGAATAATAGTGACAGGATTTGATATATCTTGGAAAGGAAAAATAAAAAGAATACTTGTTAAAATTCAGATGCTTAAAGAAGTAACTGGCATTGTCTATTCTATTGAATCACATTCTTAATATCTACATTACCTATGAAAGAGGTTAAGGAAAACTATAGAGTGATACTAACAATTCAGTTAAGCTGTTCTCCCTCACTTAAGCTGTGAAAGACTGAAAAAACTACAGAAACCTAAGAGTGCTGAATGTTTTTAAACACAGAGTAATATAACTTTCAAGATTTGATTCAACAGCTATGTTGAAACAGAACTGTGGAGTTGTTTAGGTTTTTTAAATAAAGAATGTGAAGACCACACGTTAAGTAATTTATTTGGACAGCTATTATACCAGATGGGTTTACAATCAAAAATCACTAAAGAGAAACAAGCAACAATTACCTTACTGTTGCAGGTAACTATAGAAGAATTACAGGATAACTGAAATTACTCAATCATAAGGATGGATCTGGGCAGGAGTTCCCTAAGTCAAGGGCTGGAACCCTGTTGTTGGGACACATTAGTCAGACTGAACAAAATGCTAATAGATACTGCTCAGGAGAAGTTTATGAGAGTCCCTCTTTCTGCCCTTGTCCTGGGTTCAGTCCAGCAGCAGGCTGTGTTAGCCCTGAGAGTATTCCATACCAATTGCATCATGATCCGACAGGCTGCCCCCCCCCCTTTGCAGGGGCGACTTCAGACCCAGGCACGGGAAGTCCCGGTCTGGGCAGCTGCAGTGCCAGTTCCGGGGGAGACTCTGGACCTATCAGAAACTGCTGGGCTCGGGAAGTGCCAGTCTGAGCAGGCGTGTGGGAGTTCCGGGTTCTCTCGCTCTCTCTTTCGGGATCGGCGTGGCAGGCGGTGGTGAGGGGGGTGCTCGGGGGTGCTGGGCTCGGGGAGTGCTGCGTTCGGGAATCTGAATCTGAATCGGTTCGGGCATGGCTCAAATGACATAGTGTGGGGAGAGGTTTGCACTGTATATAATAGCACTGTAGTTAGTTGTTTTCATACTTTTCCCTGTTGTTTAGTAAACTATCCTTATCCTAACCTTGCAAGCCTTTGGTTTTTTTTCCTCTGGCTCTGCAGCTCCTCGATTAGCTCCTTTCGCCCATCCTCCACCTCTTAAAGTGGTAGGGGGCTTTTCGGTCTGACCTTTGTGGCCTCAGCTTTCCGCTGAGGTATAAACCACAACAACTTTTGGCGCCCAACGTGGGGCCCGACGGGGGACCCCCAAGAGGGGCAAAAAGGTTGGGGTAACGATAGATTTGACCTTAACTCAATTGCAGTTAAGATAGAGTTGTTATAGGTATGGTTATTTAAGTAATTTCTATGTACAATGTTGTGGCATTTACTCTTAAGGATGCTGCCATGGTTGCCAACTCGTGGTATGCTGCTGCATTTAATCCTGCCAGGATTCATTGCCATCCCGTACATGTGTTTAGTGTATGTTGTGATAACAGTCTATGATTGGATAACGTTGAAGTTCATGAACTTGTATCAGCTTTTGCTGTTCGGTACAAGGAGGGATAAAACAGGTCTTGTAAGAGTGTTTAACAATTTCCAATATCCCTGGGAAATTCTAACTAGCATTTTCCTACTGTTGGTTTTGGTGCAAATGGTTTTCCTTTCGATATATATATGTATATATATTAGGCACAGGTTTATGAATACCACCCAAGAGTTTTCCCTGAGGCTGGATAAGCTTGAGTGGCAGGGCAAATGGCGAAATATGAGCAGGTACCTAGGCACTTTCTTACCCCCAGTGGTTTGGCACTTCACTCCTGAACAGCTACAGGATCCTAATAAGGTGACTGCACATTTGAAAAAGAACTGCAGTGGGCTCCCCAGAGAAATACGCCCTACTGCACTGTGCTGGGGCTTGGCTACCATCTACCAAACACTGCTTGATAGCAAGCAGCACTGTCAGTACTGTCAGCACTGCCAAGGGGAACAAGGAAATGGATTGGCAAATGCTGCAGCTACTGCAACCCCTACAGTAGACATTGCCCCTAATCCAGACCATCAGCACTGTCAGGGGGAAAGAGGAAGTGGATTAGCGAATACTGCAGATGCTGCAACCTCCACAATAGACCTTGGTCAACCCACCCCAATGTCTGTTGCTGCCATTCAAAAAGGGTGTCAGTGCTGTCAGGGAGAAAGGGGAAAAAGACTAGTACATACTGCAGATGCTGCAATGTCTACAATAGACCTTGCCCATAATTCAGAGAATCAGCCCACACCAATGTCTGCTGCTTCCATTCAAGAGAGGTGTCAGCACTGTCAGTGCTGTCGGCACTGTCAGGGAGGAAAAGGAAACAGACTAGTACATACTGTAGATACTGCAACCTCTACAATAGATCTTGGCCAACCCACACCAAAGTCTGTGGCTCCCATTCAAAAGAGGAAACACACCAGGAAGTTAGCTCGCGTAGTGCCAGATGATGATGGTGAACAACCGGGGCCATCCCAAGAATGTCAGGATGAGGATGATGGTGAAAAACCATTATCTCAAGTATGGCCGGATGAGGATGATGATGAAAAGTCAGGGCCATCTCAGAAAAGTCAGAATGGGGCAGGGCCATCTCAGAAAAGCAAGAATGGGGCAAAGCCATCTCGAGCAGATCAGGATGTAGTAGAACCAGAGATTGTTACCCGATCCCTGACCCTGAGTGAATTGCGTGAGGTGCGAAAAGATTTTGGCCGCCGCCCAGGTGAGCACATTATCACTTGGTTGCTCAGATGCTGGGATAGCGGAGCCAATAGTCTGGAATTAGACGGCAGGGAGGCCAGGCAGTTGGGATCTCTGGCTAGAGAAGGAGGTATTGATAAGGCACTTGGCGAGGGGTCACAAATCCTCAGCCTTTGGAGGCGATTGCTGTCAAGTGTGCGGGAAAGATACAGAGAGATGTTGCAGCTATCCGGAAAAGTCATCCATCGTCCCAAGAGAGAGAACACAGCAGGGACACACCACGAGCCACACCACGAGCCACACGGCGAGCCACACCCCGAGCCAAATTGTGGTTTTACCTGCGTGACCATGGAGAGGACATGAGAAAGTGGGATAAGAAGCCCACTTCAGCCCTCCAAGCACGAGTAAATGAGTTGCAAGGTAGAGCAAGTGCACAAGGTTCTGCCAAGAGGAATGTTGCACCAGTTTCTATCCAGGAGCAATAGAGGAGCCCTGCCTCCAGCCAGGTGGAGGAGAGGGATAATCGGACTTATTGGACTGTGTGTATCCGATGGCCTGGAACATCAGACCCACAAGAGTATGAGGCTCTAGTGGATACTGGTTCCCAGTGTACTCTAATACCATCAAATTATGAAGGGACAGAATCTGTTTACATTTCTGGAGTCACAGGGGGCTCCCAACAGTTGACTGTGCTAGAGGCTGAGGTGAGCCTAACCGGAAAAAACTGGGAGAAACAGCCCATTGTGACTGGCCCAGAAGCTCCGTGCATTTTAGGTATGGACTATCTCCGTAGAGGGTATTTTAAAGACCCTAAAGGATACAGGGGGGGTTTTGGAATAGCTGCTGTGGAGACTGAAGAAACTGAACAATTGTGTGCCTTGCCTGGACTTTCGGAAGATCCAGCTGTTGTGGGGTTGTTGAAGGTCGACGAACAGCGAGTGCCAATTGCTACGATGACAGTGCACAGGCGGCAGTATCGTACAAACCGAGATTCTTTGATCCCCATCCATAAACTGATTCGTCAACTGGAGAGTCAGGGAGTGATCAGCCGAACCCACTCACCATTTAACAGTCCCATATGGCCAGTGCGGAAGTCCGACGGAGAGTGGAGGCTGACAGTAGATTATCGTGGCCTAAATGAAGTCACTCCAAATATGAGTGCCGCTGTGCCAGACATGCTAGAGCTCCAGTATGAACTGGAATCAAAGGCAGCCAGATGGTATGCCACAATTGACATTGCAAATGCTTTCTTCTCAATTCCACTAGCACCAGAGTGCAGGCCACAGTTTGCTTTCACCTGGAGAGGTGTCCAATACACATGGAATCGTCTGCCCCAGGGGTGGAAACACAGTCCCACCATCTGCCATGGACTAGTCCAGAGTACATTAGAAAAGGGTGGAGCCCCAGAGCACTTGCAATATATTGATGACATCATTGTATGGGGCGATACAGCAAAGGAAGTTTTTGAAAAAGGAGAAAGGATAATTCAAATCCTGCTAGAAGCTGGTTTTGCTATAAAACAAAGTAAAGTCAAGGGGCCTAAGCGAGAAATCCAGTTTTTAGGAATAAGATGGCAGGATGGGCGTCGTCAGATCCCAATGGACGTTATTAATAAAATTGCAGCTATGTCCCCACCAAGTAACAAAAAGGAAACACAAGCTTTCTTAGGTGTTATAGAATTTTGGAGAATGCATATCCCAAACTATAGTCTCATTGTGAGCCCACTCTACTATGTAACTCGGAAGAAAAATAATTTTGAATGGGGCCCTGAGCAACAGCAAGCCTTTGAGCAGATCAAACGCGAAATAGTCTATGCAGTAGCCCTTGGACCTGTCCGTACAGGTACAGACATTAAAAATGTGCTCTATACCGCAGCTGGTGACAATGGTCCTACCTGGAGTCTCTGGCAGAAAACACAAGGGGAGACTCGAGGGCGACCGTTAGGGTTTTGGAGTCGGGCCTACAAAGGATCTGAGGCCAATTACACTCCAACAGAAAAGGAAATACTGGCCGCTTATGAAGGGGTTCGAGCTGCTTCTGAGGTAATTGGAACTGAAGCTCAGCTTTTCCTAGCACCCCGACTGCCGGTGCTGGGCTGGATGTTTAAAGGGAAAGTCCCTTGCACACACCATGCAACTGATGCTACATGGAGCAAGTGGATTGCTTTAATTACGCAACGAGCTCGAATAGGAAACCCCAATCGCCCAGGAATTGTGGAGGTGATTACAGACTGGCCAGAAGGCAAAGACATTGGGATGTCACCAGAGGATGAGGAGGTAACACGTGCAGAAGAAGCTCCACCATATAACCAATTGCCAGAAAATGAAAAGCAGTATGCCTTGTTCACTGATGGATCTTGTCGTATTGTGGGTAAACATCGGAAATGGAAAGCTGCTGTATGGAGTCCTATGAGGCAAGTAGCAGAAGTCACTGAAGGAAAAGTTGAATCAAGCCAATTTTCCGAGGTAAAGGCTATCCAATTAGCCCTGGACATTGCTGAGAGGGAGGAGTGGCCTATGCTATACCTTTATACTGACTCATGGATGGTAGCTAATGCCTTATGGGGGTGGTTGCAGCAGTGGAAAAAGAACAATTGGCAGCGTAGAGGCAAACCCATATGGGCTGCTGACTTATGGCAAGATATTGCTACTCGATTAGAGAAGCTGAATGTAAAGGTACGTCATGTGAACGCCCATGTACCTAGGAGTCGGGCCATGGAGGAACATGAAAACAACCAGCAGGCCGATAAGGCTGCTAAGATTGAAGTGGCCCAGGTAGATTTGGACTGGCAACATAAGGGTGAGTTGTTCCTAGCCCGATGGGCTCATGATACCTCAGGTCATCAAGGAAGAGATGCAACATATAGATGGGCTCGAGATCGATGGGTGGACTTAACCATGGATGCTATTGCACAAGTTATCCATGAATGTGAGACATGTGCCGCAATCAAGCAGGCTAAGCGGTTAAAGCCCCTCTGGTATAGAGGACGGTGGATGAAATATAAATATGGGGAGGCTTGGCAGGTTGATTACATCACTCTCCCACAGACTCGCCATGGCAAACGGTACGTACTTACAATGGTTGAGGCAACCACTGGCTGGTTGGAGACATATCCTGTACCCCATGCCACTGCCCGGAATACAATTCTGGGCCTGGAGAGGCAAGTCCTATGGTGACACGGCACCCCAGAAAGAATTGAGTCAGATAATCGGACTCATTTCCGAAATACTCTCATAGACACTTGGGCCAAAGAGCATGGCATTGAGTGGGTGTACCACATTCCTTATCATGCACCCGCATCTGGGAAAATTGAACGCTATAATGGGCTTTTAAAGACTACACTGAAAGCAATGGGTGGTGGAACATTTAAAAATTGGGATTCCCATTTAGCAGAAGCCACATGGTTGGTTAACTCTAGGGGATCTACCAATCGGGCTGGTCCAGCCCAGTCAGAATTCTCACATACTGTAGAAGGTGACAGAGTCCCAGTAGTGCACATGAAGAGTATTTTGGGAAAGACAGTTTGGGTCATTCCTGCTACAGGCAAAGGTAAACCCATATCGGGAATTGTTTTTGCTCAAGGACCTGGTTGGTGGGTAATGCAGAAGGATGGAGAAACTCGATGTGTACCTCAAGGGGACTTGATTTTGGGTGAGAATAGCCAATATCATGCTAAATAATTCACTACTGTTTTATTGTTGTTGTAGATACTGTATGTTATACTAATGATATTACAGCCAGGGTCATCGGTGTCGTGAAGATAGAGCGAAGACCAGCCTCCCAAGAACTCTTTCTTTTCTCTTTTGTAATAAACACCTCTGACCCACGGACTATGAGCATGGATCATGCCAGGTGCAGTGTTCGAGAGCCCGAGATACAGCATTCAACGATCCAGTGGCACGTACGACTCTTCATACCCTGAGAGACTGTTGTGACAGAGGGACCAGAGAGCCTGAGGATCGTGGACTGAATGAAACTGACGGACTCAGCGGGAACGTCCACAGACTGAATCTATACGCATGTACATGCATGTGTGTAGATGCGAGAGACTCCCAGTACCCAAAGAAGGTTGCTGGTCCTGCTCATGATGTAAATGGTATGGAATAAGGGGTGGATAATGTCCTGGGTTCAGTCCAGCAGCAGGCTGTGTTAGCCCTGAGAGTATTCCATACCAATTGCATCATGATCCGACAGGCTGCCCCCCCCCCCCCTTTGCAGGGGCGACTTCGGACCCAGGCACGGGAAGTCCCGGTCTGGGCAGCTGCAGTGCCAGTTCCGGGGGAGACTCTGGACCTATCAGAAACTGCTGGGCTCGGGAAGTGCCAGTCTGAGCAGGCGTGTGGGAGTTCCGGGTTCTCTCGCTCTCTCTTTCGGGATCGGCGTGGCAGGCGGTGGTGAGGGGGGTGCTCGGGGGTGCTGGGCTCGGGGAGTGCTGCGTTCGGGAATCTGAATCTGAATCGGTTCGGGCATGGCTCAAATGACATAGTGTGGGGAGAGGTTTGCACTGTATATAATAGCACTGTAGTTAGTTGTTTTCATACTTTTCCCTGTTGTTTAGTAAACTATCCTTATCCTAACCTTGCAAGCCTTTGGTTTTTTTTCCTCTGGCTCTGCAGCTCCTCGATTAGCTCCTTTCGCCCATCCTCCACCTCTTAAAGTGGTAGGGGGCTTTTTTGTCTGACCTTTGTGGCCTCAGTTTTCCGCTGAGGTATAAACCACAACAGCTCTCAACTTCACAAACCTCTAACACATACCCTGGTTGCCTGATTTCTGTACATGAAGGCATTCTGCACAGTATCATGAAAATTTCACAACTGAAGAGACTACGACATAAAGTATATCACTATTTAACACACACATACTACTATTTTGCAAAGCAGCTACAATTCTATGGCATCATCACCCACCTGCTTCTTTCTTGATCTAAACGTCCCTAGAGCCAGTCTTGTTATGGTTACTTATCTATGATGCCAGATAATGGGAGGGCTTCACAGCCATTAAAGAGGCTAGGATGCTAGTATTATCTCAGTAGTCCAGGGGTATCCTTTATTCTTCAGACTGAGCGCTGTTCTCTTCCTCCTTTCAATAAGCTGGGGTCCTTTAGTCATACTGAGTTAATCACAACTATGCAGTATCATAGAATCATAGCATGGTTATGGCTGGAAGGGACCTTAAAGATCATCAAGTTCCAACCCCCCTGCCATAGGCAGGGACACCTTTCACTAGAACAGGCTGCTCAAGGCCCCATCCAACCTGGCCTTGAACACCTCCAAGGAGGGGGCATCCACCACTTCCCTGGGCAACCTGTTCCAGTGCCTCACTACCCTCATAATGAAGAATTTCTTCCTAATATCCAATCTTAGTCTACCCTCTTCTCATTTAAAACCATTCCCCCTTGTCCTATCGCTATATGCCCTTCTAAAAAGTCCTTCCCCAACTTTCTTGTAGGCCCTTTTCAGGTACTGGAAGGCCGCTATGAGGTCTCCCCAGAGCCTTCTCTTCTCCAGGCTGAACAACCCCAACTCTCTCAGCCTGTCTTCATAGGAGAGATGTTTCAGCCCTCTAATCATCTTTGTGGCCCTCCTCTGGACCCGTTCCAACAGTTCAACATCCTTCTTTTGTTGGGGACTCCAGAACCGGACAGAGTACTCCAGATGGGGTCTCAAGATAGCAGAGTAGAGGGGCAGAATCAACTCCCTCGACCTGCTGGCCATGCTTCTTTTGATGCAGCCCAGGATACAGTTGGCCTTCTGGGCTGCAAGCATGCATTGTTGGCTCATGTTGAACTTCTCATCCACCAGCACTCCTAAGTCTTTCTCTGCAGGGCTGCTCTCTATCACATCATCTCACAGCCTGTATTGATGACGAGGATTGCCCCGACCACCCAAGTGCAGGACATTGCACTGGGCCTTCTTGAACCTCATGAAGTTCACATGGGCCCACTTCTCCAGCTTCTCCAGGTCCCTCTGGATGACATCCCATCCCTCTGGTGTGTCAACTGCACCACTCAGCTTGGTGTCATCAGCACTCAACCTCATTGTTGATGTCATTGATGAAGATATTAAATAATACAGATCTCCATCTGGACATTGAGCCATTGGCTCTCTGGATGTGACCATCCAACCAATTCCTTATCCACCAAACAGTCCGCTCATCAAATCCATATTGCTCCAGTCTAGAGAAGGATGTTGTGGGGGACTGCATCAAAGGCTTTACAGAAGTCCAGATAGATAACATCCATTGCTTTTCCTCTGTCCACTGATGTGGACCGCATCATAGAAAGCCACCAGGTTGGTCAGGCAGGACCTGCCCCTGGTGAAGCCATGCTGACTGTCTCAAACCACCTCCCTGTCTTCTATGTGCTTTAACATATTTTCTAGGAGGATCTGTTCCATAATCTTCCCAGGCACAGAAGTGAGGTTGACAGGTACGTAGTTCCCCAGGTCGTCCTTTTTACCCTTTTTAAAACTGGACATAACATTGCCCTTCTTCCAGTCACCAGGGACTTCCCTTGACCACCATGACTTTTCATATATAATCGAGAGTGGCTTGGCAACCACATCAGCCAATTCCCTGAGGACTCTGGGATGCAGCTCATCAGGTCCAATAGACATATATGTTCAGGTTCCTCAGGTGGTCACAAACCTGATCTTCCCCTACAGTGGGAGGGGATTTACCCCCTTGTGCCCTATCTGGCTGTCCACTGACCCAGGAGGGGTGAGGACAGCTGTTGCTAGTGAAGACTGAGGCAAAGAAATTGTTTAGGACCTCAGCCTTCTCATTATCTGTTAATACAAGGTCACTATTTTGTTCATCAGGGAGGGTACGCATTTTTTCACCTTCGTCTTCTGGTTGACACACCTGCAGAAGGCCTTCTTGTTATTCTTTGCATCCCTTGCCAAGTCCAGCTCCAGCTGTGCCTCGGCCTTGCTGACTCCATCCCTACACAACCGGGCAGAATCCCTATATTCTTCCCAGGTTTCCTGTCCCTGCTTGAACTGCCTGTGCAGCTGCTTCTTGCTCTTTAGTTTGACCAGCAGGTCTTGACTCAACCATGCTGATTTCTTGCATCTGGGAACTGAGAGTTCTTGTGCTCTATGGAAAGCATCCTTAAAGATCTGCCAGCTCTGTTCTGCTCCCTCATCCCCGAGAACCATTTCTCAAGGGGTCCTACTGATTAACTCCTTGAAGAGCTGGAAGTTTGCTTTCCTGAAATTGTGACCTAACTACACTCCTTGGCTGTCCCATATCTATCCAGACCTTGAACTCTACCAATGTGTGATTGCTGCAGCCCAGGCTGCCTCCAATCTTGATGTGACTGACAAGCTCACATGCATTAGTGACCATCAGGTCTAGTATTGCATCCCTTCGAGTAGGGGGGCTAAGAAGTTATCTTCGATGCACTCCAGGAGTTTCCTGGATTGCCTACAGCTTGCCATGATACTTTTTCAACAGATTTCAGGGTGGTTGAAGTCCCCCAATAGGATGAGACCTTTTGAGTGTGAAGCATCCTGTAGCTGGAGGAAGAAGGCTTCATCTAAGAAGACATATGGAAGACACTGTGACCCACATTGGAGCAAGCTCCTGGCAGGACCTGAAGCCCGTGGAGAGAGACTCCCATGCTGGAGCAGGCTTGCTGGCAGGACCTAGGACTCTGTGTGGGACTAGGCTGGAGCAGTCTGGGCCTGAGAGACATTATATGATTTTATGGCTGCACCCCATAGAAGTCACCCATGCTGGGGCAATGGTGAAGAGCTGAAGCCCCGTGGGAAAGGGCTCACAATGTATAAGTTCATGGAGGACTGTCTTCCATGGGTGGGACCCCATGCTGGAACAGGGGAAGAATGGGAGGAATGTGGTGTGTGTGTGTGTGTGTGTGTGTGTCCCGGGCTAAGAAGGAAAACAACTCCTGAGGAAGTGACAAAAATCCCCATTCCCCATCTCCCCCTGTGACACCTAGGGGGGAGGAAGGCAGAGAAATTATGAATAAAGTTGAGACCGCGGTGAAGGGAGCGGTGGGAGGAGGTGTTTTAAGGTTTGGTTGTACTTCTCATTACCTGACACTAGTTTCTGTGTGTGTGTAGTATAATAAATTGCATGGGGGGGGGTTTATTCTGTGTTGAGTCTGTTTTGCCCATGACATCAATCGCGGAATGATCTCTCCCTGTCCATATCTAGACTCCTAAGCCTCTCAAGATATATTTTCTCCCCTGTCCAGCTGAAAAGTGGAGTGATAGAATGACTTTGGTGGGCATCTGGCTTCGAGCCAGGGTTAAACCATCACAGTTTGGTACACATCACCAAAAGCAGTCACTTCGAGCCAAATGTCCAGCTATGTCCCATCAATAAATTTCCAGTATTGTAACAATTAATCTATCAGTGACCTCTTCACTATACTTTGTCTGCCTTTCATTATTACCAAAAAAATCACCTAAATAAAATCCATGGTTTCCAGAGTGATAAGGATTGGAAAGTACTTCTAGAGATCATCTAGTCCAACCTCCTTGTTAAAGCAGGATCACCTAGAGCATGTTGGAGCAGTATTTTTAATATCTCCAGAGAAGGAGACTCCACAACTTCTCTGGGCAGCCTATTCCAGTGCTCTGTCACCCTCAGAGTATTTTTTTCTCATGTTCAGACAGAACTTCCTGTGTTCCAGTTTGTGCCAATTGTCCCTTGTCCTGTCACTGGGCACCACTGAAAAGTGCCTAGCCCCTCTTGGTAGACATCCACCCTTTAGATATTTATAAGCATTAATCTCTCAGCTCTCAGCCTGTCCTCATATGAGCCATGCTCTAGTCCCCTAATCATCTTTGTAGCCCTCTACTGGACTCTCTCCAGTAGTTCCTTATCTTTCTTGAACTGGGGAGCCCAGAACTGGACACAGTACTCCAGATGTGGCCTCACTAGGGCAGAGTAGAGGTAGAGGATGACCTCCCTTGACCTGCTGGCCACACTCTTCTTAATGTACCCCAGAATGCCATTGGCTTTCTTGACTACAAGGGCACATTGCTGATTCACGGGACACACTATCCCTGTGCCGAAATATCTCAAGGTGAAATTACAACAAGCCAACAGTGCAGATCATCATTCTGGTCAGTATTACACATTGGATCAGGTGAGTAGGCTATGTATCATTTGGGTTATCAAAACTATCATAAAAATTTTTGCAATGTGTCTGTGACTACTAAGGGGAGAGGCTAGGATGCAAAGTATAGAATTACAAGAAATTCTTTTATTCATGTGCCTGAGGTGTCCCATTGAAATTGGGGCACACCAAATGCAGTTTTACACAGGGTTCTTATACCTTTCAAGCGTTCAGATACAATATGAGTTGACCTGTCATTACTTAACACACACATATTACTATTTTGCAAAGCAGCTATAATTCTATGGAGCCATCACCCATCTGCTTCTTTCTTGATCTAGAGACATCCCTAGAGTCAGTCTTGCTACAGTAACACACCTCCATTGCAAAAGCTACGTGTCTCCAAGGTGCAACCACCACTCACTGAGCCTATGCTCTGAATTTCTGCTAGTCTATACCTTTAAATGCAAAGTGAGGAATCTTTATGCCAGTCACCACAAGGGTATGTATGACTGGAGTCACTCAAGTTCCACCTAATTAGTAAAAATAGTTTTAAAATGTCCTAAGAATGGATGATAGAATATTTGATAGAATATTTGAAAGGGTAATGCTGTAGCTATTCCAAGGAAGCACAACTCAATGCACTGTGCTGGGCCCTGGCCACTATTTACCAAAAAAATGCTTGATACTGGCCAGCGCAATCAAGGGGAACAGAAGGAAAACAGACCCAACAAGCACTGCAGCTGCCCCAACCCCCACACAGGCACTGTGGCTACTCAAATCCCAGAAGCAGAAACTGTAGCTGAGCCACAAAAACAACCAGTACTGGAAACAGTCGTCCCTATACAGAAGAAAAAATACACAAAGAAATCAGTCCGCATTGTGAAAGACGATGATGAACTGGGATCATCATGAGAACAGAAAGAAGAGGCAGAACCAGAGGTCATCACCCAATCCTTGTCCTTGAGTGAACTAAGAGATACGATTTCAGCCACCTTCTGGGTGGCTTGAGTCCACCGTTGACCACTGGAGTGGTTGCCTTGCCAAGGGAGCCCCATGAAAGCAGAGAGACATGGCAGTACACAGTAGCTCTCTCACAAGAGAGGTTGATGTGGCCTAGGAATTGCCAGGGCAACAGCTGCCCCAGCACCACCCTTTGCCTTTAGAATGCCTCAGGGAGGGCAGTGACACCTGATGCAGAGAGGGGAGGTCAGCGCAAGCGCACTGCTGACCCTGTAGCTCGTGTGGCCCAGCCGATAAGTTCTATCTCTCATCACCCAGGGTACTGTCTCACCTACTGACAGTCTCTGAGACCACAGATTACCATGGCCTCCACCAGACAGAGGGCTTACCCCATAAAGAGCGTGGTGACCAAGACCGAGGGCCTGCCCAGGCGTGCAGTCTCCACCAGAGAGAGGGCTTGCCCCATTAAGAGCATGGAGACCCAGACTGAGGGCCTGCCCAGGAGTGTGGCTGTGCACATTTCTGGCTGCAGGGAGTGCCTCAGCCTGCTCCTGCCAGCGGATGGTGGTGGCAATTCCACCTGTGTGAGGTATGAGCAGGTGGAAGATCTGGGGGCAGGGCTCAAAGAAGAGGTAGAGAGACTGAGAAGCATTAGGGAGTGTGAGAAGGAGATTGATTGGTGGAGTAACTCCCTGGCATGCCAGAGGGAAAATCACCAGGGAAATTTTCCCCAAAAAATAATGGACCCCCAGCCCTATCAGGCAGAATGGGGAGAAGTGGGTGAGCAGAAAGACAGAGCGGGTTGGAAGATAGTCCCATCTTGGCACCGTGGGAAAACCTCCTCCCTGCCTACCTTGGTTCCCCAGGTCCCCCTAAGCAATAGGTTTGAGGTGCTAGGAGTTGAAGAGGAGGCAAATGGGAAGGTAGGGGACAATCACCCTAAGAAGAGACCAAGAATGAGGAAGTCGACTCCATGCCTCAAGACTGCCTCCACCAGGAAAGACAGAAAGGTGATTTTGGTTGGGGATTCCCTTCTCAAGGGAACAGAGGGCCCCATATGCAGGCCAGACGCTACCCATAGGGAAGTGTGCTGCCTCCCTGGGCTGTGGGTCAAGGACATAACTAGAAAACTCCCAGATCTGGTTCACCCCTCTGATTACTACCCACTACTCATTGTTCAGGCTGGCAGCGATGAAATCTCTTAAAGAAGTCTGAGAAGTATCAAAAGAGACTTCAGGGGTTTAGGGAGGCTGATTGAGGGAGGGGGAGTGCAAGTGGTGTTTTCTTCCATCCCATTTGGGTCAGCGAAGAACACGAAGAAGGTTAAGAAAGTAGAGGTGTTGAATAGGTGGCTGAGGGGATAGTGCTGCCTCAGGAACTTTGAGGTTTTCAATCACAGGGCTGTTTACTCAGCACCTGGCCTGATAGCTGAGGACAGGTGTCACCTGTTCCCAAGATGGAAAAGAATCCTTGCTCAAGAGCTGGCAGGCCTCATTGACAGGGCTTTAAACTAGGTAGGAAGAGGGTAGGAGATATAATGAGACTTGCTAGGGTAGAGCAAGTAGCCTCTAGCTTTATACTAGATTCGAAGGGTGAAGAGGGTGAAATTCAAAGAGATAGAGAAGGGCTTAGGGATGCTGAAATTCTACAAGATTGTAGTCAAATACCTCTAAAGTGTCCCATAGGAACTTCTGGGGACTCCTCAGAGGAGGTAGTGTTGCTGACCCCCCTTCTGGAACCTTCTAATGTCCCTCTTGGAAGCAGTGGGGGAAAACTTCAGATTCCTTCCAGAGGTCTGAGGGAGGGCTCCTCAAATAAGTTGGTGAGTCAGAAAGCCCAGCTGAAGTGTCTTTATACGAATGCCTGCAGCATGGGTAACAAGCAGGAGAAGTTAGAAACCATGATGTCCTTAGAAAATTATGATCTGGTTGCCTTCACAGAAACATGGTGGGATGATTCCCACAACTGGAATACACATGTAGAAGGGCATTTCCTTTTTAGAAGGGATAGGCTAGGAAGGAAGGGTGGAGGAGTTGTCCTCTATGTTAAAAAGAGCTCCCTTTGAGAAGTGGCCAGGAGCAGGTTGAGAGCCTGTGGGTCAGAATTAGGGATGGGGCTAATAAAGAGCCGCTGGTGATAGGGGTCTACTACAGGCCACCTGATCAATGAGACTACTGATGAGGCCTTCCTCCTTCAGCTGCAGGAGGCATTGTGTTTGCAGGCACTCATCCTGATGGGGGACTTTAACCACCCGGACATCTGCTGGGAAAACCACGTGGCGAGCTGCAAGAGGTCCAGGAGACTCCTGGAGTCCATGGATGACAATTTCCTGGTTCAGGTATTGGACAGATTGACCAGAGGTGATGCGTTGCTGGACCTGGTGCTCACCAATGTGGGGGAGATCATTAAAGATGTTAAGGTTGGAGACAGCCTGGGTTGCAGTGACCATGCCCTAGTTGAGTTTGTGATCTCAAGGGATGTGGGACTGGCGAAGAGTGGGATCAGGACCCTGAACTTTTGGAGAGCAAACTTTAGGCTGTTTAAGGAATTGCTGGCCGAGATCTCCTGGGAGGTGGTCCTTAGAGACAGAAATGTTCAGGACAGCTGGCTACTCTTTAAGGATGCCTTTCTGAGAGCTCAAGAGCTCTCTGTCCCTCTGAATAAGAAAGTGGGCAGGAGGTGCAGGAAATCAGCATAGCTAGGCAAGGACCTGCTGGTCAAACTGAGGGAAAAGAAAGGCAAGTACAAGCTCTGGAAACAAGGATGTGTTGCCTTGAAAGAATACAGGGATGCTGTTCAGAATTGCAGAGATGAGATCAGGAAAGCCAAAGTGCAGATGGAACTGAACTTGGCGAGGGATGTTCAAAACAACAAGAAGGGATTTTACAGTGTGGTGGTTTAGCCTCAGCTGAGAGCTGAGTCCCACACAGTCACTTGTTCTTTTAACAAAAAGAGAGAGGGGGGGCGGAAAGTTGCAGGGGAGGGAGGGGGAGGGAAAAAAAAAAAACAAACCAAAACCCCGCGGGATGGGATAAGGATAGTTTACTAAAACAGCAGAAAAAGATAAAAAAGAACAACAGTGATAACATGACTTTAGAGCACAAGATACACGAAACTGGTGATACACAATGCAGTCTTTCACTGAACCACACAACTTAGGCCGTACCGCCCAGAGCCGTCCCGGAACCCGACCATCCCCAAAAACCGCACATCCTGGAGGATTTTTTTTTCTTCTCCCAGTCCCCCCTTTATACTGAGCATGACGTAATTGGCATGGAATATCCTCTTTGGCCAGTCCGGGTCACCTGTCCTGGCTGTGTCCCCTCCTTTCTTGTTAGTAGGGAAATACGAACAACTGAAAAAGTCCTTGATTGCTTGGCAACAAATAGAGACATCAGGGTGCTATCAGCACTGCTTTTGTCCTAACATCCAAACATGGCATTCCATCCACTGCTAAAAAGTAAATTAACTCCATCTTAGCTGAAACCAGGACATACAGGAACATTGGCCAGAAGAGACAGGCCAAGGAGAGCGTACCCCCCTTGGTAAATGAGAAAGGAGAACTGGCTGCAACTGATGAGGAGAAGGCTGAGGTACTGAATGAGTTCTTTGCCTCAGTCTTCTCTGGCAGCCAGGATTCTCATAATTCTCAAGTCCCTGAACCTTGCTTCCCTGGACCTCTAGGTAGGAACTGGGGGAGTAAATCCCCCCCCTACACTGTTAGAGCAGAGCAAGTCCGAGACCACCTCATGAGACTGAATGTCTACAAGTCTATGGGGCCAGATGACATGCATCCCAGGGTCCTGAAGGAGCTGGCTGATGTGGTTGCCGAGCCGCTCTCCACCATATTTGAAAAGTCGTGGTTGTCAGGAGAGGTCCCTGGGGACTGGAGTAAAGGTCACATCACTCCCATTTATAAGAAAGGGAGCAAGGAAGACCCAGGGAATTACAGGCCGGTGAGCCTCACCTCTGTGCCTGGGAAGATCATGGAACACATCCTTCTGGATGACATGAGGGATGAGCATGTGATCCAGGACAGCCAGCACGGCTTCACCAAGGGAATGTCGTGCCTTACCAATCTGGTTACCTTCTATGATGGAGTGACAGCATCGGTGGATAAGAAACTGGTTGACAGAACGTAGACAAAGGGTCTATGGGTCTATGTCCAGGTGGAGGCCGGTGACAAGCGGGGTCCCCCAGGGGTCTGTCTTAGGACTGGTTCTCTTTAACATCTTTATCAATGACATTGATAATGGAATTGAGTGCACCCTCAGCAAGTTTGCGGATGACACCAAGCTGAGTGGTGTGGTTGACACAATAGAAGGAAGCCATCCAGAGGTGTGGAGAGCATTATTGATGCAGCAGTTACTCTGCAGCTATTTTAGGCACTTGTTGGAGAATGGCTGACAGACAATGGTCATGGAGATATAGCTGAGCTGCATATGCGTACATGAGGAACTGTGTACGTAGGCACGGAGTGCAGAGTAAAGCAGAGCAGAAGCGCAGCATGACCAATCAGCATCAGGGTCAAGATGACCTTAAACGAAGATAGCCCTCAGAAGAAGCAACTGAATCCGGGAAAAACTGGTTGAAGGAGCTGTAAGAATGAAAACAAGAGTTGTAAGAATGAAAACAAGAGGCAGGCTTATGATGATGTAACCTGTAACAAATAACCAATGATAGTTTGATTAGTAGGCATATATTAACCACAATGTATAAAAGGAGCTAACTTAGAGCTAATAAACGAAGTTGCTTTTATCACTCATATTGAGTAGGCCTGCTTCTTCCCTCGCCGGCAGGCACCCTGTTTCCATCCCAGGGCTACAAGGAGATAAAGTAAAAATGCAAGCAAAAGCTGCAGAAAACCAGATGAGACAGCATTCCTGCAACAGCATGGACATCACATGCTGACCCTTGGCTAGCCAATAATCCTGAAAGGAGAGCTTGTGTACTTCGCAATGTAACCAATTAGTTAGCTTGCTATTTTGGGTAAACCTGGTACACTGTATAAATGTGTGTGGCTGCAGCAATAAAAGAGCAATGCTTCTAGCACTTTAAGGGTGCTGTCGTTTACTTCGGTGGCCTCCCGTGGCGTCCCTGCATTATCTGGCACCTGAACAAGATTTACGATTCACTACAAACCTGGCTTCAGCTTGGAAAGCAGACTTGCAAACAAGATTTATGATCACTGTGAACCCAGCCTCAGCTTGAAAAGTGGACTTGCAGACAGGATGGATTTAAGGTCGCTGCGGGCAGCGGCTGAGACCTCAAACACAGACTCACAGACAGGACGGATTTTCAATCGCTACGGACCCGGCTCAAGTCTGAAAAGCGGACTAGCAGAAAGGACAGATTTACAATTGCCATGGACCTGGCTTCGGCCTGGAAAACAGCCTTGCAAAAGGATGGAGTTATACGCACTGCAACTTGTCGACAGGGGAAACAGCGGGGACGTCAGAACAAGGAACTTCATCGCACTCGCAGCTATGCTGTCCGTCGGAACTTCGCCATAGTCACAGGTGTGCTCTATGTAGGAATTTTTGCTGCAGCTGCAGGAATGCGGCACATAGCAATCTTACCGCAGCTGAAGGTGCTCGGCGATGGTCTTGCTGCAGCTTCAGGCGTGCCATGTGTAGGAATCTTACCGCAGCCGTGGGTGCTGCGCGTTGGCTTTGCTGCAGTTGCAGGCGTGCTGTGCATGGCAATCTTGCCACGGCCGTGGGTGCTGCACGTTGGCTTTGCTGCAGTTGCAGGCGTGCTGTGCATGGCAATCTTGCCATGGCCATGAGTGCTGTGCGTTGGCTTTGTCGCAGCTGCAGGCATGCTGTACATAGGAATCTTACTGCAGCATGGGTGTTGCATGTTTTTGCTGCAGTTGCAGGCATGCTGTGCATGGCAATCTTGCCACGGCCGTGGGTGCTGTGCGTTGGTTTTGCCGCAGCTGCAGGCGTGCTATATGTAGGAATCTTACTGCAGTCGCAGGTGTAGGAATTTACCGTACCTGCAGGTGTGCTGTGCATTGGTCTATCACCGCAGACGCAGGCGAGATGTGTATAGGAATTTCACAGTGGTCGCAGGTGCGCTGTTGTAAGGTACCGGAATTATGCCTTACCAATTGCCAACAGAACCGACCCCCCTCTCTTCTCCTCTCACCTTACCAAACTTCATTCCTGTAACACTACATCACCACCGGTCAAGGCCCAGGCTTCCGAGAAACTCTTAGCATACATCAGGAGCCATTGTTCCACTGCCAGGAATACACATCGGGGGCCATTCACACCTCAGGAGAGCCATTTGCACATCGGACATTCCATCATCCACCCTGGAGCATTCCTACAGGCCAGGTGGAAGCTTGTAGTGAGACAAAGGAGCTATATCCCGATAAAAAGGGGTGCAACGAGAGGCAACGGTGATCCTCCTCTCTCTTTATCTTCATACTTCGTCATGGAGGGACAACGAAGGGAGCGCTCTCCCATCCCATCGGACCCAGAGAATACTCTGCCATCGGACGGAATGCCGTAGCCTCGTGGTGGTAGATATAGCCTCCCCTCACCCCTCTTCCCTTTTTCCACTCTCTCTCTCTTTTTATCTCTTTTTCACCCCCGTTTTCTTTCTTCCCCCCTTTCCCTCCACGTTTCTTTCTAAATAAAACAACCTTCACCTTGACTCCGTTTCGAGTCTCAATTCTGTTCTCCGAGAATTTAATTAAGAACTTATCACGATAAAACACCAAGTGATTGGACATCACTCAGGGGTTAAGCCCAGCCGCTCCCAGCCACCCAGAGCGATCTGAGGTTCGGCTGGAACGCAAGGGGGTTTAGCCTCTGCCAAACTAAAGTCTTGTCTAGGTTGTGGATCGTGACATTAAAATGGCGTAGTCGGCAGGATTCTCGGAGAATAGAAAGGTGTGTAACTACGTTGTGTCCTCCTGAGAGTGAATAGGGGAAATCTGGATACCAAGCTGTGGCCCTCTCAGGATGTATTGCCCCTGTCAATTCTGTACGTAGGCTGCGTGGTTCTGTGTGTGCTGTGTGGTTGCTGCGTGATTACGGTTTATCCTCCTGAGAGTGAATAGGGGAAATTTAAGTACTAAGCTTTTGGCCCTCTCAGGATGTATTGCCCCTGTCAATTCTGTACGCAGGCTGCGTGGTTCTGTGTGTGGGCTGTGTGGTTGCTGCGTGATTACAGTGTATGACCTCCTGAGAGTGAATAGGGGAAATCTGGATACTAACTGTGGTCCTCTCAGGATGTATTGCCCCTTTGAGCTTCTAAGTGGGCGGGGAACTCTATAGACACTTAAAAGTGTGGCCCTCTTAGAATGTATTCCCCATTTGAGCTTCTGAGAGTGGGGAGCTGGACACTTAAAGTGTGGTCCTCTCAGGATGTATTCCCCTTTGAGCTTCTAAGTGGGCGGGGAACTCTATAGACACTTAAAGTGTGGCCCTCTTAGGATGTATTCCCCATTTGAGCTTCTGAGAGGGGGGAGCTGGACACTTAAAGTGTGGTCCTCTCAGGATGTATTCCCCTTTGAGCTTCTAAGTGGGCGGGGAACTCTATAGACACTTAAAAGTGTGGCCCTCTTAGAATGTATTCCCCATTTGAGCTTCTGAGAGGGGGGAGCTGGACACTTGAAAGTGTGGTCCTCTCAGGATGTATTCCCATTTTTTGTAATTACTGTGTAATAAACCCTGTGAGTAAAGTGGATAGGGGAAATTTTGATACCAAGGTGTGGACAATATTACCCCTTTTTGAGTTGTATAGAATGGCTGCCCCTAAGGCATCCAATGTCCAAGGAAATGTCCCTTCCTTGGCCAGAGGAATAGATAAGTTATACGACCTTCTTGAGATGCACCGATAACAAACCACCAAACAAACAAACAAACAATCAAACTGCTGAAAGGGGGACAGTGGCATGACACCCAGGGAAAAAGGTGGTTTGTAGTGAACTGAGACCTTAAAGGGGCAAGCAGTATGCCAACAACCTGGTGGGGACCCCTCCCCCTGACGGGATGTCTCAGAGATACTGAGGACAAAGGCACCCCTAAAGGTGTTAACAAACCAAATTCCCTCCCCCACACCCCTGCCTTTTGTTAAGATTGCCCAAAGTTTTCAGAGGAGCTGTGAAATCTGTGGTTTACAGATGCCTCTGCTAAACTAGAGAGCAAACTGGAAGTGCCAGGCTGTTTTTCCTTGGAAAGCTAAAGACACCCAAGGAAAATAATACAAAATTAACGTGCTGGATTGTTCCCTCACTTTAACTGTGTAGGCGGAACCCAAGAGGGGCCCGTCGATTTTCATTTCATTTCAGAGGAGATCCCCGTGGGAACAGGAACGAAGACAGGAGAACCAACGCATAATTTTAATAATTTGTATTTTTTGTAATGATTTTGTAATCTCTGTTAGCTTGGTATGGATTTGCAGATCAAAATAGCAACTATGTTATTTTGGTGTCTTATATAGACTACAACCTCTAGAGCAATCATCTTTCCACTACAAGACTATAGGAATGAAGACAGTGATATAAAAAAATTCTGTTGTACAGCTGGCTGAACAAATAGCAAATGTTTACAACCTCACAAAATGCTGGGTATGTGGAGGACCATTTGGTCTATCAAGTTGGCCATGGGCAGCTACACCCTTGCTACCAAAATGGCTAGTGAATAGATATAGTGAGACAAAAGGCAAAATATGGGAAGACCTATGTTCAGACATATCCTGCTGTGAAAATACTACAACAGAATCCCTGTATTGTTGCGTTTAAAGTGACCCCTTTGGGTTAGAATTCACTCCTTATTTTGACCCTTCTCCTCGTGTGGGATGTTGGAGAGGACCCTTTGCTAATGTATCAGTGGCCTGAAAAGGACACTATTGGATATGTGGTAATCATGCATATAAATCACTGCCAGCAAATTGGTCAGGAGTGTGTTACGTTGGGGTGATCCGTCCATTGTTTTTCTTACTTCCTGAAACTGGTGAAGATCATTTAGGTATTCAAATATATGATGATTTGAAACGAGAAAAAAGACCTGTCATTGACAACTCCCTCACTGACGGGAGTTACCAAACCTGGGGTAAGGACAGATGGACCCCCCAACGTATCATACAACATTATGGACCTGCAACTTGGAATCCTAACAAGTGGGTTAGTGGTGCTAGAGAACCTATCTATAACCTCAATCGCATTATCCGATTGCAAGCCATATTGGAGATTGTTACTAATCAAACACTGAGGCCCTTGACCTATTGGCAGATCAAGCAACTCAAATGAGGAATGCAATTTATCAACATTGCATGGTTCTCTACCACCTACTAGCCAAAGGGCGGGATCTTTGCAAAACTGAATGTTCCCGATTGTTGCTTAAAATTGCTGACAATGGCAAGATAGTTGAACAAATTACTGCTGAAATACAAAAATTAGCCAGTGCTAATTTGGGAATGTTGGAATGTCGATATGTTTTTCTGGCTTCCAGGAAGTCACCGGGTGAAACATATTTCACTTGCTGTGTGGTTTAGCTACCCTGTTTCTACCATGTGTTATCCCATGTTTTATTCAATTAATTCAATGTGTTGTTGCCAATATGCAATTTGTATCCACCGTGTCACCTGGTGGAGTTAAACAAATTCGAGCTGTACATCAATCTGTATCATCCACCGTAGAAATTGTATAAGATGTTTTACCTTCTTAATGTGTACCGAGAAAATAATTGCCAGGCATTGGCCTTGCTTAGAGTTTGTATTGTTGTAATGTTTTAGCTTCATAGTAAACTTTCTGCTCTCTCTATCTCTATCTCTCCTTTTCACCCCCAGTTTCTCTTTCTTCCCCCACTTTCCCTGCACGTTTGTACTCTTTCTATCTTCTTTTTCTGTTGACAATGTTAAGTCACGGGGTGGTGTAAGGTACCGGAATTATGCCTTACCAATTGCCAACAGAACCGACCCCCCTCTCTTCTCCTCTCACCTTACCAAACTTCATTCCTGTAACACTACATCACCACCGGTCAAGGCCCAGGCTTCCGAGAAACTCTTAGCATACATCAGGAGCCATTGTTCCACTGCCAGGAATACACATCGGGGGCCATTCACACCTCAGGAGAGCCATTTGCATATCGGACATTCCATCATCCACCCTGGAGCATTCCTACAGGCCAGGTGGAAGCTTGTAGGGAGACAAAGGAGCTATACCCCGATAAAAAGGGGTGCAACGAGAGGCAACGGTGATCCTCCTCTCTCTTTATCTTCATACTTCGTCATGGAGGGACAACGAAGGGAGCGCTCTCCCATCCCATCGGACCCAGAGAATACTCTGCCATCGGACGGAATGCCGTAGCCTCGTGGTGGTAGATATAGCCTCCCCTCACCCCTCTTCCCTTTTTCCACTCTCTCTCTCTCTTTTTATCTCTCTTTTTCACCCCCGTTTTCTTTCTTCCCTCCTTTCCCTGCACGTTTCTTTCTAAATAAAACAACCTTCACCTTGACTCCGTTTCGAGTCTCAATTCTGTTCTCCGAGAATTTAATTAAGAACTTATCACGATAAAACACCAAGTGATTGGACATCACTCAGGGGTTAAGCCCAGCCGCTCCCAGCCACCCAGAGCGATCTGAGGTTCGGCTGGAACGCAAGGGGGTTTAGCCTCTGCCAAACCAAAGTCTTGTCTAGGTTGTGGATCGTGACATTAAAATGGCGTAGTCGGCAGGATTCTCGGAGAATAGAAAGGTGTGTAACTACGTTGTGTCCTCCTGAGAGTGAATAGGGGAAATCTGGATACCAAGCTGTGGCCCTCTCAGGATGTATTGCCCCTGTCAATTCTGTACGCAGGCTGCGTGGTTCTGTGTGTGCTGTGTGGTTGCTGCGTGATTACGGTTTATCCTCCTGAGAGTGAATAGGGGAAATTTAAGTACTAAGCTTTTGGCCCTCTCAGGATGTATTGCCCCTGTCAATTCTGTACGTAGGCTGCGTGGTTCTGTGTGTGGGCTGTGTGGTTGCTGCGTGATTACAGTGTATGACCTCCTGAGAGTGAATAGGGGAAATCTGGAACTGTGGTCCTCTCAGGATGTATTCCCCTTTGAGCTTCTAAGTGGGCGGGGAACTCTATAGACACTTAAAAGTGTGGCCCTCTTAGAATGTATTCCCCATTTGAGCTTCTGAGAGGGGGGAGCTGGACACTTAAAGTGTGGTCCTCTAAGGATGTATTCCCCTTTGAGCTTCTAAGTGGGCGGGGAACTCTATAGACACTTAAAAGTGTGGCCCTCTTAGGATGTATTCCCCATTTGAGCTTCTGAGAGGGGGGAGCTGGACACTTAAAGTGTGGTCCTCTCAGGATGTATTCCCCTTTGAGCTTCTAAGTGGGCGGGGAACTCTATAGACACTTAAAAGTGTGGCCCTCTTAGGATGTATTCCCCATTTGAGCTTCTGAGAGGGGGGAGCTGGACACTTGAAAGTGTGGTCCTCTCAGGATGTATTCCCATTTTTTGCAATTACTGTGTAATAAACCCTGTGAGTAAAGTGGATAGGGGAAATTTTGATACCAAGGTGTGGACAATATTACCCCTTTTTGAGTTGTATAGAATGGCTGCCCCTAAGGCATCCAATGTCCAAGGAAATGTCCCTTCCTTGGCCAGAGGAATAGATAAGTTATACGACCTTCTTGAGATGCACCGATAACAAACCACCAAACAAACAAACAAACAATCAAACTGCTGAAAGGGGGACAGTGGAAAGACACCCAAGGAAAATAATACAAAATTAACGTGCTGGATTGTTCCCTCACTTTAACTGTGTAGGCGGAACCCAAGAGGGGCCCGTCGATTTTCATTTCATTTCAGAGGAGATCCCCGTGGGAACAGGACCGAAGACAGGAGAACCAACGCATAATTTTAATAATTTGTATTTTTTGTAATGATTTTGTAATCTCTGTTAGCTTGGTATGGATTTGCAGATCAAAATAGCAACTATGTTATTTTGGTGTCTTATATAGACTACAACCTCTAGAGCAATCATCTTTCCACTACAAGACTATAGGAATGAAGACAGTGATATAAAAAAATTCTGTTGTACAGCTGGCTGAACAAATAGCAAATGTTTACAACCTCACAAAATGCTGGGTATGTGGAGGACCATTTGGTCTATCAAGTTGGCCATGGGCAGCTACACCCTTGCTACCAAAATGGCTAGTGAATAGATATAGTGAGATAAAAGGCAAAATATGGGAAGACCTATGTTCAGACATATCCTGCTGTGAAAATACTACAACAGAATCCCTGTATTGTTGCGTTTAAAGTGACCCCTTTGGGTTAGAATTCACTCCTTATTTTGACCCTTCTCCTCGTGTGGGATGTTGGAGAGGACCCTTTGCTAATGTATCAGTGGCCTGAAAAGGACACTATTGGATACGTGGTAATCATGCATATAAATCACTGCCAGCAAATTGGTCAGGAGTGTGTTACGTTGGGGTGATCTGTCCTTTGTTTCTCTTACTTCCTGAAACTGGTGAAGATCATTTAGGTATTCAAATATATGATGATTTGAAACGAGAAAAAAGATCTGTCATTGACAACTCCCTCACTGACGGGAGTAACCAAACCTGGGGTAAGGACAGATGGACCCCCCAACGTATCATACAACAGTATGGACCTGCAACCTGGAATCCTAACAAGTGGGTTAGTGGTGCTAGAGAACCTATCTATAACCTCAATCGCATTATCCGATTGCAAGCCATATTGGAGATTGTTACTAATCAAACACTGAGGCCCTTGACCTATTGGCAGATCAAGCAACTCAAATGAGGAATGCAATTTATCAACATTGCATGGTTCTCTACCACCTACTAGCCAAAGGGCGGGATCTTTGCAAAACTGAATGTTCCCGATTGTTGCTTAAAATTGCTGACAATGGCAAGATAGTTGAACAAATTACTGCTGAAATACAAAAATTAGCCAGTGCTAATTTGGGAATGTTGGAATGTCGATATGTTTTTCTGGCTTCCAGGAAGTCACCGGGTGAAACATATTTCACTTGCTGTGTGGTTTAGCTACCCTGTTTCTACCATGTGTTATCCCATGTTTTATTCAATTAATTCAATGTGTTGTTGCCAATATGCAATTTGTATCCACCGTGTCACCTGGTGGAGTTAAACAAATTCGAGCTGTACATCAATCTGTATCATCCACCGTAGAAATTGTATAAGATGTTTTACCTTCTTAATGTGTACCGAGAAAATAATTGCCAGGCATTGGCCTTGCTTAGAGTTTGTATTGTTGTAATGTTTTAGCTTCATAGTAAACTTTCTGCTCTCTCTATCTCTATCTCTCCTTTTCACCCCCAGTTTCTCTTTCTTCCCCCACTTTCCCTGCACGTTTGTACTCTTTCTATCTTCTTTTTCTGTTGACAATGTTAAGTCACGGGGTGGTGTAAGGTACCGGAATTATGCCTTACCAATTGCCAACAGAACCGACCCCCCTCTCTTCTCCTCTCACCTTACCAAACTTCATTCCTGTAACACTACATCACCACCGGTCAAGGCCCAGGCTTCCGAGAAACTCTTAGCATACATCAGGAGCCATTGTTCCACTGCCAGGAATACACATCGGGGGCCATTCACACCTCAGGAGAGCCATTTGCATATCGGACATTCCATCATCCACCCTGGAGCATTCCTACAGGCCAGGTGGAAGCTTGTAGGGAGACAAAGGAGCTATACCCCGATAAAAAGGGGTGCAACGAGAGGCAACGGGGATCCTCCTCTCTCTTTATCTTCATACTTTGTCATGGAGGGACAACGAAGGGAGCGCTCTCCCATCCCATCGGACCCAGAGAATACTCTGCCATCGGACGGAATGCCGTAGCCTCGTGGTGGTAGATATAGCCTCCCCTCACCCCTCTTCCCTTTTTCCACTCTCTCTCTCTCTTTTTATCTCTCTTTTTCACCCCCGTTTTCTTTCTTCCCTCCTTTCCCTGCACGTTTCTTTCTAAATAAAACAACCTTCACCTTGACTCCGTTTCGAGTCTCAATTCTGTGCTCCGAGAATTTAATTAAGAACTTATCACGATAAAACACCAAGTGATTGGACATCACTCAGGGGTTAAGCCCAGCCGCTCCCAGCCACCCAGAGCGATCTGAGGTTCGGCTGGAACGCAAGGGGGTTTAGCCTCTGCCAAACCAAAGTCTTGTCTAGGTTGTGGATCGTGACATTAAAATGGCGTAGTCGGCAGGATTCTCGGAGAATAGAAAGGTGTGTAACTACGTTGTGTCCTCCTGAGAGTGAATAGGGGAAATCTGGATACCAAGCTGTGGCCCTCTCAGGATGTATTGCCCCTGTCAATTCTGTACGCAGGCTGCGTGGTTCTGTGTGTGCTGTGTGGTTGCTGCGTGATTACGGTTTATCCTCCTGAGAGTGAATAGGGGAAATTTAAGTACTAAGCTTTTGGCCCTCTCAGGATGTATTGCCCCTGTCAATTCTGTACGTAGGCTGCGTGGTTCTGTGTGTGGGCTGTGTGGTTGCTGCGTGATTACAGTGTATGACCTCCTGAGAGTGAATAGGGGAAATCTGGAACTGTGGTCCTCTCAGGATGTATTCCCCTTTGAGCTTCTAAGTGGGCGGGGAACTCTATAGACACTTAAAAGTGTGGCCCTCTTAGAATGTATTCCCCATTTGAGCTTCTGAGAGGGGGGAGCTGGACACTTAAAGTGTGGTCCTCTAAGGATGTATTCCCCTTTGAGCTTCTAAGTGGGCGGGGAACTCTATAGACACTTAAAAGTGTGGCCCTCTTAGGATGTATTCCCCATTTGAGCTTCTGAGAGGGGGGAGCTGGACACTTAAAGTGTGGTCCTCTCAGGATGTATTGCCCCTTTGAGCTTCTAAGTGGGCGGGGAACTCTATAGACACTTAAAAGTGTGGCCCTCTTAGAATGTATTCCCCATTTGAGCTTCTGAGAGGGGGGAGCTGGACACTTGAAAGTGTGGTCCTCTCAGGATGTATTCCCCTTTGAGCTTCTAAGTGGGCGGGGAACTCTATAGACACTTTAAAGTGTGGCCCTCTTAGGATGTATTCCCCATTTGAGCTTCTGAGAGGGGGGAGCTGGACACTTAAAGTGTGGTCCTCTAAGGATGTATTCCCCTTTGAGCTTCTAAGTGGGCGGGGAACTCTATAGACACTTAAAAGTGTGGCCCTCTTAGGATGTATTCCCCATTTGAGCTTCTGAGAGGGGGGAGCTGGACACTTAAAGTGTGGTCCTCTCAGGATGTATTGCCTCTTTGAGCTTCTAAGTGGGCGGGGAACTCTATAGACACTTAAAAGTGTGGCCCTCTTAGAATGTATTCCCCATTTGAGCTTCTGAGAGGGGGGAGCTGGACACTTGAAAGTGTGGTCCTCTCAGGATGTATTCCCCTTTGAGCTTCTAAGTGGGCGGGGAACTCTATAGACACTTAAAAGTGTGGCCCTCTTAGGATGTATTCCCCATTTGAGCTTCTGAGAGGGGGGAGCTGGACACTTGAAAGTGTGGTCCTCTCAGGATGTATTCCCATTTTTTGCAATTACTGTGTAATAAACCCTGTGAGTAAAGTGGATCGGGGAAATTTTGATACCAAGGTGTGGACAATATTACCCCTTTTTGAGTTGTATAGAATGGCTGCCCCTAAGGCATCCAATGTCCAAGGTAATGTCCCTTCCTTGGCCAGAGGAATAGATAAGTTATACGACCTTCTTGAGATGCACCGATAACAAACCACCAAACAAACAAACAAACAATCAAACTGCTGAAAGGGGGACAGTGGAAAGACACCCAAGGAAAATAATACAAAATTAACGTGCTGGATTGTTCCCTCACTTTAACTGTGTAGGCGGAACCCAAGAGGGGCCCGTCGATTTTCATTTCATTTCAGAGGAGATCCCCGTGGGAACAGGACTGAAGACAGGAGAACCAACGCATAATTTTAATAATTTGTATTTTTTGTAATGATTTTGTAATCTCTGTTAGCTTGGTATGGATTTGCAGATCAAAATAGCAACTATGTTATTTTGGTGTCTTATATAGACTACAACCTCTAGAGCAATCATCTTTCCACTACAAGACTATAGGAATGAAGACAGTGATATAAAAAAATTCTGTTGTACAGCTGGCTGAACAAATAGCAAATGTTTACAACCTCACAAAATGCTGGGTATGTGGAGGACCATTTGGTCTATCAAGTTGGCCATGGGCAGCTACACCCTTGCTACCAAAATGGCTAGTGAATAGATATAGTGAGATAAAAGGCAAAATATGGGAAGACCTATGTTCAGACATATCCTGCTGTGAAAATACTACAACAGAATCCCTGTATTGTTGCGTTTAAAGTGACCCCTTTGGGTTAGAATTCACTCCTTATTTTGACCCTTCTCCTCGTGTGGGATGTTGGAGAGGACCCTTTGCTAATGTATCAGTGGCCTGAAAAGGACACTATTGGATACGTGGTAATCATGCATATAAATCACTGCCAGCAAATTGGTCAGGAGTGTGTTACGTTGGGGTGATCTGTCCTTTGTTTCTCTTACTTCCTGAAACTGGTGAAGATCATTTAGGTATTCAAATATATGATGATTTGAAACGAGAAAAAAGATCTGTCATTGACAACTCCCTCACTGACGGGAGTAACCAAACCTGGGGTAAGGACAGATGGACCCCCCAACGTATCATACAACAGTATGGACCTGCAACCTGGAATCCTAACAAGTGGGTTAGTGGTGCTAGAGAACCTATCTATAACCTCAATCGCATTATCCGATTGCAAGCCATATTGGAGATTGTTACTAATCAAACACTGAGGCCCTTGACCTATTGGCAGATCAAGCAACTCAAATGAGGAATGCAATTTATCAACATTGCATGGTTCTCTACCACCTACTAGCCAAAGGGCGGGATCTTTGCAAAACTGAATGTTCCCGATTGTTGCTTAAAATTGCTGACAATGGCAAGATAGTTGAACAAATTACTGCTGAAATACAAAAATTAGCCAGTGCTAATTTGGGAATGTTGGAATGTCGATATGTTTTCCTGGCTTCCAGGAAGTCACCGGGTGAAACATATTTCACTTGCTGTGTGGTTTAGCTACCCTGTTTCTACCATGTGTTATCCCATGTTTTATTCAATTAATTCAATGTGTTGTTGCCAATATGCAATTTGTATCCACCGTGTCACCTGATGGAGGTAAACAAATTCGACCTGTACATCAATCTGTATCATCCACCGTAGAAATTGTATAAGATGTTTTACCTTCTTAATGTGTACCGAGAAAATAATTGCCAGGCATTGGCCTTGCTTAGAGTTTGTATTGTTGTAATGTTTTAGCTTCATAGTAAACTTTCTGCTCTCTCTATCTCTATCTCTCCTTTTCACCCCCAGTTTCTCTTTCTTCCCCCACTTTCCCTGCACGTTTGTACTCTTTCTATCTTCTTTTTCTGTTGACAATGTTAAGTCACGGGGTGGTGTAAGGTACCGGAATTATGCCTTACCAATTGCCAACAGAACCGACCCCCCTCTCTTCTCCTCTCACCTTACCAAACTTCATTCCTGTAACACTACATCACCACCGGTCAAGGCCCAGGCTTCCGAGAAACTCTTAGCATACATCAGGAGCCATTGTTCCACTGCCAGGAATACACATCGGGGGCCATTCACACCTCAGGAGAGCCATTTGCACATCGGACATTCCATCATCCACCCTGGAGCATTCCTACAGGCCAGGTGGAAGCTTGTAGTGAGACAAAGGAGCTATATCCCGATAAAAAGGGGTGCAACGAGAGGCAACGGTGATCCTCCTCTCTCTTTATCTTCATACTTCGTCATGGAGGGACAACGAAGGGAGCGCTCTCCCATCCCATCCGACCCAGAGAATACTCTGCCATCGGACGGAATGCCGTAGCCTCGTGGTGGTAGATATAGCCTCCCCTCACCCCTCTTCCCTTTTTCCACTCTCTCTTTCTCTCTTTCTATCTCTCTTTTTCACCCCCGTTTTCTTTCTTCCCCCCTTTCCCTCCACGTTTCTTTCTAAATAAAACAACCTTCACCTTGACTCCGTTTCGAGTCTCAATTCTGTTCTCCGAGAATTTAATTAAGAACTTATCATGATAAAACACCTAGTGATTGGACATCACTCAGGGGTTAAGCCCAGCCGCCCCCAGCCACCCAGAGCGATCTGAGGTTCGGCTGGAACGCAAGGGGGTTTAGCCTCTGCCAAACTAAAGTCTTGTCTAGGTTGTGGATCGTGACAGCTGTACGTTGGGTTTTTCGCAGTCGCAACTGCGTTGTTACTTGCAGTCGTAGGTGCGCTGTGAGTTGGCCTTTCACTGCAGTCGCAGGTGAACTGTGTATAGGAATTTCACTGAAGTCGCAGGTGTGCTGTACGTCGGAGTTGGAGAACGCTCCAGGACTACAGATGCAGACAAGAAGTAGTATACCATTCTTCCCCTCTCCTGCTACACGCTTTCTGCATGGAAACTAAGCTTGATGTGGCAAAGCAGTTCATAATTGGCATTCTCAGAAAACGCGGGGAGTGTGTTGCTGAAAAGGTGCTTGATATGACAAGTCTCTAAGACAACTCCCTTTGTGGAGCAAAGAAAGGAATCTTATAGCAAACGTAAATACAGCATTTGATTTACCTACTTAGGAAGCTATTGGAGTTTAAATCCTTGATGGGCCCTCAGTTGGGGTGAAAGATGCTAAGTCACTAACTCTCAGGAAATTAAGTAAAAGGACTTTAACTGAAATGGAGGCGGAATGAGTTGCTGCCGCTTCAGCCTTTGTAGCTTTGTTGTGGTTTAAAACTCAGCTGAAAAGCTGGGTCCCACAAAAGTTAGAAAAAGTCCCTTGCCTCTTTAAGAGGTGGGGGATGGGTGAACGGAGGGAGCCGAAGAGCCCCGAGGAAGGAAAAGAAAAATCAAAGCCCCACGGGTTGGGATAAGGATACTTTACTAAACAACAGGAAAAGATATGAAAAACAACTAACTACAGTGCTATTATATACAGTGCAAAACTCTCACACCACTATGTAATTTGAGCCGTGCCCGAACCGCTGCCGATCCAAAAACCCCGAATGCAGCACTCCTGAATGGCGCCGCAAATCCGCCCCCCCCCTCAACGCCACCTGCCGTGCAGATCCAAAAAGAGAAAGAGAGAGAAGCCGGAACTGGCACTGCGCCTGCCCGGACCAGAACATCCCGTGCCCGGGTCCGGAGTCACCCCTGCGGAGGGGGGTGGGGGAGGGGCTGGACCACCTGTTCATGACGCAATTGGTATGGAATACTCTCAGGGCTACAAGCCTGTTGCTGGGCTGAACCCAGGACATTATGCACCCCTTATTCCATACCATTTACGTCATGAGCAGGTCCAGCAATCTTCTTTGGGTCTAGGGAGTCTCTCGCATCCACACACATGCATGTACACATGCAGACATGTGTGTGTGCATATAGATTCAGTTTGTGGACCATCATTCAGTCCACGATTCTCAGGCTCTACTGGTCCCTCTGTCACAACAGACTCTCAGGGTATGAAGAGTCGTACGTGCCACTGGATCGTTGAATGCTGTATCTCGGGCTCTCGAACACTGCACCTGGAATGATCCATGCTCATAGTCCGTGGGTCAGAGGTGTTTATTTCAAAAGAGAAAAGAAAGAGTTCTTGGGAGGCTGGTCTTCGCTCCATCATCACGGCACTGATGACCCTAGCTGTAATGTCATTAGTATAACATACAGTATCTATAACAACAATAAAACAGTAGTGAATTATTTAGCATGATATTGGCTATTCTCACCCAAAATCAAATCCACTTGAGGTACACATCGAGTTTCTCCATCCTTCTGCATTACCCACCAACCAGGTCCATGGCCTGACTCTTAGGTACATGGGCGTTCACATGACGTACCTTTACAGTAAGCTTCTCTAATCGAGTAGCAATATCTTGCCATAAGTCAGCAGCCCATATGGGTTTGCCTCTACACTGCCAACTGTTCTTTTTCCACTGCTGCAACCACCCCCACAAGGCATTAGCTACCATCCATGAATCAGTATAAAGACATAGCATAGGCCACTCCTCCCTCTCAGCAATGTCCAGGGCTAATTGGATAGCCTTTACCTCAGAAAATTGGCTTGATTCACCTTTTCCTTCAGTGGCTTCTGCTACTTGCCTCATAGGACTCCATACAGCAGCTTTCCATTTCCGATGCTTACCCACAATGCGACAAGATCCATCAGTGAACAGTGTCGAAGACCATCGGCCGCGGACCGATGATCAGAACCGGAGGGAAACAAGGACACTCAATATGAGCAATCAGCAAGCTTCGTTTATTAGCTCTAAGCTAGCTTCTTTTATACATTGTGGTTAATATATGCCTACTAGTCAAACTATCATTGGTTATTAGTTACAAGTTACATCATTATAAGCCTGCCTCTTGTTTTCATTCTTACAACTCTTGTTTTCATTCTTACAGCTCCTTTAACCAGTTCTTCCCGGATTCAGCTGCTTCTTCTGAGGGCTATCTTCGTTTAAGGTCATCTTGACCCTGACGCTGATTGGTCCTGCCGCGCTTCTTCTGCCCTGCTTTACTCTGCACTCCGTGCCTGCGTGCACGTACACAGTTCCTCATGTACGCATATGCAGCTCAGCTACATCTCCATGACCATTGTCTGTCAGCCATTATCCAACAATTCCCCCTTTTTTCTTCTGAACAACAAGAGCGGTACCTTTGCTTTGCAGGGTATAAGCTTAATAAAATACATACTACTATAATAGCAACTATAAGCTAATAAAATACGTACTACGATAATAGCAACTATAATAATCAATAGCCATCGTATACCTTCCTTAACCAAGTCACTAAGCCAACCTGTTATTACCCAAGAGCTTGACCAACCGTCTAACTCCCCATTAAATAATGTAACCTTCTTTACATGATCTTTCAACCATTTTAATTGTTCATGGGTTGACTGTCCATGACCTGATAAATTAAAACAACACATTCCTTCAAGACTCTCACATCCATGGCCTCGGACAAGCAAAAGAAAATTAATTGCAGCTCTATTTTGCAGCGTAGCATGGCGGACAGAATCAACATCAAGCAAAAGACTGGAAAGTGCAAGAGAAGTAGCATTTGTTTGTTTTGCTAGCCAACACCCCAACTTGTTTAGGTGATTCTGTGCAGCTGCTGCTGACACCCCTGGAGCGAGAAGAGATGCAGATATAATCTCCTCCAGTGACCAGAATGTTACCTGGCCGTTGCATTCTTTGTTAAAAGCATGTATCTGCCTTCTGGTTCGGTGATGATGACGGCTCATGTTAAGTATCATAGGGGTGTTAGGCGTTAGCAGAGATAAGCGGCCAAACGTGCATGGCCCCCCTCTTAGACGTGACGGGGTACCTGGCCAGGCACGGTCTCCGCATCTCAGTAAATTACCAGGCGGTAGCTGCAAGGGATGGTTAGTAGATATCGAACTGTTAGGCGAAGTATAATTGCGCCAGCTTGTAGCGTTGCGATAAACAGCCATGCTAGAATTTACATTGGTGGGCGAGCTTTGGTTCCTACGTGTATGGTTAAAATACAAGCATGCATCAGCCCTTACTGAACCCAGAAGCTCCAACTCCTGCGGTTCCTGAGGTGATACCGGAAGGTAACCAGCTCATCCATCCCATAAACGAAAAGCTATACTATAAAATGTGGCAATCTAAAAACTGCTAATTGGTTACACATGCTGTTCACACCAAAGTGATTAATTAGTAATTATAACGAGTTTTGATAAGCATACCTTATAGCCAAACATTGTTAGTTTACCTTTGATGTCTAAGTTATCTGCACGCCTGCTGTGCTTTGGCCATCTCATTATGGCTGGTTCATGACATGTTCACTTACTTCCAAATACTTTCTCACAGCTCCTTGATTTAAGGGAGTCTGTACGCCTGCTTTCAAGGCCGCTACGCTTTGAAAAAGTGATTACCAAAACTTCTCAGCATGAGTAACTTTGTTGTTTCATGGGAATTTCAAGGATACTGTCAGAGTCTGTGTTGTTGCGAGGAGAGCCAGGTTGCCGGCAAGCCTGCTGTCCCCCTTGACAAATTTTTCTCTTTTTGTATCTGTGCCACAAAACTGCTTTTAGAGGTCTCTGCAAGGGCCCTTTGCAGAAAGCTCAACAAGCATGGCAGTAAATTCACTGAATTGCCAAATCCAATAATTCAAATTTGACCATTGACAATATCCATCCTGAAATTTCCCACTCATGAAACCAATTCTGTTCGATCTCTTAATTTCTGAATGCTCACATGAATCGACTGAGAGTGGTCAGCCAGATTCCTGCAGCACTTCTAAAACTTTCACAATTATGTCTGTGAGCCAGCAGCACAAATCAGCTGCTGCATGTTTCACAGAATCCACATCTGTAGCTAAGTGCCTTGATACCTTTGCTGTTGTATCTGTTTGTTTTGCCAATCAGGAATGTCAGAAGTGCAGATAACTTCAGCTTCACGTTTCCGTGCAGGCACCGATTGCAGCCTGTGACCTTAGGCTTTGCAGAAATCACTGTTTCTCTAATTTTTATTTACCACTAACACACTCATATTTAAAAGTATTCAAAATGTCCCACAGCAAAACTCATAGGCCATTGTGGCTGCACTTGGAACACTTGACTTCAGTTACTGTGATCAGGATCCCGTCCTGGTTCATGCAAGCTTGATTTCTTCTGGATCTATAGCTTTATCTGCTTGGTTCCCATATCTGTAATGACATAGGCAAATCTCCTTTCCCAGGTTAGTACCTGTAACTTCATTTCACTAACATCTAACATGAACTTTTCCGTTCAAAACATACAGAGCCTTGTTTAATTAACCAGCTGGAGAGATGTCCTTCTCTCCCCCTTATTGTTTGTGAAGCAAACGCTTGAGAGTTTGATTCATATGTTCTGTCATGGTTTTGTATTGTACAAGTTTTTTAGTTTCAGCAACCAACAAGTGGTATTGTCGTTAAAGTACTTTAGCAGCTTGGTAAACAAAATTTCATGCAACTTCTGAGCTCGTGCAAAGCTGTCTGCTGAGAGAGCAGCCCCGGCCGGTGCAACCAGCCTGTCTGCTCTCTGATTTCTTTCTGCTAGACTTAGATGTAGTCAGTTAGCTCAGTGTGGCTGTGAATCTGGGTAACAGAGTACTGATGCCTAATAACATTTTTAAGTAATTTTCGAACATCATTTAACATGTCAACCCCAGTTTTGATTGCAATCCTCTGAGGTATTGCAGTACTTTTATCAATTTGTCAGTCCGAATATTTTCACACTGGCTTATTTTGAATTTTTCTATGGACTAATCTGTAACCCCTTGCTTTTCAAATGCACTGTTAACTTATGAATCAAACTTTCAACGTCCAAGTTTTTCTCACAATCAATATAGTAACCATATAATGATAAAAGATTAGATCAGAATGTGTTTTTCGTACTGGAGCAAACGCCCAGGCTACATAAGCCTGGCACATAGTTGTTGAATTTTTTCTGTTTTGTGGGAGCGTTCCCAGTGACACCTTTTGAAAAGAAAAAACCCAATCTTTTTTTTTAAAAAAAAAAATTTTTTTGCTTGTTCCACAAACTTGTGGAAGGCTTTACAAGACCCTTAGTCAGTTGCTCCCGTATTAAATCGTGTAAGTGGGCATTTTTGTTTTCCAGGTTAACTTTTAATATGAGTTGCTCTTTTTCAATGCTCGATTTAAAAAATTAATTTTTGCTAAGTACCCAGCCTTGCTCTCAGTGGACAAACACAGCCCTGAACCTATAGCACATACGAAGAAACGAATGCTGCAAACCAATTAATCAGACAAATGACATTGCAAGACACGAGTTGTCACATCCAACCGATATGGGTGGGAGGGTTGGGGTGTGGGGGGGGCTGGGGTGGGGGGGGTGGGGTGGTTCTCGGCCACTGCCCGCAGTGCTGTTCTCCCCCCGCCATAAACCACAGTGTGATCCCGTTGTTCACCATGACTGAGCCCCGGGTGAGTGCTAGGACCCCGTTCCTTCCACCTCCCACTGGCCCACTACTAACTTTCTCTGCCACCCACTTTTTCCCACATAAACTTTTCCCTGGTAATTTCCGTGATTGAGTAGGAATCAAAATACCCTGATTTAGCTGTTTTTCCCGTCCTCACGCCACCTTACGTGACCAGGCTTCTCCGAGCAGTCTGTGCGGAGTCTCTCGGGTGTCAGGAGACAGCGATATATTGATGAGTGTCCCTGATCCGATGGTTGTTGAAGCTGATACTTGTCCATCTCCATAGGATTCTCTGTCCTCAGGTTTCTTGTCTGTGCTCATAGGTTCCTTGTCCACGGGGGCAACACTGTTCTGTGCCTGAATCGGTGATTCTCCGTCTTCGTAGTTTTCGGGTGGGGGCTCAAACCCTTTTATAACAGGGCATGCCGTTGCCTGCTCCGCTTTATTTTCCAGCTTTTCAAGGACAGGTCGAAGTTGTTGATGCTGGTTAACATTTTCGACTGCGCCATAGGGTGTTTTAGGCTCAGTAAAAGTCAGAGGCAGATAGATATTAAAGGCAGTCGGTTGTACGTTTGTTTTCACATTTTTTCTTTCCAAAGGCATCACAGTGGAGGGAGTGCAGACCGTGGTGGCAGATTTACGTGCACTACTCGCTCCCCTTCAGTTCCGACAGATTTATAACTTTACTCTGATAACACGGCATTTTTACTTAGCTTAGTAACTGGGATAGGTGAAAAAGCACCCAGAAACAAAAACACATTCTCCGTAGTAGATTTTCTTTTTCTTTTTGAATCAGCTCTGTAGAACCCGTAATCGATGTTAAGGCTGCAAAGTCTGAAGCGGCAGCAACGAGTTCTGTCTCTATTTCATGAGAGTTGTTAATGACTTAGCTTCTTTCACCCCAACTGAGGGTTTGTCAAGGAGTTAAATTACTATAGTTTCCTAAGTAGGTAAATCAATGCTTTTCAGCAACACTGCGTTCAACTGTACTGCGCCCAACCACAAAAAATTTGTCTTTCCATGTCTCACTACAACGGCTTCTTCACCAAACCACACTGCACACCGAGGGAGGCAGGACAGTCTTCAGTTGTATTGCTGCTGCCGCGCTGAGAAACAGCCGGGTCTCCAGCTGATAACCCCAGCCGTTCAGCTGCTACAGCGGCCGCTTTTGTTTGGCCTCGTGTTGCACTAGAGCATTAATTACCTGAACTTTTCGCTTTTCTAAAAAGCATATAAGTAAATTATACGTCGCTTGTCTTTCCATACCTTTTCATCAGCGCGCTGTTGCAGCCTTGCAAGACTTCGGCGACGCGTATCGGCGGGGCCCTATCGTTTTCCCGAGCAACGGAGATTCTCCTGGTCCAGCAGGATCTTTCCCTTCTGCCTCCTGAGCTGCATTAGGCAGGACCAAACTACTCCGTCGACACGTGGCAGCGAATTCACCCTCTATAGGGTCTCAATTCCTCCTCTGTAGGTCCCTTGTTCGGGCGCCATTTTGTCGAAGACCATCGGCCGCGGACCGATGGTCAGAACCGGAGGGAAACAAGGACACTCAATATGAGCAATCAGCAAGCTTCGTTTATTAGCTCTAAGCTAGCTTCTTTTATACATTGTGGTTAATATATGCCTACTAGTCAAACTATCATTGGTTATTAGTTACAAGTTACATCATTATATGCCTGCCTCTTGTTTTCATTCTTACAACTCTTGTTTTCATTCTTACAGCTCCTTTAACCAGTTCTTCCCGGATTCAGCTGCTTCTTCTGAGGGCTATCTTCGTTTAAGGTCATCTTGACCCTGACGCTGATTGGTCCTGCCGCGCTTCTTCTGCCCTGCTTTACTCTGCACTCCGTGCCTGCGTGCACGTACACAGTTCCTCATGTACGCATATGCAGCTCAGCTACATCTCCATGACCATTGTCTGTCAGCCATTATCCAACAGAACAGGGTATACTGCTTTTCATTTTCTGGCAGTTGGTTTTAGGGTGGAGCTTCTTCTGCGCGTGTTACCTCCTCATCCTCTGGTGACATCCCAAAGTCTTTGCCTTCTGGCCAGTCTGTAATCACCTCCACAATTCCTGGGCGATTGGGGTTTCCTATTCGAGCTCGTTGCGTAATTAGTGCAACCCACTTGCTCCATGTAGCATCAGTTGCGTGGTGTGTGGGAGGGACCTTCCCTTTAAACATCCAGCCCAGCACTGGCAGTCGGGGTGCTAGGAAAAGCTGAGCTTCAGTTCCAATTACCTCTGAAGCAGCTCGAACCCCTTCATAAGCGGCCAGTATTTCCTTTTCTGTTGGAGTGTAATTGGCCTCAGATCCTTTGTCGGCCCGACTCCAAAACCCTAACGGTCGCCCTTGAGTCTCCCCTTGTGTTTTCTGCCAGAGACTCCAGGTAGGACCATTGTCACCAGCTGCGGTATAGAGCACATTTTTAATATCAGTCCCTGTACGGACAGGACCAAGCGCTTCAGCATGGACTATTTCACGTTTGATATGCTCAAAGGCTTGCTGCTGCTCAGGGCCCCATTGAAAATTATTTTTCTTCCGAGTTGCATGATAGAGTGGGATAGTTTACTAAACAACAGGAAAAGATATTGTTATAATTGAGACCACAAAAAATCATAATCCAATTAAAATTTTATTAATTATAGCAATTATTCTTCCCCCGCCATAAACCACAGTGTGATCCCATTGTTCACCATGACTGAGCCCCGGGTGAGTGCTAGGACCCTGTTCCTTCCACCTCCCACTGGCCTGCTACTAACTCTCTCTGCCACCCGCTTTTTCCCACATAAACTTTTCCCTGGTGATTTCCGCGATTGAGTAGGAATCAAAATACCCTGATTTAGCTGTTTTTCCCATTCTGACGCCACCTTACGTGACCAGGCTCCTCCGAGCAGTCTGTGCAGAGTCTCTCGGGTGTCAGGAGACAGCGATATATTGATGAGTGTCCCTGATTCGATGGTTGTTGAAGCTGATACTTGTCCATCTTCATAGGATTCTCTGTCCTTAGGTTTCTTGTCTGTGCTCATAGGTTCCTTGTCCATGGGGGCAACACTGCTCTGTGCCTGAATCGGTGATTCTCCGTCTTTGTAGTTTTCGGGTGGGGGCTCAAACCCTTTTACAACAGGGCATGCCGTTGCCTGCTCCGCTTTATGTTTTCCTGCTTTTCAAGGACAGGTCAAAGTTGTTGATGCTGGTTAACATTTTCGACTGCGCCATGGGGTGTTTTAGGCTCAGTAAAAGTTAGAGGCAGATAGATATTAAAGGCAGTCGGTTGTACGTTTGTTTTCACATTTTTTCCTTCCAAAGGCATCATAGTGGAGGGAGTGCAGACCGTGGTGGCAGATTTACGTGCACTACTCGCTCCCCTTCAGTTCCGACAGATTTATAACTTTGCTCTGATAACACGGCATTTTTAGTCTAGTAACTGGGATAGGTGAAAAAGTACCCAGAAACAAAAACACATTCTCCGTAGTAGATTTTCTTTTTCTTTTTGAATCAGTTCTGTAGAACCCCTAATCGGTGTTAAAGCTGCAAAGGCTGAAGCGGCAGCAACAAGTTCCGCCTCTATTTCAGTTAAAGTACTTTTACTTAATTTCCTGAGAGTTTTAACGACTTAGCTTCTTTCACCCCAACTGAGGGTTTGTCAAGGATTTAAATTCCTATAGTTTCCTAAGTAGGTAAATCAATGCTTTTCAGCAACACTGCGTCCAACCGCAAAAAATTTGCCTTTCCGGGTCCACTCAGTTAACTCGTGAACTGTATGCGGGTTCTGAAAACAACCCTTGTCATACCCATAAGCTAACAATCCCAGTAATTCCTTCTTTAAATCTATACCCTTAACATCCCTTTTTCGTAAAGTATTTATAAATAAATCATATGCCACTTGCCTATCCATTTGCAGATGTCTGCTGTTGCAGCTTTTCCAGGCTTCGGTGGCACGTATGGCCCAAAATCACCAATGTGATCTTTGGGGGCGCACTCCTCTATTTCAATTGATTGGGCGCCGTCCTGGCTGCAAACAGGACCCAACTCCTACTTCTCCAACCGTGGTCTTAGTCGCCTGCTATCAGGTCCGGACTCGCCCTCTTGCAGGGGGCCCTGTGCGGGGTCGGTTGTCGGCATCACGTCGGGGTCACCATTTGTCGGAGAAGGGAGACTTCGACAACCATATGGTTCATCAGAAAGTCCCAATTTTTATTCAAGCAAGCCTTGTTTAAATACACTGCTTAATTAGCTCATGCATATAGCGAAAATCAAGCTCACTATTGGTCAAGCAGATAGATGCTGGCCCGTCCCCTCTTTGTTCTGTTTCCACATTCCTGAAGTTTAAACATCCTTTTATCGCATCCTGCAGGTGTCCGAGCACCAGCAATATCCAGTTACAGCTAGCTACTGGGTCAAGCTGACCTAGAGCTAACACTTACCCTGCTTACACCATCTCAAGCAAATCCAGGCTGCTGTGTCCCTTCTCTGATAGCCAGCACTGAACCAGGCTCTCCACAATAATCCTAACAGCTGCTTATCTTTTGTGGTTTGACCTTTACATTGGGCTTAACATAAATCTTAATAAACAATACCCTAGTCCATAGTTTCTCACAATCCCCCCTTTTTCTTTTTATCCTATTATTGTTTATTAAACGCTGCTTTCATTCTTGGTGCTACAAGCAAACCTTTTCCCATTACCCCAACATTTATCATAGCATTCGCAATGTAGTACATCGTAATTACAATAGTTATAGTTTTCGCGTGGCATATTGCATTCACAATAGTCTTCATCCTCATTACTAGGTACACTCTTATATCCTGTTCTAGATTCTGTAGTTAAAATAAGCAGTTTAGCTATGTCATACCGTTCTCTAATAAAAGCGTAAAATATAGCTTAATATACAAGGCCCAAATAGAAGTCCCAAAATCAACATAATAAATGGTCCTGTTAAAGCAGGCAACAAAGTGGTTAACCAAGGTGAAACATTAAACCAATTTTCATACCATGACCTGCCCGCATTATGATACTTGCTGGACATATATAAAATGCCTTGCATTGGGCCTGAAGCTTTGTTAGATCTGGGGTAAAAACAGGGGAGTTCTGTTCTATAGGTATCAGGGAATATAGATGCACAGAGAAATTCCACTTCCCTGGACCAATCTGAGTTTGAATTAATTTTGACTCTGGTAAATTATATAATTTCCAAGCCATAGGTTCATGAGGGTTTCCATTTGCTTGGGTTATTATCAATAACAAAACTAACGGTATACCAGAAAAAAAAGGGTGTCTGTCAATTTTGCCAATTTAAGTATATTTTTACCAGTCCTGGGGAAGTTCGGCCATTGCTGCTTTTGTGTCCCATTGTTCTGGTTCTTTTCTCCACGGTTTGTTCCTCCTCTGCCTTGCCCGTCGACTCGGTTGCTTCGAGCCACGGGGTGTACCATCTTCTCGGCAGCAAGGGAATTCTTCAGGAGAACAGCTGTTTCGGGCTTTCTGCCTGTTTATATAGGCTTCCCACTTTGCAGCTTTAACTAATGGGACAAAGCAAGACACAGTTAGTACTTCCCTTCTGCACTTTATAGCCAAGATTTCAGCTACAGAGGGGACTGGTTCGTTGGAATGGTAACAATAATATTGAGGGTTTATTCCCTTGGCAAAAATTTCCCACCACTCATGGGATTCTTGAATAATTTCTTGTTTAGACTCTAATTGTTTTAGTTTCCGCTCAGTGAGAGTTCTTTGGATTTTTCCAACACTGTGTGCAAACTCCTGTCGGAGGGTATCCACATTCACAGTGTGTCCACCATTTATCCTGGCATACCTTACACCTGAAACAAGCAAATGGATAACAATTGCAGTTCAAATTATTACACCTAATTCGTACATCTAGAGTGCTTATATTGTTTACATTAGCATATCTTCTATATTCAATATTGTGTGGTTGCATAAGTTTAGCAATTTCCTTCAACACACTTTGTACGTTTCCATATATAATAGATAAAAAAAGAAGTAATCATAGCAAATATAAACAGCAATATACACTTTATACCAAAAGGTAATGCGGCAAAATAATCAAATAAAGTCTTTATCATTATGTTATCTTTTCAGGGTTATCTTGGTGTCACCTGGAGTACTGATTACTTTCCAGTGGGGTCTTGTCACTAGGCCTTTAATGCGACTGGCATGAGTCCATCCACGCTCAGCAGTCCGGACAGTCGTTTCTTTTAGGATATCATTTTTCTTCAATATTCTTGCCAGTGCACTATGGGCAATGGCAGGCAAGTGTTTGCATCCTTGGGGAAGGTGGTTGAAGGTATATTATACTTCCTCCTAAGTGAACACAGATTGATGTTTACCCTCCTCTAGAAGAGGAATCATTATATTTAGCTTGCATTGGGCCGACTGGTTCAGCAGTGCCAGCACCAGTGGCTGAGTGGCACCGTGTTACTGTTTTGATTCCCTGCGGACTGCTGCTACTGTCAGCAGTCCCCTCCCGTCTATTGTGCCTACTGACCACACTGTACCCTTAACAGGATGCTCTGGCTGCAGTATCACAGGTTTGCAAATCTTTGATCACCTCTGTGATCCCCTCCTTAGCAGCAGATGGTAAAGGATATTGATTAACGTTTGTTATTCTGGAAGGAGGCGACTTTAATAGCTTCCATAAGTTCTGGAACCTCACACAGCAGGGATTCAAAGCTCCACACTGTCTATTAGGTAGTTTCCAGACTTTGCTAGGACATCAAACCCTAGTATATTATTTCAGTATGGACCAATGACAAACTTTATTTTAGACTTTTGGTTTTTCCCTGGAGACCAAACACACAGTACTAATTGATCTTTTTCAGGGACTCCAGTTACTCCTATTACGTTAATTTTCTTTCCTGGGTAGCAGTCAGTCCTAATTTTTTTGGCTGATAACACTTACTTGAGTTTCCATACCAATTGTGAAATTTATAGGTCTGTGCCTGGGACCACACTGGGTTAGTGTGCTGGTCAGGCTGTTTTAAGGTGGATATTACGTAAATGGATTGGCCTGAAATTCCCCCCACATTTTCTAGTTTAAATCCATCAGGTCCTTCCTCAAGTCTGAGCAAAGACTGACTGGCAGGCACAGAAGACTTCCCCCTCCTGTGTTTTGCTGATATTAGAAAATTCTATAAACTTGTTAATTGGCTGTTCCACCAATTTTACCAATGCGTGAATAATCTGTGTATTGCCCATTTAGGGCTGAGCGAGGTGAACTTAGTGCTAATGCCCTTCTCCACAGATCGTTTTGCTGAGGACTGATTTGTCAAGGCAGGGTGGGTGGGGTGGGGTGGGCATCCTTCTCTAAAGAAAGAAAACAAAAAAAAAATTCAAGTCCCATGCCTGGCAAACCCAGAGCTGCAAATTTAAACATTGCTCTAAACATCCCATCTTTGTGCCCTAAGTAACAATTTCTTGTAATAGTGTCCCCTCCCCCGTTAAAACAGGCTGTTGTTGCTGGTTGGGGCAGCGAATATTATGATCAATTGTTTGCAGAATAATTTACTTTAGGCTTTGCACAAAGATTTTTAAGGTGTTCAAGGAGATGCCAAATCAGTGGTTTAAGGTGGACCGGATCTCCTGGAGCGGCAAGGGGAATGCCCTGCCTCTAACACTGATACATGTTTAAATACACACAGCCTTTTTTTTTTCACTGATTCAGCCAGCTTCAGATAATTTAGTGGAACTAGCAGTTTTTCACCCAATCCTGTCCCTGGGTTGAGGGACGAGATCAGTGCATCAAGAATATCATATTGCTCATCTATCCCCTCAGCCAGCGAAGAGACATTACTATATATATTGGCTGCCTTAGGGGCGGCCATCCTATAATTACTCAGTTTACCTACAGACTTTACAGGGGCAATACATCCTGAGAGGGCCACAGCTTAGTATCCAAATTTCCCCTATTCACTCTCAGGAGGTCACATCGTAATTACAGGTTACGTTACAAAACTCAAAGGGCAACATCATACACAAACCACACTGTTCACAAAACGGGCAAGACCCGTTCCTGCTCCTGACCCAGAGACTCGAAAGCTCTCACACAGTCCTCCTCCCATACGCCACCAAGTAATTCTACTTTTCAAATCTCCACAAACCATTCGCTCAAACTGTCCTAAACCCAAAAAAGTCATCCTAATCAGACTGATCTTCCTCCCATCCAACACACAAAAAAATTGCTTTCAAACTGCACCACAACCTCCTGCTTACATACAGAACACAAACCGCGGTTTACACACACACACACATACACAAATCCTTAAATCCGTATACAGAGCACCAAAAAACAATACCTGGTTCAAAACTCATTTCACTTTTTCCTCCACAAATTGTAACTTTTCTTGTGATACCCGTAGCCCCTTTTGTGCAAGAAAGTTTAGGAGTCGAATACTTTCTTTTCTTACATCCTCTTTATTATTCCCTGCTATGAGCAAATCATCTACATACTGTAACAGCACGTTTCCCGTTTGTACCTGGTATTCTTTTAAGAGTTCTTCCAGGGCCTGTCCAAACAGATTAGGGGACTCAGTGAACCCTTGGGGAAGCACGGTCCATCTCAATTGCTGTTTACCGCCTGTCTCTATGTCTTCCCATTCAAAGGCAAAGTAATCACGGCATTCTTCTGCCAGTGGACAGGCCCAAAAGGCATCCTTTAAATCAGCCACACTATACCAGGAGTTATGGGGTCCTAGCTTGCTTAGCAGTGTGTATGGATTTGCTACTACAGGGAACCGGGTGATAGTTCTTTTGTTTATTTCCCTTAAATCATGTACAAGCCGATATTTTCCATTTGGCTTCCTTACAGGCAAAATGGGGGTGTTAGAGGGTGACATTCAAGGCTCTAAGATTCCTTGTGCTAACAATCGATCAATTTCTGGTTTTAATCCTCTCCGTCCATCTAGTGATATGGGATATTGCCTTACCCTCACAGGTATATGGGGTTCGGAAATTTGAATTTTAATCGGTGGGATTTCCAGTTTACTTATTGTGTCCGGAGAGTACCAGACATCGGGGTTAATTTGTTTTTGATCATCCATGGTCAAAGGATAAGCAGACACCGTTAGCTCTTGATTTTTTACTTTAATTTCTAATTGCAATTCAACAATTAAATCCCGTCCTAACAGATTAAATTCTGCTTCAGGGACGAGCAAGAGTTCACCCATTCCAAATTCATTTTCAGTTTTGAATACCATATTTTTGATTTTGCTTACTTTAAAGGGTTCTCCTTTTGCCCCAATTACTTGTACTTTTTCAGGGAAAATTTTACATCCCTCAGGTATTTGCCTAATAGTCGATTTCTCAGCCCCAGTGTCTACTAAAAAGTTGAACTCTTGTTTATGGGGACCTATTTTTTAATTTTATCAAGGGCTCATGATGACTCTGGTCCCCTAAGATATAGAGCCCCTGACTCTCCTATTCCGTTTTCAATATTTCTTCATCCCTGATTCTTTCTCTGCAATCCTTCTTTATATGTCCCTTCTTTCCACAGTAAAAACAACATCTCTGTTCCTTCTTTACTACTACATTCCCTTGTTTCGTTCCAGCAGATCTGTGTTTACCAGTCTGCCCTTTGCGATCCTCTCTGACCGCTGCTACCATAATTTTTACTTGTCGCTTGCTGCTCTCTTCTTCCCGCCTTACGTAGACTTTCTGAGCCTCCCTCAATAATTCATCCAACCCTCTGTTCTGCCTGTCTTCTAACTTTTCAATCTTCTTTCTGATATCTTCCCATGATTTTGCCACAAACTGAGTTTTGAGGAGCACTTGCTCTAAAGGGTCGTCTGGATTTACCCCAGAGTACAGCTGAAGGGCTTTCCTCAGTCGTTCCAGCCACTCAGTAGGGCTCTCATCTTTCTTTTGCATTTCATTAAATGCTTTATTGATATTCTGGCCACGGGGTACTGCTTCTCTAATCCCCTGAATTACTATAGTTCTCAGGTCCTGCATATGAGTTCTATGCACCGGATCCAATTAGGTCTTTGGGGTGGCCATTTAATATCTGCTTGGGGTCCCTGGGCATGCTGAGCATCCCAGTCTCATTCCTGCTAGTCTAATCATATCTTTTTCCTCGGTAGTAAATAGTTGACCAAGGAGAGATTGCATCTCATCCCAAGTATAAAGGTTTGGTCCCAAAAATTGATCTAATCTTTCTGCCACTCCGAGTGGGTCCTCAATTAAGTTTCCCATCTCGGTTCTTTTAAAATCTCGTAGGTCAGCCGAGCTTAGGGGTACAGAAATATATCCAATCACAGGTTGAGGTCCCCCCATAGGCATTTCCCTTAGAGGATACATTTGAGCTGCGCCTTTTTGACTTCTAGTCACACATCTAGGAGGAGGGGGAGACCTTTGTTCCGACTCTGATGGGGGAGTGGGCGCTCTGGGGACCTCTGGAGGGGCTGCGGGAGCAGGGGGAGGGATGTAAGGAGGTGGGGTTAGAAGGGTTTCGTCTAACTCTTCCTTCTTTTTCTTTTGTTTAGTTTTTACTTCATTCAGTGGGTAAAATCTAGCTCCCGGGGGGTTTTTTGTGTGTTTTTTTTTTTCTAACCACACTTTCGCATACTGACTCTCCTCCAGGTTAAGGGTTTTTTTTATTATTAACCCAGAGGTTTAATTGCTGTTTTACCCAATCTTCTTCTGACCCATAGACTGGCCAAAAGACATTTTTAGAAATCTTCTTCCCTCCCCATATCTTAGTACAATATTCTATCATTTTCTGCTTATCTTTCCCTAAGGTTCCAGGGAAATATCTCCAATTGTCTAAGATATATGCCAGAGGGGTATTCTTAGGTACAGTGTGTACCCTTCCCATGGGAGTCGAAGGCTTGCTGCCCTTCGCCCCCATCTTCTGGAATATCCACGAACACACACTCGCTCCCCTTGTTCCTGGCCCAGTCCCTCGCGGGAGATAGGAAACGCAGTACTTAAGAGTCCACACTCGCTTGGTTCAGTATATCGAACCCCTCAGCCGTTATATTCCAGGATACCCAATTCCGCACGAACGGCTAACCCGCGAACAAATTCGCAATATACTTACGCGTCCTGCGTCTTCGCCCGGACTCCCGTGCACAGAATTTTTATGGGATTTTACCGGTTTCTCCTTTGCTCATTATTCTAGAATTTAGGTTCGTCGGTAAGGTTGAGGTAGGCTGTCGGTCGCGGGGCCGCGGATTGCCGAAGGACAGAAGCCCACTGTTCCTTATCCAAGTCACGGCACCAGGAATTGTTATAAATTGAGACCACAAAGAATCATAATCCAATAAAAATTTTATTAATTATAGCAAGTAGAATATGAGCAAATACAGCGCTGGACGGCAGGGGAGTCTGCGCTCTGCCAACTGCCGTGCTGAGCAGTTCAAACAGTCCCTTTTTATACATCTTTACTTCCGTGTTCAATGAAGTAGTGGAGGTACTCTGCGCATGCTTCAGTTGTTATTAGGGGGTCATTTTCTGCCTCCCTGTGGTCGTAAGGGGGTCTTCAGGATGAAGGCCTGTAGTCTTCGTCAGGCTAAACTTTTCACCTCTTCCTCCTGACACATGTGTAGTCACCAGTATCCCAGCTGGACACTGTCGCTATCAGAGGTTATCTCCTCTAACAACCTCCAAGTGCCAAATGGTCCTTCGTAATTGGCATTAAAGTTGATTTAGTCCTTGGAAATGTTTCCTCCTTAAATTCCTTGCACAAGGCTTCTATTGATTAAGACTAAGGTCTCTTCTTTGTCCAGACCTTGAAATGTAACTCCTTAAACCCATGTCTGCAAAGCATCCTATTATTTATGGATGCTCATACCACCATCAGTCAGAGACAGGCATCTATAGAAGGATTTACAGTTTTCGAAACTTTGTGGCTGGTACCAAGGAATTTCCTTGTTGCTATTTTCTGTAGTTGTGCTTCCCAGCACAAAACCCTTACATTCCACCCTGTGGCTCTAACTGATAACGTATTGTGGTGGCAGCAGAGAAGACAGAAATAGAAAGAGGAAAAGAGGGAGAAAGAAAATAGTACAGACTACGATTTTAATCTAATAATCAATAGTATAATTGATAAAAGTCACTATATAGTAATATAACAGAAAACAAAAAGCAATTTGATTATCATAATCCTAACAGCTACTTATCTTTTGTGATTTGACCTTTACATTGGGCTTAACATAAATCTTAATAAACAATACCCTAGTCCACAGTTTCTCACAATATGAAAAACAACTAACTACAGTGCTATTATATACAGTGCAAACCTCTCACCCCACTATGTAATTTGAGCCGTGCACGAACCGCTGCTGATCCAAAAAGAGAAAGAGAGAGAAGCCGGAACTGGCACTGCGCCTGCCCGGACCGGAACTTCCCGTTCCCGGGTCCGGAGTCACCCCTGCAGAGAGGGGGGAGGGGGGGGGGGGCGGACCACCTGGTCATGACACAATTGGTATGGAATACTCTCAGGGCTAACACAGCCTGTTGCTGGGCTGAACCCAGGACAAGCTTTAACACCAGTTGCGGGTTCTACAGAACAGATTTTTAAAAAAAAAAAAGGAAAAAAATCTACTACAGAGGATGTTTTTTTGTTTCTGGGTGCTTTTTCACCCACCCCCCCTTCCCCCCCCCCCCCGCCAGTTACAATGATAAGTCAAAATGCTGTATTATCAGAGCAAAGTGATAAATCTGTCGGAACTGAAGGGGAGCGAGTAGTGCATGTAAATCTGCCGCTATGGTCTGCACACCACGCCCCCACCCCCCACTATGATGCCTTTGGAAGGAAAAAAGTGGAAACAAACGTACAACCAACTGCCTTTAATACCTATCTGCCTCTAAATTTACTGAGCCTAAAACACCCCATGATGCAGTCGAAAATGTTAACTGAGACCAACAACTCCGGCTTGTCCTTGAGAAGCTGGAAAATATAAAGTGGAGCAGGCAACGGCATGCCCTGTTGTAAAAGGGTTTGAGCCCCCACTAGAAAACTAGAGACAGAGAATCACCGATTCAGGCACAGAGCAGTGTTGCCCCCATGGACAAGGAACCTATGAGCACAGACAATAAACCTAAGGACAGAGAATCCTACGGAGATGGGCAAGTATCAGCTTCAAAAACCATCGGATCAGGGGCACACTCATCAATATATCACTGTCTCCTGAAACCCGAGAGACTCTGCACAGACTGCTTGGCAGAGCCTGGGCACGTAAGGTGGCATCAGAACGGGAAAAACAGCTAAATCAGAGTATTTTGATTCCAACTCAATCGTAGAAGTTACCAGGGAAAAGTTTATGTGAGAAAAAGCGGGTGGCAGAGAGAGTTAGTAGTGGGCCAGTGGGAGGTGGAAGGAACAGGGTCCTAGCACTCACCCAGGGCTCAGTCATGGTGAACAACAGGGTCATGCTGTGGTTCAGAGCAGGGGGAGAACAGCGCTGCGGGCAGTGGCCGAAACCTGCAAAAACATGCCGTGCAGCTGGATGCCTTGACAGGATTGCCGTAGAAGTGGGAGAACCACCACCACTGACCCCCCCCCCCCCCATATGGACTGGATGTAACAACTCGTGTCTTGCAATGTTGTTTGTCTGATTAATTGGTTTACAGCATTTGTTTGTTCGTACGTGCTATAGGTTCAGGGCTGCGTTTGTCCACTGAGAGCAATGCTGGTTACTTAGCAAAATGATTTTTTGATAGCAGGCATTGAAAAATGGGCAGCTTACTTTAAAAGTTAACCTGCAAAACAATGATCAATAGCTACTTACTTGAGAAAAAATTGCCCACTTACACGATTTAATACGGGAACAACTGACTAAGGGTCATGTGAAGCCTTCCACAAGTTTGTGAAACATGCAAAAAATTTTTAAAAGACTGGGCTTTTTCTTTTCTAAAGGTGTCACTGGGTACGCTCCCACAAGGCAGAAAAAATTCAGCAACTATGTGCCAGGCTTATGTAGCCTGGGCGTTTGCTCCAGTACGAGAAACACATCCTGGAAAGGTGATGGAACAGCTTGTTTTGGATGCCATCTCCAAACAACTGGAAGAGAAGAAGGTCATGAAGAGTAGTCAGCATGGATTCACCAAGGGGAGATCGTGCTCGACCAATCTCATAGCCTTCTATGATGTCATTACCAACTGGGTGGATGGAGGGAGAGCAGTGGATGTCATCTACCTTGACTTTAGCAAAGCTTTCGATACTGTCTCCCACAACATCTTGATAGAGAAGCTAAGGAAACAAAGGATAGATGAGTGGACAGTGAGGTGGGTGGAGAACTGGCAGTCAGACCAGGCTCAGAGGGTCGTGATCAGTGGAGTAGAATCTGAATGGAGGCCTGTGACTAGTGGTGTTCCCCAGGGCTCGGTGTTGGGTCCAGTCCTGTTTAATATCTTCATTGACGACCTTGATGAGGGAATAGCATCCACCCTCAGCAAGTACGCCGATGATACAAAGCTGGGAGGGGTGGCTGACACGCAGGAACACTGCGCTGCCATCCAGCGAGACCTGGACAGGCTGGAGAGCTGGGCAGGGAGAAACCTAATGAAATTCAACAAGTGCAAGTGTAAAGTCTTGCACCTGGGGAGGAATAACCAACTGTATCAGTACAGGCTGGGGGATGACCTGTTGGAGAGCTCTGTGGAGAAGGACCTGGGGGTCCTGGTTGATGACAGGTTGGCTATGAGCCAGCAGTGTGCCCTGGTGGCCAAGAGAGCCAATGGGATCCTGGGATGTATCAGGAAGAGTGTGTCCAGCAGGTCAAGGGAGGTGATCCTCCCCCTCTACTCTGCGTTGGTCAGGCCCCACCTGGAGTACTGTGTCCAGTTCTGGGCTCCCCGGTATAAAAAAGACAGGGACCTTCTGGAGAGAGTCCAGAGAAGGGCAACAAAGTTGATTAGGGGTCTGGAACATCTCCCCTATGAGGAAAGGCTGTGTGAGCTGGGGCTGTTCAGCCTGGAGAAAAGAAGACTTATGGGGGACCTAATTAGTGTTTATAAATATCTTAGGCATGGGTTGCAGGGGGAATTGGCCGGCCCCTTTTCAGTGGTCTGTGGGGACAGGACTAGGGGCAATGGCTGTAAGCTGGAGCACAGGAAGTTCCGCACCAACATGCGGAAGAACTTTTTCACAGTGAGGGTGACAGAGCAGTGGAATAGGCTGCCCAGGGAGGTGGTGGAGTCTCCTTCTCTGGAGATATTCAAGTCTCGTCTGGACGCCTATCTATGTAATATGAGATAGGGAGCCTGCTTTGGCAGGGGGGTTGGAACCGATGATCTCTTGAGGTCCCTTTCAACCCCTAAGATTCTGTGATTCTGTGATTCTGTGATTCTGTGATTCTGATCTAATCTTTTATCATTATATGTTTGCTATATTGATTGTGGGAAAAAACTTGGATGTTGAAAGTTTGATTGATGAGTTAACAGTGCATTTGAAAAACAAGGGGTTACAGATTACTCCACAGAAAAATTCAAAATAAGCCAATTTGAAAATATTTGGACTGACAGATTGATAAAAGTACTGTAACACCTCAGAGGATTGCAATCAAAACTGGGGTTAGCATGTTAAATGATGTTCAAAAGTTGCTTAGAAAAATTAACTGGATTAGATCATTGTGTGGTATTTTATTACCCAGATTCACAGCCACACTGAGCTGACTGACTACCTCAAGGTCTAGCAGGGAGAAATCAGAGAGTAGACAGGCTGGTTGCTCCGGCCTGGGCTGCTCCTTCAGGAGACGGCTTTGCACAAGCTCAGAAGTTGCATGAAATTTTGTTTACCAATCTGCTAAGGTGCTTTAACGATAATACCACTTGTTGGTTCCTGAGGCTAAAGGGCTTGTTCAGTGCAAAGCCATGGTAAAGCATATAAATCAAACTCTCAAGCATTTGCTTCACAAACAAATAGAGGGAGAGAAGGATATCTCTCCAGCTGATCGATTAAACAAGACTCTGTATTTTTTGAACTCTTTAAGTCTGCCACAGAACAGTTTGGTACCTCCGATGGTGAAACATGCAGTAGGTTTAAAAGGAGGTTTGGAAAAAAAAAAAAAGGGAAAAGTTAATGTTAGGTGTTAGTAAGAAATGAAGTTATGGGTACTAACTTGGGGAAGGAGATCTGCCAATGTCATTACAGATTTGGGAACCAAGTGGATAAAGCCATGAATCCAGAAGAAATCAAGCTTGCACGAACCAGGACGGGATCCTGATCACAGTAACTGAAGTCAAGTGGAAATATTAGAGAAAATTAGGGAAATACTGATTTCTGCACAGCCTAAGGTCACAGACTGCAATCGGTGCCTGCACAAAAACGTGAGGCTAATGTTATCTGCACTTCTGACACTCCTGATTGGCTAAGCAAACAAGTGCAACAGCAAACGTGTTAAGGCACGTAGCTACAGATGTGGATTCTGTAAGACATGCAGCAGCTGATTTGTGCTGCTGGCTCACAGACATGATTGTGAAAATTTTTAAAGGCATGTGTTTCATGAATGTGTCCACTCTCAGTCGATTCATGCGAGCATTCAGAAATTAATAGATCAAACACAAAAGATACAACAAAAACAAAATAAAAGGGGAATTCTCTGGATTCGACAATTGGTTTAATGAGTGGGAAATTTCAGGATGGATATTGTCAATGGTCGAGTTTGGATAATTGGATTTGGCAGTTTGGTACTTGTCTTACATTTACTGCCATGCTTATTGAGCTTTCTGCAAAGGGCCCTTGCAGAAACCTCTAAAAGCAGGGTTTTTTGACGCAGATAGTAAAAGGAAAAAAGTGTCAAGAAGGACAGCAGGCCTGCCGGCAACCTGGCTCTCCTCGCAAAGACACAGGCCCTGAGCATACAAACAGGAGGGGAATCAACTTTTTAAAAGGGCAGATAATGGCAGGACAAGGGGGAATGGTTTAAAGCTGAAGGAGGGAAGGTTTAGATTGAATATTAGGGGGAAGTTTTTTACGGAAAGCGTGGTGAGGTCCTGGAATAGGCTGCCCAGAGAGGTGGTGGATGCCCTGTCCCTGGAAGTGTTCAAGGCCAGGTTGGATGGGGCCCTGGGCAACCTTGTGTAGATCCAGGCCTGAGGTTGGTGGCACTGCCTGTGGCAGAGGGGTTGGAGCTTTATGATCCTTGGGGTCCCTTCCAACCCATGCCATTCTATGATTCTATGATTCTATGATTCTATGACAGTATCCTTGAATTTCCCATGAAAAAGAAAAATTACTCATACTGAGAAGTATTTGGTAATCACATTTTCAAATCAGCAGCCTTGAAAGCAGGTGTACAGATTGCCTTAAACCAAGGAGTTTTGAGAAGGTATTTGGAAATATGTGAACATGTCGTGAACCAGCCATAATGAGACGACCAAAACACAGCAGGTGTGCAGATAACTTTTAGACATCAAAGGTAAACTAACAATGTCTAGCTATAAGATGTGTTTATCAAATCACTAATTATTCTCTTTGGTGTGAACAGTGTGTGTAGCCAATTAGCAGGATTTAGCTTGCCACATTTTATATTATGGCTTCTTGTTTGTAGGATGGCTGTTAGATTTAGTTAAATAAGGACTTATGTTTTTTGTTAGTTATTTTTGCCTTAGTGCTCTTTTTGCCCTGTATGTCACAGTGTCTCTCTTGCAGGATGGATTATGCTTTTCACAAAAATCTGGCTGGTCCATAAACAGAAAGGGGGAATTGCAGCAGTGCATTTTGAGAGGAATGGTGGTTTTTGGCCCACCCAGATTTATTGCCACACGACTTGACTCCCATAAATCAGGCCTGGGGATTGAACGAAGATATGTTAAGGCACAATTGGAATGCAGTAGGAGAAGAGCAGAAGTCTGAGAATAACAAACTGCGAGAATGTTAACTGACTTAAAAATGACCAAAGTGACTGTGTAGTTTTAACCAATTATTAGCAATTGTGAGACACATGTAAAGCAGGTGAACAGAGCATCTAACTGATAGAAATGTAATGTAACTCCTGTACCGATATAGAAACCTATATAAGCTCTGTGTGTGTTTCACTGAAGGAGCTCAGAACTTGATCACATTGATCCAAGTTGAGTCCACAAAAATTGGGCTCCGGCAAATCAGCACTAGCCCCAGGGGTGACTGCTTGTAGCACAAGGCCTGAAAGGGTCAAGAAGAAATTCTAGCACTCTGTGGCTGTCAGAGCCAGATGTGCTGGAACTTGTTGGGCACAAACCTTGGGAGAGTTAAAATAACAAAGAGAGCTGGTTGATAAGGGATGAAAGAATGCTGGGATGTGAGACATATTGACACCACAGACACCAGAGGCAGGATAAGAGGACCTGGTCAGCCTTGAAAGGGAGAACGAAACATGCTTTAAGAAACAAAAACAGAATATGTGTAAAGGTTGTGTGATTAGGCCTAAGCTGCTTTTTCTAATAATGTTCCTATGTGTTTTTGAACCAATCAGCAAATAGTAAATGTAAGAATGGCTTCTGCGCGCCAATGAAGCTAAGGCACACATGGGCTTTGCAAAGTATATAAACTTGTGATTTGCTACAATAAAAAGACAATTAGCTTGCATCAAGCTGTGTCCCATCTCTTAATCGCAGCAAATGGTGAACTGCGACGTGATCCCGATATTTGAGATAGACGTGCAGGAGATAACTGCCTAGCTGTGCAGCAGGCTGCGAGTCCCACAGGATGAGGAATCTGCTGAAAGTAAGCAGAAACGGCCGGCCTACAATCCCTCCAAAAGAGGTGAGCTGTGGGAATTATGGGGAATCAAATGTCTCCCTGAGAAAGAGACGTATATGCAAAAGCATGGGAAAGATATTTCCAATCATGATCTTAAGGCCATGCTTAAATGGGTACAAATGAAGATATCCAGCGTAACTGCCTCTAGTATTTTTACAAAAGAAATCTGGGATGAGGTGGGAGTGAAATTGTGGGATGTGGCTACGAGGGGGACTCTGAGGCTCGGCATATGCTTATGTGGTGGAGGATAATTTTTGAAACTCTTTCCGCTCAAACCAAGACCCCCAGCGATAAAAACAACTACAGAGGGGGTGACCACTACCATTCCTCCACTGACTTCAGGGTCTCCCGAGACCTCTGCTTTTGCGCTATTAACTCCGCACCCTCCTCTGAGACCTCCGCTCTCAAAACCCCCAGATCCTGTAAGGTGAGCGGTCAGGGAGAAATGAGGAATACGCCCGATAAAGAAGAGGCAGTAGTGAAACTCCTCCACAATATGCTCTCTAAGAGAGCAATTAAAAAAGATGAGAAGTCTCTAAAACAGCTCCTTTTGTGAAGCAAAGAAAGAAAACTGACAACAAGCCTTGACAGGGCATTTGATTTACCTACTTGGTAAGCTATTGGAGCTCAAATCTTTGACGAGCCCTTAGTTGGGGCGAAGGAAACTAAGTTGTTAATAACTCTCTGGAAATTAATAAAAAGGACTCTAACCGAAATGGAGGCGGAACGCATTGCTGCCACTTCAGTCCTTGCAGCTTTAACGCCAGTTCTGGGTTCTACAGAACCAATTCAAAAAGGGAAAAAATCTACCACATAGAATGTGTTTGTGTTTCTGGGTGCTCCTTCACCTGCCCCAGTTACTATGCTAAGTAATAATGCCGTGTTATCAGAGCAAAGTGATAAATCTGTCAGAACTGACCGACAGTAGTGCGTGTACATCTGCCACCATGGTCTGCACAACCTCCCCCCACTATTATACCTTTGGAAGGAAAAAATGTGGAAAGAAATGTACAACCAACTGCCTTTAATATCTATTCACCTCTAACTTTTACTGAACCTAAAACAACCCATGATGCAGTTGAAAAATGTTAACCAGCGTCAACAATTTCAGCTTGTCCTTGAAAAGTTGGAAAACATGAAAGTTTTGAACTCCTTGTCTCAGAACTTCCCACTCACGCACTCGAAAACTACAGAGACAAAACCTACAGATATGAAGAATCACAGACTAAGGCACAGAGCAGTATTGCCCCCACAGACAAGACACCTAAGGACAGGGACAAGAATGCTATGGAAATGGACAAGTATCAGCTTTGACAACCATCGGATCAGGGACACATTTCGTATCAATACCCACCACTGCCACCCGCATCACCTGGCGAACTCAGCGACACATCAGAGTCTCATGAAACCAGAAACACTCTGCAGAGACTGCTTGTCAGAGCCTGGGCACGTAAGGTGGCGTCAGAACGAGAAAAATGGTTAAATGTGGGTATTTTGATTCAAACTGAAGGGAACTCCAGTTTACCGGGGAAAAGTTTATGTGGGGACGAGCGGGTGGTGGAAAAAGTTAATAGAGGGACGGTGGGAGTCGGACGGAGCACGGAGACCGCTTGGCAGGTCCTAGTACTCAGCTGGGTCCTAACGCTCGCAGGCGTGGTCATGCTGTGGTTCGCAGTGGGGGTGGGGAGGGGGAGAAAAAGTGGTGCATCTCCAGGTGCCTCAACTGCTGAAGTGAGAGAACCACACCACCACCACCACCACACACCCCCCCCTGCATCCACCCATCCATACCGAGACAATTCGCATCTTGCAATGTTACTTCTCTGATAGATTAGTTTGCAGCATTCGTGCAAGGGTGTATGTGATGCACTATCAGAGATACATTTATCCACTGAGAGCAAGGCTGGTTATTTTTGATAGCAAACATTGAAAGTGGGCAGCTCAATTTTAAAATTAACCTGGGAAACAGATATCCTCGTTTGGGCTGATTAATAGCTGCTTACTCAAGAAAAAATTGCCCACCTACAAGATTTAATACAAGAGCAACTAAGGGACATATTCAGCTTTCCACAAGTTTGTGGAAAATGCAAAAATTTTAAAAATTAGGGTTTTTTTCAAAACGTATTATTGGGTAGTGCTTCCACAAGGCACAAAAAAATCACCAACTATGTGCCAGAGCTATGTAGCCTGGGCACTTGCTTCAGTATGAAAAACGCATCCTGATCTAATCTTTTATCATTACATGGATGAGATACTGATTGTGGGAAAAAACTGGGACATTGAAAGTTTGGTTCATGACTTAACAGTGCATTTGAAAAGCAAGGGATTACAGATTACTCCACAGAAAATTCAAAAGAAGCCAGTGTGAAAATACTTGTCCTGACAGATTGATTAAAGTACCATAACACCCCAAAAGATTGAAATCAGAGCTGGGGTTAGTATGTTAATGCTGTTCAAAAGTTGCTGAGAAATATTAACTGGATTAGATCATTGTGTGGTATTATGCATCAGTATTTTATTACCCATATTTGCAGCCACACTGAACTGACTAACTCAAGGTCTAGCAGGGAGAAAACAGAGAGCAGACAGGCTGGTAGCACCAGCGTGGGGTGCTCCCCCAGCAGACTGCTTTGCAAAAGCTCAGAAGTCACAGGATTCATTTTATCAATCTGCTAAGGTACTTCAATGACAATACCACTTGTTGGCTGCTGAGACTAAAGGGATTGTACAATAGTGCCTGAACTGTCAGCAATTCACCAGTGGCCTTGCCCCTGGCGTGAAATCTCGTGGCACAGACCCACTAGAAATCTTTAGGGAGAAAGAATAAAAGGGGGTACCTTTTTCTGGCTGTGTGAGCTACTGCACTAATGGGGGAATCTAGTAAACATCCAACGTCACGTGTCCTCTGCCATAGCAGCACTTAAATACACCGTGATATCAAAACTGATAACGGCAGTCCAGAATATATAGCACAAACAACACCAACCTTTCTCTCTTCCAATTATAGGACATTACCTATTACCTATGACATTACCTGTGTTACAGGGACACCACATTTGCCTGCAGGCCAGGCCATGGTAGAACATATGAATCAAACTCTCAAGCATTTTTGCTTCACAAACAAAAAGGGGAAGAGAAGGACAGCTCTCCAGCTAGTTGACCGAACAAAGGTCTTTATGTTTTGAACGGCTTCACCAAGGGAAGGTCGTGCCTTACCAATCTGGTGGATGAGAAACTTAACATGAGCCAGCAGTGTGCTCTTGCAGCTCTCAAGGCCAATGGTACCCTGGGCTCCATCAGAAGAGGGGTGGCCAGGTGGGGCAGAGAGGTGATTGTCCCTCTCTGCCCTCGTGAGGCCCCATCTGGAGTACTGTGTCCAGATCTGGGGCCCCCAATACAAGAAAGATGTAGAACTGTTGGAGAGGGTTCAGAGGAGGGCCACGAAGATGATTAGAGGGCTGGAGCACCTGCCCTACGAAGAGAGGCTGAGGGAGCTGGGCTTGTTCAGCCTAGAAAAGAGGAGGCTGCGGGGGGACCTCATTGCAGCCTTCCAGTCCCTGAAGGGAGCTTATAAGCAGGAGGGGATTCAATTTTTTAAAGGATAGACAATGGCAGGACAAGGGGGAATGGATTAAAACTAAAGGAAGGAAGGTTTAAATTGGATATTAGGGGAAAGGTTTTTTTACAGAAAGAGTGGTGAGGTGCTGGAACAGGCTGCCGAGAAAGGTGGTGGATGCCCTGTCCCTGGAAGTGTTCACAGCCAGGTTGGATGGGGCCCTGGGCAACCTTGTGTAGATCCAGGCCTGGTGGTTGGTGGCCCTGCCTGTGGCAGGGGGGTTAGAACTCTATGATCCTGTGGGTCCCTTCCAATCCAGATCATTCTATGATTCTATGGGTTAGCACATCATTACCTGGCTACTCCGATGCTGGAATAATGGGGCCAGTAGCCTGGATTTAGATGTCAGGGAGGCAAAGGAGCTATGGTTCCTGTCCAGACAAGGAGGCATCAACAAAGTGATTGGAAGAAGACACAGGCCCTAAGCCTCTGGAGACTTCTGTCAAGCGTAAGGGAAAGGTACCCATTCAGTGAAGATGTATGTTGGCCAGGCAAATGGGCTACCATGGAACAAGGTATCCAGTACTTGATGAGTATAACCATGTGGGAGATGCTTTAGTATGAACCTGACAATGTGCAGCTACCCACTGATCCTGACGAATTCCAGTGTACCTGACCCACGTGGACTAATTTTGTGTGGAGTACACCAGCATTATATACCAACTCACTGGAAATAATACACTAGAAAAATGGAGAAGCGCTGACAGTGGCGTCTGGCTGACTGTCTATTCGAAGAAAGTCTTTCTTCCTCTCTCATCTTAGCTGTGGAGAAACCGTCCCAAGAGTTCTGGCAGCTCAAATAGGACATGTCCTACTGCCCACCTCTACAGACCAGCTATTAGAAGTAAGCGTTTCTCTGTTTCAGAGAGAGCTGATAGAAGGTACACAACACAAGGCATCCTGTGGTTTTATCTATGAAGACATGAAGAACTGGGATGGGAAACCTACCTCAGCCCCCCAAGCCCAAGTGAACAAGCTGCAAGGTAAAATAGTTACAAAAAGAGATTCCTCCAGAAAACATGCTGTGCCAATTTCCTGTAGACAGCCTACCAAACTGTGTGATTGTTCCTTTGATCCTCTTGAAGGGACCTCTAAGCCTTTCTGGCAAGAAGTGAACAGCAAATATGATGAGCAAGATGAGAGGAGCCCTGCCTCCAGCCAGGTGGAGGAAAGGGACAATCTGATTTATTGGACTGTGTGGATCCAATGGCCTTGCACATCAGATCCACGTGAGTACCAAGCTTTAGTGGACACTGGTGCACAATGTACCCTAATGCCATTGAGCTATGAAGGGTCAGAATCCATCTACATTTCCGACATGATAGAGGAACAGGAACTGAAGCCCAGCTCCTCCTGGCACACTGACTGATGGTGCTGTGGTGGATGTTCAAAGAGAAGGCCCCTTCTACACATCATGCAACTGATGCCATGTGGAGCAAGTGGATCGCAGTAATCATGCAGCAGACCTGAATAGGAAACCCCAATTGCCCAGGAATCCTGGAAGTGATCATGTACTGGCCATAAAGCAAAGATCTTGGAATATAACCAGAGGAGGTGACGTGTGCTGATGAGGCCCCTCTGCTAGAAAATGAGAAAACTGACAGAGAAAAATTATGCCCTGTTCACAGATGGGTCATGTCGCATTGAAGGACTTCAGAGGTCAAGTCTATAATTTGTCCTAAGTCATAAAGCTAGATGAGCAGCTTAAATAAAAAGGAGAAACCATTGTACAAACCTATCTAGTATGCAGTCTAATCATTAGACCTGTTAACATTTAGCTGTGCAACTGGAGAAAGCCGGTTCCTGAGCTACAAAAGGAGCCAAGTCACCAAGAACAAAGAATAACAAGAGGGTCAGCCAGCAAACACCTGAGGAAGAGTGTTTTCTTCATCCCTCAACCACCAGAGGACCCTCGAAGCCCACCAGAAAGAACTATTGTGCATGTGGCAGAAACTTTGACGTATATAAATGAGTTATTAGAAATCTAATGTTTATGTAGATTAGCTCTTGGGAACTGTATTGAATATGCGTGATTTTGCAACATATATTCTCTGTTATCTCACTAAGTCATTGGAGCACTTGTAATGTAATGGAGCATCCCCAGTGCTACCCAGCACTGCAGTAAAGAGTACATTGGACTCTGTTGAGTGAATTACCATGTTTCAGTATTGTAGAAAAACAGCAGAGGTGGAAGGCTGCGAAGAGTACGCAGTCTTACACGACAAGTCGCAGCAGTTGCCAAAGGAGAAGGTGAATCCAGCCAGTTTGCAGAGGTAAAATCCATCCAGCTGGCTTTAAACATTGCCAAACGAGAAAAGTAGCCAAAACTGTAGCTCTATACTGACTCCTGGATGGTGGGCAATGCCCTGTGGGGGTGGTTGCAGCAATGGAAACAAAGCAACTGGCAGTGCAGAGGCAAACCCATCTGGGCTGCTCCACTGTGACAAGATATTTCTGCCCAGCTAGAGAACCGAACTGTAAAATCATGGCATGTACATGCCCACATACCCAAGAGTCAGGCCACTGAAGAACATCAGAACAACCAGCAAGTGGATCAGGCTGCTAAGATTAAAGTGGCTCAAATGATCTTGAATGGCAATGTAAGGGTGAAATTAGTGATAGCTTGTTGGCCCCATGACACTTCGGGCCATCAAGGGAGAGATGCAACATATAGATGTGTCGGGGAAGGCAGCAGGCCTGCTAGCGGCCTAGCTCTCTTCTCCCAAGATTTAGGCCCTGACAATATTCTTCTGATCCCATGAGAGAGGAAAAGTTACTCACGCTAACAGGATCTTAATAATCACATTCTCAAAACACAGCAGCTTTGTTGATAGGTGTACAGGCTACCCTAAACCAAGAAGCAGTTATGGGAAGGTATTTGGGAGTAAGGGAACATCTTGGGAACCAACCATAACAAGAGGTTCAAAACAGCAGGTGTGTGGATACTTTTAGGCATCAAAGGTAAACTAAGGATACTTAGCTATAAGATAGGTTTATCAGAACTCATTATGATTACTAACCAATCGATACAGTGTGAACAGTGTGTGTAACCAATTAGCAGTTTTTTAGCTTGCCATGTTTGCAGTAATAAAGGTATATAATCTGTGTGATTTCACCTAATAAAATGGCTTCACCTAAAATTCTTATCGAATTGCATGTTGCTCTCTGCCGGTCACCACACAGATGGGCTCATGATTGAGGGGTGGACTTGACCATGGACGCTATCTCACCCTGTCCAGCCCTGTCCAGACAGGCCCAAGGGCTACTGCATGGACTATCTCCTGTTTGATCTGTTCAAAAGCTTGTCGTTGCTCAGGACCCCACTGGAAATAATTCTTCTTCCGAGTTACATGATAGAGAGGACTGACAATTAAACTATAGTTGGGGATATGCATTCGCCAGAAACCCACAGTGCCTAAGAAAGCCTGTGTCTCCTTTTTGTTGGTTGGAGGAGACATTGCTGCTATTTTATTAATAACATCCATGGGGATCTGACGACGCCCATCTTGCCATTTTATTCCTAAAAACTGATTTTCCTGAGTGGGTCCCTTAACCTTACTTCATTTGATGGCAAAGCCAGCTCTTACCAGTATCTCAATTATTTTCTTTCCTTTCTCAAATACTTCATCTGCAGTTGTCCTGGGTTCAGCCTAGCAACAGGCTATGTTAGCCAATGAGAGTATTCTCAGTAGAGAAACTGGTTCAACGACTTGACGACCACATGTCCAACTCCCGACCTGTATGGAGCAATGTTGCAGCTATTGGGAGAAAGCGTCCATCGTCCCAAGAGAGAGAATACAGAAGGTACACACCACGATCCGCACTGTGGTTTTATGTCAGGGAGGACAGCAGGCCTGCCGGCGGCCTAGCTCTCTTCTCCCAAGACATTAGCCCTGACAATATTCTTCAGTTCCCATGAGAAAGGAAAAGTTACTCACACTGAGAGGATCATAATAATCACGTTCTCAAAACACAGCGGCCTTGCTGAAAGGGGTACAGGCTAACCTAAACCAAGAAGCAGTTATGGGAAGGTATTCGGGAGTAACAGAACATGTTAGGAACCAACCATAACAAGATTGTCAAAACAGCAGGTGTGCGGATACTTTTAGGTATTAAAGGTAAACTAAAGATGTTTAACTCGTTATAATTACTAATCAATCAATATGGTGTGAACAGTGTGTGTAACCAATTAGCAGTTTTTTAGCTTGCCACGTTGGTAGTAAGAAAGGTATATAATCTGTGTGATTTCACCTAATAAATGGCTTCACCTAGAATTCATATATTGAATTGCGTATTGCTCCCTGCTGGACGCCAAAGTTTTACCTGTGCGACCATGGAGAGGACATGAGGAAGTGGGATAAGAAGCCCACCTCAGTCATTCGAGCACGACTAAATGAGCTGCGAGGTAAAGCAATCACACAAGGTTCTGCCAGGAAGAATGTTGTACTAATTTCTATCCAGCAGCAATAGAGGAGGCCTGCCTCCAGCCAGGTGGAGGAGAGGGATAATCGGATTTATTGGACTGTGTGGATCCGATGGCCTGGAACATCAGACCCACAAGAGTACAAAGTTCTAGTGGATACTGGTGCCCAGTGTACTCTAATGACATCAAATTATGAAGGGACAGAACCTGTTTACATTTCTGGAGTGACAGGGGGCTCCCAACAGTTGACTGTGCTAGAGGCTGAGGTGAGCCTAACTGGGAAAGACTGGGAGAAACACCCCATTGTGACTGGCCCAGAAGCTCCATGCATTTTAGGTAAAGATAATCTCTGTAGAGGGTATTTTAAAGACCCTAAAGGATACCGGTGGGCTTCTGGAGTAGCTGCTTTGGAGGCTGAAGAAATTGAACAATTGTGTGCTTTGCCTGGACTTTCGGAAGATCCAGCTGTTGTGGAGCTGTTAAAGGTCGAAGAACAGCGAGTGCCAATTGCTACGACGACAGTGCACAGGCGGCAATATTGTACAAACCGAGATTCTCTGATCTCCATCCATAAATTGATTCGTCAACTGGAGAGTCAGGGAGTGATCAGCCGAACCCACTCACCATTTAACAGTCCCATATGGCCAGTGCGGAAGTCCGATGGAGAGTGGAGGCTGACAGTAGATTATTGTGGCCTAAATGAAGTCACTCCAGGTATGAGTGCCGCTGTGCCGGACATGCTAGAGCTCCAGTAAGAACTGGAATCAAAGGCAGCCAGGTGGTACGCCACAATTGACATTGTGAATGCATTCTTCTCAATCCCACTGGCACCAGAGTGCAGACCACAGTTTTCTTTCACTTGGAGAGGTGTCCAATACACATGGAATCGTCTGCCCCAGGGGTGGAAACACAGCCCCACCATCTGTCATGGACTAATCCAGAGTACATTAGAGAAGGGTGGAGCCCCAGAGCACCGGCAGTATATTGATGACATCATTGTATGGGGCGATACAGCAAAAGAAGTTTTTGAAAAAGGAGAAAAGATAATTCAAATCCTGTTAGAAGCTGGGGCCTAAGTCAAGGGGCCTACGTGAGAAATCCAGTTTTTAGGAATAAAATGGCAGGATGGGTGTCGTCAGATCCCAATAGACATTATTAATAAAATTACGGATTTTGGAGAATGCATATCCCAAACTATAGTCTCATTTTGAGACCACTCTACCATGTAACTCGTAAGAAAAATAATTTTGAATGGGGCCCTGAGCATCAGCAAGCCTTTGAGCAGATCAAATGCGAGATAGTCCATGCAGTAGCCCTTGGGCCTTTCCGAACAGGGACAGATATTAAAAACGTTGCTGGTGACAATGGCCCTACCTGGAGTCTCTGGCAGAAAACACAAGGGGAGACTCGAGGGCAATCGCTGGGGTTTTGGAGTCCGGCCTACAAAGGATCTGAGGCCAATTATATTCCAACAGAAAAGGAAATACTGGCCGCTTATGAAGGGGTTCGAGCTGCTTCAGATGTGATTGGAACTGAAGCTCAGCTCCTCCTGGAACCCCGACTGCCGGTGCTGGGCTGGATGTTTAAAGGGAAGGTCCCTTCCACACACCATTCCACTGATGCTACATGGAGCAAATGGATTGCACTAATTACACAACGAGCTCGAATAGGAAACACCAATCGCCCCTGAATTGTGGAGGTGATTACAGACTGGCCAGAAGGCAAAAACTTTGGGATGTCACCAGAGGAGGTAACACACGCAGAAGAAGCTCCACCCTAAAACCAAGTGCCAGAAAATGAAAAGCGATATGTTCTGTTCACTGATGGATCTTGTCGCATTGTGGGTAAGCATCAGAAATGGAAAGCTGCTGTATGGAGTCCTATAAGATGAGTAGCAGAAGCCACTGAAGGAAAAGGTGAATCAAGCCAATTTGCCCAGGTGAAGGCTATCCAATTAGCCCTGGACATTGCTGAGAGGGAGGAGTGGCCGATGCTCTATCTTTATACTGACTCATGGACGGTGGCCACTGCCCTGTGGTGGTTGCTGCAGTGGAAAAAGAACACTTGGCAGCATAGAGGCAAACCCATATGGGCTGCTGACTTATGGCAAGATATTGCTGCCTGGTTAGAGAAGCTTATTGTAAAGGTATGTCATGTGGACGCCCATGTACCTAAGAGTTGGGCCATGGAGGAACATGAAAACAAACGGCAGGCAGATAAGGCTGCTAGGATTGAAGTGGCTCAGGTAGATCTAGACTGGCAACATAAGGGTGAATTATTCATAGCTCGATTGGCTCATGATACCTCAGGTCATCAAGGGAGAGATGCAACATATAGATGGGCTCGAGATCGAGGGGTGGACTTAACCATGGATGCTATTGCACAAGTTATCCATGAATGTGAGACATGTGCCGCAATCAAGCAGGCTAAGCGGTTAAAGCCCCTCTGGTATAGAGGACGGTGGATGAAATATAAATATGGGGAGGCCTGGTGGGTTGATTACATCACCCTCCCACAAACTCGCCATGGCAAATGTTACGTACTTACAATGGTAGAGGCAACCACTGGCTGGCTGGAAACATATCCCCTGCCCCATGCCACTGCCCGGAATACAATTCTGGGCCTGGAGAGGCAAGTTCTATGGCAACACGGCACCCCAGAAAGAATTGAGTCAGACAATGGGACTCATTTCTGTAATACTCTCATAGATACCTGGGCCAAAGAGCATGGCATTGAGTGGGTTTTTAAAGACTACACTGAAAGCAATGGGTGGTGGAACATTTAAACATTGGGATACACATTTAGCGGAAGCCACGTGATTAGTTAACTCTAGGGGATCTACCAATCGGGCTGGTCCTGCCCAGTCAAAGTTCCTACATACTGTAGAAGGAGACAGAGTCCCAGTAGTACACATGAAGAGTATATTGGGAAAGACAGTTTTGGTCATCCCTGCTGCAGGCAACATATCTGGGATTGTTTTTGCTCAAGGACCTGGTTGTACTTGGTTGGTAATGCAGAAGGATGGAGAAATTCGATGTGTACCTCAAGGGGATTTGATTTTGGGTGAGAATAGCCAATATCATTAATAAGGTAGAAGTGTTATAACAGTTGCTAAATAATTCATAACTGTGTGTTTTATTATTGTTACTATAAATACTGTTTTATTGTTGTTATGGATACTGTATGTTGTACTAATGACATTACAGCCAGGGTCATCGGTTCCATGATGATGGAGCGAAGACCAGCCTCCCAAGAAATCTTTCTTTTCTCTTTTGAAAATAAACACCTCTGACCCACTGACTAGGAGCATGGACCATGCCAGGTGTACGATTCGAGAGCCCGAGATACAGAATTTAACGATCCAATGGCATGTACGACTCCTTATACCCTGAGAGACTGTTGTGACAGAGGGACCAGTGGAGCCCGAGAATCGTGGACTGAATGAAACCGACAGACTCGGAGGGATGGTCCACAGACTGAAAGAATCTGTGCACACATACATGTGTGTGCATGTCTGCATACATATGTGTGGATGCAAGAAACGGCCTGGACCCAAAGAAGATTGCTGGATCATGCTCATGACGTAAATGGTATGGAATACGGGGTGGATAATGTCCTGGGTTCAGCCTAGGAACAGGCTATGTTAGCCAATGAGAGTATTCCATACCAATTGCGTCATAATCAGGTTCAATATAAAGGAGAATAAGCGCGCCAAAAGCGCGAGTCCAGCAGGGGTGGTCCGGCAGGGGGGTCCGGCTCCGGCAGGAGCGGTTCCTGGCTCTGGCGGGAAGTTCTGGGTCCGGCAGGAGGAGTTTCGGTTCGGGCCGGCGCAGTGCGAGTTCCTGGTTTTCGTTCTCTCTTTTCGGTTGGCGCGGCGATCGGGAAGGGTTTGGCGCTGGGGCTCCAGACCCGGCTCTGAATCGGCAGCGGCTCGGGCACGGCACAAATTACGTAGTGTGGTGACAGGTTGCACTGCATATCATAGCACTGTAGCTAGTTGGTTTTTTGGTATCTTTTCTTGTTGTTTTAGTAAACTATCCTTATCCCAACTTACGGGGCTTTGTTTTTTTTCCTCCTTCCTCTCGGCTTCTCCCTTCACCCCTCCCCCGTCGCTTAAAGAGACAAGGAACTTTTTTTTTTAACTTTTTGTGGTATCCAGGTCCCAGCTGAGGTTCAAACCACAACAGCAGTGTTGCCCCATACAATGATGTCATCAATGTACTGTAGGTGCTCTGGGGCTTCACCCTGCTCTAATGTAGACTGTATCAGTCCATGGCAGATGGTGGGGCTATGTTCCCACCCCTGGGGCATTCGATTCCAGGTGTACTGGATTCCTTTCCAAGTGAAAGCAAACTGTGGCCTGCACTCTGCCGCCAAAGGAATTGAGAAAAAAGCATTTGCTATGTCAATCGTGCTGTACCACTTGGCTGCTTTTGACTCCAGTTCATACTGGAGTGCCAACATATCCGGCACTGCAGCACTCATAGGTAGTGTGACTTCATTCAGGCCACAATAATCCACTGCCAGCCTCCACTCTCCACTGGACTTCTTCACTGGCCAGATTGGACTATTGAAGGGTGAGTGGGTTCTACCAATCACTCCCTGACTCTCCAGTTGATGAATCAGTTTCTGAATAGGAATCAGGGAGTCTCTGTTGGTGCGATATTGTCTTCTATGCACCATCATGGTAGCAGTTGGTACCTGCTGTTCTTCAACCTTCAGCAGCCCCACAACAGAAAGGTCTTCCGATAATCCAGGCAGAAGAGACAGTTGTTCGGTTTCTTCTGTCTCTAACGCAGCTATTCCAAAAGCCCACCAGTACCCTTTTGGGTCTTTGAAGTACCCTCTCCGGAGGAAGTCTATACTCAGGATGCACGGAGCCTCTGGGCCAGTCACAATGGGGTGCTTTTCCCAGTCGTTCCCAGTTAGGCTCACTTCAGATTCCAATAGAATCAACTGCTGGGTTCCCCCTGTCACTCCGGAAATACAGATAGGCTCAGACCCTTCATAATTTGATGGCATTAAGGTGCACTGGGCACCAGTGTCTACTAACGCTTGGTACTCTTGTGGATCTGATGTGCCAGGCCATCGGATCCATACAGTCCAATAGATCCCGTTATCCCTTTCCTCCACCTGGCTGGAGGCAGGGCCCCTCTAATCTTGCGCATCATATTTGCTGTTTACTTCTTGCAAGAAGGACTTAGAGGTCCCTTCAAGAGGGTCACAGCTACAATGACAATTACATCGTCTGGTGGGCTGTCTACTGGAAACTGGTGCAGCATTTTTCTTGAAGGAATCTTTAACTGTTTTTCCTCGCAGTTCATTCACTCTAGCTTGGAGAGCTGAGGTGGGTTTCCCATCCCACCTCCACATGTCTTCACCATGGTCGCGCAAGTAGAACCAAAGGATGACTCGTGGGGTGCAGTTTTTCTTGGCTCTTTCTGAGACAGAGGAATGCCTACTTCTGATGGCTGAAATTGTAGTCTGTACAGGTGGGCAGTAGGACATACCCTCTTTGAGTTGTATCTCTCGGGATAATTTCTCCACAGTTGAGACAAGGGAGGAAGAGAGGCTTTCTTCAAATAGACCGAGTTGGCCAGCCACCTCATCCACTGTTGGTGCATCTTCCTTTCCCCAGTCTAGTATGGCCAGCGAGTAAGCATACGATGCTGGTGCACTTCGTATAAACTTGTGCCACATGGGTCTGGAACACAGGACTTCATCAGGATCGGTGGGCAGCTGTAGGTCATCAGGATCATAATAGACAAGTTCTCGTACAGCTAGCTCCCTCAAATACTGGATACCCCGCTCCATGGTTGTCCATTTGCCTGGTCGACACACAGCATCTTCAATGAACGGGTACCTCTCCCTTACACTTGATAGGAGTCGCCTCCAGAGGCTGAGGGCTTGGGACTTCTTCCCGATTGCCCTGTCAATGCCACCTTCTCTCGACAGGGATCCCAGCTGCCTGGCCTCCCTGCCTTCTAATTCCAGGCTGCTAGCTCCGTTATCCCAGCATTGGAGTAGCCAAGTGATAATGTGCTCCCCTGGGAGGCGGCTGAAATCTTTTCTCATGTCTCTTAGCTCACAAAGAGACAAGGATCGAGTCACAACCTCTGGTATTGCCTCTTCTTCAGGGTCTCGTGATGGCCCTGGTTCATCATCATCATCTTTCACAATGCGAACTGATTTCTTTGTGTAATTCTTCTTCTGTATAGGGGCGACTGATACTGGTACTGGTTGGTTTACTGACTCGACTACGTAGTCAGCCTCTGAGCTTTGAGTAGCTGCAGTGCTTGTCAGAGTTGGAGGAGCTGCACTCTCTGATGTCTGAATAGCTACAGTCATTGTCGTAGGAGTTCTTTCTGGCTCAGTTATAGCCTCAGTTTTTGAGGTTTGGGTAGCCATAGATTTCTTTTCTCTGTCTAGACATTTGCTTGTAGCATTCCATGAACCATGCCACCCCTGAAATCTCCAGGCAATATTCTTAAACCAATATCTTGTAATACTTAAAACTTGAAAAACATTCAGGAGAGTGAGCAGCAGATACAAGCTAATCTGAACATCCCAGGGAAAAATCAAAGTTCTCAAAGGCTGTTGTAACAAGTCGGAAGGGCAAAGGGGATGAGGAAGCATCCCCCCCTATCTTCTCCATGAGTTGAGTGACCTTATTAAATGAAGTCAGAAGTGACAGAAATGCCAAATACAGATACTCTCCAAGGATGATAAATGTGGATAATATCTTGTCATAAATTAGAAATACAAAGTACGACAGGATTAAGAGCCTGACTACCCTTCCTGAGGTAATAGACAGCTGGGCAGGAATCACATAAAGTGGGTGCAGGTTCATAAACCAAAGCCACACGAACAGACAAAACATTATTGTTACTATCACCTCTTTGAATAAGGTGATAAACATTTTATCACAGTTTTTTAGCACAACTAAGTCCGATTTTACCATTATCCCAACCCTTCGAGCACCACGTTGGGCACCAAAAAGGACTGTGGTGGTTTGGCCCGGGCTGGAGGCCAAATGCCCACCAAGCCGCTCGCTCACTCCCAGAGGAGAAACAGGCAGAGCCACCGTGGGTTGGGATAAGGACAGTTTACTGCCAAATATCAAAGTGAATACAGGGCAATAATGGCTTGTTACACGAACACCCAGTGCTAACACAGAGCACCTTATTGAACCGACACTTACAGAGGGCAGCCTGATGGCAAGAACCGACTGACCCGACAGCAAGAACGAACGGACGGACAGACAGACGGACGGATGGACAGACGAACCAGACATCCCAGCCACACTCCAACTGTCCTAGAGGAAGAATCCCAGCCCTCACCTGTCGGAGAAGGGAGACTTCGACCACCATATGGTTCATCAACAAGTCCCAATTTTTATTCAAGCAAGCCTTGGTTAAATACACTGCTTAATTAGCTCATGCATTTTACAAAAGTCAAGCTCAAAATTGGTCAAGCAGATAGACGCCGGCCCGTCCCCTCTTTGTTCTGTTTCCACATTCCTGAAGTTTAAACATCCTTTTATCGCATCCTGCAGGTGTCCAAGTGCCAGCAATATCCAGTTACAGCTAGCTACTGGGTCAAGCTGACCTAGAGCTAACACTTACCCTGCTTACACCATCTCAAGCAAATCCAGGCTGTTGTGTCCCTTCTCTGATAGCCAGCACTGAACCAGGCTCTCCACATTTCTCCCATTTTTGTTTTGGGCTAACAATGTTTGATCAGAAGGCTGTTGATACCATTTTTGCATCATGTTTTGTAGACACATGCAGAGACATGGCAAGAGTAGGGTAAGAGTTAGTAATACTACTCCTATCATCATGGCTGCTTTTAGAATAGACAGCAGCCAGGGTCCCAGTCCCAGTGATCGCAACCATCCGCCTAGTCCAAAACCAGAGTCCATTTGTAAGTTATCAGTTTCCGTAATTCATCAATTTGGGAGTGTATGGATCGTGAATGATCAGAGAGGTTCATACAACACATACTTTCAAACTCTTCACATCCATGGCCTTGGCCAAGCAAAAGAAAATCAATTGCAGCTCTATTTTGCAGCGTAGCATGGCGGACAGAATCAACATCAAGCAAAAGCCTGGAAAGTGCAAGGGAAGTAGCATTTGTTTGTTTTGCTAGCCAACACCCCAACTTGTTTAGGTGATTGTGTGCAGCTGCTGCTGACACCCCTGGAGCGAGAAGAGATGCAGATATAATCTCTTCCAGTGACCAGAATGTTACCTGGCCGTTGCATTCTTTGTTAAAAGCATGTATCTGCCTCCTGGTTCGGCGATGGTGACGGCTCATGTTAAATATCATAGGGGTGTTTGGCGTTAGCAGAGATAAGCGGCCAAGCGTGCATGGCCCCCCTCTTAGACGTGACGGGATACCTGGCCAGGCACAGTCTCTGCATATCAGAAAATTACCAAGCGGTAGCTGCAAGGGATGGTTAGTAGATATTGAAATGTTAGGTGAAGTATAATTGCACCAGCTTGTAGCATTGCAATAAATAGCCATGCTAGAATTTACATTGGTGGGCGAGCTCTGGTCCCCACTTGGGTGGTTAAAATATAAGCATGCATCAGCCTTTACTGAACCCAGAAGCTCCAACTCCTGCGGTTCCTGAGGTGATACAGGAAGGTAACCAGCTCATCCATCCCATAAACGAAAAGCCATATTATAAAATGTGGCAATCTAAAAACTTCTAATTGGCTAAACATACTGTTCACACCAAAGTGATTAATCAGTAATTATAACGAGTTTTGATAAGCATAACTTATAGCCAAACATTGTTAGTTTACCTTTGATGTCTAAAAGTTGTCTGCATGCCTACTGTGCTTTGGCCATCTCATTATGGCTGGTTCATGACATGTTCATTTACTTCCAAATACTTTCTCACAGCTCCTTGATTTAAGGGAGTCTGTACACCTGTTTTCAAGGCCTCTATGTTTTGAAAAGTGATTACCAAAACTTCTCAGCATGAGTAATTTTGTTGTTTCACGGGAAATTCAAGGATACTGTCAGTCTGTGTTTTTGCGAGGAGAGTCAGGCTGCTAGCAGGCCTGCTGTCCTCCTTGACAAATTTTTCCCTTTTTGTATCTGCGCCACAAAACTGCTTTTAGAGGTCTCTGCAAGGGCCCTTTGCAGAAAGCTCAACAAGCATGGCAATAAATTTACTGAATTGCCAAATCCAATAATTCAAATTTGACCATGGACAATATCCATCCTGAAATTTCCCACTCATGAAACCAATTCTGTTCGATCTCTTAATTTCTGAATGCTCACATGAATCGACTGAGAGTGGCCAGCCAGATTCCTGCAGCACATACCTTCCAAAATTTTCACAATTATGTCTGTGAGTCAGCAGCACAAATCAGCTACTGCATGTTTCACAGAATCTGCATCTGTAGCTAAGTGCCTTGATATCTTTGCTGTTGTACCTGTTTGCTTTGCCAATCAAGAGTGTCAGAAGTGCAGATAACTTCAGCTTCATGTTTCCGTGCAGGCACCGATTGCAGCCTGTGACCTTAGGCTGTGCAGAAATCACTGTTTCTCTAATTTTTATTTACCACTAGCACACTCATATTTAAAAGAGTATTCAAAATGTCCCGCAGCAAAACTCACAGTCCATTGTGGCTGCACTTGGAACACTTGACTTCAGTTACTGTGATCAGGATCCCGTCCTGGTTCATGCAAGCTTGATTTCTTCTGGATCCACAGCTTTATCTGCTTGGTTCCCATATCTGTAATGACATAGGCAGATCTCCTTTCCCAAGTTAGTACCTGTAACTTCATTTCACTAACATCTAACATGAACTTTTCCGTTCAAAACATACAGAGCCTCGTTTAATCAATCAGCTGGAGAGGTAGCATTCTCTCCCCCTTATTGTTTGTGAAGCAAACGCTTCAGAGTTTGATTCATATGTTCTGCCATGGCTTTGCACTGTACAAGCCCTTTAGCCTCAGCAACCAACAAGTGGTATTGACGTTAAAGCACTTTAGCAGATTGGTAAACAAAATTTCATGCAACTTCTGAGCTTGTGCAAAGCTGTCTGCTGAGGGAGCAGCCCCGGCCGGTGCAACCAGCTTGTCTGCTCTCTGATTTCTTCCTGCTAGACTTAGAGGTAGTTAGTTAGCTCAGTGTGGCTGTGAATCTGGGTAACAGAATACTGATGCATAATACCACACAATGATCTAATCCAGTCAATATTTCTAAGCAACTTCTGAACATCATTTAACATGCCACCCACCTCTGAAAAATATTTAAGGTGCTAAAAATCTGCTAATCAAAATACAATAACCTTCAGCAAACAGTATTAATTAAATACATGTATGCAGAAACTATATTATGTGTTTTGGGATTTTTGATGGTTTTGTGTATGTAAATTTAATGCATATCCCTGGTTTCCTTCCCTGGCAGGATAAATATACCACTATTCAAAATAATATGCATGATAGCTAAATATTATAGATGATAGTAAATTTTCGTGTTAAAATTAGAAGTCAAGGCATACTGAATGAATAAATGAAGAACTTTACCTCTCTCTTTCTAGCTCTTCTAAATAACTGGTGCTTTCTCTGCTTCCATTCATAAACCCTCTTCTTGGAAATGATCCTATAGGAACAGGACTGCACTCTCCTGCAGGGCTTGACACAGACCCTTCCCAGCTCCCATATGAACACATAGACACCTTTGGCCTTAACTTCACTCCACGGAAGTTATTACTTTCCAAGTTCAGTTTTGGGTAATAAAGAACAAACATTTTCAGAGATGAAATTGAGGAGCATAAATCTAAAAGATCAATTCTATCTTAATTTCATACAACATGAACAAATCTATGACTTTTTTGATGGAAACAGACTACAATCCTGCCAACCAGAACAGCATCATGACACCAGTATACCTGCCTGTTTTAAAAAACAGGCAGTGTGTAGCATGTGAATTGCTTGTGTCCCACTTCCTAATAGCCTCTTTCTCAGGGATTCCACAGATGTAGACATCATCTACAATATTTCTGGTTCTATGATAGGGATAACAAATGTATGCAGGGAGTCACACATCCAGGCTTGCTCTGCACATCCCACATAATGGGATGGGTACACGTTCCACCACATGCTCTAGGGATGGGGGCATCAATTTTCAGCATGACAGATACAGTTCTAGGAATGTGACAGGAAAAGGGCAGGGCATGTAAAGGAGTTCAGAAAATTGATGGAACTAATCCACCACTAATTTAAATGATTGAAAACAGTGTTTTTTCATGAAGAAGTGAATAAAGTGTAAGATATATCAAATGCAAATTATATGAAACCTTGGGGGAACAGTAGAAAAATCACAAAACTAATATAAGAACACCTTCCTTTTTAAAAATGAGTCTTAAAATGTCAAAAAATAGCAGTGAGATTATGAATAATTTCCAAAGTACTTGAATGAAGAGGCACAAGTTGGAAAATTTTATCCTAAAAAACTCAAGAAAGAAACAAACCTACGAAAAACTTAATTATAACTTTACCTTTAAGTCATTCCATTAAGTCAATTTGTCCAGAAGATGCCATTGTCTCATCTTCAATACTTCCTTGTAGCTGTTTCAGCATGTCCTATAGAAATTAGGCATAATTAAGAAAACCTTAAAATTATAAGCCAAGGTAAATACATAGAATCACAGAATGGTTTGGGTTGGAAGGGACTTTTAAAGGTCATCCAGCCCAACACCCCTGCAGTAAGCAGGGACATCTTCACTAGATCAGATCTCTCAGAGCCCCATCAAGCCTGACCTTGAATGTCTCCAGGGATGGGGTCTCCACTTCTTCTCTGGGCAACCTGTTCCAGTGATCCACCACCCTCATATTGAAGAACTTTTTCCTAATATCCAACCCAAATCTACCCTTTTCAAGTTTAAAACCATTACCCCTAATCCTATTGCTACATGTCCTTGTGAACAGTTCTTCCCCTGCTTTTTTATAGGCACCTTTCAGGTATTGGCAGGCCGTTATTGGGTCCCCCCAGAGCCTTCTTTTCTCCAGGCTGAACAAGCCCAACTCTCTCAGCTTATATTCATAGGAGAGGTGCTCCAGCCCTTTGATCATTTTTGGGGCCCTCCTCTGGAAAGGTGCCAATAGGTCCGTATCCTTCTTGTGTTGAGGACTCCAAACCTGGATGCAGTATTCTATGTGATGTCTCACCAGAGCAGAGTAGAGGGGCAGAATCCCCTCTCTCGATCTGCTGGACACACTTCTTTTGATGCGTCCCAGGATGCAGTTGGTCTTCTGGACTGCAGATCCACATTGGTGGCTCATGGCCAGCTTCTCATCCATGAGTACCCCCAAGTCCTTTTCCTCAGGGCTGCTTTCAATCACTTAATCTAACGTGAGATTGTATCCTGCTTTCAAGTACACATTTATGCAACAGCAACTGTGACAGTGATGTAAACTATATTTAATGTGAGCTGTGATCAAGTGTCATAACTTTAATTTCCATAAAATGTATTCTACAGTATTTTCTGAAACACTGGCACAATGTCATGTCCATACTGAATAATTAATCTTCTCTGATAATATAATTTTTCAACTTATTTAAAAGTTCTTCTCAAAGTGAATATCGCTTATCTCTAATTTATGGATGGAGAAGTGAAAGCACAAAGTAGTCAAATTTCTTCAATCTGTGTTCCTAAAGTCAGTTTTATAAATATAAAATTTGGATACATAACTAAAACTTACTAAAGTTTTGGATAGTACATTTTTTGAAAGTCAAACATATAAGAAAAAAGGTTTTTTTGTTGTAGGCTTTTGGTGGGTTTTGGGGGTTTTTTGCCTGCTAGGCCTTATCACCACTAAGCCAGCAGTATGTCATATTTTTCTTACTGCTATTATCATGCCTATGAGGAACAGATTTATGTCTCCTTCATAGACTCATATTATTCTGTTTACTACTACCATAGCGTCCATGAGGCAAAGATTTAGGACTTCTACATGCAGCCAAAGCTTCAAAGCTAAGAATATCCCTGCATCCTATTAAAACTGCATATGATCAAACTACATAGCTAAAGGAAAACACGTTAAATGCTGTCCTGGTTTCAGCTAGGATAGAGTTATTTTTCTTTCTAGCAGCCGGTGTAATGCCGTGCGGTATTTGGGAGTTAGGATGAGAGCAGTGCTCATAAAACCCTGATGTTTTTAGTTGTTGCCAAGCAGTCAAGGACTTTTTGAGTTGTTCATATTGCCCTGCTAACAAGAAGGCTGGGGGGGGGGGGGGGGGGGAGTTGTAAAGTACTAGAGATATGCCTTAACAATCGTTGACAGAACCGTACCCCCCTCTCTTTCTTCTCTCTAACCCTTACCCCCCCTCTTTCTCTCAATCACCATAAATCCTCATCCCTACGACACCCATGCAACCAAGTGATTCCCACTGTCAGGAATGGATATAAATCTTGTTTATCTTAAAGTGGCTTATCTCAAATCCTGTATCCCAAGTCCTCTGTGCATGTGCCCAGACCCAGGGTCAACTGAAGGACAAAGTGTGAGTGGGCTCGGATCCTCTTGAGGGGGCTCAGACTCTCTTGAACTTTCGGGGACCCTCTGGAGACGGAAATGGGCATGCGTCCCACCACCAGGTGGAAGGTGTAGCTATGCCAAGGACTTATTGACTATGCAATGAGCTCACACTGTAAAAAGGCAAGGCCAACAAAGATGAAAGGGAGCATTCCACCATCCACCCTGAAGACATCAAGAGAACATTCCTCAATTGGACCCTAAGACATTTAAGAATGCTGCCATCGGACCTGAAGACATAGGACTGATGGGATGCTGTAGCTCCGTGGTGGTAGATATTGCAATCTCTCTCTCTCTCTCTTCCACTCTTTTCTCTTTCTTCCCCTCCCTTCTCTTGCACACTTGCTGTGGGCCAAATAAAGTGACTTGAACCCTGACTCCGTTCTGTTCCTGAGAATTGCGAAGATATGGTCATGTCAAAACACTTAATTGGACATCACTTGGGAGTTAAGCCCAGCCGCCCCCAGCCAACCAGAGCAATCTGAGGTCGGTTAGAATGCAAGGGGGTTTAACCTCTGTCAAATTGGTATATCTGGTTGTGGATCATGACAGTTATTAAATTGGCATCATGGACAAGATTCTCAGAGAACAGAAAGGTGTGACCGCCTGAGAGTGAACAGGGAATTTGGATACTAAGGTGTGTCCCTCTCAGGATATTTCCCCTTTGAGTTTTGTAACAGAAAGTGTGTAACTCTCTGAAGAGTGTGTGTAACAGAAAGTGTGTAACTCTCTGAAGAGAGAGTGGATGCGTGGTGCTCAGCTCCTGGCTGGGGTCAAACCACGACAGTCCTTTTTGGCACCCAACGTGGGGTCAAAGGACTGGGATAACGGTAGACCAAATTGCATTAAAAACAAAGTTGTCATAAGCATTATTATTATTTAAGCAGTCACTGATCAGAATACTGTTGTATTTGACCACGTGGCTGTGGTCATGGCTGTGGTACTTAGACCAGTACTTAGACCATGCACTCTTGGCAGTGATGGTTGCCATCTCCGGGCAACCCCCATGACAGGAACTGCAGCTACTGCAACCCCTATGACAGGTAATGCAGATGAGCCAAAAAAACAATCCATGCCAGTGTCAGTCACCCCCATACAGAAGAGGAAATACACAAAGAAAACAGTTTGCTTAGTGAAAGATGATGATGAACCAGGGCCATCCAGAGATCAGGAGGAAGAGGCAGAACCAGAGGTCATCACCCAATCTGTGTCCCTGAGTGAGCTGCAAGAGGCACGAAAACATTATGGCCACCATCCAAGTGAGCACTTGGCTGCTCTGATGCTGCAATAACAAAGCCAATAGCCTGGAATTAGAAGGCAGGGAGCCCAAGCTGCTGGGATACCTAAATAGGGAAGGAGGCATCAACAAGGCGGTTGGGATAAAGTCAGGAGCCTCTGGAGGAGACTACGGTCAAGCATGAAGGAAAAGCATCCCTTAAGGGAAGATGTTACATGTAAGACACCCAGGTGAAGCACAATAGACACAGCGATCCAGTATTTGAGAGACTTAACCATGCAGGAGATGGTTTATTATGATCCAGACAATGCAGTTACTCACTGATCCTGATGAAGTCCAATGCACCCAAGCCATGTAGCATAAGGCTGTACGAAGCGCACCATCAGGGTATGCCAATTCATTGGCAATAGTTGACTGGGGCAATGCAGATGCACCAACAGTATTTTAACTGTCCAGGTGACTCCAACAATATCAAGATGATATTTCCTTTTCCCTCATCTCAGCGGTAGAGAACTGTGGGAATCAACAATATTGATATTAATAGTATTATCTGTAGGGAAACAATTACCGGAGTTATTCTCAAGAGAAAGAAGTAGCAACCTCAAGGACGCTGATGCTGAGAGAGTTGATCTTCAGAGAGGCATGTGAACAGAATAAAGAACTTACCAGCTGTCCTGGTTTCAGCTAAGATGGAGTTAATATACTTTTTAGCAGTGGATGGAATGCCATGTTTGGGTGTTAGGACAAAAGCAGTTCTGATAGCACCCTGATGTCTCTATTTGTTGCCAAGCAATCAAGGACTTTTTCAGTTGTTTGTATTTCCCTACTAACAAGAAAGGAGGGGACACAGCCAGGACAGGTGACCCGGACTGGCCAAAGAGGATATTCCTTGCCAATTACGTCATGCTCAGTATAAAGGGGGGACTGGGAGAAGAAAAAAAAATCCTCCAGGATGTGTGGTTTTTGGGGACGGTCGGGTTCCGGGACGGCTCTGGGTGGTACGGCCTAAGTTGTGTAGTTCGGTGAGAGACTGCATTGTGTATCACCAGTTTCGTGTATCTTGTGCTCTAAAGTCGTGTTATCACTGTTGTTCTTTTTTATCTTTTTCTGCTACTTTAGTAAACTATCCTTATCCCAACCCACGGGGTTTTGGTTTGGTTTTTTTTTCCCTCTTTACATTTCCCTTTCCATCTCCCCCCCCCGCAACTGCCCTCCCCACCCCCCCCCCCACTTTTTGTTAAAAGAACATGCAACAGTGTGGGGCTCAGCCCTCGGCTGGGGCTAAACCACCACAATTTTTTGGCACCCAATGTGGGGCACGAAAGGTTGGGATAATGGTAGATTTGACCCTAACCCAATTGCAGGTAAGATAGAGCTGTGATAAGCACTGTTATTTAAGCAGTCTCTGGCCACAATGCTGTGGCATTTATTCACAAGGCTGTGGTCATGGTTGTGGTACTCAAACCGTTGCATGCTGCATGCAATCCTGGCAGGATTCTTTACCATCTCAGGGCTGCAGCGCTCATATTTTTTCCCGTACTTCGCTTTAGTGTGTTTTATGATATCAGTCTATGATACAATAATATCGATGACCATGAGCTTAAGCTGGCACTTGTATGAGGTTTTGCTGTCCTGTCCATTCCTTGGACAGGGAGGTGTTAATAACGGCAGCCGGTATGGTGGGGACACAAAGGGGAATAACTACAGTGTTTTCTTTTCCTTTGGGCTAAATAAAACAGCTCATATAAGAGTCTTTGAAAATCTCCCATATCCCTGGGATATTCAAACTAGCATTTTGCTATTGGTAGGTTTGGTGCAAATGTTTCAGTTTTTGTTATATATTAAGCACAGGTTTATGAATACCACTCAAGAGTTTTCTCCGAGGCTGGATAATCACGAGTGGCAGGGCATGTGGCAGAGTATGTGCAAGTACCTAGGCACTTTCTCACCCCCAGTGGTTTGGAACTTCACTCCTGAACAGCTACAGGACCCTGATAAAGTGACTGCATATCTGAAAAAAAACTGCTGTAGGTTTCCCAGAGATGTACACCTTACTGCACTGTGCTGGGCCCTGGCCACTGTCTACCAAACACTGCTTGGTAGCAGGCAGCACTGCCAGCACTGTCAGCAATGCCAGGGGGAAGGGAAAGGAAACAGACTGGCAGATACTGCAGCTGCTGCGACCCCTATGACCAGCGCAGCTGCTACTGCAATCACTGTGACTGGCACTGCAGCTACTGCAACCCCCGTGACTAGCACTGAGGCTGCTGCAACCCCTGTGACTGGAACTGTGGCTATTGCAACCTTTCCAACCGACACTGCAGCTACTGCAATCCCTACAGAAGACATTGCTCATGATCCAAAAACCCAACCCACACCAGTGTCTGTTGCTCCCATACAAAAGAGGAAACACACCAAGAAATCAGTTCACATAGTGACGGATGATGATGATCAAGCGGGGCCATCTCGAGGATATCAGGATGAGGCAGAACCAGAGGTTGTTACCCGATCCCTGACCCTGAGTGAGCTGCGTGAGGTGCGAAAAGATTTCAGCCATTGTCCAAGTGAGCACATTATCACTTGGTTGCTCCAATGCTGGGATCACAGGGCCAATAGTCTGGAATTAGACGGCAGGGAGGCCAAGCAGTTGGTATCTCTAGCTAGAGAAGGAGGCATTGATAAGGCAATTGGAAGGAGGCCAGAAATCCTCAGCCTCTGGAGTCCTATGCACCCCAGACATGTGGCGTAAGGTTGTACGAAGTGCGCCATTAGGGCACACCAATTCACTGGCAGCAATGGACTGGAATGATGAGGATCCACGAACTGTATATGATGTGGCCTGCCGACTCTGGAAATATCAAGACAATGTTTCACTCTCTGTCATCGCAGCAGTAGAGAAACTGGTTCAACGACTTTACCAACAATATGCCCAACTCCCAACCTGTATGGAGCAATGTTGCAGCTACTGGGAGAAAGTGTCCATCGTCCCAAGAGGGAGGATACAGAAGGCACACACCACGATCCACACTGTGGTCTTACCTGTTTAACCATGGGGAGGACATGAGGAAGTGGGATAAGCAGCCCACCTCAGCCCTTCGAGCACGAGTAAATGAGCTGAGGGGTAAAACAATCGCACAACGAGATTCTGCCAGGAAGAATGCTGCACCAGTATCCACTGGGCAGTTCCCTAGACAAAGTGGAAGGCCTACCTATAGGTCTGATATGTCTGATCCTCTTGAAGGGACTCCTTTATGTAGCCAGTGAACAGCAACCACAATCAGCAGCAATAGAGGGGCCTTGCCTCCAGCCAGGTGGAGGCGAGGGATAACCGGACTGTGTGGATCCGATGGCCTGGCACATCAGACCCACAAGAGTACAAAGCTCTGGTGGATACTGGTGCCCAGTGTACTCTAATGCCATCGAATCATGAAGGGGCTGAACCTGTTTGCATTTCTGGAGTGACAGGGGGCTCCCAACAGTTGACTGTGCTAGAGGCTGAGGTGAGCCTAACTGGAAAGGACTGGGAGAAACACCCCATTGTGACTGGCCCAGAAGCTCCATGCATTTTAGGTATAGATAATCTCTGTAGAGGGTATTTTAAAGACACAAAAGGGTACCAGTGGGCTTTTGGAATAGCTGCTTTGGCGACCGAAGAAATTGAACAATTGTGTGCCTTGCCTGGACTCTCGGAAGATCCAGCTGTTGTGGGGTTGTTGAGGGTCGAAGAACAGCGAGTGCCAATTGCTACGACGACAGTGCACAGACAACTATATTGTACAATCCGAGATTCTGTGATCCCCATCCATAAACTGATTCGTCAACTGGAGAGTCAGGGAGTGATCAGCCAAACCCACTCACCATTTAACAGTCCCATATGGCCAGTGCAGAAGTCCGATGGAGAGTGGAGGCTGACAGTAGATTATCGTGGCCTAAATGAAGTCACTCCAGGTATGAGTGCCGCTGTGCCAGACATGCTAGAGCTCCAGTATGAACTGGAATTAAAGGCAGCCAAGTGGTACGCCACAACTGACATTGCGAATGCTTTCTTCTCAATCCCACTGGCACCAGAGTGCAGACCACAGTTTTCTTTCACTTGGAGAGGTGTCCAATACACATGGAATCGTCTGCCCCAGGGGTGGAAACACAGCCCCACCATCTGTCATGGACTAATCCAGAGTACATTAGAGAAGGGTGGAGCCCCAGAGCACCTGCAGTATATTGATGACATCATTGTATGGGGCAACACAGCAAAGGAAGTTTTTGAGAAAGGAAAAAGGATAATTCAAATCCTTTTAAAAGCTAGTTTTGCAATAAAACAAAGTAAAGTCAAGGGGCCTACGTGAGAAATCCAGTTCTTAGGAATAAAATGGCAGGATGGGCATCGTCAGATCCCAATGGACATTATTAATAAAATAGCAGCTATGTCTCCACTAAGCAACAAAAAGGAAACACAAGCTTTCTTAGGTGTTATAGGATTTTGGCAAATGCATGACCCAAACTACAGTCTCATTGAGAGCCCACTCTACCACATAACCCGGAAAAAGAACAATTTCCAATGGGGCCCTGAGCAGCAGAAAGCCTTTGAGCAGATCAAACGCGAAATAGTCCTTGGGCCTGTCCAGACAGGGACAGACATTAAAAATGTGCTCTACACTGGAGCTGGGGAGAATGGCCCTACCTGGAGTCTCTGGCAGAAAACACAAGGGAAGTGTTATCGACAAAAGGAACACTCACGCTGAGAGTGTCATAGTAGCAAAGATTTATTCAGAGAAAGAGAAGTCGGCGCCGGGCGGGTGCAGACCGGAGTCTCATCACACCACGCCGTTGAATGGTAGGTTGCATGTATTTATATTATAAGAGAACAAAGTGAAAGTTATGCAAGTTACTAATTATTCTTGTGGTTAATCCATATCCGTACATTTTGATTGTTCTTGTTCAATCACTAGCAGGATCACTCAGTTAATCAATTTTGGTTATACTGTTCCTTCTGTTTTTCTCAGTTCAGTGACTACTTCTTCCTCCCCAAACCGGTTCGGGCTGATTTCCCTGCTTTCATGGTTAGGGACCTCTTGTTCCGCTTGCACGCTCTGGTTTGCCTGAAGTTTATAATGTTCTTCAAAGAAATTCTTGGTGCTTATCATTCTTAACAGTATGTCATTTTGTACCTTAGTGGGTTAGGGATATAAGCAAAAGCCATTGTTCAAAACAAAGCATACATCAAGTTTCTATAAACTAGCAAAAAGCAGCCTGAAAGTTTAGAATCAGCAAACGCCTTTAACAGGGAGACTCGAGGGCGACCGTTGGGGTTTTGGAGTCGGGCCTTGTTGTGGTTTACACCTCAGCGGAAAGCTGGGGCCACAAAGGTCAGAAAAAAGAAGCCCCCTACCACTTTAAGAGGTGGAGGATGGGCGAACGGAGGAGCTGCAGAGCCAGAGGGAAAAAAACCAACGGCCTTGCTAGTGACTTTGCTTATAAGGACAAGGAATATGGTATTGGTCACAGTGGTCAAATACCCAAGTCTTTTCCCAGATCTTGTGGTTCACCAGTTCATAGACATAACATGCAAGCAGCGCGACAAGTGGCACCAAGTATAAACCACTAAAAACTCCAATTCGGATCATGAACTTCTTTAGCTTCTCCTGGTTCCTGCCATCATGCTGTATGACTTGCCGCACGTGATTTAAAGAAATAATGCCAGCTAGAAGAAGAGAGAGACCAAAGAAAACACAAAGGCACAACGGCAAAAGCACAAGGGGAGACTCGAGGGCGACCGTTAGGGTTTTGGAGTCGGGCCTACAAAGGATCTGAGGCCAATTACACTCCAACAGAAAAGGAAATACTGGCCGCTTATGAAGGGGTTCGAGCTGCTTCAGAGGTAATTGGAACTGAAGCTCAGCTTTTCTTAGCACCCCGACTGCCGGTGCTGGGCTGGATGTTTAAAGGGAAAGTCCCTTCCACACACCATGCAACTGATGCTACATGGAGCAAGTGGGTTGCACTAATTACGCAACGGGCTCGAATAGGAAACCCCAATCGCCCAGGAATTGTGGAGGTGATTACAGACTGGCCAGAAGGCAAAGACTTTGGGATGTCACCAGAGGATGAGGAGGTAACACGCGCAGAAGAAGCTCCACCATATAACCAACTGCCAGAAAATGAAAAGCAATATGCCCTGTTCACTGATGGATCTTGTCGCATTGTGGGTAAACATCGGAAAGGGAAAGCTGCTGTATGGAGTCCTGTGAGGCAAGTAGCAGAAGCCACTGAAGGAAAAGGTGAATCAAGGGGTAATGCAGAAGGATGGAGAAACTCGATGTGTACCTCAAGGTGACTTGATTTTGGGTGAGAATAGCCAATATCATGCTAAATAATTCACTACTGTTTTATTGTTGTTATAGATACTGTATGTTATACTAATGACATTACAGCTAGGGTCATCGGTGCCGTGATGATGGAGCAAAGACCAGCCTCCCAAGAACTCTTTCTTTTCTCTTGTGTAATAAACACCTCTGACCCACGGACTATGAGCATGGATCATGCCAGGTGCAGTGTTCGAGAGCCCGAGATACAGCATTCAACGATCCAGTGGCACGTAGGACTCTTCATACCCTGAGAGACTGTTGTGACAGAGGGACCAGTGAGCCTGAGAATCGTGGACTGAATGAAACCGACAGAGTTGGAGGAAACGTCCACAGACTGAATCTATACGCACATACATGTGTGTGCATGTGTACATGCATGTGTATGGATGCGAGAGACTCCCTGTACCCAAAGAAGGTTGCTGGTCCTGCTCATGATGTAAATGGTATGGAATAAGGGGTGGATAATGTCCTGGGTTCAGCCCAGCAGCAGGCTATGTTAGCCCTGAGAGTATTCCATACCAGTTGCATCATGATCAGACAGGCTGCCCCCCCCCCCTTTGCAGGGGCGACTTCGGACCCAGGCACGGGAGGTTCCGGTCTGGGCAGGCACAGTGCCAGTTCTGGTGGCGATTCCGGACCTATCAGAAACTGCTCCGGGCACGGGAAGTCCCGGTCTGGGCAGGCGCAGTGCCAGTTCCGGGGGAGACTCCGGACCTATCAGAAACTGCTCCAGGCACGGGAAGTGCCGGTCTGAACAGGCGTGTGGGAGTTCCGGCTTCTCTCTCTCTCTCTCGGATCGGCGTGGCAGGCGGTGGTGAGGGGGGTGCTTGGGGGTGCTGGGCTCAGGGAGTGCTGCGTTCGGGAATATGTATCTGAATCTGAATCGGTTCGGGCACGGCTCAAATGACATAGTGTGGTGAGAGGTTTGCACTGTATATAATAGCACTGTAGTTAGTTGTTTTCATACCTTTCCCTGTTGTTTAGTAAACTATCCTTATCCCAACCCTGCAGGCCTTGGGTTTTTTTTTTCCTCTGGCTCTGCAGCTCTTCGGTTTGCTCCGTTCGCCCATCCTCCACCTCTTAAAGTGGTAGGGGGCTTCTTTTTCTGACCTTTGTGGCCCCAGCTTTCCGCTGAGGTGTAAACCACAACAGGCCTACAAAGGATCTGAGGCCAATTATACTCCAACAGAAAAGGAAATACTGGTCGCTTATGAAGGGGTTCGAGCTGCTTCAGAAGTGATTGGAACTGAAGCCCAGCTCCTCCTGGCACCCCAACTGCCGGTGCTGGGCTGGATGTTTAAAGGGAAGGTCCCTTCCACACACCATGCCACTGATGCTACATGGAGCAAGAGGGTTGCACTAATTGCACAGCGGGCTCGAATAGGAAACCGCAATCACCCAGGAATTGTGGAGGTGATCACAGACTGGCCAGAAGGCAAAGACTTTGGGATGTCACCAGAAGATGAGGAGGTAACATGTGCGGAAGAAGCCCCACCCTATAACAAACTGCCAGAAAATGAAAAGCGATATGCCCTGTTCACTGATGAGTCTTGTCGCATTGTGGGTAAGCATTGGAGATGGAAAGCTGCTGTATGGAGTCCTATAAGACGAGTAGCAGCACCCTATAACAAACTGCCTGACTAGCTTAAAGCTTAAGGCGCGTGAACACAAGGCAGTACCCTATCAGTGAACTACTGACAGCGCATGAACATTTTGCAAAGCTTGCGTGCGTGTATTAATAAAGGTCTCTGTTCTACACCCTGCCGGAGTCCATGCAATTAATCTCCACAAATGGTGCCCAAATAGGGAACATGCCCCAATCGTGGGAACATGCAACCGGTGGAGAGCCCAGCTGAATGATTTCAGCAGCAGAGCAGAGAGCTGCAGTTCACGAACAATAATTGCCCTGACATGTGAGCAGCTGGGAACTTGGAGATGAGGTCTAATATATCCTTAGGGAAAAGTCTATTTTGTGTATCCTTGATAAGATTTTGAAGAAGCGGGGTATTACCTATGACGAGGATACACTCCATTTGTTACTGACATGACTGGAAAGTAAAGGCATAATAGCCGACTCACAAACTGCTTTTCTATCATCGTCTTGGGAAAAAGCGGGAGAGGTTTTGTGGGAAGCAGCTATGAAAGGGGATGTGATGGCTATGAAAGTTTTAAGTACACGGCAGCTGGTCTCAGACTTGCTGCAACAGTTGCAATGTAAATCAAATCTGCCTCTTAAAGGCACCCTGTCTGAAGGGGCTGAGGGGGGCAAACCCCTACTGCTCCGCCACCACCGTCGCTGTAGCACCGCATTTTATCGACCTGCCTCAGTCACCACCATTACTGCCAGGGTTCTGAACCCCTGCGAGGGCCCCTCAGGCATATCTGAGCTCCTGGGATGACCCACCCGGTGACACCTCCCCACCCCCCTACCCCCACCCCCCGACTACTTACAATTTAGCTGCACATTGGAGGGATATACAGAAGAGCAGGCTGCTTTAGAAGGGGATTTGGAAGTTGCTGCTGCTCTTGCATGCCCTATAGTGGTTTGCACTGATCGTCCAAGTGACTGTCAGCCGTTACAGTGGGACTTAATTAAGGAATTACAGAAAACTATAATGCAACATGGTTTTACATCCCCCTACGCCCAGTTTGCTACAGGTGGTTATGAAAGGTCATCTTCTCATCCCTTTTCATGCACACTCATTAGCGGGCTATTTACCCCCCCACAGAGTGTTCTGTGGGACTCACATTGGTGAGGGCTGTGCCAGACGGCATCAGTCCTCAATTTGGACAGACAATAAGGAGACCCTTTGCAGTTTGCAAGGATCCCTCAGTTAATGGGGGAAGCACCTATTGCTATGCCGCAGCTCCAAGCTCAGCTGGCACCTGAAATCCTGAAGCAGTCTGCTGAACTGTCTTATCAAGACACATTAAAGATACCGGAAACGGGGAAAGACTGCAAAATCATTTACCAGCATCAAGCAGGGACCTAAAGAGATGTATATGTAGTTAATTGACAGATTGCAGGAAGCTCTGCAAAAACAAGTGGATAATGCTGAGGCTAAGGAGGCTTTAATGCTGAAATTAGCTATAGAAAATGCTAATGTGGGCTGTAGATGTGTTCTGCAGTCACTCTAATCCATCAATAATAGACATGATAGAGGCATGCAGTCAAGTCAGTTCAGTCACTTATAACACCGAGACTCTTGTAGCTGCCTTTGCTGCTGCGGTGCAAATGAAGAACCGTGTGTGTTTTCAGTGTGGTTGTTGTGGTTTCACCGGAGCCGGGGACCACGCATTCAGGTTTTTCCCCCGGAGCAAAGGGGGGGGGGGAGGGGAAGGAACCAAGACACCAGAGCCCCGCAGGTTGGGATAAGGGTGATTTTTACTGGAAATAACAGGGGAAGAACAGATAACAATAAACGATACAACCTTTTGCTGAGATGAGCAGTTCAGATCGCGCACTCCCCGAAACGGACACCACGCCGCAGCCCGCGCAAACCCCCGCCGCGACACAAAAAAACCCGAGCTCACGCCGCGAGTAAACAAAGCCCCGAGCCGAGAGCACGCTGTTCGCGTGCAAACACTGCAACACCCCCTGCTTTTATACTCAGCATGACATAACTGGTATGGAATGATCCTGTTGGCCAATTTGAGTCACTTGTCCCGAGCCCAGCATGTTAACCCCTTCCTGGCTGAAGCCACTGGCTGAAACCAGGACAGTGGTAAACCAGGACATTTCAAACACTGTTGTCCTCATCGGCAAGGGAGTGGATTAAACGCCACTACCAACACCGCTGCCAGGCTTCCTGGTATCTGCCCGCAATGTGGAAAAGGGAGGCACTTTGCTAATCAATGTCAATCCAAATTTGACAAAGAAGGACAGCCGTTGTTGGAAACGGAAAGCCGTGCACGAGGACACGACCTGGCCCGGCTGCCCTGTGCCCGCCACCTCCACACCACCCCCACCCCCCCGCCCCTCTCCTCCTACATGGCCACCGCTGCTGCTGCCACCTCACCTGCATTAAGCCCCAGCCGTCACTGGCACCCCAGCACGGCCCTGCGTCGTGGCTGCTGAGCCTGAAGGTTTCCTGTTTGCTACTTTCTGAGTTACTCATTTATGATATCTTTTGGGTCTCTTTTTCTGCCTACATCTTCAACAGCAATGTTATGATGAAAGTGGAGACTGCTGCACAATTGACAACAGGTAAACACGATAATTGAGGACATGGGGGCATTGCAACCTGGTAGGCCATTACCAACTATGCTGCCTCGTGACTGGGACATTATTGTGATAGATATGAAGGACTGCTTCTTTACTAACTCCTTAGCACCAGACGGTGCACCATGGTTTGCCTTTTCAGTACCATCCATCAATCACCAAGAACTGATGTGTAGATATCACTGGACTGTTTAGCCTCAAGCAATTGTTATGAATGACTTGGTCCCAAACAGGATTTTAACCAACTTGAACAATTTAGTAAACAAATAAAAGCAAGCAAATGGTGCTGGGGTGCACAGTCAGCACCAGGTGCGCCGGGAGTCTCCGCCCCACCAAGACGCACACCGAACAGTTCCAGTCCTTGGTTTATATATCTTCCAGGGATAACACAGCCCGCCGGCTTAAACTGACAGACTGGAGTGCTGCCAGGCGACCCCCACAAGACATCCTGTAGGTGTGCTTTAGCTTGTTTTGCTAACGATCAGGCAGCTGGTTCTGCAGACTAAGATGCCTTCCTCTTCTTCTTCCCTTCTTCTTCTTTATCACCTCCTTCTCAGAGACAAGTTGTTTCTCCTGAGGTATCACAATGCGCACAATATACTACATTGTGGGATTTTAGGCAAAGCCTTTATATAGTTTGTTGCTGCTTCAACATACTTCATTCAGTACATGCAAAAATCTTATACTGTCCCTCCTAGGCCCGTGACCATACAAGGGTATGTCATTATGCACCCCCAACATTATTCCATATTAACACAAATCAGATGGACATATAGCACAATCCCCCATTTTCTTTTTTTATAGTATTGATTCGTGTTTTCATTTCTAATTGATTCAATACTTGCCGAACTGTTATAAATTTTGGGTCTTTAAAACAAGGTATTATACATGGAATTATTAACAATCCTCCGCATATCCCCAATACAATTACAGCAAGATTCACAAATAAATTTTTAACAACTGTGGGAATTTCGTATTTTACTCTTGTTTCCATTTCTTGATAAAAAGAATAACAATCTATGCTGTACCGATTCTTTCACCCGTTCTTTTATTTCAGTATTTCCAATTAATCTCTCTACTTTTGAATTTGTTCTTATTTCTACCCAATATTGATAAGTACGTTCTTTTGGATTATAGTATACAGTCTCGTTACCTTTTTTTACATAGAGCATACTGGGTTTGGTTATGCACCACACATTGACTGCAATCGTTTGCTGTAGCCTGGGTTGAAGAACTCACCCCAAGTAGAATTAGAAGAGGTCCGGTAAGGGCCAGAGTATTCAGTGGTCACAGCCTGAAGGGATTGCAGCCCTCGGCAGACCTTCCCAGCCACAACACTGGTTCCCTATCCGGTCTTGCCCTCCTCTAAGATCTCAGGGGTTGTCCCTTTTCAAAGTACCCAAATGAATTTGTAAGTTGCCCTTTTCTAATTTGTATGCTATGTATCTGAGTTTACTATTCTTACAGGAGTATTCACAATAAAATTCCCACAGCAATTTAGCTTATACTAAAATAAAGTCACTGAACCACCCAGGGGCACAGAGGTTTGGTAATGGAGATGCGTAAGCCTCCAAACCACCCAGGGGCACAGAGGTTTGGTAATGGAGATGCGTAAGCCTCCCACCGGGGCAGAGTACTGAATGGCAGCACTCAACCCGCACTGATGCTTCTGAAGCAGCTGCCCAGTCTGAATAGGAGCAATGGTAATTAACCTCTCCCCAGGACATACACAGAAAAGAAATACATAAAAATATGCCCCTTAAAAACTGGTGACTCTGTCAATCTGAAAAGGCTGAAGCACTTATCAACATTACTATTATCATTACAACAATCAACACAATTAACACACACTTTATAAACGTAAAAAGCCAACCAGAAATACAATACTGGCAACCAGCAATAACATAGTCATAAATGCAAATGCATCCACTTACACTTTTACAGTTCAGACTTTCTCAATCCCCATGAACAGTGCCACATACAAGGGCAGAAAAGAAACAAACTATTAACTCCTGAAGTGATGAAAATCACCAAGACCATCACTGCTATATCCAGGAGTAACACATACGTGCTCTCTCTGCTGCTTGCATCCCATGCAATGTACAAACCATTCCTATATAATCAGGGCATCATGTTGTTTAAACACATATATCCCCTCAACAGACAACCTGACCTCGGCTGGACCTTCCCTCTGTCCTGTGCTTACTTTGAGCCAGTCTTTCAGGAAAAGCATACCACAAATTTGGCAAAACTAGCAGCATCTTTGCTGATTGGTGGACAGCACTTGGGTGTTTGACAAAGCAGTAAGGTATTTCAGGAAATAAATTCTCAAACAATTAGGTGACAGGCTCCTTCCTAGTGCTCTTCCAAATGAGAAGCTAATAAGCACAGTTCAATCTGAGGTACAGTATTTCCCAAGACTGTAAGAACAGTCCCTGCTTCAGAAAACAAATGCATCTGGCTACATGCGTTTGGCCTTTACATCAGAGGATGTCCCTTTCTTAAAAATAAACCAAACACTAAACAGAGAGACATCCTGATATTAGATTTCAGAATTTGAGAATTTTTATCTGCCTGCAGTTCCCAAATCAAAGGCACTGCTGGCAGTGAGCATAAAGTCACTTCACTCTACACAAGTTTAAACCTCACAGTGAAGTGCTCTTCAGGCCTGTAGGATGAGACAAGCATATGCTCCAGGTTCCAACATGACTTTCCACTCCTTTACAGGACCTTTCACTCGTGACACGTGTCCATCCTTTTTCAGCAGTTCTCACAGCTGTTTCTGTAGTTAATAAAGCAAGAAAAGGTCCTCCCCAGAGAGGAGATAAGCTTTCTTCCTTCCATGTTGTCCTGGGTTCAGCCCAGCAACAGGCTATGTTAGCCCTGAGAGTATTCCATACCAATTGCGTCATGATCAGGTGGTCCGGACCCTCCCCTCCCCCCCATCCCCCCCGGACACGGACACGGGAAGTTCCGGTCTGGGCAGGCACAGTGCCAGTTCCAGGTTCTTTCTTTCTCTCTTTTGGATCGGCGCGGCAGGCGGTGGTGAGAGGGGTTTTACAGCACGGGGGATCGAGTGCCGCGTTCAGGATTTTTGGATTGGCAGCGGTTCGGGCACGGCTCAAATTACAGAGTGGGGTGAGAGGTTTGCACTGTATATAATAGCACTGCAGCTAGTTGTTTTCATATCTTTTCCTGTTGTTTAGTAAACTATCCTTATCCCAACCCTCAGCTCCTCAGCTCCCTCCGTTCGCCCATCCCCCACCTCTTAAAGAGGCAGGGAACTTTTTTCTAACTTTTGTGGCCCCCAGCTTTTCAGCTGAGGGTAAAACCACAACACATGTTTTTATTAGAACTTATCTCCTGGCTCCAACTGATGGATCGCAAACCCCAAAGGTGATGTTTGGGCCATCATCCCAATCTCTCTTAATTCTTTTAATGTTTTTCCAATGGTAATTACATATTTTTGGATATCGTGATCCTCAATTACATTATTCCCCAACGGCATTCCTTGGAAATAAGGCATACTATATAACATTTCATATGGCGACAATCCAGTTTCACTATGTGGTTTTTGTTCTTATGTTTCTACCTTCCCCAAGCTTTGTGGGTGCCACGGAGTGTGGTATTCCCACTGAATACCCAATGATTGTTTATTACTTTCAAAGTAAAATGTGTGCTTGGTCAGAATCAATATACTGGATTATCCCATATCTAGGTATTAAATGTTCCAATAAAATTTTAACTACAACTTGCGCCGTACCTCGTGCTACAGGGTAAGCTTCTACCAAGTGTGTTAAATGGTCTACTATTACCAATACACATTTTATTCTCCCTACTTTGGGCAATTCAGTGAAATCAACTTGTATTTTCTCGAAAGGTCTGCAAGCTGTTTTCTTTCCACCCGTGGCCGCTTGTCGAAATATTTTCTTATTTACTTTTTGACACGTTAAGCAACCTTGTGTAATTTGCTTTACTATCTCAAAATTCCGGTACAATCAAATTGTTAAAGAAAATGTTCACTTAATGCCTTTGTACCCCAGTGTGTTTGTGTATGCAGACGTTCCAATATCTGCCTGGTGTATGCTTTTGGCAACATTTCTTGCCCGTCGGGCAGTACCCATTTTCCTCGTTCTAATGTTGCCCCTATTTTCTCAAGTTTCATTTCTTCTTCAGGGGTAAACTTCTTTTCTCTTTTCTCTTGTCTTTCTTCGCTGGTGTCCTCCTTTGTCTGTACTGCATTAATTTTAACAACTTTAGCCCTCAGAGCTGCTTCCTGAGCCTCTTTATCTGCTAAATTATTTCCTCTGGTTTTGTAATTTAATCCCTTTTGGTGTCCCCTCACATGTACCACTGCTATTTCTTTTGGTTCTCTTAATGCCCTTAAAATTTTTACTATTAATTCTTGGTGTATTAGATTCCTCCCTTGAGTATTAATCAAACCTTTTTCTTCCCAAATTTTCCCAAAAGTGTGGACCACCCCATACGCATCTTTAGAATCCGTAAATATAGTTCCACTTTTTTCTTTTAATAATTCCAAGGCTCTGCATAAGGCATACAGTTCCCAAGCCTGAGCTGACCATGATGGGCTCAGAGGTCCTGATTTCACAGGTTCTAAGTTTTTATTTATTACTGCATATCCCAATTTTCTTTTTCCTTCTATTACTTGTGAGGAGCCATCTATAAACAACACTCTCCCATTTTCCAACTCAGTATCTCATAAGTCTGGCATCACTTTTGTCTGGATCTCAATTACTTCTAAGCAATTATGTTGCAATTCCTCCAGGGGTTCTCCAAACAAAAATTGTGCTGGACTCTGGACAGAGCTCACTCTTAATAACCACTTTTCTGCTTTTTGTTGTAAAACATTCCTGTAATAATGCTGTGGCTACCAAAGCTTGGAGACAAGCAGGTCATCCCCTGCTTACTGGATCAAGTAATTTAGAATACCCCACGGGTTTTTTGATTCCTGCCCAGTCTTGAGTAAGAACTCCATATGCAGTTTGGTTTGATGTATTTACAAATAAATAAAAAGGTTTTTCTAGATCCGGGAGGTCCAATTCAGGTGCTCGTATTCAAGCCATGGTCTACAATATCCTAATAATCCCAATACTTGTCTAATCTTTTTAGTTTGTGGAGGTCTTAAGGATAGTATTCCAGATACTCTATCAGGATCTAACTTTTTTTCTTCCCCTTACTTAGTCAATGTACTTCCTTCTCTACAAAACTGTAGTTTAGATCGGGACACCTTTAATCTTCTTTCCCCCAAAAATTTATCATAGGATTTTTTTTTTTAAAGTTTGTCCAAATAGATTTGGTGACTCTGTAAACCCCTGTGATAACACAGTCCATCTTAATTGTTGTTTTCGTCCCATATCGGGGTCCTCCCATTCAAAAGCAAAATAATCTCTGGATGCCTCATGCAGAGGACAAGTCCTTCAAATCTACTACACTATACCAAGTGTATTTGGGAGATATATGACTCAATAAGGTATATGGATTTGCCACCACAGGGAATTTGGTAATTGTTAAATTTGTCCCCTTGACTCTGAATGCCCAACTTTAATTTCAAAATTAAATCCCTTCCTAATAAATTATATTCTGCTTCCGGGAGCAAAAGTAAATCATTGAAGCAGATTTTCTTTGTCAGAACTCCACACTCTCTCATGGCTGATGCAGCAGCCTCCTGTCAGGCCCCAGAATCCCATAACAAAAGGTCCCCCAGCCTAGAGGACTCCTGATGTGCAGGCTTCTGCACCTTCCTTAGCATGACAAAGCACATCATGCCAGGTCTCCCTGCTAAACCAGGAACAAATTTACATCTCTGTTTGGCACAAAATGCTGGTAATTAGCAAGAGGTCATGCACAGAGAGCTGAACCAAACAACTCCCTAGCAAAGCTCTTTAAACCTGACTAAAATGGCATAGTGGCCGGTAAGATTTTATTTCCAGCCCATTCATCCCAAACCAGTTTTTCCCATCTCTCCAACACACTGTATCATGTAAATGGAAAGGACAGAAAAGAAAGAGAAAAAAAGAAGTTTGCCTCTGAATACGTCACTTCTTGTGACAATAGTAATCGTGAATCTCTCTTCATTGGGATGTTCCCTAGGTGCTTTTCTCACTCCCTCTTCCCCTATTGCCCTTCTCTGTGCTTCCAACTCCTCTAACCTCCTTTTTTTGCCAGTCTACAAGTGGAGCATTTTTGGTCTCACGGGGGTACTGCCTGCTTCTGTCTTTCCCAAATACTTGTTCTGTCGGGGAAGACAGCAGGCCTGCTAGCGGCCTAGCTCTCTTCACCCAAGACATAGGCCCTTACAATATTCTTTTGATCCCACGAGAAAGGAAAAGTTACTCATGCTGAGAGGATCCTAATAATCACATTCCAAAAAAAACAGCGGCCTTGCTGATAGGGGTACAGGCCACCCTAAACCAAGAAGCAGTTATGGGACGGTATTTGGGAGAAATGGAACATGTTAGGAACCAACCATAACAAGATGGTCAAAACAGCAGGTGTGCAGATGCTTTTAGGTATTAAAGGTAAACTAAGGATGTTTAATTATAAGATAGGTTTATCAGAAATCGTTATAGTTACTAACCAATCAATATAGTGTGAACAGTGTGTGTAACCAATTAGCAGTTTTTTAGCTTGCCACGTTGGTAGTAAGAAAGGTATAGAATCTGTGTGATTTCACCTAATAAAATGGCTTCACCTAAAATTCATATCGAATTGCATGTTGCTCTCTGCCGGTCGCTATAAATGGTGACCCGGACTTGCCGAGATCGAGGCCGATTCCACCTATGACTGACGACCTCCTGAAACTGCGACTGAGGGAGTCAGCGAAACTCTGGAGAAAAAGCAGCTGGAAACAATCACTTCAGCAGCCAGACCGCACATCAAGGACAGCAAAAAAGAAAAGAGAAAACAACACTTTGCAGCAGTACATCTGAGGTAAGCAGCTGTTACAACTATGGGGAATAAGTTATCTAGCGAGGAAAAGGCTATAGTCAGGCTCTTAGCAAAAATCCTTTCAAAGAGAGGCATAAAATATGATGAGTCGACGCTGAAGCATCTGCTGTGGTGGTGTCGTGCTCATGAAGTTTTAGTCGAACTGCACTTAGTGCTTAGCATAAGCGCCTGGCAAGGGGTGGGGGATAAATTATGGGATGCGGTCTGTAGGGGAGACAAGGAAGGAAAGAGACTTGCTGCTGCTTGGAAACTTGTGATGTCCACTTTGGAAAGCATAAAAGCGGAGCAGACAACCGCCATGGGGGCAACTAAAGCTCCTGCGGCAATGGCATGTCCTGCAATTAAAGTGTTTGAGCCCTTAGTCCCAGGACCGCCCACCCCTCGCCCTGAAGACTATGACTACAAGGAGACACCGACTAATGCACTGGTGCGGGCTGTCCCCGCGGCACCTCCAGAACCTATGGACATGGACCAAAGCCCTACAGGGACGGTCCAGAATCCGCCTTGCCTATCATCAGGTCAGGGACCCACTCGTCTCAATACGCACCACTCCCGCCCATGCCGCCTGGTGAACTTAACGATGTACCCCTGCTGCCCGGCGACTGAGAGGCCCTGGAGAGACTGGTCGACGAACCCTGGGAACGTAAGGTGGCGTCCTAACGCGAAAAATATGTAAAGCAGGGTATTTTGCTTAAAGCTGAAGGAGACCCTTGGGCCAGGCAGGGGGTGGGGGGAGATGGAGGGTCAGTGCCACACACGAAGTTCACAAATCATTGGAAGTGTGTTATTCAAAATGCGCTGATTGAAGGGGAACTTCTCCCTGAGGGAAATGCATACCCGGTAATACTGGGGCAGCCAAATGATAATGTTATAGAGGCGTAGAACTTGGGAGCCACTGAAATGGGAAATTATTAAAGAAGCCCGTAAATCAGTACAGCAATATGGGCTAGCGAATACTTACACTCAAACCTTTATTACTAATATCTTTGCCTCTTATCTTATGACTCCATTGGATTCAAGGCAGTTAATGTCTTTATTATTCACCCCCATGCAGCAAGTCCTCTGGCAATCTCGTTGGCAGGACATCTGCACTACCCTTGCTTTGCAAAATTTAGATAGACCTGAGGGGGATCCACGTCGAACAGTAACTCTTGAAATGTTGATGGGAACTGGGCCATTTGCTGACGCTCATGTGCAGAGTCGATTAAACAATCAAATACTAGGGCAGTCGGCCCAGGCAGCCAAAGAGGCCTTAAGATTACTCCCGGAAGATGGGAAGTTTGTGCCGCCTTATACAAAAGTAGTCCAGCGGCCTGAAGAACCGTACCTCAGGTTCCTGGACCGCTTGAGGGAAAGCATTGAAAGAGCTAATGTTCCCGACGCTGCACACGAGCCTCTGCTCATGTCACTTGCAGTACAGAATGCTAACAGTGCCTGCAAAGCTCGTTTGCAGGCCTTCCTCCGCACTGCAAATATTGTTGACATGACTGATGCTTGTGAACGGATTGGTATGCAGGGCCATGGGATGGCTATATTAGCGCGGGCGCTCTGCTAGCAACCAGGGGGAAGGGAGATCGGGTCTGCGGTGTTACAACTGTAGAAAACCCGGACACATAAGAGTTCAATGCAAAGCAGGACCAGGACATTATAATGGAAACAACAAATCGTTTATGAGAGCGTTTCACCGCTATTGTAAATTAAGACACAGAGCTGCGGAACGCCGATCTCCACCCCTGAAACACAGCGCGGTGCTAGGAAACGGGAGGTCGAGCACGATGAGACCCTGCGCAATGACACCAAGAAGGTCTCCGGCTGCTTGGACAGCGTCGCCGCTAGCACCAGAGGGCGTGCCGGAGTGGACCTGGCAACAACAACAGCAGTAACTTTGGTCGACTCTCAGGTAACCTGTATACCCACTAACATGCACAGACCCCTCAGTCATAACCTTAGCGCCCTATTACTCGGAACATTATCTATTACAAAAAGAGGACTTTTTGTGCTACCCGGAGTCATTGACGCTGATTTCATGGGCTGCATTCAAATCCTGGTATGGACTCCTAACCCGCCGGTATATATACCAGAAGGGACAAAAATTGGGCAATTAGTCCTGTTTCACGCAGTGGTGCCTACTGCTACGAACCGTGGCAGGGGAAAAGAGGGGTTTCAGTCTACGGGTCAACTAAATATTGACTTAGTCATGGAGATAAACAAAGCAAAGCCTGTAGAAAAAATAACTTTCACTACCCCTAAACAAGAAGAATGTACTCTTAACATGTTGATTGATACAGACGCGGATGTAACAATCATTAGTCAGGACCTATGGCGCTCACACTGGTGCCTGGAAAAGCCAGGAGCAACGGTCATGGGGGTGGGGGGAATACGGGTAACGAAAATCAGTGCTCGTGTTTTGCAATGTCATTTGTCTGATGGGTCGGTTTGCAGTGTTCATCCGTGTGTGATGCAGGTTCCTATTTGTTGCGGAGGGATGTGCTTAGCCAACGGGGAGCAAGATTGGTTACTAAGCAAAAGGATTTTTGAAGGCGGCCATTGAATGTGGGCAACACCCTTTAAAATTAACCTGGAAAACAGAAACCCCCGTTTGGGTCGATCAATGGCCGCTTACTAAAGAAAAACTTGCCCACTTACAAGAACAGGAGCAGTTGACCAAAGGGCATATCCAGCCTTCCATGAGTCCGTGGAATACGCCGATTTTCACCATTCCTAAAAAGGACGGTAGATGGCGCTTGTTGCGCGATTTAAGAAAAGTCAATGAGGTAATGGAAGATATGGGAGCTTGGCAACCCGGCCTGCCATCAACAAACATGATACCTATAAATTGGGACATTTTAATTATTGATTTAAAGGATTGTTTTTTAACTATCACTTTACACACTGATGATTATGAAAAATTTGCTTTTTCTGTCCCTACTATAAATAAAAATGAACCTATGAAAAGGTATCATTGGGTAGTGCTTCCACAAGGCATGAAAAATTCCCCAACTATGTGCCAGACTTATGTGGCCTGGGCACTTGCTCCAGTTTGACAAGCGCATCCAGATGTAATCTTTTATCATTACATGGATGATATACTGATTGCGGGAAAAAACTTGGACATTGAAAGTTTGATTCATGAGTTAACAGTGCATTTCAACAGCAAGGGGTTACAGAGTGCCCCAGAGAAAATTCAAAAGAAGCCAATCTGGAAATATCTGGGTTGGCAGATTGATAAAAGTACCGTAACACCGAAAAAGATTGAGATCCGAGCCGAGGTCAGCACGTTAAATGATGTTCAAAAGCTGCTCGGAGATATTAACTGGGTTAGACCATTGTGTGGCATTACAAATAGGGAACTGGAACCTTTAGTGGCATTGCTAAAAAGAGGAGGTTGTGCAGGAGCACCGAGAATCCTGTCAGAAGCAGCAAAAAAGGCCCTGGAAGTTATTAGTAGCAAAATTAAAAGTACATATACCCATCAATGGGATCCTGACTGGGACATAGGAGTCACAGTCATTAATCAGAGTGTGTGTTTGCTATTATAATGCAGTGGACTAATGACAAAGATCACTTAAGATTGTTAGAATGGGTATTCTTGCCAATGTAGCCAAAGCGAACTGTAACTATGCGTTTGGAGGTGATAGCCCAGGTCATTATAAAAGGCTGCAATCGCGTAGTGGAAACTACAGGAACAGAACCCGCATTTATAGTTGTTCCGTTAGTAGCAGAGTATTTAGCTTGTGCCTTGAGGAACAGTATTGACTTGCAAATAGCTTTATCAGACTATGAAGGGGAAGTGAAAGTGCATTACCCACCACATAGAGTCTTTACAGTAGTACATAACTGTCAAATAGAAGAAAAGTCCTTGATGTCTGAGCGACCGGTTTGGGGTATTACAGTGTTTACTGATGCGGGAGGTAGAATTCAGAAGGCTGCAATTACATGGCAAGAGAATGGAGAATGGCAGGATTTGATATTAAAAGGAGCCCAAGCCTCAACTCAGCAGTTGGAGTTACAGGGGGTTGTAAAAGTGTTTGACAAGTGGAAAGACGAACCGGTTAATATAGTCTGTGATTCACTGTATGTGGTCGGAATAGTGACCCACATGGAACGTGCACTACTGAAAGGAATTTCAGATGAAAGACTGCATAGGTTTTTTAAAGAATTATGGCTCCTACTGTCTAACCGACAGCATCAGTATTTTATTACCCATATTCTCAGCCACACTGGACTAACTCAAGGTCTAGCAGAAGGAAATCAGAGAGCAGACAGGCTGGTAGCACCGGCATGGGCTGCTCCCTCAGTAGACCATTTAGCACAAGCTCGGAGATCGCATGAATTCTTTCATCAATCTGCAAAGGTGCTTCAATGACAATACCACCTGTCGGTTGCCGAGGCTAAAGGGATTGTACAGTCATGCCCAGACTGTCAGCAATTCACTAGTGGCCTTGCCCCTGGCGTGAATCCTCATGGCACAGGCCCACTAGAAGCCTGGCAAATGGAAGTTACACACGTCCCAGAATTTGGTCGGCAAAAGTATGTCCATGTTTGTATAGATACTTTTTCTCTGGCAGTCTGGGCCACTGCACAAATGGGGGAATCAAGTGAACATGTCCAACGCCACGTGCGCTCTGCCATAGCAGCTCTTGGGGTACCCCGTGAAATCAAAACAGACAATGGCTCAGGATATACAGCACAGGCAACACAAACATTCTTCCAGTTATGGGCCATTACCCATGTCACAGGGACACCACATTCGCCAAGCCATGGTAGAACGTATGAATCAAACTCTCAAGCGTTTGCTTCACAAACAAAAAGGGGGAGAGAAGGACATCTCTCCAGCTGATCGATTAAACAAAGTTCTTTATGTTCTGAACTATTTAAGTCTGCCACAGGACAGTTTGGTACCTCCAATGGTGAAACATGGAGCAGGTTTAAAAGGAGATTTGGAAGGGATCAAAGAAAGTCAATGTCAGGTGTTAGTAAGAAATGAAGTTACAGGTACATGGGAAGGACCGGTTAAACTATTAACTTGGGGAAGGGGATATGCCTGTGTCATTACAGATACGGGAAACAAGTGGGTACCAGCCAAGTGGATAAAGCCGTGGATCCAGAAGAAAGCAAGCCTGCATAAACCAGGACGAGATCCTGATCCCAGAGACTGAAGTCAAGCATCCCAAGTGCAGCCAAGGTGGACTTGAGTTTTGTTATGGTATATATTGAACTTTTTAATAGTCTTTGAAGTACACCTGTAAATTAGTGAAATAGTGACTTCCGCACAGCCTAAGATCACGGACAATAATTGCTGCCTGCACGAGACGAGAAGCTGATGTTACCTATACCCCGAACACTCCTGACACTCCTGATTTTGGCAGCAACTGCAGGGAATGGCGCTTCATTTTACCATCCTAGCCACCTGACACCATGGACCACCACGGATATATGGGTGACTCTGGCTAGAGCACCAAACCAGACAACCTTCTGTGCATCACTGGCGATGCCAGAACAGCCATTTCAGACATGTCTGGTGGGGCTTCCACTTCCACATAACACAGGGATTTATGCAAATGCTAGTGTTTTTGGGAAATGGTATCACTCTCCCAACAATCTATCGTGTCTTATTGACGATGACCACAAGCTACTTTTTGCTGCAGAGCCACAGGAATTGCAAATCCTTGGAAGTGTATATAGCCCCTGGTGTGTGATATTCACTGGGTCACACCATAAGGATGGCCGCACCTTGCTGACGCAAGACGTGTCACCAAGTATTAAGGTGTTCTGTTAAAGGCGTTTGCTGATTCTAAACTTTCAGGCTGCTTTTTGCTAGTTTATAGAAACTTGATGCATGCTTTGTTTTGAACAATGGCTTTTGCTTATATCCCTAACCCACTAAGGTACAAAATGACATACTGTTAAGAATGATAAGCACCAAGAATTTCTTTGAAGAACATTATAAACTTCAGGCAAACCAGAGCGTGCAAGCGGAACAAGAGGTCCCTAACCATGAAAGCAGGGAAATCAGCCCAAACCGGTTTGGGGAGGAAGAAGTGATCACTGAACTGAGAAAAACAGAAGGAACAGTATAACCAAAATTGATTAACTGAGTGATCCTGCTAGTGATTGAACAAGAACAATCAAAAATGTACGGATATGGATTAACCACAAGAATAATTAGTAACTTGCATAACTTTTACTTTGTTCTCTTATAATATAAATATCTGCAACCTACCACTCATCGGCGTGGTGTGATGAGACTCCGGTCTGCACCCGCCCGGTGCCGACTTCTTTTTCTCTGAATAAATCTTTGCTACTATGACACTCTCAGTGTGAGTGTTCCTTTTGTCGATAACAGTTCCATAATGCCTCGGCTTGGTGTGTTCGAACCACAAATGTCAGGAATTTCATCACCACGGAGGTTGTTCCTGGGAGTGTTTTTAATTTGTGGCAGGCCTCCCGTCTGCCTTGGTAGGGGGTCCACGTACTATAGGTCACCTGTCACTACTGACACCAAATGCCAGCATGATTATCAATCATACCCATGGGCACTGCCAGAAGCAATCACTCATGGGGCCATGTGTGACCCATAAGGTCGACTTGTGGAATAGAGGAGAAATAATTTCTGCCAGTTTCTTTCTTCCGGGAGTTGCTGCTTCAAAGGCTTTAGCTCAATTGAACAAGGAAGCCTGCTGGTTGGCAAAGCAAACTAATGCAACAACAAAAGTGTTAAGTGCCTTAGCTACAGATGTGGATTCTGTTAGACATGCCACCTTACAGAATTGTGCAGCAATTGATTTCCTATTACTGGCTCACAGACATGGGTGTCAAGATTTTGATGGCATGTGCTGCATGAATCTATCTGACCACTCTCAGTTGATTCATGCAAGCATTCAGAAATTAATAGATCTAGATCAAACACAAAACATACAACAAGAAAATGGATTCTTTGGACTGGACAACTGGTTTAATGGGTGGGGAATTTCAGGATAGATATTGTCAATGGCCAAAACCGGATTGCTGATTTTAGCAGTTGTAGTGGTTGTCTTACTCTTACTGCCATGTTTCTTGAGCTTTCTGCAAAGGGCCCTGCAGAGATCTCTACAGGCAGTTTTTGTAACACAAATACAAAAAGGGGGAATTGTCAGGGAAGACAGCAGGCCATTTAGGCTCTGATAATACCCTCCCGTTCCCATGAGAAAGGAAAAGTTACTCATGCTGAGAGGAAATTAATAATCACATTCTCAAAACACAGTGGCCGTGATGATAGGGGTACAGGCTACCCTAAACCAAGAAGTTGTTATGGGAAGAAGTTGGGAGTAACGGAACATGTTAGGAACCAGCCATAATAAGAGGGTCAAAACAGCCAGTGTGCGGATGTTTTTAGGCATCAAAGGTAAACTAATGATATTTAGCTATATGTTTGTTAGAACTCATTATAGTCAGTAACCAATCAGTAGGGTGTATACAGTGTATGTAACCAATTGGCAGTTTTTTAGCTTGTCACATTTGCAGTAATAAAGGTATATAATCTGTGTGATTTCACCCAATAACTTGGCTTCACCTAAAATTCATATCAAATTGCGTGTTGCTCATTGCCAGTCTCCACACCTCGAATGAGTTTGCCTTTGCCTGAAGAAGGAACAAACCAGACTGTCTTCCCCAACAGGTTTTTCACCTACACTACAGGGACTTTATCCATGGCCTGTGGGACTGTTAATTGGGTGGGGCCAGCTACACTGGTAGATCATATGGAATTAATTAGCCATGTGGCTTTGGCTAAATGCATATCCCAGTTTTTTAGAGTTCCACCACCTGTTGCTTTTAGTGTAGTTTTTAACAATCCATTGTAGATGGCTTTTACTTCGGCAAACTGTCTACATTCACCTTTGGCAGCTTCTGCAACTTGTTGTGTAGGACTCCATACAGCAGCCTTCCACCTCCAATGTTTACCAACAATGCAACAGGACCCATCGGTGAAATAGGGCATATTTTTTCTCATTTTCTGGTAGTTCATTTGTCCTGGTTCTGGCCAGGCCAGAATTAACCTCCCCAAGCAGTCAGCACAGGTGAGCTGAGTTAGCTTGGGCTGTTTTCCACACCACCTGACATCACTTCTCCATAAAAGGGCCTTTTTTGGGATAGGCACTAGTAGGGTGGTCCTAGAGCAGTTTGTGTGTTAGTTGGGGTGACCTTGTGGTGTGCAGCATTCTGTGATTGGTTGGTAAGTTCCTTTATGTTATCACTGTGTGTGAGTGTAGTTGGCTCTTTTTGTTTTGCTTTTACAGTGCTTTTGGCAGTAGGTTATCTTTATCCCAACTCATGGAGGCTGTCTTGTTCTCCTCTAGGAATGAGTGGCATGTGGTGTTAAGCCACCAGAGTCCTTTTGGTATCCAACATGGAGCTTGAAGTGTTGGGATAATGGTACATCTGACCCAACTGTGTTTAAAAGCTAAGATAAAATATTTATTGCTTTGTTCAAAGAAGTGGTGGCAGCTATGGTGTTTTGTTTCATCACCTGGTTCTGGTAGGTGAACCCCTGCTCCCTTTATGCAGTCCTTGTTATGTTGTTTATTGTGTTGGGGAGGGCAGTCAGATTTCTATTATACTAAGAGATGTTATTTGTGCTTCTGAGACTTAAGGTATTTCTGCATGTCATCTGTATCACTTCCATCTATTGGGCAATGTATCTTAGCATTAATTAATAATCATACTCAATTTGTGGGGAAGATGAGGGGTGTTTTCTCCTCCCCTTTTTCCTTTAAGCTTGTTACACTATCTTTTGAGAACTCTGACTACCCCTGGGATGTTCAGACCAGTATCTGGGTCTTGCTTGCTCTCCTGAATGTCTTTTTGGTCTTGTTACCAACAACTGTTTGGAGAATATTGCCAAGAGATCTTCCCTGGGGCTGAAGGGTCAGGGGTGTCATGGTATATGGGAGGGCATAAGCAAATACCTAGGCAGGAAAAATAGTTACAAAGAGATTCCTCCAGGAAGAACACTGTGCTAGTTTGCAGTAGGCAGCCCATTGTGGAAAATACTGGAAATGTTGCTTTTGCAGACTAAAATGGCCTGCTGTAATTTTTTATGCTGACTTGTAAAGTGGAGGACTAGAAGGGAGTACTATTAATATAAGTTTTGCTGTTATGCCAAAAACCACTCTCTCCAATAAAAGGTAAAAATGTAGCTAAGGGAAACAAAGCTCAACCAACAGGTTTCCACAGTGCTGATTCATACTGGGGCACCAAAATTGCCACATTAACGCAAACAGGCAAGACAATGTGGGGTTTAGGCTACAAAATTAACATACCTAATCTGAAACCTGTATCAAGCTTTGACTCCACTCAGCTCTAGGCCATGTCAGTTGTTGGGGGAAAGTTAAGATAAGGACAAGTGTTTGTCAGTAAGCAGTTTTCCCAGACAAAGAGACTCATGCATTTTAATTCTCTTCACCTCTGGGAAACAGGAATCTGCCAGATGTGCAGTGTGTATTGTATTATGTACTACTGTGAATAAGGCACCTTGGTTGAGCCTGTGAAATCCATAGTTAAACAGGGGAAGGAGGAAGACTTCAAGCCTTCAACACCAAGGCCCCTGATGACCACCACCATGGGACAATGTGCAGATGTGATTGGGAGGAGTTTATGGGAATAACTTCCTAGAACTCTTCTTTATATGAAGCAGGACAAGTGATGATTATGGTATAAAAAGGTTGGGGGCTCTGACCAAAAGTGTGCCTACTTTTTGGGTCACCCGCTCTTGCAAGAATGTATAATAAATTACTGCTTCACTAATGTATCTACCTTGAGTCCTTTTTTAGGACCTCTTGTCACTTCTAACACCATCAGACTGTGTGATGGTCATTGTACCTGGGGACCTTTAAGACTTTCTTGAAAGAAGTAAATAGTAAATATGATGAGCAAGATTAGAGGGGCCCTGCCTCTACCCAGGTGGAGGGTCTATTACTTTGTGTGGATCCCATGGCCTGGCACATCAGATCCACAAGAGTACCAAGCATTAGAAGACACAGGTGCCCAGTGATCCAAGAATATAGAATTGATCCTGGGTATAAAATCACAGTACATGTATAGTGTAGCACAATTAGGGAAGACAACTCTTGCATAGCTAGGCAATGATGTAGAACAGGTTGAGAAAGCCTGTACTTTCCAGGATAAGATAAAGGGTAAGGGCTGGAGGATGGAATAATAGGTACCCATCCCAGTCATCTCTGCCTCAATAAAAGAAACAGGAGGCTGAAAAAGGCCTTGATGTACGACTAGGACCAGCACATTCCGAGGAAAGCAGACAGTTAACAAGGCCATACACTAACTCAGACCGATAAGAACGTTGCAAACATCAAGACCAGCACATTTCAGGCAAAGGGTGAAAAATACATCATGAGGTAGACTCGGAGCCTTCCTCCCAGAGACCCTTGCCCACAATTTCTTGAAAGATCTGTGCAAGCGCGAAGCACTGATAAGCTAATTAGCATGTGAAGCGAGAGTAGGTGGGGTTAGGTAATCAATATGTATAGGCGTTAATTGAATATTCACTGCTTGGTTGTATAAGTATGGGATGGTTTTGCTGCTCTGGTGTGCACGTTTGTGGTGGAGCGATCCCCTGTGCCCCTGCGCGCAATAAACATACTGTTGTGGTTTACACCTCAGCAGAAAGCTGAGGCCACAAACGTCAGACAAAAAAGCCACCTACCTCTTTAAGAGGTGGAGGATGGGCGAACAGAGTTAAGCGAGGAGCTGCAGAGCCAGAGGGAAAAAAAAACCAACGGCCTGCAAGGTTGAGATAAGGATAGTTTACCAAACAACAGGGAAAAGTATGAAAACAACTAAGTACAGTGCTATTATATACAGTGCAAACCTCTCACCGCACTATGTCATTTGAGCCGTGCCCGAACCGATTCAGATTCCTGAACACAGCACTCCCCGAGCCGAGCACCCCCCTCACCACCGCCTGCCACGCTGATCCTGAAAAAGAGAGAGCGAAAGAGAGAGAAGCCAGAACTCCCACACACCTGCTCAGACCGGCACTTCCCGTGCCCGGAGCAGGTTCTGATAGGTCCGGAGTCTCCCCCGGAACTGGCACTGCGGCTGCCCAGACCGGGACTTCCCGTGCCTGGGTCCGAAGTCGCCCCTGCAAAGGGGGGGGGGGGGGGGCAGCCTGTCGGATCATGATGCAATTGGTATGGAATACTCTCAGGGCTAACACAGCCTTGCTGCTGGGCTGAACCCAGGACATTATCCACCCCTTATTCCATACCATTTACATCATGAGCAGGACCAGCAACCTTCTTTGGGTACTGGGAGTCTCTCGCATCCACACACATGCATGTACACATGCACACGCATGCATGTGCGTATAGATTCAGTCTGTGGATGTTTCCTCCAAGTCTGTTGGTTTCATTCAGTCCACGATTCTCAGGCTCACTGGTCCCTCTGTCACAACTGTCTCTCAGGGTATGAAGAGTCGTACGTGCCACTGGATCGTTGAATGCTGTATCTCGGGCTCTCGAACAATGCACCTGGCATGATCCATGCTCATAGTCCGTGGGTCAGAGGTGTTTATTACACAAGAGGAAAGAAAGAGTTCTTGGGAGGCTGGTCTTTGCTCCATCATCATGGCACCGATGACCCTAGCTGTAATGTCATTAGTATAACATACAGTATCTATAACAACAGTAAAACAGTAGTGAATTATTTAGCATGATATTGGCTATTCTCACCCAAAATCAAATCCCCTTGAGGTACACATCGAGTTTCTCCATCCTTCTGCATTACCAACCAGGTCCTTGAGCAAAAACAATCCCAGATATGGGTCTACCTTTGCCTGTAGCAGGAATGACCCAAACTGTCTTTCCCAAAATACTCTTCATGTGCACTACTGGGACTCTGTCACCTTCTACAGTATGTGAGAATTCTGACTGGGCTGGACCAGCCCGATTGGTAAATCCCCTAGAGTTAACCAACCATGTAGCTTCAGCTAAATGTGTATCCCAATTTTTAAATGTTCCACCACCCATTGCTTTCAGTGTAGTCTTTAAAAGCCCATTGTATCGTTCAATTTTCCCAGAGGCGGGTGCATGATAAGGAATGTGGTACACCCACTCAATGCCATGCTCTTTGGCCCAAGTGTCTATGAGAGTATTTCGGAAATGAGTCCCATTATCTGACTCAATTCTTTCTGGGGTTCCGTGTCGCCATAGGACTTGCCTTTCCAGGCCCTGAATTGTATTCTGGGCAGCGGTATGGGGTACAGGATATGTCTCCAACCAGCCAGTGGTTGCCTCTACCATTGTAAGTACGTACCGTTTACCATGGCGAGTCTGTGGGAGAGTGATGTAATCAACCTGCCAAGCCTCCCCATATTTATATTTCATCCACCGTCCTCTGTACCAGAGGGGTTTTAGCCGCTTAGCTTGCTTGATTGCGGCACATGTCTCACATTCATGGATAACCTGTGCAATAGCATCCATGGTTAAGTCCACCCCTCGATCTCGAACCCATCTATATGTTGCATCTCTTCCTTGATGACCTGAAGTATCATGAGCACATGGGGCTAGGAGCAACTCACCCTTATGTTGCCAGTCCAAATCTACTTGAGCCACTTCAATCCTAGCAGCCTTATCTGCCTGCTGGTTGTTTTCATGTTCCTCAATGGCCCGACTCTTAGGTACATGGGCGTTCACATGACGTACCATTACAGTCAGCTTCTCCAATCGGGTAGCAATATCTTGCCATAAGTCAGCAGCCCATATGGGTTTGCCTCTACGTTGCCAATTGTTCTTTTTCCACTGCCGCAACCACCCCCACAAGGCATTAGCTACCATCCATGAGTCAGTATAAAGATATAGCATAGGCCACTCCTCTCTCTCAGCAATGTCCAGGGCTAATTGGATAGCCTTTACCTCAGCAAATTGGCTTGATTCACCTTTTCCTTCAGTGGCTTCTGCTTCTTGCCTCATGGGACTCCATACAGCAGCTTTCCATTTCCGATGTTTACCCACAATGCGACAAGATCCATCAGTGAACAAGGCATACTGCTTTTCATTTTCTGGCAGTTGGTTATATGGTGGAGCTTCATCTGCGCGTGTTACCTCCTCATCCTCTGGTGACATCCCAAAGTCTTTGCCTTCTGGCCAGTCTGTAATCACCTCCACAATTCCTGGGCGATTGGGGTTTCCTATTCGAGCTCGTTGCGTAATTAGTGCAACCCATTTGCTCCATGTAGCATCAGTTGCATGGTGTGTGGAAGGGACTTTCCCTTTAAACATCCAGCCCAGCACCGGCAGTCGGGGTGCTAGGAAAAGCTGGGCTTCTGTTCCAATTACCTCTGAAGCAGCTCGAACCCCTTCGTAAGCGGCCAGTATTTCCTTTTCTGTTGGAGTGTAATTGGCCTCAGATCCTTTGTAGGCCCGACTCCAAAACCCTAACGGTCGCCCTCGAGTCTCCCCTTGTGTTTTCTGCCAGAGACTCCAGGTAGGACCATTGTCACCAGCTGCGGTATAGAGCACATTTTTAATGTCTGTACCTGTACGGACAGGTCCAAGGGCTACTGCATGGACTATTTCACGTTTGATCTGCTCAAAGGCTTGCTGCTGCTCAGGGCCCCATTCAAAATTATTTTTCTTCCGAGTTACATAGTAGAGTGGGCTCACAATGAGACTATAGTTTGGAATGTGCATTCTCCAAAATCCTATAACACCTAAGAAAGCTTGTGTTTCCTTTTTGTTACTTGGTGGGGACATAGCTGCAATTTTATTAATAACGTCCATTGGGATCTGGCGACGCCCATCCTGCCATCTTATTCCTAAAAACTGGATTTCTCGCTTAGGCCCCTTGACTTTACTTTGTTTTATAGCAAAATCAGCTTCTAGCAGGATTTGAATTATCTTTTCTCTTTTTTCAAAATCTTCCTTTGCTGTGTCGCCCCATACAATGATGTCATCAATATATTGCAAGTGCTCTGGGGCTCCACCCTTTTCTAATGTATTCTGGATTAGTCCATGACAGATGGTGGGACTGTGTTTCCACCCCTGGGGCAGACGATTCCATGTGTATTGGACACCTCTCCAGGTGAAAGCAAACTGTGGCCTGCTCTCTGGTGCCAGTGGGATTGAGAAGAAAGCATTTGCAATGTCAATTGTGGCGTACCACCTGGCTGCCTTTGATTCCAGTTCATACTGGAGCTCTAGCATGTCCGGCACAGCGGCACTCATGTTTGGAGTGACTTCATTTAGGCCACGATAATCTACTGTCAGCCTCCACTCTCCGTCAGACGTCCGCACTGGCCATATGGGACTGTTAAATGGTGAGTGGGTTCGGCTGATCACTCCCTGACTCTCCAGTTGACGAATCAGTTTATGGATGGGGATCTAAGAGTCTCGGTTTGTACGATACTGCCGCCTGTGCACTGTCGTCGTAGCAATTGGCACTCGCTGTTCGTCGACCTTCAACAACCCCACAACAGCTGGATCTTCTGAAAGTCCAGGCAAGGCACACAATTGTTCAATTTCTTCAGCCTCCAAAGCAGCTACTCCAGAAGCCCACCGGTATCCTTTAGGGTCTTTAAAATACCCTCTACGGAGATAGTCCATACCTAAAATGCACGGAGCTTCTGGGCCAGTACAAATGGGGTGTTTCTCCCAGTCCTTTCCAGTTAGACTCACCTCAGCCTCTAGTACAGTCAACTGATGGGAGCCCCCTGTGACTCCAGAAATGTAAACAGATTCTGTCCCTTCATAATTTGATGGTATTAGAGTACACTGGGCACCAGTATCCACTAGAGCCTCATACTCTTGTGGGTCTGATGTTCCAGGCCATCGGATCCACACAGTCCAATAAGTCCGATTATCCCTCTCCTCCACCTGGCTGGAGGCAGGGCTCCTCTATTGCTCCTGGATAGAAACTGGTGCAACATTCCTCTTGGCAGAACCTCGTGCATTTGCTCTACCTTGCAACTCATTTACTCGTGCTTGGAGGGCTGAAGTGGGCTTCTTATCCCACTTTCTCATGTCTTCTCCATGATCACGCAGGTAAAACCACAGTTTGGCTCGGGGTGTGGCTCGCCGTGTGGCTCGTGGTGTGTCCCTGCTGTTTTCTTTCTCTTGGGACGATGGATGACTTTTCCGGATAGCTGCAACATCGCTCCGTACAGGTTGGGAGTCGGCCATGTGGTCGTCAAGTTTAAGTTTAACCAGTTGCTCTACTGCTGCAATGACAGAGCGTGCAACGTTGTCTTGATAAGTCCGGAGTCGGCGGGTCACTTCATATACGGATGGTGGAAACATCTCATCATATTCCATTGCTGCCAGTGAATTTGTGTGCCCTGATGGTGCACTTCGTATCACCTTACGCCACATGTCTGGGGTGCATCGGACGTCATCAGGATCATCAGGGAGCCTTCTGTTGTCCGACTCATAATAAATCAACTCTCGTACAGCTAATTCTCTCAGGTACTGGATAACTGTCTCTATGCTGTCGCTCTTGGGTTTCAGACAGGTAATATTTTCTTTCATGGGGTATCTTTCCCGCACACTTGACAGCAATCGCCTCCAAAGGCTGAGGATTTGTGACCCCTCGCCAAGTGCCTTATCAATACCTCCTTCTCTAGCCAGGGATCCCAACTGTCTGGCCTCCCTGCCGTCTAATTCCAGACTATTGGCCCCGCTATCCCAGCATCTGAGCAACCAAGTGATGATGTGCTCACCTGGGCAGCGGCCAAAATCTTTTCGCACCTCACGCAATTCACTCAGGGTCAGGGATCGGGTAACAATCTCTGGTTCTCCTACATCCTGATCTGCTCGAGATGGCTTTGCCCCATTCTTACTTTTCTGAGACGGCCCTGCCCCATTCTGACTTTTCTGAGGTGGCCCTGACTTTTCATCATCATCCTCATCCAGCCATTCTTGAGATAATGGTTTTTCACCATCCTCATCCTGACATTCTTGAGATGGCCCCGGTTGTTCACCATCATCATCTGGCACTGCACGAGCTAACTTCCTGGTGTGTTTCCTCTTTTGAATGGGAGCAACAGACATTGGGGTGGGTTGGCCAAGATCTATTGTAGAGGTTGCAATATCTACAGTATGTACTAGTCTGTTTCCTTTTCCTCCCTGACAGTGCCGACAGCACTGACAGTGCTGACACCTCTCTTGAATGGGAGCAACAGACATTGGTGTGGGCTGATTCTCCGAATTAGGGGCAAGGTCTATTGTAGACGTTGCAGCATCTGCAGTATGTACTAGTCTTTTTCCCCTTTCTCCCTGACAGCACTGGCACCCCTTTTGAATGGGATCAACAGACATTGGGGTGGGTTGACCAAGATCTATTGTAGAGGTTGCAATATCTGCAGTATGTACTAGTCTATTTCCTCTTTCTTCCAGACAGTGCTGACACCTCTCTTGAATGGAAGCAACAGACATTGGTGTGGGTTGACCAAGGTCTATTGTAGAGGTCGCAGCATCTGCAGTATTCACCGATCCATTTCCTCTTTCCCCCTGCCAGTACTGACGCTCTGAATTAGGGGCAAGGTCTATTGTAGAGGTCGCAGCATCTGCAGTATTCGCTAATCCATTTCCTCTTTCCCCCTGCCAGTACTGATGGTCTGGATTATGGGCAGTGTCTACTGTAGGGGTTGCAGTAGCTGCAGTATTTGACAATCCATTTTCCTTGTTCCCCTTGACAGTGCTGACAGTACTGACAGTGCTGCTTGCTATCAAGCAGTGTTTGCTAGATGGTAGCCAAGCCCCAGCACAATGCAGTAGGGCGTATTTCTCTGGGGAGCCCACTGCAGTTCTTTTTCAAATATGCAGTCACCTTATTAGGATCCTGTAGCTGTTCAGGAGTGAAGTTCCAAACCACTGGGGGTAAGAAAGTGCCTAGGTACCTGCTCATATTTCACCATTTGCACTGCCACTCAAGCTTATCCAGCCTCAGGGAAAACTCTTGGGTGGTATTCATAAACCTGTGCCTAATATATATACATATATATATCGAAAGCAGAACCATTTGCACCAAAACCAACAGTAGGAAAATGCTAGTTAGAATTTCCCAGGGATATTGGAAATTGTTAAACACTCTTACAAGGCCTGTTTTATCCCTCCTTGTACCGAACAGCAAAAGCTGATACAAGTACTCTTTTAAGTTCATGAACCTCAACGTTATCCAATCATAGACTGTTATCACAACATACACTAAACACACGTACGGGATGGCAACGAATCCTGGCAGGATTAGATGCAGCAGCATACCACGAGTTGGCAACCATGGCAGCATCCTTAAGAGTAAATGCCACAACATTATAGATAGAAATTACTTAAATAACCGTTCCTATAACAACTCTATCTTAACTGCAATTGAGTTAAGGTCAAATCTATCGTTACCCCAACCTTTTTGCCCTTCTTGGGGGTCACCCTTCGCCCCACGTTGGGTGCCAAAAGTTGTTGTGGTTTACACTTCAGCGGAAAGCTGAGGCCACAAAGGTCAGACAAAAAAGCCCCCTACCACTTTAAGAGGTGGAGGATGGGCGAACGGAGTTAAGCGAGGAGCTGCAGAGCCAGAGGGAAAAAAAAAACAACGGCCTGCAAGGTTTAGATAAGGATAGTTTACTAAACAACAGGGAAAAGTATGAAAACAATTAACTACAGTGCTATTATATATAGTGCAAACCTCTCTCCACACTATGTCATTTGAGCCATGCCCGAACCGATTCAGATTCAGATTCCCGAACGCAGCACTCCCCGAGCCCAGCACCCCCGAGCACCCCCCTCACCACCGCCTGCCACGCCGATCCCAAAAAGAGAGAGCAAGTGAGAGAGCGAGAGAGAGAGAAGCCAGAACTCCCACACGCCTGCTCAGACCGGCACTTCCCGTGCCCGGAGCAGGTTCTGATAGGTCCGGAGTCTCCCCCGGAACTGGCACTGCGGCTGCCCAGACCGGGACTTCCCGTGCCTGGGTCCTGAGTCGCCCCTGCAAAGGGGGGGGGGCAGCCTGTCGGATCATGATGCAATTGGTATGGAATACTCTCAGGGCTAACACAGCCTTGCTGCTGGGCTGAACCCAGGACACATACCTACTTTATAACTTTCGAGTTATAGAGTCTATTTCCGTACGTCAATTTTGGCGAGCCAGGCAGGAGGATTTCTGCTCGACTGTGGGACCAGCTGCGGAGCAGACACTCCTAGGCGTGCCCCGAGGGAATTTTCTTTGGAGGAGCCTCCTCTTCTCAGCTGTTCACCCGGGAGCAGAAGAGAAACCCCTGGATCTACGGACCAAACGGTATGTTTACAGAAAAGGGCTGCTGATAAGACACGCGGAGACGTCCAGTGTGCAGCATAGTCCCTGGGAGAAAAGGTACCTTAGGAGGGGGTTTGTTGACCAAGGGGTGGCTGCTAGCGATCTTGAGGGTAGATCGAGCAAACCCAGGAATCGGGGAGTAGATCGGGTGACTCAGAGGCCCGTATGGCTAGAAGTTCTGGTGTACGGGGGGAGTCACTGATCACGGGGCCTGATCAGAATTAGTAACAACTGAATTAATAATTGCAGTATTGTATTGTTGGGAGTGCCCGGGTTTGTTTTTAATATTGCAGCTGTGTTTGTTATTGTGTTTGACATCGTAACTATAACTGTGGACCGCTATTGTTTATTGTTTGAAATAACTCTGTTAACTCTGGTGTGAGTGGAGAGTGACTGAGCTGCAGCATACTTGTGAGAGAGAGAGGAAAACTTTCATAACCATTGCTACGTTTAATATATGCAAGAAATTTTGCCCGGTACTGTGTGGCTTGAATGAGAAGTAATCTGAGTGTGTTGTTTGAATGGTTTAAGTGTTTGACTGAGAAGTAGTCTGATTATTTGTGTGTGTGTGTGTGTAAACCATGGTTTGTGTCCTGGATGTAAGGAGGAGGTTGTGGTGCAGTTTGAAAGCAGTTTTTTGTGTGTTGGATGGGAGGAAGATCAGTCTGATTAGGATGACTTTTTTTGGGGGTTAGGACAGTTTGAGCGAATGGTTTGTGGAGATTTGAAAAGTGGAATTACTTGGTGGTGTATGGGAGGAGGACTCTGTGAGAGCTTTCGAGTCTCTGGGTCAGGAGCAAGAACGGGTCTTGCCTGTTTTGTGAACAGTGTGGTTTGTGTATGATGTTGCCCTTTGAGTTTTGTAACGTAACCTGAGACTATTGTATGACCTCCTGAGAATGAATAAGGGAAATTTGGATACTAAGCTGTGGCCCCCTCAGGATGTATTGCCCCTGTAAAGTCTGTAGGTAAACTGAGTAATTATAGGATGGCCACCCCTAAAGCAGCCAATATGTATAGTAGTGTCTCTTCGCTGGCCGAGGGGATAAATGAGCAATATGATATTCTTGATGCACTGATCTCGTCCCTCAACCCAGGGACAGGACTGGGTGAAAAACTGCTGGTTCCACTAAATTGTCTGGGCTGGCTGAATCAGTGCAAAAAGGCTGTGTGTATTCAAACATATATCAGTGTTAGAGGCAGGACATTCCCCTTGCCGCTCCGGGAGATCCGGTCCACGTTAAACCACTGATTTGGCATCTCCTTGAACACCTTAAAAATCTTTGTGCAAAGCCTAAAGTAAATTATTCTGCAAACGCTGCCCCAACCACCACCAACAGCCTGTTTTAACGGGGGGGGGAAACGACACGACGGGACGGACTGACGACGGACGGATGACGGGGACGGGACTATTACAAGAAACTGTTACTTATGGCACAAAGATGGAATGTTTAGAGCAATGTTTAAATTTGCAGCTCTGGGTTTGCCAGGCATGGGGCTTGGGTTTTTGTCTTGGTTTTTTCTTTCTTTTTTCTTTCTTTAGAGAAGGATACCCCCCCTTTCAACAAACCAGTCCTCAACGAAAGGATCTGTGGAGAAGGGCATTAGCACTAAGTTCACCACACCCAGCCCTAAATGGGCAATTCACAGATTATTCGCACATTGGGAAACTTGGTGGAGCAGCCAAATTAGTAGATTTATGAAATTTTCTGATACCACAAAAAACACAGGAGGGTAAAATCTTCTGTGCCTGCCAGTCAATCCTTACTCAGACTTGAGGAAGGACCTGATGGATTTAAACTAGAAAATGCAAGAGGAATTTCAGACCACTCCATTCGCGTAATATCCACCTTAAAATAGCCTGACCAGCACACTAACCCAGTGTGATCCCAGGCACAGACCTATAAATTTCACAATTGGTATGGAAACTCAAGTAAGTGTTATCAGCCAAAAAAATTAGGACTGACTGCTACCCAGGAAAGAAAATTAACGTAATAGGAGTAACTGGAGTCCCTGAAAAAGATCAATTAGTACTGTGTGTTTGGTCTCCAGGGAAAAACCAAAAGTCTAAAATAAAGGTTGTCATTGGTCCATACTGAAATAATATACTCAAAGTCTGGAAACAACCTAATAGACAGTGTGGAGCTTTGAATCCCTGCTGTGTGAAGTTCCAGAACTTATGGAAGCTGTTAAAGTCACCTCCTTCCAGAATAACAAACGTTAATCAATATCCTTTACCATCTGCTGCTAAAGAGGGGATCACAGAGGTGATCAAAGATTTGCAAACCAGTGATACTGCAGCCAGAGCACCCTGTTAAGGGTACAGTGTGGTCAGTAGGCACAATAGACGGGAGGGGACTGCTGATGGTAGCAGCAGTCCACAGGGAATCAAAACAGTAACGCGGTGCCACTCAGCCACTGGTGCTGGCACTGCTGAACCAGTCGGCCCAATGCAAGCTAAATATGATGATTCCTCTTCTAGAGGAGGGTAAACATCAATCTGTGTTCACTTGGGAGGATACACAATATACCTTCAACCACCTTCTCCAAGGATGCAAACACTTGCCTGCCATTGCCCATAGTGCACTGGCAAGAATATTGAAGAAAAATGATATCCTAAAAGAAACAACTGTCCAGACTGCTGAGCGTGGATGGATTCATGCCAGTCACAGTAAAGGCCCAGTGACAAGACCCCACTGGAAAGTAATCAGTACTCCAGGTGACACCAAGATAACCCTGAAAAGATAACATAATGATAAAGACTTTATTTGATTATTTTGCCACATTACCTTTTGGTATAAAGTGTATATTGCTGTTTATATTTGCTGTAATTATTTCTTTTTTTATCTATTATATATGGAAACATACAAAGTGTGTTGAAGGAAATTGCTAAACTTATGCAACCACACAATATTGAATATAGAAGATATGCTAATGTAAACAATATAAGCACTCTAGATGTATGAATTAGGTGTAATAATTTGAACTGCAATTGTTATCCATTTGCTTGTTTCAGGTGTAAGGTATGCCAGGATAAATGGTGGACACACTGTGAATGTGGATACCCTCCTATAGGAATTTACACACAGTGTTGGAAAATCCAAAGAACTCTCACTGAGCGGAAACTAAAACAATTAGAGTCTAAACAAGAAATTATTCAAGAATCCCATGAGTGGTGGGAAATTTTTGCCAAAAGAATAAACCCTCACTATTATTATTACCATTCCAACGAACCAGTCCCCTTTGTAGCTGAAATCTTGGCTATAAAGTGCAGAAGGGAAGTACTAACTGTGTCTTGCTTTGTCCCATTAGTTAAAACTGCAAAGTGGGAAGCCTATATAAACAGGCAGAAAGCCCGAAACAGCTGTTCTCCTGAAGAATTCCCTTGCTGCCGAGAAGATGGTACACCCCGTGGCTCGAAGCAACCGAGTCAACGGGCAAGGCAGAGGAGGAACAAACCGTGGAGAAAAGAACCAGAACAATGGGACACAAAAGCAGTAATGGCCGAACTTCCCCAGGACTGGTAAAAATATACTTAAATTGACAAACACCCTTTTTTTTCTGGTATACTGTTAGTTTGGTTATTGATAATAACCCAAGCAAATGGAAACACTCATAAACCTATGGCTTGGAAATTATCAGATCGGTACCCCAGATCTAACAAAGGTTCAGGCCCAATGCAAGGCATTTTATATATGTCCAGCAAGTATCGTAAAACGGACAGGTCATGGTATGAAAATTGGTTTCATGTTTCACCTTGGTTAACCACTTTGTTGTCTGCTCTAGCAGGACCGTTTATTATGTTGATTTTGGGACTTATATTTGGTTTTACCCCCAGACTAACCCTAAAGTAATAAAAGAGCTAAAATTTGGAAAAATTGGGAAAGGAAACGGTCCAGGGCAACATTGGCAGATTGACTTTTTTGAACTCTCTAGAAAAGGGGGGGTACAGATATTTGTTGGTTTTAACGGATACCTTTTCAGGCTGGCCAGAAGCCTTCCCGTGCAGAACTGCTAAAGCCTGGGAAGTAACCAAGGTATTGCTCCAGGAAATAATACCCAGGTTTGGAGTCCCAGCAGTAATGTCCTCGGACAGAGGACCACATTTTGTGTCCAAAATTGTACAACAGATTAGCCACCATCTAGGAATAGATTGGCAATTACACGCCCCATACAGACCACAATCAAGTGGTCAGGTGGAGAAAATGAATCATCTAATCAAACAATAAATTGTTAAGCAAGGCCAGGAAACTAATCTAACTTGGCCTCAATCTTTACCATTGGCTTTTATACAAATACAAACCAGACCAAGAGTAAGAGAAGGGCTTAGCCCATTCGAAATTCTGTATGGATGGCCTTATGGGGTGCAAAAAGGAACATCTTCTCAAATTGGTGAAGAAATAATGACTTCCTATATGGTGGCACTAAACAAGCAATTAAAAAGAATTGAAAAGCATGTAATGGGAACACGTAGTAGGGGTCTGGACGGACCTGTCTATGATATACAACCAGGGGACTATGTATATGTTAAGTCTCTTACAGAAAAGGCTCTGGAACCACAGTGGACTGGACCCTATCACGTCCTTCTCACCGCCTACACGGCAATCAAGGTCGAGGGACAGAATTCCTGGATTTGCCATACCTGGATAAAGAAGATCCCCACAACTTCGTGGAAAGTAACTCCAGAGAATAGAGGATTGAAACTCAAGTTCGTTCGGGTAAAGAAGGGTGGAAACAACACAGACAACGTGTAAATGAACTGGTAGCAATTAATGATTTACTCCTAGTAGTAGTAGAAAATGAAACTAATCCTAATCATTATAACACTTAGAGTTATAAGCGGTATCTCCAGTCAGAAAGAAAATTGTATCAACAGTGATAAGAGTGGTGCTATAATCTCTTTCAATTGTACGACTTTCCGAGCAAATTGTGAAATGCTAGATTGCCAGATACTAAACGGTGATTGGCCGTGGTCTCAAGCATACATTGGATATACTGGGTCCATGGGGAAATATTCTGACCGAAAAGATTTAAATCTGTCTACCGTGGCCATGCATGAAAATCAAGTATACATGAGGGAAGAATGGAACAGGAATATAGAGCAGGATCACCAAGGCATTAGGTGGGTTACAGGACGATGTCGCCCTAGCCCTAAGTTGCATTCAGGCCCAGCTATGGATTCAATCGGTAGCAGCGTCCATAATAAGGGAAGGAGAAGAAGGCATATTCCCCACAGAAATCCGAAAAGTAGTTTGGGACAGTACTACGGAAACTGAAAGGAAGCTCCAATCATGGTGGAATATGGTCAGCTTTACTTATGACCCTAACACATATATGGTTACAGCTTTTGTGTTAACAATACATAAGGCGGCGGTAATTACTATACACCCCATCATGGCCCTCGGAATTAACCATGACAGGACGCTACTCTACCCTTTTGCACATAGAACATGGGCCAGGGAAATGGATGGTAAGTGACAGACAGTAGACCTCGAGTCCTGCATCATGAGGGAAGAGCAAGGATTCCTTTGTGAAAATAATACCATAATAGCTCAAGACATTTGCTTAGACACGGACCAAAAGATATGTCAATTCAAGGCCCGACCAAATATAGATTTGAAAACGATAGTTGTATATGTAGGAGGGGGATGTGCATGTGTAAGGACAAGGTATGATACAATAACCATAGATGGAAAACCAAGAAAAACAGCACAATACTTGAACTATTGTATTTGTGTTGGAGTACGTGCACGCAGGCACAGAGTACAGAGTAAAGCAAAGCAGAAGAAGCGCGGCATGACCAATCAGGATCAAGGTCGAGATGACCTTAAACGAAGATAGCCCTCAGAAGAAGCAAGTGAATCCGGGAAAAACTGGTTGAAGGAGCTGTAAGAATGAAAACAAGAGTTGTAAGAATGAAAACAAGAGGCAGGCTTATGATGATGTAACCTGTAACAAATAACCAGTGATAGTTTGACTAGTAGGCATATATTAACTACAATGTATAAAAGGAGCTAACTTAGAGCTAATAAACGAAGTTGCTTTTATCACTCATATTGAGTAGGCCTGCTTCTTCCCCCGCCGGCAAATGGCGCCCGAACAGGGAACCTGAGACCAACGTACCAGGGAACCAGAACGGGAAGGACCCTGAGACCAACGCACCAGGGATCCGGAATCGACCAGGGCAGCGGGGCCGAGATGGACCCATCTAGCGGCGATAGGCGGGGTAAAGATCCGGCGGCAAAGTACGGGGATCGGCCCGGGGACACGCTCTCGTCCGTGGCACCGAGACTACCCAGGGATCGGCCGCACCATAAATAGAAGACGTCATGGAAACAGAGGTAGTTCTCAAATTATTACAAAGCTTTTTACAAAAGCGGAGTGTAGGTCCGGTAAAGGACCTGATGGCAGGCGACTACGACCACGGTTGGAGAAGTAGTCCGGACCTGATAGCAGGCGACTATGACCATGGTTGGAGAAGTAGGCTGTTGAGTGGACCCGGAAAGGCAAATTTTTTGCGGTTGTAAACTATAGGAATTTAAATCCTTGACAAACCCTCAGTTGGGGTGAAAGAAGCTAAGTCGTTAAAATTCTCAGGAAATTAGGTAAAAGAACTTTAACTGAAATAGAGGCAGAACTCGTTGCTGCCGCTTCAGCCTTTGCAGCTTTAACACCAATTACGGGTTCTACAGAGCTGATTCAAAAAGAAAAAGAAAATCTACTACAGAGAATGTGTTTTTGTTTCTGGGTGCTTTTTCACCTATCCCAGTTACTAAGCTAAGTAAAAATGCCGTGTTATCAGAACAAAGTTATAAATCTGTCGGAACTGAAGGGGAGCGAGTAGTGCATGTAAATCTGCCACCACGGTCTGCACTCCCTCCACTGTGATGCCTTTGGAAAGAAAAAATGTGAAAACAAACGTACAACCGACTGCCTTTAATATCTATCTGCCTCTGACATTTACTGAGCCTAAAACACCCCATGGCGCAGTCAAAAATGTTAACCGGCATCAACAACTTTGACCTGTCCTTGAAAAGCTGGAAAACAAAGCAGAGCAGACAACGGCATGCCCTGTTGTAAAAGGGTTTGAGCCCCCACCCGAAAACTACAAAGATGACGGAGAATCACCGATTCAGGCACAGAACAGTGTTGCCCCCGTGGACAAGGAACCTATGAGCACAGACAAGAAACCTAAGGACAGAGAATCCTATGGAGATGGACAAGTATCAGCTTCAACAACCATCGGATCAGGGACACTCATCAATATATCGCTGTCTCCAGACACCCGAGAGACTCCGCACAGACTGCTTGGAGAAGCCTGGTCACGTAAGGTGGCGTGAGAACGGGAAAAACAGCTAAATCAGGTATTTTGATTCCTACTCTATCTCGGGAATCACCAGGGAAAAGTTTGTGTGGGAAAAAGCGGGTGGCAGAGAGAGTTAGTAGGGGGCCAGTGGGAGGTGGAAGGAACGGGGTCCTAGCACTCACCCGGGGCTCAGTCATGGTGAACAACGGGATCACACTGTGGTTTATGGCGGGGGGAGAACAGCACTGCGGGCAGTGGCCGAGAACCACCCCACCCCCCCACCCCAGCCCCTCCCCCACACCCCAACCCTCCCACCCATATCGGCTGGATGTGACAACTCATGTCTTGCAATGTCGTTTGTCTGATTAATTGGTTTGCAGCATTCGTTTGTTCGTATGTGCTATAAGTTCGGGGCTGTGTTTGTCCACTGAGAGCAAGGCTGGTTACTTAACAAAAATTAATTTTTTAAATCGAGTATTGAAAAAGGGCAGCTCATATTAAAAGTTAACCTGGAAAACAATGATCGATAGCTGCTTTCTTGAGAAAAAAAAAAAAAAAATAAAAAATGAAGCCTTCCACAAGTTTGTGGAACAAGCACAAAATTTTTTTTAAAAAAAGATTGGGCTTTTTCTTTTCAAAAGGTGTCACTGGGTACGCTCCCACAAAGCAGAAAAAAATTCAGCAACTATGTGCCAGGCTTATGTAGCCTGGGCGTTTGCTCCAGTACAAGAAACACATCCTGATCTAATCTTTTATCATTATATGGTTACTATATTGATTGTGGGGAAAAAAACTTGGACATTGAAAGTTTGATTCATGAGTCAACAGTGCATTTGAAAAGCAAGGGGTTACAGATTACTCCATAGAAAAATTCAAAATAAGCCAGTGTGAAAATATTCGGACTGACAAATTGATAAAAGTACTGTAACACCTCAGAGGATTGCAATCAAAACTGGGGTTGGCATGTTAAATGATGTTCAAAATTTACTTAGAAATGTTAACTGGATTAGATCATTGTGTGGTGTTATACATCAGTACTCTGTTACCCAGATTCACAGCCACTCTGAGCTAACTGACTGCCTCTAGGTCTAGCAGGGAGAAATCAGAGAGCAAACAGGCTGGTTGCACCGGCCGGGGCTGCTCCCTCAGCAGACAGCTTTGCACGAGCTCAGAAGTTGCATGAAATTTTGTTTACCAATCTGCTAAAGTGCTTTAACGACAATACCACTTGTTGGTTGCTGAGATTAAAGGGCTTGTACAGTCCAAAACCATGACAGAACATATGAATCAAACTCTCAAGCGTTTGCTTCACAAACAATAAGGGGGAGAGAAGGATATCTCTCCAGCTGTTTGATTAAACGAGGCTCTGTATGCTTTGAACGGAAAAGTTCATGTTAGATGTTAGTGAAATGAAGTTACAGGTACTAACTTGGGAAAGGAGATCTGCCTATGTCATTACAGATATGGGAACCAAGCAGATAAAGCTGTGGATCCAGAAGAAATTAAGCTTGCATGAACCAGGACGCAATCCTGATCACAGTAACTGAAGTCAAGTGTTCCAAGTGCAGCCACAATGGAGTATGAGTTTTGCTGCGGGACATTTTGAATACTTTTAAATATGAGTGTGTTAGTGGTAAATAAAAATTGGAGAAGCAGTGATTTCTGCACAGCCTAAGGTCACAGGCTGCAATTGGTGCCTGCACGGAAACGTGAAGCTGAAGTTATCTGCACTTCTGACACTCTTGATTGGCAAAGCAAACAGATACAACAACAAAGGTATCAAGGCACTTAGCTACATATGCGGATTCTGTGAAACATGCAGCAGCTGATTTGTGCTGCTGGCTCACAGACATAATTGTGAAAGTTTTAGAAGTGCTGCAGGAATCTGACTGACCACTCTCAGTCGATTCATGTGAGCATTCAGAAATTAAGAGATCGAACAGAATTGGTTTCATGAGTGGGAAATTTCAGGATGTATATTGTCAATGGTCAAATTTGGATTATTGGATTTGACAATTCGGTACTTATCTTACATTTACTGCCATGCTTGTTGAGCTTTCTGCAAAGGGCCCTTGCAGGAACCTCTAAAAGCAGTTTTGTGGCGCAGATACAAAAGGGGAAATTTTTGTCAAGGAGGACAGCAGGCCTGCTAGCAGCCTGGCTCTCCTCGCAAAAACACAGATTCTGACATTATCCTTGAAATTCCCATGAAACAACAAAATTACTCATGCTGAGAAGTTTTGGTAATCACTTTTTCAAAGCATAGCGGCCTTGAAAGCAGGTGCACAGACTCCCTTAAATCAAGGAGCTGTGAGAAAGTATTTGAAAGTAAGTGAACATGTCATGAACCAGCCATAATGAGATGGCCAAAGCACAGCAGGCGTGCAGATAACTTTTAGACATTAAAGGTAGACTGACAATGTTTTGCTATAAGGTATGCTTATCAAAACTCGTTATAATTACTAATTAATCACTTTGGTGTGAACAGCATGTGTAACCAATTAGAGGTTTTTAGATTGCCACATTTTATAGTATGGCTTTTCGTTTATGGGATGGATGGGCTGGTTACCTTCCTGTATCACCTCAGGAACCGCAGGAGTTGGAGCTTCTGGGTTCAGTAAAGGCTGATGCATGCTTGTATTTTAACCATACACGTAGGAACCAAGCTCGCCCACCAATGTAAATTCTAGCATGGCTGTTTATCGCAACGCTACAAGCTGGTGCAATTATACTTCGCCTAACATTTCAATATCTGCTAACCATCCCTTGCAGCTACCGCCTGGTAATTTACTGAGATGCGGAGACTGTGCCTGGCCAGGTACCCTGTCACGTCTAAGAGGGGGGCCATGCACGCTTGGCCGCTTATCTCTGCTAACGCCTAACACCCCTATGATATTTAACATGAGCCGTCATCATCACCGAACCAGAAGGCAGATACATGCTTTTAATAAAGAATGCAACGACCAGGTAACATTCTGGTCACTGGAGGAGATTATATCTGCATCTCTTCTCGCTCCAGGGGTGTCAGCAACAACTGAACACAATCACCTAAACAAGTTGAGGTGTTGGCTAGCAAAACAAACAAATGCTACTTCTCTTGCACTTTCCAGTCTTTTGCTTGATGTTGATTCTGTCCGCCATGCTACGCTGCAAAATAGAGCTACAATTAATTTTCCTTTACTTGCCCAAGGCCATGGATGTGAAAGCGTTGAAGGAATGTGTTGTTTTAATTTGTCAGATCATGGACAATCAATCCATGAACAATTAAAATGGTTGAAAAATCAGGTAAAGAAGGTTACAGTGTTTAATGGGAGGTTAGACGGTTGGTTAAGCTCTTGGGGAATAACGGGTTGGCTTAGTGACTTGGTTAAAGAAGGTATACGATGGCTATTAATTATTATAGTTGCTATTATAGTAGTACGTATTTTATTAGCTTATACCCTGCAAGGCAAAGGTACTGCTCTTGTTGTTCAGAAGAAAAAAGGGGGAATTGTTGGAGTACGTGCACGCAGGCACAGCGTACAGAGTAAAGCAAAGCAGAAGAAGCGCGGCATGACCAATCAGGATCAAGGTTGAGATGACCTTAAACGAAGATAGCCCTCAGAAGAAGCAAGTGAATCCGGGAAAAACTGGTTGAAGGAGCTGTAAGAATGAAAACAAGAGTTGTAAGAATGAAAACAAGAGGCAGGCTTATGATGATGTAACCTGTAACAAATAACCAGTGATAGTTTGACTAGTAGGCATATATTAACTACAATGTATAAAAGGAGCTAACTTAGAGCTAATAAACGAAGTTGCTTTTATCACTCATATTGAGTAGGCCTGCTTCTTCCCCCGCAGGCATATTTGTAATTTTACAACTATCACTGGATGTGATTTCACCAACTCTTAAGAACTGATCTTACTCTATCAAAGATGATACTTCCTGCCCCCGTAGGATTAAATATAAGTAATATAGAAAATCTACCAAGACATAAGGATTTACAACGAATATTAGAAGAAGTCAGGATTAAAGGGCCTTCTTACAATCCATCATGATTCAGAAGGGATCAGAAAAGTCTTAAAGAAGGTAGAGCAAGACGGGAATCATAGTTGGTGGGACACCCTCTTTGGTTGGTCACCCTCTGCAACAAGGATCCTTAATACCATGATGCACCCCATTGTGATACTGCTAATTAGCTTAGGAATTGTAGTAATACTAACCATTATGTTATACTTATGGCGTTGGAGAATGTCTAGAAGGATAACTCCTTATACCATTCAGGGAAACTGTTTAAGTAAAAGAATTTACTTAGTATAAAAGAAAGGGGGGAATTGATCCGAGAGTATAGAATTATAGAATTGATCCGGGGTATAAAATCACAGTACATGTATAGTGTAGCACAATTAGGGAAGACAACTCTTGCATAGCTAGCCAATGATGTAGAACAGCTTGAGAAAGCCTTGTACTTTCCAGGATAAGATAAGGGGCAAGGACTGGAGGATGGAATACCCATCCCCGTCATCTCCGCCTCAATAAAAGAAACAGGAGGCTGATAAAGGAGTTGATGTACGACTAGGACCAGCACATTCCGAGGAAAGCAGACAGTTAACAAGGCCATACACTAACTCAGACCGATAAGAACGTTGCAAACATCAAGACCAGCACATTCCAGGCAAAGGGTGAAAAATACATCATGAGGTAGACTCGGAGCCTTCCTCCCAGAGACCCTTGCCCACAATTTCTTGAAAGATCTGTGCAAGCACGAAGGACTGATAAGCTAATTAGCATGTGAAGCGAGAGTAGGCGGGGTTAGGTAATCAATATGTATAGGTGTTAAGTGAATATTCACTGCTTGGTTGTATAAGTATGGGATGGTTTCGCTGCTCTGGTGTGCACGTTTGTGGTGGAGCGATCCCCCGTGCCCCTGCGCGCAATAAACATACCTATTTTATAACTTTCAAGTTATAGAGTCTATTTCCGTACATCACCCAGTGTACCTTAATACTGTCAAACTACTAAGGGTCAGAACCCATCTGTATTTCTGGAGTGATGGAGGGTTCCAGCAGTTGACTCTACTGGCAGCTGAAGTGAGCCTGACTGGGAAAAGTGTCTCATTGTGACTGGCCCAGAGGCTCTGTGCATCCTGGGCACAGGCTTCCTCTGGAGAAGGTACTTTAAAGATCCAAAATGATACTGGTGGGCTTCTGGGATAGCTGCCTTAGAGACAGAAGAAACTGAACAACTGTTTTGCCTGCCTGGACTGGCAGAAGACCCTTCTGTTGTGGGGCTGCTACAGGTGGGCCCTGTTCCATTGTCAGAAAGCATCAGCAGTAGAAAGCTACTGTATGGTGTGCTAAAAGACTTGTCGTTCAGCCCCAGGCAGCAACTGAGCTTGCTGCTTGCTCATACCGCCCCCAGAGGAGAAACAAAGCCCTAAGGGCTGGGATAAAGGCAGCTTACTATCAGAGCACTGAGAGAGGGGAACAACAACTGAGCCTGTGGTAGAATGCATGCAAGATGATGACAGAGCACTATACCAAGCTAATGAGGTGATAACACAGAGCAGTGATGAATCTTGACTGTGGGTCTCTCACTGTCTCAAAGCCATGCAGACCCCTCCCTTCCTGACCAGCCCCTCTTATGGGGGTGTGATGTTAGGTGGTGGGGAAAACAGTCTGGGCCAGCTCAACTCACCTGTGCTGGCTACTTGGGGAAATTAACTCTGTACTTTCTGGGACCAGGACATTTTCCACCCCTTTTTCCACACCATCTACATTATGCCTGAATCTTATATCTTCAGTTGATTTGAGTGGTTTGTAACATTTCACTTATGTTATCTATACCATCTACCATGGACTGACCTATTATACAGTGACAACTTTGTGGCTGTCCTCACCCAGAATTAAATCCCCTTGGGGTACACACTGGACTTCTCCATCCTCTTGCATTGCCCAGGTCACTGACTAAAAGCAATCCTGCAAATGGGTTTGCCTTTGCCTGAAGCAAGGATAACCTAGACTGTCTTCCCCAACAGGTTTTTCATGTATACTACAGGGGCTTTATCTCTTTCTACAACATGTGGGAGTCTTGATTGGTAGACCCCCTGAAGTTAACTAACCAGGTGGCCTTTGCTAAATGTGTATCCCAGTTTTTTAGTGTTCCACCACCCATTGCTTTTAGTGTAGGTTTTAACAGACCATTGTACCTCTCAATTTTCACAGAGGCTGTTGCATGGTAGGGAATATGATATACCTGTTCAATGCTGTGTTCTCTGGTCTCTGGAGCACTTCCTCTCCCACCTTCTTCACTGGCTTTGATGTCTGCATTTATTACTTTCACATCATCTTATTCCTCTCTCTGGCTGCAGTTGTGCAGGGTTTTTGTTACCTCCCCTTCTTAAATATTATCACAGAGGAATGTATGGCTCTCTTTTCCCTCTCTTCCCCTGGGCGTGCTATCTACTATCAAGCAGTGTTTAGTAAGTGTCTAGGGCCCAGCACAGTGCAGTGAGTTGTGCCTCCTTGGAATAGCTACAGCATTTTCCTTTCAAATATTCTATTACATTATCAGCGTCCTATAGTTGTTTGGGCATGAAGTTCTAGACCATTAGGTATGAGAAGTTCTCTAAACACCTGCTCATATTTTCCCATGTGCTGTGCCACCCCTGACTATAGAGCCATGGGGAAAATGTCTGGGTGACTGTCCTTGTTTCAGCAGAGATAGATTTTTTTTTTCTAGCAGCTGTTGTAGTGCTGTTGGATTTAGAATAAGAATACTCTTCATAACACTCCAATGCTTTTAGTTGTTGCCAAGTAGTCAAGGACTCTTCAGTTTCTCATACTATGGGGGGCAGAAGGCAAGGGTCACACAAGGAGTTGGGAGGGGGGACAGCCAGGGCCACTAACCCAAACTGGTCAAATAGATATTCCATACCATACAACATCATGTTCCATTTATAACTGGGAGGGTAAGCAGAGTGGTGTGCTGAGTGCCAGCTGGGGCTCATGCACAGCATAACTTCAGGGTAACGGCTGAATATCTACCTGTGAATGAGAAGCTGTGAATTAATTCCTTGCTTTGCTTGTGTGTGGGCTGAGAGGCTGGACAGCTCGAGGGCCTTGAGTGACAGCTTCAGGGTCTTATGCCAGCATCAACTTTGGGTGGAGAGAAATTGTGCTGTTCACCTGTTTTATGTGTATGTTATTTATATTATTTTTCTTTTTGTGTGTGTATCCTATTGAACTGCTTTTATCTCAACCCACAAGTTCTCTCACTTTCAGTCTTCTGATTCTCTCCCCCATTTTGCCAGGGGAGAATGAGTGAGCAATCCAGCATGCAGCTGTGTGGTGTTTAATTGCTGACTGGGACTAAAGCACAAAAGTCCTGCAGGATGAGGAGGAGAATCGGAAGACAAAGGCAAAACTTGTGGGTTGGGATAAGGTGAGCATGACATCACATGCTATAGTATACTCCCTTGGGCTAGTTTGAGTCTGACAGTGAAAGGGTTAATGTCTCAAACACTGTGTCAGGGAAATAGTTACAATCTGCACAACTGGAGGAGAACCGTAGTGGAGTTACTAGCCTGTGTGCAGTGAGGGAGGGGGTAAGGTAGGCATGTCAGAGGGAAAGCTGTTCCCTGTTAAGGAAGGGGCTTACAACCACCAGAAAGAACCCTCGAGACAACCCCTCCCCCTAGTGGCACCTGCAGAGAAGACCAAGAACATTCGGGAACATGAACCATATAAATCATCAAGGGGGTGTAGCTAAAGGCAGAGACTAGATTAATAAAAGACAAACTCAGTCATGTGTGTTGGTCACCCTCCCCTGGAAGAAGATATCACTGGGTCCAGGGGTGGTGATACTCTTGCACACTTTCATCCCTTCCCCCATTTTCCTGCTTCATCACTTGTAACTACATTTTAACAAGTTTTGCCAAGTCCTTATCCTTTACGTTCTTACTGAATGTTAAGTTATGCTTTGATCATACCTTCAGATTAATTGTCATTACTCCTGAGTACCAAGCACAGAATCAAAGAAACACCTTATCCTTACCCACCAAGTGGGACAGGACAGGGTCATCTGTCCTGGCTTTGTACCGTCCCAACTTCTGGTCAAAATTAACCCTATGCTAGCCAAACCCAGAACACACAGAAAATAAGTCACCTTTGTCCTCACTATATGCAGTGGTTTGGTATACAATTGTTGTGGTATATACTCAGCGGAAAACTGAGGCCACAAAGGTCAGACCAAAAACCGAAGCCCCCTACCACTTTAAGAGGTGGAGGATGGGCAAACGGAGCTAGCTGCAAAGCCAGAGGAAAAAAAAACCACAGGCTTGCAAGGTTAGGATAAGGATAGTTTACTAAACAACAGGGAAAAGTATGAAAACAACTAACTACAGTGCTATTATTATATACAGTGCAAACCTCTCACCACACTATGCCATTTGAGCCGTGCCCGAACCGATTCAGATTCCCGAACGCAGCACTCCCCGAGCCCAGCACCCCCGAGCACCCCCCTCACCACCTCCTGCCACGCCGATCCCCAAAGAGAGAGAGAGAGAACCCGGAACTCCCACACGCCTGCTCAGACCAGCACTTCCCGTGCCCGGAGCAGGTAGTGATAGGTCTGGAGTCTCCCCTGGAACTGGCACTGCGGCTGCCCAGACTGGGACTTCCCGTGCCTGGGTCCGAAGTCGCCCCTGCAAAAGGGGGGGGGCAGCCTGTCGGATCATGATGCAATTGGTATGGAATACTCTCAGGGCTAACACAGCCTGCTGCTGGGCTGAACCCAGGACATTATCCACCCCTTATTCCATACCATTTACATCATGAGCAGGACCAGCAACCTTCTTTGGGTCCAGGGAGTCTCTCGCATCCACACACATGTATGTGCGTATAGATTCAGTCTGTGGACGTTTCCTCCAAGTCTGTCGGTTTCATTCAGTCCACGATTCTCAGGCTCACTGGTCCCTCTGTCACAACAGTCTCTCAGGGTATGAAGAGCCGTACGTGCCACTGGATCGTTGAATGCTGTATCTCGGGCTCTCGAACACTGCACCTGGCATGATCCATGCTCATAGTCCGTGGGTCAGAGGTGTTTATTACAAAAGAGAAAAGAAAGAGTTCTTGGGAGGCTGGTCTTCATTCCATCATCACGGCACCGATGACCCTAGCTGTAATGTCATCAATATATTGCAAGTGCTCTGGGGCTCCATCCTTTTCTAATGTACTCTGTATTAGTCCATGACAGATGGTGGGACTGTGTTTCCACCCCTGGGGCAGACGATTCCATGTGTATTGGACACCTCTCCAGGTGAAAGCAAACTGTGGTCTGCACTCTGGTGCCAGTGGGATTGAGAAGAAAGCATTTGCAATGTCAATTGTGGCGTACCACCTGGCTGCCTTCGATTCCAGTTCATACTGGAGCTCTAGCATGTCCGGCACAGCAGCACTCATATTTGGAGTGACTTCATTTAGGCCACGATAATCTACTGTCAGCCTCCACTCTCCGTCGGACTTCCGCACTGGCCATATGGGACTGTTAAATGGTGAGTGGGTTCGGCTGATCACTCCCTGACTCTCCAGTTGACGAATCAGTTTATGGATGGGGATCAGAGAATCCCGGTTTGTACGATACTGCCGCCTGTGCACTGTCGTCGTAGCGATTGGCACTCGCTGTTCGTCGACCTTCAACAACCCCACAACAGCTGGATCTTCCGAAAGTCCAGGCAAGGCACACAACTGTTTAGTTTCTTCTGTCTCCACAGCAGCTATTCCAAAAGCCCACCGGTATCCTTTAGGGTCTTTAAAATACCCTCTACGGAGATAGTCCATACCTAAAATGCACGGAGCTTCTGGGCCAGTCACAATGGGGTGTTTCTCCCAATCCTTTCCAGTTAGGCTCACCTCAGCCTCTAGCACAGTCAACTGTTGGGAGCCCCCTGTGACTCCAGAAATGTAAACAGATTCTGTCCCTTCATAATTTGATGGCATTAGAGTACACTGAGCACCGGTATCCACTAGAGCCTCATACTCTTGTGGGTCTGATGTTCCAGGCCATCGGATCCACACAGTCCAATAAGTCCGATTATCCCTCTCCTCCACCTGGCTGGAGGCAGGGCTCCTCTATTGCTCCTGGATAGAAACTGGTGCAACATTCCTCTTGGCAGAACCTCGTGCGCTTGCTTTACCTTGCAACTCCTTTACTCGTGCTTGAAGGGCTGAAGTGGGCTTCTTATCCCACTTTCTCATGTCTTCTCCATGATCACGCAGGTAAAACCACAATTTGGCTCGGGGTGTGGCTCGCCGCGTGGCTCGTGGTGTGGCTCGTGGTGTGTCCCTGCTGTATTCTCTCTCTTGGGACGGTGGATGACTTTTCTGGATAGCTGCAACATCGCTCTGTAGAGGTTGGGAGTCGGCCATGTGTTCGTCAAGTTTAAGTTTAACCAGTTGCTCTACTGCTGCAATGACAGAACGTGCAACGTTGTCTTGATAAGTCCGGAGTCGGCGGGTCACTTCATATACGGTTGGTGGAAACATCTCCTCATATTCCATCACTGCCAGTGAATTCATGTGCCCTGATGGTGCACTTCGTATCACCTTACACCACATGTCTGGGGTGCATCGGACATCATCAGGATCATCAGGGAGCCTTCTGTTGTCCGACTCAAAATAAATCAACTCTCGTACAGCTAATTCTCTCAGGTACTGGATAACTGTCTCTATGCTGTCGCTCTTGGGTTTCAGACAGGTAATATATTCTTTCATGGGGTATCTTTCCCGCACACTTGACAGCAATCGCCTCCAAAGGCTGAGGATTTGTGACCCCTCCCCAAGTGCCTTATCAATACCTCCTTCTCTAGCCAGGGATCCCAACTGCCTGGCCTCCCTGCCGTCTAATTCCAGACTATTGGCTCCGCTATCCCAGCATCTGAGCAACCAAGTGATGATGTGCTCACCTGGGCGGCGGCCAAAATCTTTTCGCACCTCACGCAATTCACTCAGGGTCAGGGATCGGGTAACAATCTCTGGTTCTGCTACACCCTGATCTGCTCGAGATGGCTTTGCCCCATTCTTACTTTTCTGAAATGGCCCTGCCCCATTCTGACTTTTCTGAGATGGCCCTGCCCCATTCTGACTTTTCTGAGATGGCCCTGATTTTTCATCCTCATCCTCATCCGGCCATTCTTGAGATAATGGTTTTTCACCATCATCCTCATCCTGACATTCTTGAGATGGCCCCGGTTGTTCACCATCATCATCTGGCACTACGCGAGCTAACTTCCTGGTGTGTTTTCTCTTTTGAATGGGAGCCACAGACTTTGGTGTGGGTTGGCCAAGGTCTATTGTAGAGGTTGCAGTATCTACAGTATGTACTAGTCTGTTTCCTTTTCCTCCCTGACAGTGCCAACAGCACTGACAGTGCTGACACCTCTCTTGAATGGGAGCAACAGACATTGGTGTGGGTTGACCAAGGTCTAGTGTAGAGGTCGCGGCATCTGCAGTATGTACTAGGCTATTTCCCCTTTCTCTCTGACAGCCCTGGCACCCCTTTTTGAATGGGAGCAACAGACATTGGTGTGGGTTGACCAAGGTCTATTGTGGAGGTTGCAATATCTGCAGTATTCGCTAATCCATTTCCTCTTTCCCCCTGACAGTACTGACGCTCTGAATTAGGGCCAAGGTCTACTGTAGAGGTCACAGCATCTACAGTATTCACCAATCCAATTCCTCTTTCCCCCTGACAGTACTGATGGTCTGGATTATGGGCAGTGTCTACTGTAGGGGTTGCAGTAGCTGCAGCATTTGCCAATCCATTTCCTTGTTCCCCTTGACAGTGCTTACAGTACTGACAGTGCTGCTTGCTATCAAGCAGTGTTTGGTAGATGGTCGCCAAGCCCCAGCACAGTGCAGTAGGGCGTATCTCTCTGGGGAGCCCACTACAGTTCTTTTTCAAATATGCAGCCACCTTATTAGGATCCTGTAGCTGTTCAGGAGTGAAGTTCCAAACCACTGGGGGTAAGAAAGTGCCTAGGTACCTGCTCATATTTCGCCATTTGCCCTGCCACTCAAGCTTATCCAGCCTCAGGGAAAACTCATGGGTGGTATTCATAAACCTGTGCCTAATATATATACCTATATATATCGAAAGCAGAACCATTTGCACCAAAACCAACAGTAGGAAAATGCTAGTTAGAATTTCCCAGGGGTATTGGAAATTGTTAAAGACTCTTACAAGGCCTGTTTTATCCCTCCTTGTACCGAACAGCAAAAGCTGATACAAGTACTCTTTTAAGTTCATGAACTTCAACGTTATCCAATCATAGGCTGTTATAACAACATACACTAAACACACGTACGGGATGGCAACGAATCCTGTCAGGATTAAATGCAGCATGCCACGAGTTGGCAACCATGGCAGCATCCTTAAGAGTAAATGCCACAACATTGTACATAGAAATTACTTAAATAGCCGTACCTATAACAACTCTATCTTAACTGCAATTGAGTTAAGGTCAAATCTATCGTTATCCCAACCTTTTTTGCCCCCCTTGGGGGTCCCCCGTCGCGCCCCACGTTGGGCGCCAAAAGTTGTTGTGGTTTATACTCAGCGGAAAACTGAGGCCACAAAGGTCAGACCAAAAACCGAAGCCCCCTACCACTTTAAGAGGTGGAGGATGGGCAAACGGAGCTAGCTGCAAAGCCAGAGGAAAAAAAAACCACAGGCTTGCAAGGTTAGGATAAGGATAGTTTACTAAACAACAGGGAAAAGTATGAAAACAACTAACTACAGTGCTATTATTATATACAGTGCAAACCTCTCACCACACTATGCCATTTGAGCCGTGCCCGAACCGATTCAGATTCCCGAACGCAGCACTCCCCGAGCCCAGCACCCCCGAGCACCCCCCTCACCACCTCCTGCCACGCCGATCCCCAAAGAGAGAGAGAGAGAACCCGGAACTCCCACACGCCTGCTCAGACCAGCACTTCCCGTGCCCGGAGCAGGTAGTGATAGGTCTGGAGTCTCCCCCGGAACTGGCACTGCGGCTGCCCAGACTGGGACTTCCCGTGCCTGGGTCCGAAGTCGCCCCTGCAAAAGGGGGGGGGCAGCCTGTCGGATCATGATGCAATTGGTATGGAATACTCTCAGGGCTAACACAGCCTGCTGCTGGGCTGAACCCAGGACAACAATCTATACCAAACTATTGAATTAGGACCAAGCCACCATGGAACCATACTCTATCCCTCAGAGCACAGAGTGTGGGCCCATCAAAAGGAGGAAAAGTGGCAAGCAATTGATGTAAATGCATGAGAACAATAGGGTTTAATTTGTGAAAGTAATAACTTTAAAGCTCTAGACATCACTTTGGAAATGAAACACAACATTTGCCACTGAAATCTATCCAAATGGAGTTCCCAAAACTGTAGTAAAATATGTTGCCAAAGGGTGTATTTGCATGCAAATGTTATGTAGATCCTTATTAATAGATAGCTTTTATTATAACATAACCAATAAATTTATTGTTGGAGTGTAATTAAAATCCCAACCAATATAAAAGTTACATATACATAGATTACTCACAATTACATGTGAGTCACAACCTAGACATAAATGAACATATTTGTAATCAAACTATTCCTTCACCATCCTGATTTGATCAACCTCTTACAACAAGCACAAGAAACCAGACAGAAGACCCTGATCACAGTTCATTGCAATGCAAATGAAATACACCTTTTGCTTTATTATGCTTGTTACTAATTATTATGTTTATACATCAGAATAGGGAGAATGGCTACACAAATTACATTTTATCAAAACTTTTCCCACACATATGCTCCCCCATGTAAATAATACCACTTAACCACATTTAATTGAACTTTAGCTAATTGACAGAAACTAAATAAGCACACAATTTCCCCTCACAATTACAGCTATATTACAGCATTATCTGTTTATAATCATAGAGGCAAGAGGAAGAGACAAACACGCTGCCACTCTATGGACAAGGTAAATTTACTTTAGTCACATGATGGATTATGGTGGTACAGCCTTCTGTGAAATGTGTCAATAGGGAATAATGTTAGGGCCGCGTAATGAAACATGACATTCTTACATACCCTTGTATGGCCACGGGCCTGGGAGGGGTAGTTTAAGATGTATATGGCTGTTGTGTCTTGCAGGGGTTGCCTGGTAGGCACTCCAGCATGTCAGTTTAAGCCGGTGGGCAGTGAAGCTAGCCAAAACATTCACCAGATGGGGGAAGAGGGCATGTGTAGAAAGATGTGCCTATCCCTGGAAGACATACAAGTCAGGGACTGGAACTGTGCATCGTGCATCTTGGTGGAGCGGAGACTCCCGGTGCACCTAGCGCTGTCTGTGCACCCCAGTGCTGTTTGCTTGCCTTTATTCTTTTAATAAATTGTTAATTTTGGTTATAATCCTGTTTGGGACCAAGTCAGTCATCACAATTGGGGACTTGTCTGGGATAGCTAAGGTTCCTGAATTCTGACTTTATCTAGGGGGGGCGCCCCACCATTCGGTGGCTCCTGATCAGGTCAGGACTAACACCATCCTGAACCTGAATAAAGGCAAGCAAAGAATTTGAATTTTTAAGCTCCCTTGCTGGCTGCAGCAGTTTACCATTCAGTTAGATCCCGAATGAAGGTATATTTTGCCCGTAATTCTGCGCGCGAAGACCCAAACAAAAGAATATACCATTTGGTTCGATCCCGAATGAAGATGACAGTAGTTCCGAAGCGAGTGTGGAGGTCTTCTAACTGTGGTTCCAATCTCCCGCGAGGGACTGGCCAGTGAAGGACTGAAGCGAGTGTTTTCCCTCCAAAATCTCCCTTAGATGGAGAAATGGAGGCATATAGGAATCGTGGGTGGGTGATAGGTCCTAAACCCCCTGCAAGACACTCTTACAGGTAACCAAGGGCTGTAGGAATTGCCATAGTAAAATTTCTAGGTGGGTCAGGCGACAGACCTGGGGACCAGAAGAAAAGGGAGCAAATTATTGGATGTCCATTAGGAATAATGATTAGAAATTGGAACAATAGGGGCCCCAGAAAAAGAAAGTCCAAATTAGTTCAGTGCATGCAAGTAAATTCAAAAAAGCCTTTTAGACAGGAGGAGAATGATTGTGCATTCAGGACTTCATGTTGTTTTCCAGCTTCCATGTTTGCACTAAAAGCAGGAGAAGGACTTGAAGAACAACAGGAAAAAGAAAAAGATGATAAATGGGAGCCATTGAATAATCTACTACCTCTATATCTTAACAACCCAACCCCGGCAGCGGCTCCCCCTCCGGTGGCCGTGGTATTTCCACCAGTACCACTGTTGTCCCTGCCTTCACCATCAACAGCACCGGAATTAGACTGACCTCCGGCTGCATGTACAAGAAGTAGGACTGCCAAATCTGAGGGAACTTCTCTATATCTCTCACGAGAGGTACCCCTTGGAGATAATCAGGGAGGCATTGGGTTTATGGCAGTCCCATTAAATGCCACAAATGAAAGAAATTTCAAGAAGGGAATGATTAGACAAGCTGGAATGAGAATTTGGAAAAGACAGAATAGAATACAATTTGTAGCAAAATCCTGGGGAGAGGACTTAAGAAGGACATTAGAAAAGCTGGAGGACTGGCAAGAGAGGGGATTAGAGGAGTTGGAAGCACAGAAGGTGTATGATGGGAGGTATGAGGAGGGGCAGGAAGCAAGGAAATGCCAGACTTCCATCAGCGATGCTGCTCCATGAGCAGAGTCTGCAGGAGAGACTAGGGCCCTTTCTTCTAAACCTGCAGTTGAAGAACGAGGTAGTATTGTGTCAGACGAACTCGAGCAAATTGATAAACTGCCCTGGGACAGCTATCCCCTATCCATTTGGGAGAAGATGGATCTTTGGGAGAGGTCTCAGTTGCCTGCGGAACATCACAGGAACCACAAAACCTCCAACCAGGTGCCGTCCATGACAGGAATTATGTCAAGTATTACTCCACAGGTTTTCAGATCAAGTTTTTTTGGGTTTTTTTTAAGTTAGTTGATTACCACAAGCTGGGTAATCTAAACCATCTTTTTTTTATTAAATAACATATGTCCAAATGGACAATAATCTATACTTTGTTCTAGAGCCTTGCTTCAGTCAGACATATTTCCTCATTCACAGCAGAGACCATATAGCAAGTCCAAAGCAAAGCAGGTTTAAACTTGGCCCTTTAGTCTGAAGCTGTAACAGTGCATACATACACAGAAACATATTTAATATCCATGAGGCCAAAATAAATTTAATCGAGAATAAATATGACTCTTCGTTCCAGATACAAGGTCATTGTACTGGGGAGTCAAGGGCAAAGGATAGAGGAAGAACTGCTTGTTCTAATACCAATTTCATACCCAAAGGAAACTACACAACACACAGAACACAACCACCTTCAGTAAATTCACTATTATGACTGAGTCAAGCTCCCTTTTGGACTCTAAATCTGAGTCTTTTTTTCTGCAGAGTGATCCAGATACAAACGGAAGAATGGAGATAGAACCTATTGCTAGATTTACTCCAAGAAATAACAGTGGGGATGTAGGAAGTTCAGGCTTTAACTCCATCAATATAAGAAACACCTAGAATCTATGTTTCCTAGTTCCCTAACCCATTTTCTCATTATTAGCAGATGGAGAAGTCATTTATTAACAAAGTAAAATGAAATTATGAAAAGAAATTTCACTATGCTGTACTGAAAGAGCAGCTCGCATAGATACACATAACAAAGCAGAATTTCAAGTTGGATATAACTCAGACACTAAAACCAAATTAAATCAGTAGCCTAAAATTATGCAAAAATGCTGCTAATGTAGAAAAATGCATGTCTAAATCTTAAGAAAGTATTATTAGTTATAACTGCACAGGAAATAGTAATTTAGATGTGCTCTTTTTAGTCTGAAATCCCTATGGAGATAGGCAAAACCACCAATATTCTCTGAACACTTAAAATTTTATATTGATGCTCTTTATTTGAAATAAACAAACTATACCCAAGCAGAACCTTTTCAGGGTACATCAAGAACCTCAAGCTCAACAATTCATGATATATTAATTAAATCTCCTTATGGAAATGTTTCAGTTTCCATTACTAGGTGGGGTTTTTTAAGTCATAATTGTTCATAACATTTTCCTGTAGAAAAAAAATTTAGTCTTTTCATATCAGAGATTAAAGAATAAATTAAAGTGTAAAACCCTAGCATGTCTTTTTCCTCAACAATACAGGCAGAATACTAGCACTGTCTATACATATAGACAGTATTTTCACTTGTTGTGGTTTATACCTCAGCGGAAAGCTGAGGCCACAAAGGTCAGACAAAAAAGCCCCCTACCACTTTAAGAGGTGGAGGATGGGCAAAAGGAGCTAAGAAAGGGGCTGCAGAGCCAGAGGAAAAAAACCAAGGCCTGCAAGGTTAGGATAAGGATAGTTTACTAAACAACAGGGAAAACAACTAAGTACAGTGCTATTATATACAGTGCAAACCTCTCACCACACTATGCCATTTGAGCCGTGCCCGAACTGATTCAGATTCCCGAACACAGCACTCCCCGAGCACCCCCCTCACCACCGCCTGCCACGCCGATCCCGAAAAAGAGAGAGCGAGAGAACCCGGAACTCCCACACGCCTGCTCAGACCGGCACTTCCCGTGCCCAGAGCAGGTTCTGATAGGTCCGGAGTCTCCCCCGGAACTGGCCCTACACCTGCCCAGACCGGGACTTCCCGTGCCTGGGTCCTGAGTCGCCCCTGCAAAGGGGGGGGGGGGGGGGCAGCCTGTCTGATCATGATGCAATTGGTATGGAATACTCTCGGGGCTAACATAGCCTGCTGCTGGGCTGAACCCAGGACATTATCCACCCCTTATTCCATACCATTTACATCATGAGCAGGACCAGCAACCTTCTTTGGATCCAGAGAGTCTCTCGCATCCATACACATGCATGTACACATGCACACACATGTATGTGCATATAGATTCAGTCTGTGGACGTTTCCTCCGAGTCCGTCGGTTTCATTCAGTCCACGATCCTCAGGCTCTCTGGTCCCTCTGTCACAACAGTCTCTCAGGGTATGAAGAGCCGTACGTGCCACTGGATTGTTGAATGCTGTATCTCGGGCTCTCGAACACTGCACCTGGCATGATCCATGCTCATAGTCCGTGGGTCAGAGGTGTTTATTACAAAAGAGAAAAGAAAGAGTTCTTGGGAGGCTGATCTTCACTCCATCATCACGGCACCGATGACCCTAGCTGTAATGTCATTAGTATAACATACAGTATCTATAACAACAGTAAAACAGTAGTGAATTATTTAGCATGATATTGGCTATTCTCACCCAAAATCAAGTCCCCTTGAGGTACACATCGAGTTTCTCCATCCTTCTGCATTACCCACCAGGTACAACCAGGTCCTTGAGCAAAAACAACCCCAGATATGGGTTTACCTTTGCCTGTAGCAGGAATGACCCAAACTGTCTTTCCCAAAATACTCTTCATGTGTACTACTGGGACTCTGTCACCTTCTACAGTATGTGAGAATTCTGACTGGGCTGGACCAGCCCGATTGGTAGATCCCCTAGAGTTAACCAACCATGTGGCTTCTGCTAAATGTGAACCCCAATTTTTAAATGTTCCACCACCCATTGCTTTCAGTGTAGTCTTTAAAAGTCCATTGTAGCGTTCAATTTTCCCAGAGGCGGGTGCATGATAAGGAATGTTGTACACCCACTCAATGCCATGCTCTTTGGCCCATGTGTCTATGAGAGTATTTCGGAAATGAGTCCGATTATCTGACTCAATTTTTCTGGGGTGCTGTGTCGCCATAGGACTTGCCTCTCCAGGCCCAGAATTGTATTCCGGGCAGTGGCATGGGGTACAGGATATGTCTCCAACCAGCCAGTGGTTGCCTCAACCATTGTAAGTACATACCGTTTACCATGGCGAGTCTGTGGGAGAGTGATGTAATCAACCTGCCAAGCCTCCCCATATTTATATTTCATCCACCGTCCTCTATACCAGAGGGGTTTTAACTGCTTAGCCTGCTTGATTGCGGCACATGTCTCACATTCATGGATAACTTGTGCAATAGCATCCATGGTTAAGTCCACCCCTCGATCTCGAGCCCATCTATATGTTGCATCTCTTCCTTGATGACCTGAAGTATTATGAGCCCATCGGGCTAGGAACAATTCACCCTTATGTTGCCAGTCTAAATCTACCTGGGCCACTTCAATCTTAGCAGCTTTATCTGCCTGCTGGTTGTTTTCATGTTCCTCAATGGCCCGACTCTTAGGTACATGGGCGTTCACATGACGTACCTTTACAGTAAGTTTCTCCAACCGGGTAGCGATATCTTGCCATAAGTCAGCAGCCCATATGGGTTTGCCTCTACGCTGCCAATTGTTCTTTTTCCACTGCTGCAACCACCCCCATAAGGCATTAGCTACCATCCATGAGTCAGTATAAAGATATAACATAGGCCACTCCTCTCTCTCAGCAATGTCCAGGGCTAATTGGATAGCCTTTACCTCGGCAAATTGGCTTGATTCACCTTTTCCTTCAGTGGCTTCTGCTACTCGCCTCATGGGACTCCACACAGCAGCTTTCCATTTCCGATGTTTACCCACAATGCGACAAGATCCATCAGTGAACAAGGCATACTGCTTTTAATTTTCTGGCAGTTGGTTATATGGTGGAGCTTCTTCTGCACGTGTTACCTCCTCATCCTCTGGTGACATCCCAAAGTCTTTGCCTTCTGGCCAGTCTGTAATCACCTCCAAAATTCCTGGGCGATTGGGGTTTCCTATTCGAGCTCGTTGTGTAATTAGTGCAACCCACTTGCTCCATGTAGCATCAGTTGCATGGTGTGTGGAAGGGACTTTCCCTTTAAACATCCAGCCCAGCACCGGCATTCGGGGTGCTAGGAAAAGCTGAGCTTCAGTTCCAATTACCTCTGAAGCAGCTCGAACACCTTCATAGGCGGCCAGTATTTCCTTTTCTGCTGGAGTGTAATTGGCCTCAGATCCTTTGTAGGCCCGACTCCAAAACCCTAACGGTCGCCCTCGAGTCTCCCCTTGTGTTTTCTGCCAGAGACTCCAGGTAGGACCATTGTCACCAGCTGCAGTGTAGAGCACATTTTTAATGTCTGTACCTGTACGGACAGGTCCAAGGGCTACAGCATGGACTATTTCGCGTTTGATCTGCTCAAAGGCTTGCTGCTGCTCAGGGCCCCATTCAAAATTATTTTTCTTCCGAGTTACATAGTAGAGTGGGCTCACAATGAGACTATAGTTTGGGATATGCATTCTCCAAAATCCTATAACACCTAAGAAAGCTTGTGTTTCCTTTTTGTTACTTGGTGGGGACATCGCTGCAATTTTATTTTTATTGCTGGGGAGAAGGGCTCTGAAGCGGACTCTTAGTCGAGGGACCCCTCTCTGCAAGCAGCATCCCCCGGGCATAGATCACCGTGGGAAACTAACTTAGAGCACCGAAGATCAGAAGGAGAGAGGCAGCGGGCGCACCCATCAGTGGTCGTTAGCCCCCATCAGCTGCCATTGTTCCTCCCTTGCACTGCCACAGTGGTGGTGACTCATCGAGGGCGGAGCTAGGGGCGACGGCAATTATCCCTCCCCAGTCAAGAGGGGCCTCTGGGAGCGCCAGCGACCAGGAGCGCTGCGACCAGGACGGGCAAACAGGGCGTGGCACGTCAGAATGGCGTGGCACGGCAGTTTGCACGGCAGTTCGCGTAGGCAGGGCGAGCGGGCAGGGCGAGCCTTCCCTCCCAGCTCAGAGGGGAAATTGAGCACACCAGCTCAGAGAACACAGGTTGAGCCAAGGGTTCCCTGTTTTGTTTTTGGTTTGTTTTTTTTTTGTTTGTTTGTTTGTTTGTTTTTCGCAGATATTTGAACCATGGTGTCTACCAGGCGGAGACCATCCCCCTACAAATTTGGGGCAACCCCAATGAGGGACGTGGCTAGGGATGCCTCGGTCCAGGTCACTGGCTGCATGGAATGTCTGAGTCTACTGCTGCCAAGGGAAAGAGGCAAGGGCCTCACCTGTGTGAGGTGTGAGCAGGTGGATGACCTCCTCTGCTTAGTTGCTAGGCTAGAGGATGAGCTTGCGAGGGTAAAAGCCACCCGGGTAAGGGAGCGTGAAGAGCTCGAAAGGCTGAAAGCCATTCGGGAAAGGGAGCGTGAAGAGCTCGAAAGGCTGAAAGCCATTCGGGAAAGGGAGTGAGAAGAGCTCGAAAGGCTGAAAGCCATTCGGGAAAGGGAGCGAGAAGAGCTCGAAAGGCTGAAAGCCATTCGAGAATGCGAGATGGAAATTGACTGGTGGAGTAGATCCCTGGCATCCAAGAGGGAAGAGTGCCAGGAAGATTCCACACTACTGAAGTTGGTCCCCCTGCCCTGCCCTAGCCAGGTAAATGGGAGCAACCCAAACCCTGAGGAGGGCTGGAAGGTGGTCCCTACTCACTGCCGTAGGCACTCCCCCTGCCTCCCTACCCCACCCCCTCAGGTCCCCATAAGCAACAGATATGGGGCCCTGGGAGTTGAAGGTGAGGTATGTGAGGAGACGAATACAATCCCTCTACCTCAGAGGAAGCAAAAGCCCAGAGCAAGGAGAGTATCTGCACGCCTTGAGACGGCCTCAGAAAAGCGAGTAAGAAGAGTAGTTGTAGTTGGGGATTCCCTCCTTAGTGGGACGGAGGGCCCCATATGTAGACCAGACCCTACACGTAGGGAGGTGTGCTGCCTTCCTGGTGCCAGGATCAGGGATATTACCAGAAGGCTCCCAGGGCTGGTTAGTCCCTCTGATTATTACCCACTCATGATAGTTCAAGCAGGTAAAGATGCAATCATGAAGTGTAGCCTGCGCACTATCAAGAGTGAATTTCGTGACCTAGGTCGCTTTGTTGGGGGGGCGGGTGCCCAAATAATATTTTCTTCTATTCCCACTTGTGGGAGGTGGGGTTCAGAGCAGGTCAGAAGAACCCATGAATTGAATCAGTGGTTGAAAGGCTGGTGCCTGCACAAGAAATTTGGGTTTTTTGACCAAGGGATGGTGTACTCTGCTCCGGACATGAGTACTGCTAATGGGGCTTACCTGTCCCATAGAGGAAAGCGGATCCTTGCTCAGGAGATGGCAGGGCTCATTGATAGGGCTTTAAACTAGTTAGGAGGGGGAAAGGGGATATTACAAAGGCTGCTGGGGTAAGGCAGATGCTTTGGGAGACACAGCACGAGTTGCTGGGGGAAATAGATAAATGCCAACAGCACAATTGCAGATTTGGGGATGTTGCTCCACACGAGAGTAGGGATAACTCTGTGGACTACCCCATGAACTCCTCGGTGGAGCCGTTTTTGCCCACCCCCTATCGAAAAACTCGCAGTGAGCTGTTGGGGATATCTGGATCTGCTGCCCCACTAAAATGCCTATATACAAACGCACGTAGCATGGGGAACAAACAAGAAGAACTAGAGATCTTTGTGCGGTCACAGGGCCACGATCTCATTGCGATCACTGAGACGTGGTGGGACAGCCTGGATGACTGGCATGCTACCATGGATGGCTACGTGCTTTTTAGGAAAGATAGACTAGGGAGACGAGGTGGAGGAGTTGCTCTTTATGTTAGAGAGCACCTAGAATGTATTGAGCTCCACCTGGGTAGGGATGAACCGCTTGCCGAGAGCTTGTGGGTAAGAATTAAAAGGCAGGCCAGTTTGGGTGACATAGTCGTGGGCGTGTACTATAGGCCCCCTGATCAAGAGGAGCGGGTTGATAATGAATTTTATAAGCAATTGGAAGTAGCCTCAAGATCGCAGGCGCTGGTCCTTATGGGGGACTTCAACTACCCAGATATTTGCTGGGCAAGCAATACGGCCAGTCGTATGCACTCCAGACAATTTCTGCAGTATATGGAAGACAACTTCCTGATACAGATGGTGCAGGAACCTACTAGGGGAGGGCGGATGCTTGACCTTGTTTTTACTAACAAGGACGGGCTCGTCAGTGAAGTGAAGGTCGGGGGCTGCTTAGGACAAAGCGACCATGAAATGGTCGAGTTCAAGATCCTGAGTGGAAGAGGCAAGCCAAAAAGTAGGATAGCTACCCTGAATTTTGGAAGAGCTAACTTTGATCTCCTCCGAAATCAAATAGGGGCTATCCCATGGGCTGCTCTGTTTGAAGGAATGGGAGCCTGCGAGTGCTGGCTAACATTCAAACAGCACTTCTTCCAAGCACAGAATAGGTGCATCCCTTTGAGTAAGAAATCGGGAAAGAGAGGTAGAAGACCTGCGTGGATAAGCAGGGAACTTATGAGTAAACTCAAAGGGAAGCAGAAGACCTATAAACTGTGGAAACAGGGTATGAGATCATGGGATGAATATAAGGATGTGGCCAGGGTCTGTAGGGATGCAACTAGGAGGGCTAAGGCCTGCTTAGAAATTAAGCTTGCAAGGGACATAAAGGACAACAAAAAGAGCTTTTTCAGGTATGTAAATAGTAAAAGGATGACCAGGGATAATGTAGGTCCCTTGTTGAATGAGGCGGGTGTCTTGGTGACGGGAGATGATGAGAAGGTTGAGATACTTAATGCCTTCTTTGCCTCGGTCTTTACTCCGAAGGCTTCTCAGGACTCACAGATCCCAGATGTAAGTACGAGTGGTTGGGGAACGAATGGCTCCCCTCTAGTTGAGGTAGGGGTGGTCCAGGAGCGACTCAAAGGAATGGATGCACACAAATCCATGGGCCCGGATGGGATACACCCACGTGTGCTGAGAGAGCTGGCGGAGGTGATTGCGGAGCCGCTCTCTATCATCTTTGACAGATCCTGGACTACAGGAGAAGTGCCTGAAGATTGGAGGATAGCCAATGTCACTCCAGTCTTTAAAAAAGGCAAGAAGGAGGATCCCAGTAACTATAGGCCAGTCAGCCTCACCTCTGTCCCTGGAAAGGTGATGGAACAGCTTGTTTTGGATGCCATCTCCAAACAACTGGAAGAGAAGAAGGTCATGAGGAATAGTCAGCATGGATTCACCAAGGGGAGATCGTGCTCGACCAATCTCATAGCCTTCTATGATGTTATTACCAACTGGGTGGATGGAGGGAGAGCAGTGGATGTCATCTACCTCGACTTTAGCAAAGCTTTCGATACTGTCCCCCACAACATCCTGATAGAGAAGCTGAGGAAACAAGGGATAGACGAGTGGACAGTGAGGTGGGTTGAGAACTGGCTGTCAGACCGGGCTCAGAGGGTCGTGATCAGTGGAGTAGAATCTGAATGGAGGCCTGTGACTAGAGGTGTTCCCCAGGGCTCAGTGTTGGGTCCAGTCCTGTTTAATATCTTCATTGACGATCTTGATGAGGGAATAGCATCCACCCTCAGCAAGTATGCCGATGATACAAAGCTGGGAGGAGTGGCTGACACGCAGGAACACTGCACTGCCATTCAGCGAGATCTGGACAGGCTGGAGAGCTGGGCAGGGAGAAATCTAATGAAATTCAACAAAAGCAAGTGCAAAGTCTTGCACCTGGGGAGGAATAACCGACTGTATCAGTACAGGCTGGGGGATGACCTGTTGGAAAAGAGCTCTATGGAGAAGGACCTGGGGGTCCTGGTTGATGACAGGTTGGCTATGAGCCAGCAGTGTGCCCTGGTGGCCAAGAGAGCCAATGGGATCCTGGGATGCATCAGGAAGAGTGTGTCCAGCAGGTCAAGGGAGGTGATCCTCCCCCTCTACTCTGCGTTGGTCAGGCCCCACCTGGAATACTGTGTCCAGTTCTGGGCTCCCTGGTATAGAAAAGACAGGGACCTTCTGGAGAGAGTCCAGAGAAGGGCGACAAAGATGATTAGGGGTCTGGAACATCTCCCCTATGAGGAAAGGCTGAGTGAGCTGGGTCTGTTCAGCTTGGAAAAAAGAAGACTTAGGGGGGACCTAATTAGTGTTTACAAATATCTTAGACATGGGTGGCAGGGGGAATTGGCCAGCCCCTTTTCAGTGGTCTGTGGGGACAGGACTAGGGGCAATGGCTGTAAGCTGGAGCACAGGAAGTTCCGCACCAACATGCGGAAGAACTTTTTCAGAGTGAGGGTGACAGAGCAGTGGAATAGGCTGCCCAGGGAGGTGGTGGAGTCTCCTTCTCTGGAGATATTCAAGTCTCGTCTGGACGCCTATCTATGTAATATGAGATAGGGAGCCTGCTTTGGCAGGGGGGTTGGACCCGAAGATCTCTTGAGGTCCCTTCCAACCCCTAAGATTCTGTGATTCTGTGATTCTGTGATTCTGTGATTATTAATAACGTACATTGGGATCTGGCGACGCCCATCCTGCCATCTTATTCCTAAAAATTGGATTTCTCGTTTAGGCCCCTTGACTTTACTTTGTTTTATAGCAAAACTAGCTTCTAGCAAGATTTGAATTATCCTTTCTCCTTTTTCAAAAACTTCCTTTGCTGTATCGCCCCATACAATGATGTCATCAATATACTGCAAGTGCTCTGGGGCTCCACCCTTTTCTAATGTACTCTGGATTAGTCCATGACAGATGGTGGGACTGTGTTTCCACCCCTGGGGCAGACGATTCCATGTGTATTGGACACCTCTCCAAGTAAAAGCAAACTGTGGCCTGCACTCTGGTGCCAGTGGGATTGAGAAGAAAGCATTTGCAATGTCAATTGTGGCATACCACCTGGCTGCCTTTGATTCCAGTTCATACTGGAGCTCTAGCATGTCCGGCACAGCGGCACTCATATTTGGAGTGACTTCATTTAGGCCACGATAATCTACTGTCAGCCTCCACTCTCCGTCGGACTTCCGCACTGGCCATATGGGACTGTTAAATGGTGAGTGGGTTCGGCTGATCACTCCCTGACTCTCCAGTTGACGAATCAGTTTATGGATGGGGATCAAAGAATCTCGGTTTGTACGATACTGCCGCCTGTGCACTGTCGTCGTAGCAATTGGCACTCGCTGTTCTTCGACCTTCAACAACCCCACAACAGCTGGATCTTCCGAAAGTCCAGGCAAGGCACACAGCTGTTCAGTTTCTTCTGTTTTCACAGCAGCTATTCCAAAAGCCCACCGGTATCCTTTTGGGTCTTTAAAATACCCTCTACGGAGATAGTCCATACCTAAAATGCATGGAGCTTCTGGGCCAGTCACAATGGGGTGTTTCTCCCAGTCCTTTCCAGTTAGGCTCACCTCAGCCTCTAGCACAGTCAACTGTTGGGAGCCCCCTGTGACTCCAGAAATGTAAACAGATTCTGTCCCTTCATAATTTGATGGTATTAGAGTACACTGGGCACCGGTATCCACTAGAGCCTCATACTCTTGTGGGTCTGATGTTCCAGGCCATCGGATACACACAGTCCAATAAGTCCGATTATCCCTCTCCTCCACCTGGCTGGAGGCAGGGCTCCTCTATTGCTCCTGGATAGAAACTGGCGCAACATTCCTCTTGGCAGAACCTCGTGCGCTTGCTTTACCTTGCAACTCCTTTACTCGTGCTTGGAGGGCTGAAGTGGGCTTCTTATCCCACTTTCTCATGTCTTCTCCATGATCACGCAGGTAAAACCACAATTTGGCTCGTGGTGTGGCTCGGGGTGTGGCTCGTGGTGTGTCCCTGCTGTATTCTCTCTCTTGGGACGATGGATGACTTTTCCGGATAGCTGCAACATCGCTCCGTACAGGTTGAGAGTTGACCATGTGTTCGTCAAGTTTAAGTTTAACCAGTTTCTCTACTGCTGCAATGACAGAGTGTGCAACGTTGTCTTGATAAGTCCGGAGTCGGCGGGTCACTTCATATACGGTTGGTGGAAACATCTCATCGTATTCCATCACTGCCAGTGAATTCATGTGCCCTGATGGTGCACTTCGTATCACCTTACGCCACATGTCTGGGGTGCATCGGACGTCATCAGGATCATCAGGGAGCCTTCTGTTGTCCGACTCATAATATATCAACTCTCGTACAGCTAATTCTCTCAGGTACTGGATAACTGTCTCTATGCTGTCGCTCTTGGGTTTCAGACAGGTAATATATTCTTTCATGGGGTATCTTTCCCGCACACTTGACAGCAATCGCCTCCAAAGGCTGAGGATTTGTGACCCCTCCCCAAGTGCCTTATCAATACCTCTTCTCTAGCCAGGGATCCCAACTGCCTGGCCTCCCTGCCGTCTAATTCCAGATTATTGGCCCCGCTATCCCAGCATCTGAGCAACCAAGTGATAATGTGCTCACCTGGGCGGCGGCCAAAATCTTTTCGCACCTCACGCAATTCACTCAGGGTCAGGGATCGGGTAACAATCTCTGGTTCTCCTACATCCTGATCTGCTCGAGATGGCTTTGCCCCATTCTTAATTTTCTGAGACGGCCCTGCCCCATTCTGACTTTTCTGAGATGACCCTGCCCCATTCTGATTTTTCCATGATGGCCCTGATTTTTCATCATCATCCTCATCCGGCCATACTTGAGATAATAGTTTTTCACCATCATCCTCATCCTGACATTCTTGGGATGGCCCCGGTTGTTCACCATCATCATCTGGCACTGCGCGAGCTAACTTCCTGGTGTGTTTCCTCTTTTGAATGGGAGCCACAGACTTTGGTGTAGGTTGGCCAAGATCTATTGTAGAGGTTGCAGTATCTACAGTATGTACTAGTCTGTTTCCTTTTCCTCCCTGACAGTGCCAACAGCACTGACAGTGCTGACACCTCTCTTGAATGGGAACAACAGGCTTTGGTGTGGGTTGGTTCTCTGAATTATGGGCAAGGTCTATTGTAGACGTTGCAGCATCTGCAGTATGTACTAGTCTATTTCCCCTTTCTCCCTGACAGTGCTGACACCTCTCTTGAATGGAATCAACAGACATTGGTGTGGGCTGACCAAGGTCTAATGTAGAGGTCGCAGCATCTGCAGTATGTACTAGGCTATTTCCTCTTTCTTCCTGACAGTGCTGACACCTCTCTTGAATGGGAGCAACAGACATTGGTGTGGGTTGACCAAGGTCTATTGTAGAGGTTGCAGCATCTACAGTATTCACCAATCCATTTCCTCTTTCCCCCTGACAGTACTGACGCTCTGAATTAGGGGCAAGGTCTATTGTAGAGGTCGCAGCATCTGCAGTATTCGCTAATCCATTTCCTCTTTCCCCCTGACAGTGCTGATGCTCTGAATTAGGGGCAAGGTCTACTGTAGGGGTTGCAGTAGCTGCAGTATTTGCCAATCCATTTCCTTGTTCCCCTTGGCAGTGCTGACAGTACTGACAGTGCTGCTTGCTATCAAGCAGTGTTTGGTAGATGGTAGCCAAGCCCCAGCACAGTGCAGTAGGGCGTATTTCTCTGGGGAGCCCACTGCAGTTCTTTTTCAAATATGCAGTCACCTTATTAGGATCCTGTAGCTGTTCAGGAGTGAAGTTCCAAACCACTGGGGGTAAGAAAGTGCCTAGGTACCTGCTCATATTTCGCCATTTGCCCTGCCACTCAAGCTTATCCAGCCTCAGGGAAAACTCTTGGGTGGTATTCATAAACCTGCGCCGAATATATATACATATATATATCGAAAGCAGAACCATTTGCACCAAAACCAACAGTAGGAAAATGCTAGTTAGAATTTCCCAGGGATATTGGAAATTGTTAAACACTCTTACAAGGCCTGTTTTATCCCTCCTTGTACCGAACAGCTAAAGCTGATACAAGTACTCTTTTAAGTTCATGAACTTCAACGTTATCCAATCATAGACTGTTATCACAACATACACTAAACACACGTACGGGATGGCAACGAATCCTGGCAGGATTAAATGCAGCATGCCACGAGTTGGCAACCATGGCAGCATCCTTAAGAGTAAATGCCACAACATTGTACATAGAAATTACTTAAATAACCGTACCTATCACAACTCTATCTTAACTATAATTGAGTTAAGGTCAAATCTATCGTTACCCCAACCTTTTTGCCCCCCTTGGGGGTCCCTCGTCGTGCCCCACTTTGGGCGCCAAAAGTTGTTGTGGTTTAACCTCAGCGGAAAGCTGGGGCCACAAAGGTCAGACAAAAAAGCCCCCTACCACTTTAAGTGGTGGAGGATGGGCGAAAGGAGCTAAGAAAGGGGCTGCAGAGCCAGAGGAAAAAAACCAAGGCCTGCAAGGTTAGGATAAGGATAGTTTACTAAACAACAGGGAAAAGTATGAAAACAACTAACTACAGTGCTATTATTATATACAGTGCAAACCTCTCACCACACTATGTCATTTGAGCCGTGCCCGAACTGATTCAGATTCCCGAACGCAGCACTCCCCGAGCCCAGCACCCCCGAGCACCCCCCTCACCACCGCCTGCCACGCCGATCCCGAAAGAGAGAGCGAGAGAACCCGGAACTCCCACACGCCTGCTCAGACCGGCACTTCCCGTGCCCGGAGCAGGTTCTGATAGGTCCGGAGTCTCCCCCGGAACTGGCCCTACGCCTGCCCAGACCGGGACTTCCCGTGCCTGGGTCCTGAGTCGCCCCTGCAAAGGGGGGAGGGGGGCAGCCCGTCTGATCATGATGCAATTGGTATGGAATACTCTCAGGGCTAGCATAGCCTGCTGCTGGGCTGAACCCAGGACATCACTACAACCTATTTATTTAAGATTTTAAAATCTTCAACTGAATAATTATTGTCACACATTGTAACCAAAGCTAATTTTTTTGCTTTGTTACTGAATAAAAAAAAAAACAACCCAAAACTCCAGTAAGGCCCAATACAGGCAATATTGGTCAACTGGTGCCTAAGCCTTACAAAAATGACTTTTGTTGTGAACCTATTTAATCTTCATATCCCTATATGCATTGAAAAACAAGCCAAAAAATGCCTACTCAGTAGAAGGGAGGTTATTTAGTTTGGTTTTTTTCTCCTCATTTGGGCTATGTGGGCACAAAGACCTAATGGGGACAGTAAAAGAGCTCTAAGGCATTGGTTGTATTTAAAACAGAATTAAGATGACAGTATAGAACAAAGAGTATCCAGAAATGGAACAGCAGTGTTACAGATCTCATGCCTTCAGTTTTCATCCTCATTTGTTTTAGTATTAAGTGTGCCCAGGTCATCAGAGAAATGTGGGAAGGAGTAGAAAACAGACATCACTGAACACTGTTCCTTGGTTGTTCACCAGCTTGTTTTAGTAACAAGGACTTTGTTGCAAACTCAATGAGTTGTCTCTGTCAAACCTTTTTTGTGCATCATTACATTTAACAGAAAAATTGTTTTAACAGTTTCCTGGAGTCTCCTTAAAAATACAGAAGTCTGGCTCCAGGAAACTAGTTTCAGTGCATATATTTGTGTATTTTCAAAGAACTGTAATTTTGATAAGATATTCAGAAATTAAGTACATTAGAAATAACAAAAGAGTGAACTAAATAGAAAAAATAAATTATAAAAATATTAATGTTCACTTTCAACAAAACAAACAACATTAGAAGGAAAAAGATTTGTTGGAATGAATCTATACTGTGTTATTCATATACACATAGCATTTTAATAAAAATACTTCTATGCAAACAAAAGAATTGTAAATTTCCTGGTACACCTTTAAAAAGCATCTTTCAACATATGACTATCCAAACCAGTCTAAATTGAATTTTGCTGATCCACTGAAGAAAACTATCAAATGAAAGAAGCTCCCTACAGTTCATAATCTAATTCCTACACTTAAGTCAACAAAAAAGATTTTAAGTTTTAACTCAAACAGTAAATACAATCAAATAGTTCAGCAGCATGTCTTCTAATAAAGGCTTTATGACTCTCACCAGCAGCTGCCACTATGACAACACAAGGGAGCAGGGCGACGTCAGCCATGCTCACCCATATCCCTTTCATTCTTCGTTATCTGATCCTCCTATCATTAGGCACGGTTCTTCCCCTCCCCTTTTTACGTCAACAAGGTTTCATTTTCTTTTCTTTTTCCTACTATTTTAACGACTACCTCCGTCAGGCGCGGTTGAGCACCACAGAGTGCAGCCCTCGGTTCACCTCGCAGCAAAACCACTGAGATCCAGCAGCCCTGCCCCACTTCGCGCATTCACTCACCTATCTCTGCAACCACTTGTACTTCAATTCCGCTACCAGTAGCCTCACCACACCCAGCGGCTGCACTACTGCCGCGACCCCACCCCAGTCACGTGTGTCTTGCGCTGCCGCACAGCCAAAGGGGCGGTGAACCCCGGAGACTCATCCGTCCTGTCCTTCCCCTGCTGGAAAACAGTTGTGTACTTCGGACCATCGTCCTAGGCATGCTGGTTCCAGCGAGAGCCACTTCCTGAAAACATTTTGCACCGCATTTAGCGCTTGCTGAAATGATGACGAGCTGCTGCTCTCAGCACTGGGAGGAGCCCTGCCAAACGTATCGCAGACGTTAAATGCTTCACAGGCACTAACGAGCAGACCTGTGGACTGGACAGCACTGTTATGGGGGAGGGGGATGCCTCTTCCCCTGAGTGGCAACTGCATTCTTCTTTAACATGGATCCATCCGCAGCATTAAGGTGGGGAAAAAAAGTAAGTAGTAAACCCACACCACTCGGCCATCAGCAGCAAAAAGCAGGACGGAAGGGTATATACCTCTGCCTGAAAGTTAATGCAACCAAGGGTAGAAAAGTTAAAGCACTGGTTGCATCCAAATAACTCTGCAAAGACATTTTCAATCCAGAATAACACAGCTGTGTTAATCTCAAACAATATAACAGTGCTATGGAAAAGACAAACTACTAAGTACTTAGGCCATCTAAAATCTGTTGCCAGTCTAAATACACCTACTATGGACACATTACAGAATATAGAATATGATTTCTGTTAATGCATATGTGACCAATGTGGAAAATGCTGAGAAATGTTGCTTTTGCAAACTGAAAAAGGTTGTATTTTTTACTGACTTGGGAAGTGGAGGACTGTTATAAATTACTTGGTCCCAAACAGGATTTTAACCAACTTGAACAGTTTATTAAATGAATAAAAGTAAGCAAACGGTGCTGGGGTGCACAGTCAGCACCGGGTGCGCCGGGAGTCTCCGATCCACCAAGACGCACCCCGAACAGTTCCAGTCCTTGGTTTATATAACTTAACACAGCCCGCCGGCTTAAACTGACAGACTGGAGTGCTGCCAGGTGACCCCCACAAGACATCCTATAGCTAACTACTGTCTTGCTAACTACCAGGCAGCTGGTTCTGTAGACTTGGTGCCTTCCTCCTCTTCTTCCCTTCTTCTTGTTGATTACCTCCTTTTCAGAGACAAGTTGTTTCTCCTGAGGTATCACAATGCACACAATGTGCCACAGTGTGGTCCTTTAGGCAAAGCTTTGCACATCCTTTATACAGTTTGTTGCTGCTTCAACATACTTCATTCAGTACATGCAAAATCATAAACTGTCCCTCCTAGGCCCATGACCATACAAGGGTATGTCATTATTCCCCCAACATTATTCCATATTAACACGAATCAGATGGACATATAGCACAATCCCCCCATTTTCTTTTTTTTATAGTATTGATTCGCGTTTTCATTTCTAATTGATTCAACACTTGCCGAATTGGTATTAATTTGGGATCTTCCTCCACATATCCCCAATACAATTATAGCAAGATTTACAAATAAATTTTTAACAACTGTCGGAATTTCGTATTTTACTCCTGTTTCCATTTCTTCATAAAAAGAATAACAATCTATGCTGTACCGATTCTTTCACCCGTTCTTTTATTTCAATATTTCCAATTAATCTCTCTACTTTTGACTCAGGCTGCCTCATCAGAAATCCTTTGTCAAAAGATAGCACATAAAATAAGGGGGAATACTGTTAATGAAGTTTTGCTGTTGGTTGTGTTAAAAGAATTATGGCAAAATCTCTCTCTCAAATAAGGGTTCAGTTAGATTACATAGCTCTGCTAAAAGATAAAAATTAAATTGATATCCTGGACAAAGAGATAAGTGGTTAAATCATGACTAAGGTCATGGGTTGGAATGTAAGGATATCTGGCTCCACAAACAGGCTTCGGTAATGCTGAAGTTATCAGGCGATTTATGGGGGAAGGGGCTTATAATGTGACTCGGTCTTTAATTGCTTTAAGGTCTCATCTCAGCGGAAACAGCCCACAGGAAGGTGCTGCTGCATAATTAAAACTGAAACCCATATCAAGCTTTAACTTCCTTCAACCCTAGGCCCATGTCCCATTTAAGCCCCACTATTCACCTGCCTGTACAGTGAAGATAAAGGCAAGTATTTGCAGGTTCCCATTTGGCTTCAAAGGGCCCAGACAAAAGGGATATGCAACAGTTAAGTGCTTTGTAAGATAACTTAGTACCCTGACAGACATGAAGGCGCCTATGTTGAGCTCATAAATTTTGAAAAAAAACTAATCCATAGATAAACAGGGGAAGGATTTCGGACAGGAATATGGTATAAAAATGCTACAAACTCTGACCAAAAGTGTGTCTACTTTGTTGGGTCACCCGCTCTTGCAAGAACGTATAATAAATTACTGTTCACTAGTATGTCTACCGCGAGTCCTTTCTTAGGACATTTGGCATTTCTAACAACCAATATCCCCTACTTCTGAGCCCTGTTAGCACAGAGTTGTGGTTTTTCCCTAGCCAGGCACCACACACAGCTGCTCGCTCTTTAAGGGGGGGGGGGGGGGGGTGGATTGAGGGAGGAGGAAAGGGAGGGAAAAGAAAAGCAGAAAACCCCAAAACCTCGTGGGTTGGGATAAGGATAGTTTACTGGGATAGCAGAGAGATAGATATACTAATAATAATATCAGGACTTTATAGCAAAATATACAAGACTGGTAATACACAATGCAGTTTCTCATCGAACCACACAACTCAGCCTATACAACTCAGAGCCGTCCCAAAACTGAACTGTCCCCAAAACTGCATGTAATGGAGCTGCCTGCTCCTCCTCCCACCAGCCCACTCCCCCCCGCTTTATGCTGAGCATGACGTAATTGTCATGGAATACCCTCTTTGGCCAGTTTGGGTCACCTGTCCCGGCTGTGTTACAATCACCCTAATAAAATAGCTTCACTTCTGGTGATTTTGGTTTTAGTTTAGAACATGATTTTGATTTTAAAGAAGTTATAGCAGCTATGAGAATATATAGCATGTTAAGGCTTTTAGGAACAAGACGGTGTGTGCCTTTATCACTATGTGTGGGAAATATTGGAAATGATGCTTTTGCAAACTAAAATGGGTGGCTGTAATTCTTTGTGCTGACTTGTAAAGTGGAGAACTAGAAGGGAGTACTATTAATATAAGTTTTGCTGTTATGGCAAAAACCATTCTCTCCAATAAAAGGTAGCTGAGGGAAACAGCTCAACCAACAGGTTTCCACAGTGCTGATTCATACTGGGGCACCAAAATTGCCACATTAACGCAAACTGGCAAGACAATGTGGGGTTTACCTAATCTGAAACCTGTATCGAGCCTTGATTTCCCTCAGCCCTAGGCCATGTCAGTTGCCCGGAAGAGTTAAGATAAGAAGAAATGCTTGCCAGTAAGCAGTTGTCCCAGACAAAGAGACTCATGCATTTTAATTCTCTTCACCTATGGGAAACGGGAATCTGCCAGACCCCTGACGACCACCACCATGGGATGCAGATGCGATTAGGAGGAGTTTATGGAAATCATTTCCTAGAACTCATCTTAATACAAAGCAGGACAAGTAATGAATAATGTACAAGAACATGGTATAAAAAGGTTGCGGGCTCTGACCAAAGGTGTGCCTACTTTTTGGGTCACCCGCTCTTGCAAGACCGTATAATAAATTACGGCTTCACTAACGTTTCTACCTGGAGTCCTTGGTTTAGGACCTTTTGCCATTTCTAACACTATGGAAAATCTCTATGGACTCTGAATTAAAACAATGGGTACTAGTTATGGACCTTGAGTTAAAACAATAGGTGTAGCAATGCATTTTGAAAGTGATTTTTGTAAATTTTTTATTTTATTTTATTTTATTTTTTTTGTCCATCAGCAAGTCCCAATTTTTATTCAAGCAAGCCTTGGTTAAATACACTGCTTAATTAGCTCATGCATATTGCAGAAGTCAAGCTCACTATTGGTCAAGCAGATAAATGCCGGCCCGTCCCCTCTTTGTTCCACATTCCTGAAGTTTAAACATCCTTTTATCACATCCTGCAGGTGTCCGAGCACCAGCAATATCCAGTTACAGCTAGCTACTGGGTCAAGCTGACCTAGAGCTAACACTTACCCTACTTACACCGTCTCAAGCAAATCCAGGCTGCTGTGTCCCTTCTCTGATAGCCAGCACTGAATAAGGCTCTCCACATTTCCCCCGTTTTTGTTTTGGGCTAACAATGTCTGATCAGAAGGCTGTTGATACCATTTTTTGCATCATGTTTTTTAGACACATGCAGAGACATGGTAAGAGTAGGGTAAGAGTTAGCAATACTATCCCTATCAGAATGGCTGCTTTTACAATAGACAGCAGCCAGGGTCCCAGTCCCAGTGATCACAACCATCTGTCTAGACCTAAACCAGAGTTCATTTGTAAGTTATTAGTTAGTTTTCGTAATTCATCAATTTGGGAGTGTATGGATCGCAAATGATCAGAGAGGTTCATACAACACATACCTTCAAATTCTTCACACCCATGGCCTTGGGCAAGCAAAAGAAAAATCAATTGCAGCTCTATTTTGCAGCGTAGCATGGCAGACAGAATCAACATCAAGCAAAAGCCTGGAAAGTGCAAGGGAAGTAGCATTTGTTTGTTTTGCTAGCCAACACCCCAACTTGTTTAGGTGATTGTGTGCAGCTGCTGCTGACACCCCTGGAGCGAGAAGAGATGCAAATATGATCTCCTCCGGTGACCAGAATGTTATGAATTGATTGCATTTGAAAAGCAAGGGGTTACAGATTACTCCACAGAAAATTCAAAATAAGCCAGTGTGGAAATATTTGTACTGACAGATTGATAAAAGTACCATAACACCTCAGAGGATTAAAATCAGAGCTGATGTTAGCACGTTAAATAATGTTCAAAAATTGCTTAGAGATATTAACTGGATTAGATCATTGTGTGGTATTATGCATCATTATTTTATTACCCATATTCACAGCCACATTGAATGGACTCAGGGTCTAGCAGAAGGAAATCAGAGAGCAGGCAGGCTGATAGTACTGGCATGGGCTGCTCCCTCATCAGACTGCTTTGCAGAAGCTCAGAAGTCACACAAATTTTTTTTTACTAATTTGCTTCAACGACAATGACACTTGTCAGTTGCTGAGGCTAAAAGGATTGTAAAGTTGTGCCTGGATTGTCCGCAATTCACCAGTGGCCTTGCCCCTCTGGCGTGAATCCTCGTGGCACAAACCCACTGGAAGTTTTTGAAAAAAAAAAAAAAAGAAAAAAGAAAAAAAAATGTTCCTTTTCTTCTGGCAGTGTGAGCTACTGCACAGACAGGGGGTTCTAGTAAACATCCAATGCCATGTGTGCTATGCCATAGCAGCACTTGAATACCCCATGAAATCAAAACCGATAACAACAGCCCAAAATATATAGAACAAACAATATAAACCTTTTTCTTTTCCAATTATGGGACAAGACCTATTACCTCTGACATTATCTATGTTACAGGGACACCACATTTGCTTGCAGGCCAGACCATAGTGTTAGCCATCACAATCCCTAAGAACTTATCTATGCAGAGCAGATAAGCAGAGCAGAAGAGCAGATAAGCAGGCACTTCTTTTATTCCAGCGCTGTGGAACACGTGGGATAATTCCACCCAAGATGTGTTCACCCAAAGGTACAAAGCAGAACATATTTATACAATTTTTAACAAAGATCATTGCGCAAAATGCTCGCTTCTTAGCTTGACCTTTACAATGTTTGGCTTTTGATTGCTTCACTTTATCTATATTCTCATTCTATAAAAATCATTGGTTAGCTATGTTGATTATTTTAAATACAAAAAGGGGGAGGGTATTGATTAGCATATTCATGTCATTTCCTGGTAATCATTATAATATGTCCTTTGCACATGTGTAGTTATGTTGAGCGGGGGTCCTCTGGTGGTCATCGATAGTCTTCCTCACTGTGTCCGCAAGTGAACCCCATCCTTACGCCGGCTCACTTTGTCTTTGGCTGCTGTTTCGTAACCATACCCAGTTTCTTCATATACTTATTGTTTTAGCTCAAGGTCCATGACTGGTATCCGTTGTTTTAATCCAAGGTCTATAGAGATCTTCCATAGTGATAAAGACACGGCGTCTTGTTCCTAAAAGCTCTAGTGTACAGTATATTCTCTTACTATTACGGTTTACTAAAATCAAATATAATCAATTTTGTAACAATAGTGGAACGTATGGATCAAACTCTCAAGCATTTACTTCATGAACAAAAAGGGGAGAGAAGGATATCTCTCTAGCTGATTGATTAAACAAAGCTCTTTATGTTTTGAACTATTTATGTCTGCCATGGGACAGTTTGGTACCTCCAATGGTGAAACATGGAGTAGCTTTGAGGTTTGAAAGGGAACAAAACAAAAAAAAAGGGAACAAAAAAAAGATTTAGAGAAAAAAAAAAAGGGAAAAAAAAAAAGGTCAATGTCATGTGTTAGTAAGAAATGAAGTTACAGGTACTAACTTGGGGAAGGAGATCTGCCTGTGTCATTACAGATATGGGAACCAAGTGGATAAAGCCGTGGATCCAGAAGAAATCAAGCTTGCATGAACAAGGACGGTATCCTGATCACAGTAACTGAAGTCAAGTGTTCCAACTGCAGCCACAGCAGCCTATGAATTTTGCTGCGGGACATATTGAACCATCTAACAGTCATTGAAATATGCATGCGTTTGTGGTAAATGAAAATTAGGGAAATACTGATTTCTGCACAGCCAGGATCGCAGACTACAATTGGTGCCTGCACAAAAATGCAGCAACTGATTTTTGTTGCTGGCTCATGATATGTGCTGCATAAATCTGTCTGACCACTCACCATTCAGAAATTAATAAATCAAACACAAAAGATACAGCAAAAACAAACAACCACCACCACCAAAAAAAAAAAAGGGAGGGAATTTTCTAGATTGGGCAATTGGTTTCATGAGTTGGGAATTTCAGAATGTATATTGTCAATGGTCAAATTTAGATTATTTGATTTGGTAATTATGGTACTTGTCTTACATTTATTGCCATGTTTATTGAGCTTTCTGCAAAGGGCCCTTGCAGAGACCTCTAAAAGCAGTTTTTGTAACGCAGATACTAAAAGGAAAAAAAAAAAAGGCAGCCTGGCTCTCCTCACAGAACACAATATCCTTGAATTCCAAAAAAACAAGAAAGTTGCTCATGCTGAGAGGTATTTGGTAATCACATTTTCAAAACATAGCGGCCTTGAAGGCAGGTGGGCAGACTGCTTTAAACCAAGGAGTTGTGAGAAGGTATTTGGAAGTAAGTGAACGTGTCGTGAATCAGCCGAAACACAGCAGGTGTGCAGATAACTTTTAGACATCAAAGGTAAACTAACAATGTTTAGCTATAAGATATGCTTTTCAAAGCTTGTTATAATTACTAATTAATCACTTTGGTGTGAGCAGTGTGTGTAGCCAATTAGCAGTTTTTAGCTTGCCACATTTTAGATTTAGTTAAATAAGGACTTACGGTTTTTTGTTAGTTATTTTTGCCTTAGTGTTATTTTTTGCCCTGTATGTCACAGTGTTTCTCTTGCGGGATGGATAATGCTCTTCGCAAAAATCTGGCTGGTCCATAAACAAGAAGGGGGAATTGTAGCAATGCATTTTGAGAGGAATGTGGTTTTTGGCCCATCCAGATTTATTTCTGACTCCCATAAGATCAGGCCTGGGAGTCAAGTGAAGATATGTTAAGGCACAATTGTAATGCAGTAGGAGAAGAGCAGAAGTCTGAGAACAAGAAAAGATACTGCAAGAATGTTAACAACTGCCTTAAAAAGGAACAAAGGGACTGTGTAGTCTTAACCCATTATTAGCAATAGTGAGATGCATGTAAGGCGGGTGAACAGAGCATCTAGCCAATAGCAATGTAATGTAACTCGTGTACTGATATAGAAACCTATATAAGCTGCGTGTGTGTTTCAATAAACGAGCTCAGCACTTGATCACATTGATCTGAGTTGAGTCCGCAAAACTTCAGCTCCATGCAAATAGGTATATGAAGAAAATGGCTATGGTTACGAAGGATCAGCCGGAGATGAAGTGAGCTTGCACAAGGATGGGGTTCACTCATGGACAGAGTGAGGAAGACTATTGATGACCACCAGAGGACCCCCGCTCAACATAACTACGCATGCATGGAGGACTGTCCTGTTTTCGGCTAGGATGGAGTTAATTTCTTTTCTAATAGTGGATAGAATGCCATGTTTGGGAATTAGGATGAAAGCAGTGCTGATAGCACCCTGATGTTTCTAGTTGTTGCCAAGCAATCAAGGACTTTTTCAGTTGTTCATATTTTCCTACTAACAAGAAAGGAGGGGATGCAACCAGGACAGGTGACCCGAACTGGCCAAAGGGGGTATTCCATGCCAATTACGTTATGCTCAGCATAAAAGGGGGGCTGGTTGGAGGAGGAACAGGCGGCTCCAGGACGGGCGGTTTTTGGGGATAGTCTGTTTTTTTCGGGACGGCTCTGGGCTGCACGGCCTGAGTTGTGTGGTTCGGTGAGAAACTGCATTGTGTATCACCAGTTTCATATATTTTTTGCTCTAAAGTCCTGTTATCATTTTTTTATCTACCTTTCTGCTATTCTAGTAAACTATCCATATCCCAACCTGCGGGGTTTTGGTTTCTTGGTTTTGGGGGGTTTTTCCTTTCCCTTCCCCCCCTTTCCCCCCCCCCCTTCCTTTTAAAAGAACTAGCGACTGCGTGGTGCTCGGCTCTCAGCTGGGGCAAAACCAGGACAAGGACATTTACATATGATAATGATTTCCAGGAAGTAACATGAATATGCTAATCATTACCCTCCTCTCTTTGCATTTAAAACAATCAGCATAGCTAACCAATGATTTTTATAGACTAAGAATATAGATAAAGTGAAGCAATCAAAAGCCAGTCATTGCAAAGGTCAAGCTAAGAAGTGAGCATTTTGCGCAATGATGTTTTTGCTAAAAATTGTATAAATATGTTGTGCTTTGAACCTGTGGGTGAACACATCTTTGGTGGAGCTATCCCCCGTGTTCCCCAGCGCTGGAATAAAAGAAGTGCCTGCTTATCTGCTCTGTGTAGATAAGTTCTTCTGATTGCAACCACTAACAGCTGTGTCCTCTCCCAGCTTCCTGGATGCCCCCCCCCATCCTTCTCCTTAGCAGGGAATTATGAACAAGTGAAAAGTCCTTGACTGCTTGGCAACAACTAAAAACATCAGTGTGTTATCAGCACTGCTCTAGGCCTAACTCCCAAACACAGCATTGCACCGGCTGCTAGAAAGAAATTAACTCTATCCTAGCCAAAACCAAGACACACGCTTAGCATAACCAATGCCATTTTCTAAGACAGCCATAGTATGCAAGTGTGTTGATTACACACATCACTCACTTCTTTTTAACACTGTGGTTATCACCAGGATGTGATGACCCCCTTTATAAAAAGATAAACCCTATCAGCATTAGGACAAGACTATTTTGCCCATCAAGCATTGTTGCCAGGATGTGGTACCACCTGATATGGAACAGGGAAGCATAACAGCACATAAGATATTGACTATAAAAATCAAGCAGCTGCATGTTCTAAGTGGGACTTAGACCAGAACTGCTGCTGGATGGCAAAACCCACGATTGCCCCTGTGGTCAGAGATGTGTCCACCATTGTTGTCTTCCTCCAAGGATTGTGCGACTTGTGTTCTTTTAGGTAAAGTCTGAATCTAGATTATGATTGCTGTATCACATGCTGATTATTAAGAATTTGACCCAATTTGGTGACTTAAAAGTCTAGGTAACAAAAAACTCTAGATAGTAAAAAAGCTACACTTATTATTAAAAATTCTGTTTAACTGTGTGGTGGTTTAGGGCTGGCTGGAGGCCAAACGCCCACTAAAGTCCCTCTATCACACCCCTTTTCAGATGGACAGGGGAGAAAATATATATTGAGAGGCTTAGGAGTCAAGATAAGGACAGGGAGAGATTATCCAGTAATCAGCGTCATGGGCAAAACAGACTCAACACAGAATGAAGGAAAGAAAACTATCTAATTTATTATACTACACTACACAAAAAGTGAAACCAGAGTCGGGTAATGGGAAGCGCAACCAGATCTTAAAGCACCTTCCTCCCACCCCTCCCTTCTTAGCAGACTTCACTTTAGTCATGATTTCACTCCCTTCTTCCCCTCCATTGTAGCACAGGGATGTAGCAATGTATCGTGAGAGGAGTGGGCTTGTGGCCCATCCAGATTTATTGCTGACCTCCATATAATCAGGCCTAGAGGCTAGCAGAAGACATGTCAAGGCATGATCGGAATGCAGTAACAGACGAGCAGATGCCTGTGAGAACCTTATGAGAAACTGCAAGAATGTTAACAACTGCCTTATAAAGGAATAATGTGACTGTGTAGCTTTAACCAACTGTTAGCACTAGTGAGGCGCATAAGAGGCATGTGAACAGAGCATATAACCAGTAGCAATGTAATGTAACTCATGTACAGATATAGAAATATAAGCTCTGTGTGTGTTTGAATAAATGAGCTCAACATTGATCACATTGATCCAAGTTGGGTCTGTTATTTTGACTCTGGCAAAGGGAGGGGCAGGGACCAGGGAAAATGGGGGCTTCGGTCAGTTCCTTGCAAGTTGGTTTCCTTCTTGGCCCAGGTGGGGGGGCATTCATTCCACACACCCTTCCCATATTGCACTGTGGGGTCCCACGGTACCTGCTGGGGTATCATTCTCTCTGGCACCTGGGGCGCTTCCTCCCCGGCCTTGGTGTCTGCACAGTTCCTTACATCTTCTCACTCCCTTCTCTGGTGGCAAAATGCAGCTGCTTGCGTTTGGTTTTTTTCTCCTATATGTGATTCCCAGAGGCGCTGTGACCGTCGCCAATTGGCTGGGCCTTGGTCAGCAGCAACTCTGGCCTTGAATTGGCCGATGCTTACTTTCTGGGGCCTGTAGAGAGCTTCTAGCTGCTTCTTACAGCAGCCATCTTTGCAGCCTCCCATTCTTTGCCAGTACCCAGCTATGCAGAACTGCGACAGATGCCACAGACAGCATCTTCTGTATATCTCCACCTGCTCTAGCATGGGGCCTCTCCACGGGCTGCAGGTGGGGTCTCCGCCTTTTCCATGGGCTGTGGGGGGACACCTGCTCCACCATAGGTTTCTCCATGGGCTTCAGGGGCATCTTTCTCTCTGGCACCTGGCGCACCTCCTCTCCCCCTTTCCCTGGCCTTGGTGTCTGCACTGTTTCTTACATCTTCTCACTCTCTTCTCTGGGATCAAAAAGTGGCTGCTTGTGGGTTTTTTTCTCCTAAATGTGATTCCCAGAGGTGCTATGACCATCGCTGATGGGCTTGGCAGAGTAGATACTGCAGTATCTGGATGAAGATTCTCCTCTTAAATGAAACCAGTGTCACGATCCACAACCTAGACAAGACTTAGTTTGGCAGAGGTTAAACCCCCTTGCCTTCCAACCGAACCTCAGATTGCTCTGGGTGGCTGGGCTTAACCCCCGAGTGAAGTCCAATTACTAGGTGTTTTATCGTGATAAGTTCTCAATTCAATTCTCGGAGAACAGAATTAAGACTCGAAAATGGAGTCAAGGTTAAGTTTGCTTTATTTGGAACAAATGTGCAGGGAAAGGGGGGAAGAAAGAGAAAACGGGGTGAAAAGGAGAGATAGAAAGAGAGAGAGAGTGGAAAGAGGAAGGGGGGTGGGGGGGAGCTATATCTACCACCACGAGGCTACGGTATTCCATCCGACGGCAGAGTATTCTTCAGTTTCTCCGGGTCCGATGGAAGGGGAGAGCATTCCCTCGTTTGTCCCTCGATGTCTTCGTTCTCCGTTGCTTTCCTTCCCTCATGTTGCTTTCCCCACCGTTCCATGGCCAAAAGCTCCCTTTGTGAGAATGCTCCAGGGTGGATGACGGAATGTGCGAATGGCTCCCGCCTGATAGTGGAATGCTCTCCTGATGTGTGAATAGTCCCTGATGTCTCTCCTGATGTATATCTTCTGCATGGCTTGTTGAATAGTCATTAGATCCTTGGAAGCCTGAGCCTGACCAGCGTTAGGAATGAGGTTTGGTTAGGTGAGAGGAGATTGGGGGGGACGGGGATGGGGATGGGGACGGGGACGGACGGTTCTACTGGCAATTGTTAAGGCATATTTCCAGTACCTTACAACCAGTCAGTCAACAACAACTCCAGTATTCACTAATTGATGTGTGCAAAAATGTCCTAGAGTGCCAATAATGTTGTTTCTTCCCAAGAAATACATATAAAATACTCATTATGAAACAAAGTGAAAGTATGTTTTTAAGAAAGTATTTTCTTGGGAAAGGAAAGCAAAGCTCTCCAAAAATGAGACAACTGCTTTTTCAGGATGGGGCAGCCAGCCTTTGCTTCTTGCGGAAAAAACCCCAAAAGCCCAGACTGAGGTGGTTTAGCTGAAATTTGGCAAGGTTAACACATTTTCATTACACGCAGTCAGTTCCTGTGTGTTCAGAAATAGAAACAGCCTTTTGCTTTCAGGAGTGGACTGACACCTTCACCTGCAGTTTGAATAGAAAAATATAACAGTTCTGTTGTTCAGCTCCACCTCTGTACCAGATCTCTGGGATGTTTAATTCAGTTATCATTGCTCCAAGGAGTAGGAAACATGCCAACCAAGGGCTCCCATTGCTTCCACAGTAGATAGTGGAGAAATTTTAATAAACACATTTATCTGGCTAGCTATAGACTTGCCAGTAATTCATACTAACTAGCCTGGCTGTTTACTAGGAAAAAAGAAATCACAATGTCTGATGTACAAATCATATATTAAAGGAACAAATAAACAAATAAAAACTTCTACTGTTAAATGCTCACAAAACATTATTAGGATCTTCACAGACAGCTTGCTTACAGCAGTGTGTAATTCTGGACCCCCAGTTACAGCCTGTGCTGCATTTGTCATGTGTATTCTTCTTCCATTTGACTTCTGACACTTGACCTTTCAGAACCATTGTGGGAAAGATATCCTTTTTCACCTCTCCTTTTTGTTCCCTGTGTAAAACTTCATCCACTTGCCATCTCAGGCTGCATGTAAGTGGGAGAAGCGGAGAGTCCTTCTGAGCTAGGAGAGACTGTGAGCTCCAGTCCTGCTCCTTTTCCATTTTCTTTCCATGGGAAGGAGAGTTGGGTATTCAGTTCCCGAGGAACTGAATGCTTTTTCCTTTTGTCAGTGATGTCTTGTTTTCCCAAAATAAATATACCGACTCAGTACAGTCCGCCGACATCTCAGGATGCCTGTGGCAGTACAGTCAATGCTTCATATCAATATGACCCTGAAGCATTGTGCAACTTGGGTCAAGACTCCTTGCCTTAGGAAAGCACATCTGCTCCAAGGACATCTTACTATATAAAAGAAATGTCAAAGCTGATAACACAGGCATTGCAATGTAGTGCTCATGCTGCTGACCAGTGCTGCCTCTCTAAAGCAGTTTCAGGCATAGGTTTGATAAGACAGCCCTCGCTTTGCTTTTCCTGGTGAAAGCATCCCAAGATAAACATGCTCACAGCTTCTCAGAGGCTATGGCTGTCTAAGGCAGATTGATAATTGGTGAGGTACTGGAACAGGTTTCCCAGGGAAGCAGTGGATGCCCCATCCCTGGAAGTGTTCAAGGCCAGGTTGGACGGGGCCTTGAGCAGCCTGGTCTAGTGAGAGGTGTTCCGGCCCATAGCAGGGGGGTTGGAACTTTAAGGTCCGTTCCAGCCATAACCATTCTATGATTCTAAGAATTAAAGAGCAGACCAATATAGGTGAGATTATAGTGGGTGTCTGTGGGACTTGGAGGCACAGATGATATCAGCCTGCCAAGACCTTGGGGAAGCTGTGAGGCCTTAATAGCAAACCATGGGAATAATGACCGCATGAGTAGCAAACAGGACAGCTCATGAGAGGCAGTGGAAAGTACAAAGAGGAATTGCAGAAATCCTGGAAGGAGGGTCTTGTGGGTATAAATATGCTTGCAGAATGTAATGAAGTTGACTTGGCATCCATCCTGCTCCAAGTCTGTGCCATAATGCACCACAGGTGTCTGATGTCAACTACTTTCTTAGGAAGTGCAGCCTCAAAGAACTGGAATCAAAACTCAATAGCCTTGGTGACTATTAAGCAGGTATCCTTTATTGCAGCACTGGGCACACAGGGGATTGCTCCTCCAAATGTGTGCACTGTTTAAAGCCAAATTTCTCATATTTATACAGATTGACTATACATATTCGTTATAATTTCTAAGAAAGGGCAGGATTATGCAAATTATTTCTAGGACATCATTTCTATTAACTCCTCCCAGACAGAGCATGCTCAGTGACACTCAGGGGGTCTTCCAGTAGTCTTCAGGGATGAAGGCTGGACATCTTCCTCCCTCAGCGCATGCTCTTTACAGTTTTCTCCATAGTTTCTAAAACACATTCCTGGGCTCAAAAACATCCCCGCACAAACTAGTTAGGAATCCCTTTTAGCTGAAAGATATACTCTGTCTCTTAATTGGCTGTTGGTCTCATTATTTATGACTCCCCTATCTTCACTTATCTTCAAGGCTGTTCCACTGTTATGGCTAAATTTTGTAGGTGCTCTAACAAAAGAGCTCACATGGTTACAGCCATATTCTACTAAAATCCAAAACAAATCTGTCGGGGAAGACAGCAGGCCGGCTGTTCCCGCCGGAGACCCTTACCATGGAGGCTTGTCCACTAAAATAATAATAATATTGTCCCTCGCCAAGGCACGGTGACCTGGAAACCCAGCTGTTTCTCAGCGTGGCAGCAGCAATACAGCTGAAGACTGTCCTTTGCCTCCCTCAGTGCGCAGTGTGGTTTGGTGAAGAAGCCGTTGTGGTGAGACACGGAAAGGCAAATTTTTTGCAGTTGAACGCAGTGTTGCTGAAAAGCATTGATTTACCTACTTAGGAAGCTATAGGCATTTAAATCCTTGACAAACCCTCAGTTGGGGTGAAAGAAGCTAAGTCGTTAACAACTCTCAGGAAATTAAGTAAAAGAACTTTAACTGAAATGGAGGCAGAACTCGTTGCTGCCGCTTCAGCCTTTGCAGCTTTAACACCGATTACGGGTTCTACAGAACTGATTCAAAAAGAAAAAGAAAATCTACTATGGAGAATGTGGTTTTGTTTCTGGGTGCTCTTTCACCCACCCCAGTTACTAGGCTGCCGGCGGGGGAAGAAGCAGGCCTACTCAATATGAGTGATAAAAGCAACTTCGTTTATTAGCTCTAAGTTAGCTTCTTTTATACATTGTGGTTAATATATGCCTACTAGTCAAACTATCATTGGTTATTAGTTACAAGTTACATCATCATAAGCCTGCCTCTTGCTTTCATTCTTACAACTCTTGTTTTCATTCTTACAGCTCCTTTAACCAGTTTTTCCCGGATTCAGTTGCTTCTTCTGAGGGCTATCTTCGTTTAAGGTCATCTTGACCCTGACGCTGATTGGTCATGCCGCGCTTCTTCTGCTCTGCTTTACTCTGCACTCCGTGCCTGCGTGCACGTACTCCAACACTAGGCTAAGTAAAAATGCCGTGTTATCAGAGCAAAGTTATAAATCTGTCGGAACTGAAGGGGAGCGAGTAGTGCACGTAAATCTGCCACCACGGTCTGCACTCCCTCCACTATGATGCCTTTGGAAGGAAAAAATGTGAAAACAAACGTACAACCGACTGCCTTTAATATCTATCTGCCTCTGACTTCTACTGAGCCTAAAACACCCCATGGCGCAGTCGAAAATGTTAACCAGCATCAACAACTTAGACCTGTCCTTGAAAAGCTGGAAAACATAAAGCGGCGCAGGCAACGGCATGCCCTGTTGTAAAAGGGTTTGAGCCTCCACCCGAAAACTACAAAGACGGAGAATCACCGATTCAGGCACAGAACAGTGTTGCCCCCATGGACAAGGAACCTATGAGCACGGACAAGAAGCCTAAGGACAGAGAATCCTATGGAGATGGACAAGTATCAGCTTCAACAACTTTTGAATCAGGGACACTCATCAATATGTCGCTGTCTCCTGACAGCCGAGAGACTCTGCACAGACTGCTCGGAGCAGCCTGGGCACGTGAGGTGGCATCAGAACGGGAAAAACACACCACACACACACACACACACACACACCCATATGGGCTGGATGTAACAATTCGTGTCTCGCAATGTCATTTGTCTGATTAATTGGTTTGCAGCATTCATTTGTTCGTATGTGCTATAGGTTCAGGGCTGCGTTTGTCCACTGAGAGCAAGGCTGGTTACTTAGCAAAAATTAATTTTTGATAGCGAACATTGAAAAAGGGCAGTTTACTTTAAAAGTTAACCTGGAAAACAATAATCAATAGCTGCTTTCTTGAAAAAAAAATATTGCCCACTTACACGATTTAATATGGGAGCAACTGACTAAGGGTCATGTGAAGCCTTATACAAGTTTGTGGAACATGCAAAAAAAAATTTTTTTTAAAAAAAGATTGGGCTTTTTCTTTTCAAAAGGTGTCACTGGGTACGCTCCCACAAGGCAGAAAAAATTCAGCAACTATGTGCCAGGCTTATGTAGCCTGGGCGTTTGCTCCAGTACGAGAAACACATCCTGATCTAATCTTTTATCATTATATGGTTGCTATATTGATTGTGGAAAAAAACTTGGACGTTGAAAGTTTGATTCATGAGTTAACAGTGCATTTGAAAAGCAAGGGGTTACAGATTACTCCATAGAACAATTCAAAATAAGCCAGTGTGAAAATATTCGGACTGACAGCTTGATAAAAGTACTGTAACACCTCAGAGGATTGCAATCAAAACTGGGGTTGGCATGTTAAATGATGTTCAGAAGTTGCTTAGAAATATTGACTGGATTAGATCATTGTGTGGTATTATGCATCAGTACTCTGTTACCCAGATTCACAGCCACACTGAGCTGACTGACTACTTCTAGGTCTAGCAGGGAGAAATCAGAGAGCAAATAGGCTGGTTGCACCGGCCGGGGCTGCTCCCTCAACAGACAGCTTTGCACAAGCTCAGAAGTTGCACGAAATTTTGTTTACCAATCTGCTAAAGTGCTTTAACGACAATAGCACTTGTTGGCTGCTGAGGCTAAAGGGCTTGTACAGTGCAAAGCCATGGCAGAACATAGGAATCAAACTCTCAAGCGTTTGCTTCACAAACAATAAGGGGGAGAGAAGGATATCTCTCCAGCTGATTGATTAAACGAGGCTCTGTATGTTTTGAACGGAAAAGTTCATGTTAGATGTTAGTGAAACGAAGTTACAGGTACTAACTTGGGAAAGGAGATCTGCCTATGTCATTACAGATATGGGAACCAAGCAGATAAAGCTGTGGATCCAGAAGAAATCAAGCTTGCATGAACCAGGACGCGATCCTGATCACAGTAACTGAAGTCAAGTGTTCCAAGTGCAGCCACAATGGAGTCAGAGTTTTGCTGCGGGACATTTTGAATACTCTTTTAAATATGAGTGTGTTAGTGGTAAATAAAAATTAGAGAAACAGTGATTTCTGCACAGCCTAAGGTCACAGGCTGCAATCGGTGCCTGCACGGAAACGTGAAGCTGAAGTTATCTGCACTTCTGACACTCTTGATTGGCAAAGCAAACAGATACAACAGCAAAGGCATCAAGGCACTTAGCTACAGATTCAGATTCTATGAGACATGCAGCAGCTGATTTGTGCTACTGACTCACAGACATAATTGTGAAAATTTTAGAAGGTACGTGCTGCAGGAATCTGGCTGACCACTCTCAGTCGATTCATGTGAGCATTCAGAAATTAAGAGATCAAACAGAAAAGATATAACAACGACAAATTGGTTTAATGAGTGGGAAATTTCAGGATGGATATTGTCCATGGTCAAATTTGAATTATTGAATTTGGCAATTCGGTACTTGTCTTACATTTACTGCCGTGCTTGTTGAGCTTTCTGCAAAGGGCCCTTGCAGGAACCTCTAAAAGCAGTTTTGTGGCGCAGATACTAAAAGAAAAAAAAAATTGTCAAGGAGGACAGCAGGCCTGCTAGCAGCCTGGCTCTCCTCGCAAAAACACAGACTCTGACAGTATCCTTGAAATTCCCATGAAACAACAAAATTACTCATACTGAGAAGCTTTGGTAATCACATTTTCAAAACATAGCGGCCTTGAAAACAGGTGTACTGACTCCCTTAAATCAAGGAGTTGTGAGAAGGTATTTGGAAGTAAGTGAACATGTCATGAACCAGCCATAATGAGATGGCCAAAACACAGCAGGTGTGCAGATAACTTTTAAACATTAAAGGTAAACTGACAATGTTTGGCTATAAGTTATGCTTATCAAAACTCGTTATAATTACTGATTAATCACTTTGGTGTGAACAGTATGTGTAGCCAATTAGAAGTTTTTAGATTGCCACATTTTATAGTATGGCTTTTCGTTTATGGGATGGATGGGCTGGTTACCTTCCTGTATCACCTCAGGAACTGCAGGAGTTGGAGCTTCTGGGTTCAGTAAGGGCTGATGCATGCTTGCATTTTAACCATACAAGTAGGAACCAAAGCTCGCCCACCAATGTAAATTCTAGCATGGCTGTTTATCGCAACGCTACAAGCTGGTGCAATTATACTTCGCCTAACATTTCGATATCTACTAACCATCCCTTACAGCTGCCGCCTGGTAATTTTCTGATATGCGGAGACCGTGCCTGGCCAGGTATCCCGTCACGTCTAAGAGGGGGGCCATGCACGCTTGGCCGCTTATCTCTGCTTACGCCTAACACCTCTATGATATTTAACATGAGCCGTCGCCATCACCGAACCAGGAGGCAGACACACGCTTTTAACAAAGAATGCAATGATCAGGTGACATTCTAGTCACCGGAGGAGATCATATCTTCATCTCTTCTCGCTCCAGGGGTGTCAGCAGCAGCTGCACACAATCACCTAAACAAGTTGGGGTGTTGGCTAGCAAAACAAACAAATGCTACTTCCCTTGCACTTTCCAGTCTTTTGCTTGATGTTGATTCTGTCCGCCATGCTACGCTGCAAAATAGAGCTGCAATTGATTTTCTTTTGCTTGCCCAAGGCCATGGGTGTGAAGAATTTGAAGGTATGTGTTGTATGAACCTCTCTGATCATTTGCGATCCATACACTCCCAAATTGATGAATTACGAAAACTAACTAATAACTTACAAATGGACTCTGGTTTAGGTCTAGACAGATGGTTGCGATCACTGTGACTGGGACCCTGGCTGCTGTCTATTGTAAAAGCAGCCATTCTGATAGGGATAGTATTGCTAACTCTTACCCTACTCTTACCATGTCTCTGTATGTGTCTACTAAACATGATGCAAAGAATGGTATCGACAACCTTCAATCAAACATTGTTAGCCCAAAACAAAAACGGGGGAAATGTGGAGAGCCTTATTCAGTGCTGGCTATCAGAGAAGGGACACAGCAGCCTGGATCTGCTTGAGATGGCGTAAGTAGGGTAAGTGTTAGCTCTAGGTCAGCTTGACCCAGTAGCTAGCTGTAACTGGATATTGCTGGTGCTCGAACACCTGCAGGATGCGATAAAAGGATGTTTAAACTTCAGGAATGTGGAAACAGAACAAAGAGGGGACGGGCCGGCATTTATCTGCTTGACCAATAGTGAGCTTGACTTCTGCAATATGCATGAGCTAATTAAGCAGTGTATTTAACCAAGGCTTGCTTGAATAAAAATCGGGACTTGCTGATGAACCATATGGTAGTCCGAGTCTCCCTTCTCCAACACATTATAATTACTAACCAATCAATATGGTGTGAACAGTGTGTGTAACCAATTAGCAGTTTTTTAGCTTGCCACGTTGGTAGTATCTGTGTGATTTCACCTAATAAAATGGCTTCCTGGCTTCCTGGCATCAAGGCTTCATGGCTTCACCTAAAATTCATATATTGAATTGCGTGTTGATCTCTGCCAGATGCCACACAAATCTATTCTTAAAAACACACAAACACTATCTATTCTCAAAACACGCAAATATTTCTTATATTAAAGTTACATTAATTAACTGTCTCTTAAGCTACATCTAATATCAATCTACTCAGCATTATTACATTCCATTGAATCAGAAGAACAAATAGATGATAGACAGAAACAGTCTTGAGTTTGCAGGCCCTGGTCCTCATAGGGAAATTCAACCACCCCAATATCTGCTAGAAAGATTAATTAATCCAGGAAGTTCCTGAAGCGCATTGATGATAACTTCCTCCTCCAAGTGATAGAGGAGCCAATGAGAAGAGTTGTTGCTGGTGAGTGAAGCCCAGCTTAGCAAGGGGCTTCTTGGGAATGTGAAGGTCAAAGGCAGCCTTGGGTGCAGTGACCATGAAATGGTGGTTCAGGATCCCAGCTGCAGGGAGGAGGGTGAAAAGGGAAGCTCACAACTCTGGACTTCAGGAGGGTAGACTTTGGCCTCTCCAAGGATTTGCTTGGAGGATCCCCATGGGATAAGGCTCTGGAAGGAATAGGGGGCCCAAGAAAGCCGGTTAATATTCAAAGTTCTCTGAGTTCAAGAGTGGTTCACCCCAATGAATACAGAGATATGCAAAAATGCCAGGACACCTGCATGGATGAACAAGGAGCTTCTGGCAAGACTCAAACATGGAAAGGAAGTATACAGAAGGTACATTGGAACATTGATGCAGAAGGACACGGTGGGTTCACCTTGGCTGGCTACCATCCACCCACCTGCACTCTCATTCTCCCCCCCCCCCCCCCCCGCCCCCCCCCCCGCCAATAGGGTGAGAGGAGAAAATAAAATGGAAGAGCTTAAGAGTCAAGATAAGGAAAGGGAGATCACTTACCAATTACTATCATGGGCAAAACAGACTTGACTTGGGGAAAATTATTTTTAATTGCCAATAAATCACTTTTCCCCTGCTCGAGCATGGAACCCCTCCCATTGGCTGTAGCTTCTTTCAGGGCATATCCACCTGCTCTGTATGGGTGCTTCCATGATCTGTATTGTTGATATCTCTTCCCCCCAGGCATTTTTTACTGACCTTATTGTCTGCAAGGTTTGATTTTTTTTACATGTTTTCTTCTCACAACTCCCATGCCATGTTTTTTATCCTCTGTTAAATAGGTTATCAGAGAGGTGCCATCAGCTTCATTCTTTGGCTAAGCTTTGACCAGCGGTGGGTCTGTTCTATCTTTATCCAGCACAGGGGCTGCCTGTGACCTCTTCTCCCAAAGGCCACCCCTGCCACCTCCATTCTCTCCCACTACTAAAACCTTACCACATAAACCCAAAACAAGGGAATAGAGAGACACTGTCTGAGCATGCAGGGAGACAGCTAAGAAAGCAAAAGCCCACTTGAAAGTGAATCTGATGAAGGGCATCAACGACTCCAAGTACATAGGTGACTCTGGTGGTTTAGCCCTGTCTGAAGGCCAAATGCCCAAAGTCACTCTATCACACCCCTTTTTAGCTGCACAGGGGAGAAAATATATATATTGAGAGGCTTAGGAGCCAAGATAAAGACAGGGAGAGATCATTCCACAATTAGTGTCACAGGCAAAACAGACTCAACACAGAATAAAGAAAACTCTCTAATGTATTACACTTCACTCCCAGTGAAACCAGAGTTGGGTAACGAGAAGTGTGATCAGATCTTAAAGCACCTCTCCCCACTCCCCCATTCTTAGCTGGGGGGACATTCCACACACCCTTCCCCTGCTCCAGCGTGGGGTCCCACCTACAGGAGACAGTCCTCCACAAACGTCTCAGTGAGTCCTTTCTGTTGGGGCAGCAGCTCTTTACAAACTGCCTCAGCGTGGCTCCCTTCCATGGGGTACCGACCTCCAGGCCCAGACTGCTCCAGCCTGGTCCCCCTCAGAGTCACAAGCCCCCCAGAAAACCTGCTCCAGCATTGGTTGGACCCTCCACGGACTGCAGGTTTTGCTGCCAGGAGCTTGCACCAACACAGGCTTCCCACAGGGTCACAGCATCCTTCAGGTGTCTCCACCTGCTCCAGCATGGGGTCCTCCACAGGCTATAGATGGGATCTCTGCTCCCCATCATTATCCATGGGCTGCAGAGGGACAGCCTGCTTCACCATGGTCTTCTCCACAGGCTGCAGGGGAATTTCTCTCTGGCACCTGGAGTGCCTCCCCCCCTTTTCTTCACTGACCTTGGTGTCTGCACCATTTCTAACATCTTCTCACTCCCTTCTCTAGTGGCAAAAAGCAGCTGCTAGCATTTTTTTCCTCCTAAATGTGATTCCTAGAGGCACTGTGACCATCGCTGATTGGCTTGGCCTTGGTCAACAATGACTCTGGCCTTGAGTTGGCTGGTGTTTACTCTCTCAAGCCTACAAAAAGCTTCTAGCTGCTTCTTGCAGAAGCCACCCCTGCAGCCCCCTCTTCTCCACTAGAACCCAGACGTACAAAACTTATGACAGTGACAAAAAGGAAGGCTAGGGAAAATGTTGTCCCACTCTTGCATGAGATGGGGCACCTGGTTACAGAGGAGATGGAAAAGGCTGAGGTACTGAATGCCTTCTTTCCTTCAGTCTTTACTAGTACTACTGGCTTTCAGAAATCCCAAGTCCCAGAAACCAGGGGGAAGTATATAGCCAAGAAAATGTACCTCTTGGCAGAGGATCAGTTCAGGGAATACTAAAGAAAATCGGACATACATAAGTCCACCCACAAGTGCTGGGGGAACTGGCTGATGTCATTGCAAAGCCCCTCTGGATAATCTTTGCTTAATCATAGCAATTGGGAGAAACACCCAAAGACAAAGAAAACAAACGTCCCTCCTGTCTTGAAGGAGGACCTGGGAAGCTACAGTCCAGTCAGAGGCAATGTAACAGGTAATCCTGAGAGATATTTCCATACATACTGAGTGAAAATGTGTTTTGGGTCTGTATGGTAAGATGGGGGGGGGGGCACTGCAGGGGTGGCTTTCTGCAAGAAGCTGCTAGAATCACAGAATCATAGGGGTTGGAAGGGACCTCAAGAGATCATTGGGTCCAACCCCCCAAAGCAGGTTCCCTAGGACAGGTTGCACAGGTAGGCATCCAGACAGGTCTTGAATGCCTCCAGAGGGGGAGACTCCACAACCCCCCTGGGCAGCCTGTTCCAGTGCTCTATCACCCTCACTGTGAAAACGTTCTTCCACATATTGGTGCAGAATCTTCCCATAAGTCCAACAGAGCCAATGCCAGCAATGCCAGCAGGCTCAAGGACAGAACCACTGCTGAACAAGGCTGAGCCAATCAGCAACAGTGATAGCACTTCTGTGATAACATATTTAATAAGAAACCTAACCCAAGTGGGAGCTTTTTGCTGCCAGAGAAGGGAGTGAGAAGATGTAAGAAACTTCACAGACACCAAGGTCAGTGAAGAAGGGGGGGAAGAGGTGCTCCAGGCACCAGAGGAGAAATTCCCCCTGCAGCCTGTGGAGAAGACCATGGTGAAGAAGACACCTGAAGGAAATTGACCCAGCAGAAAGCCCATACTTGAGCAATCTCCTGGCAGAACCTGCAGCCCATGAAGACAGAGGCCATCACTGGAACAGGTTTGCTGGCAGGACTTGTGACTCCATGGGAGACCATGCTGCAGCAGTCTGTCCCTGAAAGTCTGTACCCCATGGAAGCCACATTACAGCAGTTCATGAAGAACTGAAGCCCCCATGGGAGGGACTCACATTGAAGAGTTCTGTTGGGGGGAAGAGTGTGAGGAGTCATCGCCCGAGAAGGAAGGAGTGGCAGAAACAATGAACTGATGAAACCCCCTGTTTCCCCATCCCTCTGTGCTGCTCGGGGGCAGGATGGAGAGAAATCATAAATAAATAAATTTGAGCCCAGGAAGAAGGGAGGGGTGGGGGGAGATGTTTTAAGATTTGGTTTTATTTCTCACTATCCTACCCTGTAATGATTTGGTAATAAGTTAGATTGAATTTATTCTGTGTTGAGTCTGTTTTGCCTGTGACGCTAATTGCAGAATGATCTCTCCCTGTCCTTATCTCAATGTACGAGGCTTTCATTATATATATTTTCTCCCCTGTCTAGCTGAGGAGAGGAGCGATAGCATGTCTGGCACTGCAGCACTCACAGTTTGCGTGACTTCATTCAGGCCACAATAGTCTACCATCAGCCTCCACTCTCTGTTGGACTTCCACACTGGCAAATTGGACTGTTGATGTGTGAGCAGGTTCTACCAATCACTCCCTGACTCTCCAGCTGATGAATCAGTTTCTGAATGAGAGTCAGGGAGTCTGTGCAGTACTGTCATCTGTGCGCCACCATGGTAGCAATTGGTACCCACTGTTCTTCAACCTTTAGCAGCCCCACAACGGAAGGGTCTTCTGACAGTCCAGGCAGAAGAGACAGTTGTTCAGTTTCTTCTGTCTAAGGCAGCTATTCCAAAAGCCCACAGCTGAGAGAGGAGGAAGAAAGACTTTCCTCAAATAGACTGAGTTGGACAGCCACCTCATCCACTGTTGGTGCTTCTTCCTTTCCCCAGTCTGTTATGGCCAACAACTTGGCACATGATGCTGGTGTGCTCCACACAAGCTTACGCCACATGGGTTGGGAACACTGACTTCATCAGGATCCAGTGGGCAGCTGTGAATCATCAGGATTGTAGTAAACCATTTCCTGCACAGCTAACTCCCTCAACACTGAATACCCCCGCTCCATGGTTGTCCACTTGCCTGGCCAACACATGACATCTTAAATGAATGGGTACCTTTCCCTCACACTTGATAGAAGTCACCTCAAGAGGCTGAGGGCTTAGGACTTCTTTCCAATCGCCTTGTCAATGCCTCCTTCTCTCGACAGGGTTCCCAGCTGCTTGGCCTCCCTGCCTTCTAGTTCCAGGCTGCTGGCCCCGTTACCCCAGCATCAGAGTAGCCAGGTAATGATGTGCTTACCTGGAAGGCAGCTGAAGCGTTCTCACATCTCCCAGCTCACTCAAGGACAAGGATCACGTTATAACCTCTGGTATAGCTCCTTCTTCAGGTTCTCATGATGGTCCCAGTTCATCATCCTCTTTCCCAACGTAGACTGATTTCTCTGTGTATTTCCTCTTCTGTATAGGGGCAACTGATATTGGTACTGGTTGGCTTTCTGGATCAGCTACAGGGTTGGCCTCTGAGGTGCAAGTGCCCATGATGCTTATTGTGGAGATTAGAGGAACTGCACTCGGAGGTCTGAGTAGCTATAGTGCCTGTTGTAAGGGTTCTTTCTGGCTCAGCTACAACATCGGTTTCTGATGCTTAGGTAGCCTCAGTGCCTATGGGTCTGTTTTCTTTGTCTAGGTATTTGCTCATGCCCTCCATTACACGATGCCACCCCGACACTTCAGCCCCAGGGAAAAATAACTTGCCAAAATTCTAGAAGCAGTTGTTGGTAACACACAAGACCAGAAAACCATTCATGAGAGTGAGCAAGAGCCATATACTAGTTTGAACATCCCAGGGATAGTCAGAGTTCTCAAAAGATGCTTTAGCAAGCCAGAAGGAAAAAGGGGAGGAGAAAGCACACCACCACCACCACCACCCCCCCAAGTCTTCCCATAAACCAAGTGCGATTGCTAAATAATGCTAATATACATTGCCCAATAGATGAGAATGGCCCAAATGCCACATAGAAATGCCCCCTGAGGATAATGTCTCATCATAAATCAATATCACACAGTATAACAGAATTAGGAACCTGACTCCCCTCCCTGAGGTGATAAACAGCTAGGCAGGGATTGCATAAAGGGGGTGTGGTTCATACACCAAAGCCAGGTGATGAAACAAGACATCATACCTGCCACCACCTTTTTGAACAACGTGGTAAACATTTATCTTATCTTTTCAACACAATTGGGTCAGATCTACCATTACCCCAACCCTTCAAGCCCCACATTAGGCACCAAAAAGGACTGTGGTGGTTCAGTCCCAAACAGCAGCTGAGCACCATGCGCCACTCACTCCCAGAGGACAGACAGAACCTCTATGGGCTGGGATAAAGACTGACAAAAGCACCGTGAAAGTAGAACAATAACAGCCAATTACACTCACACCCAGTGATAACACAGAGTAGCTTACCAACCTGATGATTACAGAGTGTTGCACAACACAATGATCACCACACTGCCCTGGTCATACTCAGACTGCCCTAGAGACACCCGAGAGCTCCCCTCCCAAACCAACTGCTTTTATGGGGAAGTAATCTCAGGTGGTGTGGAAAACAGCCCAGGCTAACTCAGCTCACCCGGGCTAACTGCCTGGGGAGGTTGACTCTGGGCTGGCTGAACCAGGACATATTTATAAGAAAGGGAGCAAGGAGAACCCAGGGAATTACAGGCCGGTGAGCCTCACCTCTGTGCCTGGGAAGATCATGGAACAGATCCTCCTGGATGACATGTTGGAGCACATGAGGGATGAGCATGTGATCCGGGACAGCCAGCACGGCTTCACCAAGGGAATGTCGTGCCTCACCAATCTGGTGACCTTCTATGATGGAGTGACAGCATCGGTGGATAAAGGGAAGGCAACCGATGTCATCTACCTGGACTTGTGCAAGGCCTTTGACACAGTCCCCCACCACATCCTTATCTCTAAATTGGAGGATTTGATGGGTGGACCATCCAGTGGATAAGAAACTGGCTGACAGAACGTAGCCAAAGGGTGGTGGTCAATGGGTCTATGTCCAGGTGGAGGCCGGTGACAAGCGGGGTCCCCCAGGGGTCTGTCTTGGGACCGGTGCTCTTTAACATCTTTATCAATGACATCGATGATGGGATTGAGTGCACCCTCAGCAAGTTTGCGGGTGACACCAAGCTGAGTGGTGTGGTTGACACAATAGAAGGAAGCCATCCAGAGGGATCTTGACAGGCTGGAAAGGTGGGCCTGGGTGAATCTAATGAGGTTCAACACTGTGAAGTGTAAGGTCTTGCACTTGGGCCGGAAGAATCCCAGTCGTAGATACAGACTGGGAGAAGAGCTCCTTGAGAGTAGTCCTGCTGAGAAGGACCTGGGTGTCATGGTGGATGAGAAACTTAACATGAGCCAGCAGTATGCTCTTGCAGCTCAGAAGGCCAATGGTACCCTGGGCTCCATCAGAATAGGGGTGGCCAGCAGGGACAGGGAGGTGATTGTCCCTCTCTGCCCTCGTGAGGCCCCATCTGGAGTACTGTGTCCAGATCTGGGGCCCCCAATACAAGAAAGATGTGGAACTGTTGGGGAGGGTTCAGAGGAGGGCCATGAAGATGATTAGAGGGCTGGAGCACCTGTCCTACAAAGAGAGGCTGAGGGAGCTGGGCTTGTTCAGCCTGGAGAAGAGAAGGCTGCGGGGGGACCTCATTGCAGCCTTCCAGTACCTGAAGGGAGCTTATAAGCAGGAGGGGATTCAACTTTTTAAAAGGATAGACAATGGCAGGACAAAGGGGAATGGATTAAAACTAAAGGAAGGAAGGTTTAGATTAGATATTAGGGGGAAGTTTTTTACAGAAAGAGTGGTGAGGTGCTGGAACAGGCTGCCCAGAGAATATTGGGCTATAATTTTATTATGATTTATGTAATTGTTGTTCTTCTTTTGCTAGGAAACACTGCATTACATGACAGTGCAGAATCTGGAAGTTTATAGATCATGAAGATTCTTCTCAAGTATTGTGCTAAGATGGAAAAGGATGGCTATGGAATGACTCCCCTTCCGTCAGCCAGTGTGACAGGCCACACAAATATTGTGGACTTTCTGACCCAACATGAACAGACAAGTAAGACAGAATGTATAAATGCTCTGGAACTTCTAGGAGCAACATTTGTGGACAAAAAGGGAGATCTCCTTGGTGCTTTGAAATACTGGAAGCAAGCTATGGAAATGAGATACAGTGATAAGACTAGTATCCTGAACAAACTTGTGCCGCAAACACTAATTATGGCCTATGATTATGCTAAAGAGGTAAACAGCTTAGAAGAGCTAGAAAATCTTATTGCAGACCCTAATGAGATGAGAATACAAGCACTATTAATTAGAGAACGTATTCTTGGTCATTCTCACCCAGACACATCCTACTATATTAGATATAGAGGTGCTGTCTATGCAGACTCTGGAAACTTTAGGCAATGCATTGGCTTATGGAAATATGCTTTGAACATGCAACAGAGCAATCTAGATCCACTGAGCCCTATGACAGAAAGGAGTTTACTCTCATTTGCTGAACTCTTCTCCTTCATGCTGCAATACAGGGCCAAAGGTCTGCTACTCACTACTGTTACGTTTGATGATCTCATGGGTATACTGTGCAAAAGTGTTCTTGGAATAGAGCGGGCCATGGGACAAATACAGTGCCCTCCTGATCCAATACAGCTGAACAAAGCCCTTTCTATCATTTTGCATTTAATTTGATTGTTGGAAAAAGTACCTTGCAGCTCAGAACAGGAGCATTTTAAGAAACAGACCATTTACAAGTTTCTTAAGTTTCAGCCTAGAGGGAAGCATCACTTCAGTCCACTTCACCTTGCTGTTGACAAGAATACTACACGTGTGGGTCGCTACCCAATTTGTAAATTTCCCTCTCTACAAGTTACTGCTATCCTGGTGGAATGTGGTGCTAATATAAATGTCAGAGACTCTGATAACAATAGTCCTTTACATATTTCTGCACTGAACAACCATCCAGGCATCATGAATTTTCTTATCAAGTCAGGTTCACACTTTGATGCCACAAACTCACATAAAACTGCTAGTGATTTGCTGGATGAGAAGAAAATAGAGAACTCAATCCAGCCTATAAATCATACTACATTGCAGTGTCTTGCTGCTCGTGTTATAGTGAATCATAACATATGTTATGCAGGGTACATCCCTGAAAAACTAAAGAAATTTGTTTTGCTCCGTAGATAGTAGTGTGCAGTCCCAGAGTGCTGTTGTTGAAGCATGACTTGGTGACAATGTTTTCTTGAGCACTTAGGCTCATCTTGCTCCATCTTGATCTCATTGGCTAAAGTGTTGTTAACATCGCATCTGCAGAGTTGGTTAACCAGTATTTGAATATGCCATCTATTATATTTTGTGGGTTATTTAGAAATGTAGTGCCATATTTAGATTCTTAAAAATGTTTGCCAAAGGCTTGTCTATTCTGGTTGTGTGAGCCAACACAGGCAGGATGGAGGAACAACCACAAAACCATGGATGAAATGAAAAGAGAAAATTTATTTTTGTTACCTTGCAAACTGGGGGATCTCCAGAGCAGCACCTAGGCAGAGGCACACAAGTGGGGACACAGGCACTGTGGAACTCAGTCCATGCTAGAGAGAGTTAATGAACCCTCTGATCCTAACTGCATTACAACAGGGCGAACCCCCAGAGCACCTCCAGTATGTTGATGACATCATTGTATGGGGCAACACAGCAGAGGAAGTTTTTGAGAAAGGAAATAATTCAGATTCTGCTGAAAGCTGGTTTTGCCATCAAACAAAGCAAGGTCAAGGGATCTGCTCAGGAAATCCAGTTTTTAGGAATAAAATGGCAGGATGGGCTTCGTCAGATCCCCATGGATATTATCAATAAAATAAGCAGCGATGACTCCACCAACCAACAAAAAGGAGACACAAGCTTTCTTAGGCACTGTGGGTTTCTGGCAAATGCATATCCCAAACTACAGTCTCATTGTGAGCCCTCCATACCATGTAACCTGGAGGAAGAATGATTTCCAATGGGGCCGTGAGCAGCGACAAGCCTTTGAACAGATCGAGCAAGAGATAGTCCATGCAGTAGCCCTTGGGCCTATCCGGACAGGGACAGATGTAAAGAATGTGATTTACACTGCAGTTGGGGAGAATGGCACCAGGGAAGACGTGAGGTCAACTGCTGGAGTTTTGGAGTCGGGGCTACAGAGGGTCTGAGGCCCGTTACACACCAACAGAAAGGGAAATACTGGCAGCATATGAAGGGGTTTGAGCTGCTTCAGAAGTGATTCTGACTGAAGCCCAGCTTTTGGCACCTCGACTGCCAGTGCTGGTCTGGATGTTCAAAGGGAAAGCCCCTTCTATGCACCGTGCCACTAATGCTATGTGGAGCAAGTGGGTCGCACTTATGCAGCAGGCTCAAATAGGGAACCCAAATAGCCCAGGAATCCTGGAAGTGATCACAGACTGGCCAGAAGGCAAAGATTTTTGAATATCACTGGAGGAGGCGGTGATGCATGCTGAAGAGGCCCTTCTGTATAGTGAACTGCCAGAAAATGAGAAAAAATATGCCCTGTTCACCGATGGGTCCTGTTGCATTGTTGCTAAACATCAGAGGTGGAAGGCTGCTGTATGGAGTCCCACACGACAAGTTGCAGAAGCTGCTGAAGGAGAAGGGGAATCCAGCCAGTTTGAAGAGGTAAAAGTCATCTAGTTGGCTTTAAACATTGCCAAACGAGAAAAGTGGCTGAAATTGATCCTCTATACTGACTCCTGGATGGTGGGCAATGCCCTGTGGGGGTGGTTGCAACAATGGTAGCAAAGCAACTGGCAGCGCAGAGGCAAACCCATCTGGGCTGCTCCACTGTGAAAAGGCATCTCTGCCCACTTAGAGAACCTAACTGTAACAGTATGTCGTGTAGATGCCCACATACCCAAGAGCCCAGCCACTGAAGAACATCAAAACAACAAGCAGACGAATCAGGCTACTAAGATTGAGGTGGCTCAAGTAGACCTCTATTTGCAATGTAAGAACAAATTATTTATAGCTCGTTGGCCCCATGGCACCTCAGGCTATCAAGGAAGAGATGCCACATATAGACTTGTGATTGAGGGGCGGATTTGACCATGGACACTATCTCACAGGTCATCCATGAATGTGAAACGTGTGCCTTGATCAAGCAAGCCAAGCAGTTAGAGCCTCTGTGGTATGGAGGATGATGCCCGAAATATAAATATGGAGAGGTTTGGCAGATCTATTGCATCACCCTCCCACAGACACACCAAGGCAAGTGGTATGTGCTTACAATGGTAGAAGCAACCACCAACTGGCTAGAAACTTATACTGTACCCCATGCTACTGCCTGCAACACCATCCTGGGTCTTGAGAAGCAAGTCCTCTGGCGACATGGCACTCCAGAAAGAATCGAGTCAGACAATGGAACCCATTTCCAGAATAATCTCATAGATGCCTGGGCCAAAGAATATGGCATCAAATGGGTATATCATATATCCTACCATGCACCAGCCTCTGGGAAAATCGAGAGGTACTGACGTACGGAAATAGACTCTATAACTCGAAAGTTATAAAGTAGGTATGTTTATTGCGCGCAGGGGCACGGGGGATCGCTCCACCACAAACGTGCTCACCGGAGCAGCGAAACTATCCCATACTTATACAATCAAACAATGAATATTCAACTAACGCCTATACATATTAATTACCTAACCCCGCCTACTCTCGCTTCACATGCTAATTAGGTTATCAGTCCTTCGCGCTTGCGCAGATCTTTTAAAAAATTGTGGGCAAGGGGTTCGGTGGTCTTTGGGCGGAAGGCTCCGAGTCTACCTCATGACATATTTTTCACCCTTTGCCTGGAATGTGCTGGTCTTGATGTTTGCAACGTTCTTATCGGTCTGAGTTAGCGTATGACCTTGTTGACTGTCTGCTTTCCTCGGAATGTTTTGGTCCTAGTCGTACACCTATTATTCCATCCTCCAGTCCTTGCCCTTTATCTTTATCTTATCCTGGAAAGTACAAGGCTTTCAAGCTATTCTACATCATTGTCTAGCTATGCAAGAGTTGTTTTCCCTAATTGTGCTATACTATACATGTACTGTGATTCTATACCCCGGGTCAATTCTATAATTCTATATTCTCGGATCAGTACCATGGACCATTTAAAAACTACACTAAAAGCAATGGGTGGTAGAATCCTAAAACACTGGGATGGGATATGCATTTAGCCAAAGCCACATGGCTAGTTAATTCCAGGGGATCTACCAGTTGAGCTGGCCTCCCCCAATCAAAGCTCCCACAGACTGTGGAGGGGGATAAAGTCCCTGTAGTGCGCAAGAAAAACCTGTTGGGGAAGACAGTCTGGGTTGTTTGAATTCAGGGAAAGGAAAACCCATTCGTGGGATTGCTTTTGATCAGAGACCTGGGTGCACTTGGTGGGCGCCACTGTTAGCGGTTGCAATCATGAAGAACTTATCTACACAAAGCAGATAAGCAGGCACTTCTTTATTCCAGCACTGGAGAACATGGGGGATAGCTCCACCAAAGACGTGTTCCCCCAAAGGTACAAAGCACAACATATTTATACAATTTTTAGTGAAATCATTATGCAAAATGCTCGCTTCTTAGCTTGACCTTTGCAATGATTGGCTTTTGATTGCTTCACTTTAACATGTGGAAGAACTTTTACACCGTGAGGGTGACAGAGCACTGGAATAGGCTGCCCGCAGAGGTTGTGGAGTCTCCATCTATGGAGATATTCAAGACCCGTCTGGATGCCTATCTGTGCAATATGAGGTAGGGAGCCTGCTTTGGCAGGGGGGTTGGACCCGATGGTCTCTCGAGGTCCCTTCCAACCCCTGTGATTCTGTGATCTATGATCTTATTCTATAAAAGTCATTGGTTAGCTATGCTGATTGTTTTAAATACAAAGAGGGGAGGGTAATTATTAGCATATTTATGTTATTTCCTGGAAATCGTTATCATATGTAAATGTCCTCCATGCATGCGTAACTATGTTGAGAGGGGGGTCCTCTGGTGGTCGTCGACAGTCTTCCTCACTCTGTCCATGAGTGAACCCCATTCTTGTGCAAGCTCATTTTGTCTTCGGCTGGTCTTTCGCCACCAGAACCAGTTTCTTCATATACCTATTGTTTTAACTCAAGGTCTATAACCAAGTACCCATTGTTTTAATTCAGAGCCCATAGCAATTTTCCATAGTGATAAAGGCACACACTATCTTGTTCCTAAAAGCCTTAACATGCTGTATATTCTCATAGCTGCTATAACTTCTTTAAAATCAAAATCATATCCTAAACTAAAACCAAAATAACCTAGAAGTTAAGCTATTTTATTAGGGTGACTGTAACAATGGTGCTGGTGTTTTGATGGGTATGGGACTGTGGAATAACCCTCAACATCAGGCTTAGTGGCCCCCTTTGGTATTAGAACAAACAAAGGCAGTAGGACTTGAAGCCTTGATCTGTACGGCAGAATTAGCGGAGCCGAAATCAAAATATGCCACGATTAAACAGGGGCCCCAGGAAGTGTTTCTTCCTCTTGTAGAAAAATTGCAAGTGGCAATCGAGTGGCAAGTATTTGATGTGCATCTCCGTGAGGTGCTGGTAAAACAGTTAGCTCGAGACAATGCCAACGCCAAGTGCCAAAAAATTATCGAAGCGCTGCCTGGAGACCCTTCTTTGGAGACGAGGATTACTGCCTGTGCTAAGGTTGGTTCTGTGGAGCACAAAATGGCTGTGTTAGCTACGGCAATGGCTATTGTACGTGTACAGGTGCAGACATGTTACGAGTGCAGCCAGGCCGGACATGTCAAGGCAGCCTGCCCAAGTAAAAACCAGGGAGGGAGTGGCTCTGACAGCAAAGAAAAGTATGGAGCTATCAGGGGCGCAGCAGCAGCAGCAACATGCCATAGGTGTGGAAAAACGGGTCATTTTGCAAAGCAGTGCCGATCCAAATTTCACCTCAATGGACAGCCACTGAAGCAGGGAAATGACAAGAAGAGCGTTAAAGGGTGCATGCCGACACAAATGCCCTACAGCCCAGGCAACCCATTTCAGGGGTCAGCACAACTCCAGACCCACAACCCTTTGTGACAAACTATCAGGGAAAACAAATGGAGCAGCCAGGATGGATGTATCCACTGCCTACACAGTAACTATAATGACTCAGGGTATCCACAAGGTGCCCCTGGATGCATGGGGACCAATTGGTAGGGGACTATGTGCCTTGTTGATCAGGAGATCAAGCAGTACCCTACAAGGGTTGATTGTACATGTGGGAGTCATTGATGCTGATTACACGGGGCAAATCTGTGCCATGGTATCTACCGTAACCCCACCTGTCACTATAGAGAAAGGTACTCGAATTGCTCAACTTGTACCATTTATGAGTTGTGTTCCCAGGACTGAGCAGGTCATTCGCGGTAACGGTGGATTCGGATCAACAGGAAGACCTCTTGTATTTTGGTCTCAAACATTATCAGATAAGAGACCTCAAATGGTTTGTTCACTCACGATGGACAACGCCATCCCAACACAGATGAATCCTGTCAGAAGAAGCTAAAAAGGCCCTGGAGGTTATTAGTACCCATCGATGGGATCCTGACTGGGACATAGGAGTCAGTGTCATTAATCAAACAGAGAATGTGTTTGCTATTATAATGCAGTGGACTAATGACAAAGACCCCTTAAGGTTGTTAGAATGGGTATTCTTGCCAATGCAGCCAAAAAGAGAACCCGCATTTCAGAGTATTTAGCTTGGGCCTTGAGGAACAGTATTGACCTGCAAATAGCTTTATCAGACTATGCAGGGGAAGTGAAAGTGCATTACCCACCACATAGAGTCTTTACAGTAGTACATAACTGTCAAATAGAAGAAAGGCCCTTGTTGTCTGGGCGTCCGGTTCGGGGTATTACAGTGTTTACTGATGCGGGAGGTAGAATTCAGAAGGCTGCAAGTACATGGCAAGAGAATGGAAAATGGCAGGATTTGACATTAAAAGGAGCCCAAGCCTCAACTCAGCAGTTGGAGTTGCAGGCGGTTGTAAAAGTGTTTGATAAGTGGACAGACGAACCGGTTAATATAGTCTGTGATTCACTGTATGTGGTGGGAATAGTGGCTCGAATGGAACGTGCACTACTAAAAAGGAATTTCAGATGAAAGATTGTATAGGTTGTTTAAGGAATTATGGCTCCTACTGTCTAACCGACAGCATCAGTATTTTATTACCCATATTCACAGCCACACTGGCCTAACTCAAGGTCTAGCAGAAGGAAATCAGAGAGCAGGCAGGCTGGTAGCACCGGCATGGGCTGCTCCCTCATCAGACTGCTTTGCACAAGCTCAGAGATCGCATGAATTCTTTCATCAATCTGCAAAGGTGCTTCAATGACAATACCACCTGTTGGTTGCCGAGGCTAAAGGGATTGTACAGTCATGCCCGGACTGTCAGCAATCCACTAATGGCCTTGCCCCTGGTGTGAGTCCTCATGGCACAGGCCCACTAGAAGCCTGGCAAATGGACGCTACGCACGACCCAGAATTTGGTCGGCAAAAGTATGTCCATGTTTGTATAGATACTTTTTCTCTGGCAGTCTGGGCCACTGCACAAATGGGGGAAGCAAGTAAACATCCAACACCACATGTGCTCTGCCATAGCAGCACTTGGGGTACCCCGTGAAATCAAAACCAACAATGGCCCAGGATATATAGCACAGGCAACACAAACCTTTTTCCAGTTATGGGGCGTTACCCATGTAACAGGGACACCGCATTTGCCCACAGGCCAAGCCATGGTAGAACGTATGAATCAAACTCTCAAGCGTTTGCTTCACAAACAAAAAGGGGGAGAGAAGGACATCTCTCCAGCTGATCGACTAAACAAAGTTCTTTATGTTTTGAACTGTTTAAGTCTGCCACAGGACAGTTTGGTACCTCCAATGGTGAAACATGGAGCAGGTTTAAAAGGAGGTTTGGAAGGGATCAAAGAAAGTCCATGTCAGCTGTTCGGTAAAAAACTGAAGATACAGGTACTAACTTGGAGAAGGAGATCTGCCTATGTCATTACAGATACAGGAACCAAGTGGATACCAGCCAAGTGGATAAAGCTGTGGATCCAGAAGAAAGCAAGCCTGCATAAACCAGGACAAGATCCTGATCCCAGTAACTGAAGTCAAGTGTTCCAACTGCAGCCACGGTGGACTTGAATTTTGCTATGGGACATATTGAACTATTTAACTGTCTTTGAAATACGCCTGTAAATTAGTGAAATAGTGACTTCCGCACAGCCTAAGGCCATGGACTACAATGGGTGCCTGTACCAGAAGAGAAGCTGCTGTTACCTACACCCAAACACTCGTGACACTCCTGATTGGCAAAGCAAACAAATACAACAGCAAAGGTAGCTAAGGCACTTAGCTACAAATGTGGATTCTGTGAGACATGCCACCTTACAGAATCGTGCAGCAATTGATTTCCTTTTACTGGCTCATGGACATGGGTGTCAAGATTTTGATGGCATGTACTGCATGAATCTGCCTGACAACTCTCAGTTGAAGTGCACGAGACCCCCTGTCTCCGTCCCAGGGCTACGAGGAGATAAAGTAAAACTGCAAACAAGAGAAGCGGCCGGGAAACCAGATAAGACACCATTCCTACAAGAGCGTGCACATCGCGTGCTGACCCTTGGCTAGCCAATAATCCCTAAAGGGGGTCTCGTGCACTTCAACTGAGAGTTGTCAGGCAGATTCATGCAGTACATGCCATCAAAATCTTGACACCCATGTCCATGAGCCAGTAAAAGGAAATCAATTGCTGCACGATTCTGTAAGGTGGCATGTCTCACAGAATCCACATTTGTAGCTAAGTGCCTTAGCTACCTTTGCTGTTGTATTTGTTTGCTTTGCCAATCAGGAGTGTCACGAGTGTTTGGGTGTAGGTAACAGCAGCTTCTCTTCTGGTACAGGCACCCATTGTAGTCCATGGCCTTAGGCTGTGCGGAAGTCACTATTTCACTAATTTACAGGCGTATTTCAAAGACAGTTAAATAGTTCAATATGTCCCATAGCAAAATTCAAGTCCACCGTGGCTGCAGTTGGAACACTTGACTTCAGTTACTGGGATCAGGATCTTGTCCTGGTTTATGCAGGCTTGCTTTCTTCTGGATCCACAGCTTTATCCACTTGGCTGGTATCCACTTGGTTCCTGTATCTGTAATGACATAGGCAGATCTCCTTCTCCAAGTTAGTACCTGTATCTTCAGTTTTTTACCGAACAGCTGACATGGACTTTCTTTGATCCCTTCCAAACCTCCTTTTAAACCTGCTCCATGTTTCACCATTGGAGGTACCAAACTGTCCTGTGGCAGACTTAAACAGTTCAAAACATAAAGAACTTTGTTTAGTCGATCAGCTGGAGAGATGTCCTTCTCTCCCCCTTTTTGTTTGTGAAGCAAACGCTTGAGAGTTTGATTCATACGTTCTACCATGGCTTGGCCTGTGGGCAAATGCGGTGTCCCTGTTACATGGGTAACGCCCCATAACTGGAAAAAGGTTTGTGTTGCCTGTGCTATATATCCTGGGCCATTGTTGGTTTTGATTTCACGGGGTACCCCAAGTGCTGCTATGGCAGAGCACATGTGGTGTTGGATGTTTACTTGCTTCCCCCATTTGTGCAGTGGCCCAGACTGCCAGAGAAAAAGTATCTATACAAACATGGACATACTTTTGCCGACCAAATTCTGGGTCGTGCGTAGCGTCCATTTGCCAGGCTTCTAGTGGGCCTGTGCCATGAGGACTCACACCAGGGGCAAGGCCATTAGTGGATTGCTGACAGTCCGGGCATGACTGTACAATCCCTTTAGCCTCGGCAACCAACAGGTGGTATTGTCATTGAAGCACCTTTGCAGATTGATGAAAGAATTCATGCGATCTCTGAGCTTGTGCAAAGCAGTCTGATGAGGGAGCAGCCCATGCCGGTGCTACCAGCCTGCCTGCTCTCTGATTTCCTTCTGCTAGACCTTGAGTTAGGCCAGTGTGGCTGTGAATATGGGTAATAAAATACTGATGCTGTCGGTTAGACAGTAGGAGCCATAATTCCTTAAACAACCTATACAATCTTTCATCTGAAATTCCTTTTTAGTAGTGCACGTTCCATTCGAGCCACTATTCCCACCACATACAGTGAATCACAGACTATATTAACCGGTTCGTCTGTCCACTTATCAAACACTTTTACAACCGCCTGCAACTCCAACTGCTGAGTTGAGGCTTGGGCTCCTTTTAATGTCAAATCCTGCCATTTTCCATTCTCTTGCCATGTACTTGCAGCCTTCTGAATTCTACCTCCCGCATCAGTAAACACTGTAATACCCCGAACCGGACGCCCAGACAACAAGGGCCTTTCTTCTATTTGACAGTTATGTACTACTGTAAAGACTCTATGTGGTGGGTAATGCACTTTCACTTCCCCTGCATAGTCTGATAAAGCTATTTGCAGGTCAATACTGTTCCTCAAGGCCCAAGCTAAATACTCTGAAATGCGGGTTCTCTTTTTGGCTGCATTGGCAAGAATACCCATTCTAACAACCTTAAGGGGTCTTTGTCATTAGTCCACTGCATTATAATAGCAAACACATTCTCTGTTTGATTAATGACACTGACTCCTATGTCCCAGTCAGGATCCCATCGATGGGTACTAATAACCTCCAGGGCCTTTTTAGCTTCTTCTGACAGGATTCATCTGTGTTGGGATGGCGTTGTCCATCGTGAGTGAACAAACCATTTGAGGTCTCTTATCTGATAATGTTTGAGACCAAAATACAAGAGGTCTTCCTGTTGATCCGAATCCACCGTTACCGCGAATGACCTGCTCAGTCCTGGGAACACAACTCATAAATGGTACAAGTTGAGCAATTCGAGTACCTTTCTCTATAGTGACAGGTGGGGTTACGGTAGATACCATGGCACAGATTTGCCCCGTGTAATCAGCATCAATGACTCCCACATGTACAATCAACCCTTGTAGGGTACTGCTTGATCTCCTGATCAACAAGGCACATAGTCCCCTACCAATTGGTCCCCATGCATCCAGGGGCACCTTGTGGATACCCTGAGTCATTATAGTTACTGTGTAGGCAGTGGATACATCCATCCTGGCTGCTCCATTTGTTTTCCCTGATAGTTTGTCACAAAGGGTTGTGGGTCTGGAGTTGTGCTGACCCCTGAAATGGGTTGCCTGGGCTGTAGGGCATTTGTGTCGGCATGCACCCTTTAACGCTCTTCTTGTCATTTCCCTGCTTCAGTGGCTGTCCATTGAGGTGAAATTTGGATCGGCACTGCTTTGCAAAATGACCCGTTTTTCCACACCTATGGCATGTTGCTGCTGCTGCTGCGCCCCTGATAGCTCCATACTTTTCTTTGCTGTCAGAGCCACTCCCTCCCTGGTTTTTACTTGGGCAGGCTGCCTTGACATGTCCGGCCTGGCTGCACTCGTAACATGTCTGCACCTGTACACGTACAATAGCCATTGCCGTAGCTAACACAGCCATTTTGTGCTCCACAGAACCAACCTTAGCACAGGCAGTAATCCTCGTCTCCAAAGAAGGGTCTCCAGGCAGCGCTTCGATAATTTTTTGGCACTTGGCGTTGGCATTGTCTCGAGCTAACTGTTTTACCAGCACCTCACGGAGATGCACATCAAATACTTGCCACTCGATTGCCACTTGCAATTTTTCTACAAGAGGAAGAAACACTTCCTGGGGCCCCTGTTTAATCGTGGCATATTTTGATTTCGGCTCCGCTAATTCTGCCGTACAGATCAAGGCTTCAAGTCCTACTGCCTTTGTTTGTTCTAATACCAAAGGGGGCCACTAAGCCTGATGTTGAGGGTTATTCCACAGTCCCATACCCATCAAAACACCAGCACCATTGTTACAGTCACCCTAATAAAATAGCTTAACTTCTAGGTTATTTTGGTTTTAGTTTAGGATATGATTTTGATTTTAAAGAAGTTATAGCAGCTATGAGAATATACAGCATGTTAAGGCTTTTAGGAACAAGATAGTGTGTGCCTTTATCACTATGGAAAATTGCTATGGGCTCTGAATTAAAACAATGGGTACTTGGTTATAGACCTTGAGTTAAAACAATAGGTATATGAAGAAACTGGTTCTGGTGGCGAAAGACCAGCCGAAGACAAAATGAGCTTGCACAAGAATGGGGTTCACTCATGGACAGAGTGAGGAAGACTGTCGACGACCACCAGAGGACCCCCCTCTCAACATAGTTACGCATGCATGGAGGACATTTACATATGATAACGATTTCCAGGAAATAACATAAATATGCTAATAATTACCCTCCCCTCTTTGTATTTAAAACAATCAGCATAGCTAACCAATGACTTTTATAGAATAAGATCATAGATCACAGAATCACAGGGGTTGGAAGGGACCTCGAGAGACCATCGGGTCCAACCCCCCTGCCAAAGCAGGCTCCCTACCTCATATTGCACAGATAGGCATCCAGACGGGTCTTGAATATCTCCATAGATGGAGACTCCACAACCTCTGCGGGCAGCCTATTCCAGTGCTCTGTCACCCTCACGGTGTAAAAGTTCTTCCACATGTTAAAGTGAAGCAATCAAAAGCCAATCATTGCAAAGGTCAAGCTAAGAAGCGAGCATTTTGCATAATGATTTCACTAAAAATTGTATAAATATGTTGTGCTTTGTACCTTTGGGGGAACACGTCTTTGGTGGAGCTATCCCCCATGTTCTCCAGTGCTGGAATAAAGAAGTGCCTGCTTATCTGCTTTGTGTAGATAAGTTCTTCATGATTGCAACCGCTAACAGTGGCGCCCACCAAGTGCACCCAGGTCTCTGATCAAAAGCAATCCCACGAATGGGTTTTCCTTTCCCTGAATTCAAACAACCCAGACTGTCTTCCCCAACAGGTTTTTCTTGCGCACTACAGGGACTTTATCCCCCTCCACAGTCTGTGGGAGCTTTGATTGGGGGAGGCCAGCTCAACTGGTAGATCCCCTGGAATTAACTAGCCATGTGGCTTTGGCTAAATGCATATCCCATCCCAGTGTTTTAGGATTCTACCACCCATTGCTTTTAGTGTAGTTTTTAAATGGTCCATGGTACTGATCCGAGAATATAGAATTATAGAATTGACCCGGGGTATAGAATCACAGTACATGTATAGTATAGCACAATTAGGGAAAACAACTCTTGCATAGCTAGACAATGATGTAGAATAGCTTGAAAGCCTTGTACTTTCCAGGATAAGATAAAGATAAAGGGCAAGGACTGGAGGATGGAATAATAGGTGTACGACTAGGACCAAAACATTCCGAGGAAAGCAGACAGTCAACAAGGTCATACGCTAACTCAGACCGATAAGAACGTTGCAAACATCAAGACCAGCACATTCCAGGCAAAGGGTGAAAAATATGTCATGAGGTAGACTCGGAGCCTTCCGCCCAAAGACCACCGAACCCCTTGCCCACAATTTTTTAAAAGATCTGCGCAAGCGCGAAGGACTGATAACCTAATTAGCATGTGAAGCGAGAGTAGGCGGGGTTAGGTAATTAATATGTATAGGCGTTAGTTGAATATTCATTGTTTGATTGTATAAGTATGGGATAGTTTCGCTGCTCCGGTGAGCACGTTTGTGGTGGAGCGATCCCCCGTGCCCCTGCGCGCAATAAACATACCTACTTTATAACTTTCGAGTTATAGAGTCTATTTCCGTACGTCAGTACCTCTCGATTTTCCCAGAGGCTGGTGCATGGTAGGATATATGATATACCCATTTGATGCCATATTCTTTGGCCCAGGCATCTATGAGATTATTCTGGAAATGGGTTCCATTGTCTGACTCGATTCTTTCTGGAGTGCCATGTCGCCAGAGGACTTGCTTCTCAAGACCCAGGATGGTGTTGCAGGCAGTAGCATGGGGTACAGTATAAGTTTCTAGCCAGTTGGTGGTTGCTTCTACCATTGTAAGCACATACCACTTGCCTTGGTGTGTCTGTGGGAGGGTGATGCAATAGATCTGCCAAACCTCTCCATATTTATATTTCGGGCATCATCCTCCATACCACAGAGGCTCTAACTGCTTGGCTTGCTTGATCAAGGCACACGTTTCACATTCATGGATGACCTGTGAGATAGTGTCCATGGTCAAATCCGCCCCTCAATCACAAGTCTATATGTGGCATCTCTTCCTTGATAGCCTGAGGTGCCATGGGGCCAACGAGCTATAAATAATTTGTTCTTACATTGCAAATAGAGGTCTACTTGAGCCACCTCAATCTTAGTAGCCTGATTCGTCTGCTTGTTGTTTTGATGTTCTTCAGTGGCTGGGCTCTTGGGTATGTGGGCATCTACACGACATACTGTTACAGTTAGGTTCTCTAAGTGGGCAGAGATGCCTTTTCACAGTGGAGCAGCCCAGATGGGTTTGCCTCTGCGCTGCCAGTTGCTTTGCTACCATTGTTGCAACCACCCCCACAGGGCATTGCCCACCATCCAGGAGTCAGTATAGAGGATCAATTTCAGCCACTTTTCTCGTTTGGCAATGTTTAAAGCCAACTAGATGACTTTTACCTCTTCAAACTGGCTGGATTCCCCTTCTCCTTCAGCAGCTTCTGCAACTTGTCGTGTGGGACTCCATACAGCAGCCTTCCACCTCTGATGTTTAGCAACAATGCAACAGGACCCATCGGTGAACAGGGCATATTTTTTCTCATTTTCTGGCAGTTCACTATACAGAAGGGCCTCTTCAGCATGCATCACCGCCTCCTCCAGTGATATTCAAAAATCTTTGCCTTCTGGCCAGTCTGTGATCACTTCCAGGATTCCTGGGCTATTTGGGTTCCCTATTTGAGCCTGCTGCATAAGTGCGACCCACTTGCTCCACATAGCATTAGTGGCACGGTGCATAGAAGGGGCTTTCCCTTTGAACATCCAGACCAGCACTGGCAGTCGAGGTGCCAAAAGCTGGGCTTCAGTCAGAATCACTTCTGAAGCAGCTCAAACCCCTTCATATGCTGCCAGTATTTCCCTTTCTGTTGGTGTGTAACGGGCCTCAGACCCTCTGTAGCCCCGACTCCAAAACTCCAGCAGTTGACCTCACGTCTTCCCTGGTGCCATTCTCCCCAACTGCAGTGTAAATCACATTCTTTACATCTGTCCCTGTCCGGATAGGCCCAAGGGCTACTGCATGGGACTATCTCTTGCTCGATCTGTTCAAAGGCTTGTCGCTGCTCACGGCCCCATTGGAAATCATTCTTCCTCCAGGTTACATGGTATGGAGGGCTCACAATGAGACTGTAGTTTGGGATATGCATTTGCCAGAAACCCACAGTGCCTAAGAAAGCTTGTGTCTCCTTTTTGTTGGTTGGTGGAGTCATCGCTGCTTATTTTATTGATAATATCCATGGGGATCTGACGAAGCCCATCCTGCCATTTTATTCCTAAAAACTGGATTTCCTGAGCAGATCCCTTGACCTTGCTTTGTTTGATGGCAAAACCAGCTTTCAGCAGAATCTGAATTATTTCCTTTCTCAAAAACTTCCTCTGCTGTGTTGCCCCATACAATGATGTCATCAACATACTGGAGGTGCTCTGGGGGTTCGCCCTGTTGTAATGCAGTTAGGATCAGAGGGGTTCATTAACTCTCTCTAGCATGGACTGAGTTCCACAGTGCCTGTGTCCCCACTTGTGTGCCTCTGCCTAGGTGCTGCTCTGGAGATCCCCCAGTTTGCA